>OX467709.1:42673336-43873336 GCA_950111635.1 Agelastica alni
TCCCATCCTTTGTTGATCGTGCATTCCAAGTGTTACAGTTAGTATTTATTAATATTATTTGTGTTTACCTATATGATCTGATTTATATATATATATATATATATATATATATATACATATATATATATATATATATATATAGTTGCTAAGGGGATAGTGGAAAAAAAATAACAAAAACCAGTCCGGTCCGTTATTCAATAGCAGTGAAGTATTATCACCAAGTATTTAAATTGTGTGACCTGTTTGATTTAAAAGACCAAAGTATTAGTTAGCAAGCAACCTAATATCATAGCTAAGATAACAGTTGGGGGTGAACTATTGAAGCAAGTAAACCAAATAAAATATCTAGTCAGCATAATAACTAACAGCGCGGATAGTCAAACTGAAGTGAAATCAAGGATTGAGCAGGCTCGAGCAGCATTTAAAAACATGAGTAGGGTCTTGTGCTCTAGAGATCTTAAGTTAACTCTAAGAATCCGACTTCTCAGATATTATGTCTTCTCCACCCTGCTGTACGGTATGGAAGCCTGGACTATAAACAAGTACAAAGAAAGACGACTTGAAACCTTTGAGATGTGGGCTTACAGGAAAATATTAAAAGTTTCAAGTATCCAACTTGGTAATACTCCAACGTCTGAATAAATCCACCGAAATTCTTACCACCATCAAAAGAAGGAAACTGCAATATTTCGGGCATGTTATGAGAGGCGAAAAATACCGATTACTTCAGAACATCATGCAGGAAAAAAATTTATGGTAAAAGAAAGCCGGGCTGCAGAAAAGCATCATGGCTCAAGAATATACGTGACTGGTATAAACTCAACTCAAGCTCTCTGTTCAGACTTGCCGTCGACAGAGTAAGGATAGCCTTGTTGGTGACCAACGTTCTAGAAGGACATGGTACTTAAGAAGAAGAAGACCTGTTTAATGTTCTCTTCATTAATATGTATTCGAGTGTGTGGAATATCGTTTCTACTATCGTAAACTTGGTTTTGCTTATGGTAAGTTTTAAACCTATGCTTTGGCTTTCTTCATTGACCCGATTTAGTAAACTTTGGAGATTATCTGCTAATATCACGGTATCATCCGCATATCGACTATTGTTAATGGAGATTCCGTTTACTTTAATTCCAATGAGATTGACTCGGGAGAATGCTTTTTCGACGTAGAGGTTGAATAACATTGGGAATAGGATATACCCTTGACTAGACCTCTGATTTTTGGTGCCAATACAGATTACCGATCAATGTTATATCTTTTCCATCCAGCCCCAAATATCTAAGGTATGTTATCAAAAGATTAAGCTTAACGTTGTTAAATCATTCTCATAGTCAATTGTAACCGCCTTACCTTAAAAGGGTTGTTAAATAATTCCTAAGGGTTATAAATCCAAGAATTATATAACCACCGATATTAATCGTGGACTATATATTTAAAGGTAAGATTAACTGGAAAGTGTGTAACCGGCTTTAATAAAAAAGGGACTTGCCAAAATATGAATGCTTGTTGGTCTTGTGCAAGTAATAGGAATTCCTACTGCGAGTTTTCACGATCGATCGTTTCTGCTCCAAGTATGAACTCCTGTCCCTTTGGATGTAACATAAAGTCGATTGCAATATCTTTCGATTAATATCTTTGCGAACACGGGAATATAGTAAACACAAATGTAATTAAACAAGCGTACAGAGGTTTAAACTAGATCACGAAGGTGGGACTGATGCCCTCTAAGCGTATAGCGGTTAAACAAAGTAGTTCGTAAGTAGAACCGATACCCCTTTCCTGAGAAATAACAAAACTGAGAGACCGTAAAATGTGGAATTGAATACTTAATTCATACTCTGCTTGATTCGAACTATGCTATTCTTCTAGTGTTAATTTTTAAAACGTTATGTTTCGACCACACAAAGTGTCGAAAAACCTCGTTATCAAGTACCGATGATTACTGTGGTAAAAAATAAAGGTGACAGGGCAGCACTCGCCTGTTTTGTCAACATGCTTTGCGTTTTTTTTTACAATATGAAGTGGTGCGAACATCAATGAAACACACAAAGACATCTTTCGTTGTCGATACACGTTTTTATATAATGCTATGGAGCATTCACCAAATTTCTCGAAAATACGTTGAATAATACAAGAAGCTCTTCCATAAAATTCTAGGCTCCTTCGCCGTAATATTGGATTATTCATTTTCGACCTAAACAGGTCCGGATTCTAAGATGTTGGTGGTGATTTGTAACAATAGTATGGGTCGTGTCTAGCAAAATATAACCTAACATTACTCAGAAATAAGCGTGCACAGGACTAATTTTCAGTCCTTAGAAGAAGTTAAGGCAAAAACGTTACGGTTACTAAACAGCCCAACGTGTGGAGATTCTCTCCACTGTTATAAAGAATGGAAAAAGGCATGCAACAGTGTGTGGATAAACATGAAGAGTATATTGAAGGTTAGTACTTCGTATTTAGCGCGTTTAGTGGCTTGCTTTAACAGCAAATTAGTGAAATAAAAACCCCCTTCACACTGTTACGGGGCAAATATGGAAATAATAAGAACCTTAATTATAAGTGTTATTAGACGCAATATTCGGGTCTATTGCCAGATATCAAGTACTCACCTTAGAGTAGGTAACTAAACTAAGATAATATGAAGGCGACTGATCCGGGTATGTGAACTTTTCTTCGTAACCTCCACTGGTGTGGCGATCCAGGCGGCAAAAAAAAATGACGCGCGCTGGTTCTCAGCTTTACTGTACTGCAGTTGAGTGAAAGCTTCCGCTAGCCGATGTATAATTACTGATAACGCCAGTAATTCTACTCCTAATCTCATGAAATACCACTGACAAATGGACGGATTACTCACCGATAGATACAGACAGGTCGTTGATCAAGGTTAGTATTCGGGTCTATACAGGGTGGCCAACCGAAAACGAAACAGAGCCATTTGCAGGAACCTCGTCAACATTTTGGAAAAACGCTCAGACCCGTCGATTTTTTATTAAAGAATCACGAACGGTAAAAATGTCAGTTCCCTATCTGTTTTTCCGATGAATGTAGTTTTTTCCTACACGGGACGGTAAATTGCCACAATTGCCGCTATTGGTCCGATTCAAACCCAAGAGTTTTTCACGAGGTGAATACACAGCAACCGGAGAAATTAAATGTATGGTCAGGCATTTGCGGTGAACAACTGGTGGGTTTTTTTTTTTCTACCAGGCAATTTGACTGGCGAAAAATATTTGCAATTACTGGAAGACGCTATTGACCCTGCCTTGACTGATATATTTGAAAATAATCCACAGAATGACGAATATCATTTTTATTTTTAACAGGGCGGTGCTCCTCCGCATTATGCGGCGATTGTTCGTCAGTATTCAGACCAACTTTTTCCACGGCATTGGATTGGGAGAAGAGGCAGATTTATCGCCCCTCGATTTCTTTTTGTGGGGACATCTAAAAAGTAAAATCTATAAAACGCAACCAGCGTCGTTGAAAGATTTGCGTCAAAGAATCGTTAACGAGTGCCGTCGTATTATTTCGGAATGTGCGTAAAGGTCTTGAACAAAATCTTTCTTATTGTTTGGAAGCGGGCGGTCATCAGGTTGAACATTTTTTGTTTGTTTTTTTTTTAATGAAAATAGTCGCAAAAAGGGTAGACCTATCGTGTGGGCCGCGGAGGGCCCGCACTGCGACTATTAGAAGGGAAAGGGATTATAGAAAGGAAATGATTGTGGACCCACTTTTTGAAAAGTTGCAGGTCATAGTTCTCTGGAAAAACTGATTTTGGAAGCTTATTCCATTCCGTAGCAGCCCTGTAAAAGAAGGATTCTTGATGGGGATTGATCCTTGTAGTGTCAATCTTGAGAGTAAATGGGTGAGACTGATCAGCGTCCGAGTTCTTTGGCCGAATGTGGCCAATGGTAGTACAAGAGTTTTTATTTCTCTGGAGCAACTGCCATGGAAATATCTGTAGAGTAATGACTGGTCTGCAACTCTTCTTCTAAGTTCTAGAGGGTGAAAGGTATCTGTGATAGTTGAGTTGTTTATGAACCGAATGGCCCTTTTCTGAATGGAATCTAGAAGACGAAGAGAATGCAATTAAGTAGTAAGTAAGCAACTTAAATAATTGGAGTTTTAAGATGTAATTTTTTTCGTGCGGTCGTCGACAAAGTACGCATCGCCATAATGATCGCCAACATCTGGAACGAATAGGCACCACAAGAAGAAGAATTGCAGTTGGTGTTTGATAGCCGTTCAAAGCAGACAACCTCGTGAATTTTTACGTAAAAAATCCATCACTAAAACTAAATACTATGGGGACTCGGCACCATCAATTTCAATGGTTAAGAAGTGTTTTACAGAGTTCCGTTGTGGTTGTACCAGTACTAGTGACGCCGAACGTCCAGGCCGCCCAAAAGAAGTGATCACGCCGGAAATCGTCGGTAAAATCCATGAAATGATATTGGATGATCGGAGAATGAAAGTGCGTGAGTTGGCTCATGCTGTAGGTATCTCAACTGAATGAATACATCATATTTTACACGAATATTTAGACATGAAAAAACTCTCTGCAAGATTAGTGCCGCGATTGCTCACACTCGACCATAAGCGCAATCGTGTGACCACTTCAAAAGAGTGTTTAGCGATGTTCAGCCGTAATCTGGACGAATTTTTGCGCCGTTTTGTTACTGTGGACGAAACATAGATCCATCACAACACGCCAGAGACCAAAGAACAATCGAAACAGTGGGTTGCTCGGGGTAAACGTGGACCAAAGAAGAAGAAACAGAGTCTGTTAGCCAACAAGGTCATGGCCACAGTTTTTTGGGATGTACGCGGAGTCATTCACATCGATTACCTCAAGAAAGGTAAAACGATCACCGGCGAATATTATTCCAAGCTTTTGAACAGATTCGACGTTGATTTGAAGCAAAAACGGCCTCATTTGGCGAAGAAGAAAGTGCTGTTCCACCAAGACAATGCACGTGTGCACACTTGTCTAGTCACGATGGCCAAAATCCACGAATTGGGATACGAACTGCAACCCCATCCAGCATATTCTCCAGATTTAGCCCTCTGCGACTATTTTCTGTTTCCAAACCTAAAGAAATGGCTGGGCGGTAAGAGATTTGAGTCGAATGAAGAAGTCATTACCGAAACAAACGCGTATTTTGAGAGCTTTGAAAAAACCTATTATTTGGAGGGAATAAAAAAATTATAAAAACGCTGGACTAAATGTATCGAGCTAAAAGGTGATTATGTAGAAAACAAAAAATGTTTATTTGCGGAAAAAAATTTGTTCTATTCAAAAAGTCACCGACTTATCAAACCGCCCTCGTATCACACGTAACCATCGTACTTTACAGTCTGTCACTCGAGAGATTTCGGATGTTCGTTATTCGTGCAACCTTAAAAAATGTCCGATTTCATACTTGAATGAAGGAACCGCTCTCCGAATAGCGGAAACGACGGAAAGTGGCTCAAACTATTCTCTCCAAAAAGTAGCGCGATTGTCTGCTGTTTCTCTGTAGTGATCCTAACTGCAATAGGACGCAGGAAGTACAACTACTTGTTTTTCTGCGATGTTCTTTTTTTTTGTTATCCACTTTTATTTGTGCGCTCCTTTTCTTTTTTACTTAATTCTTTTCTACTTTTGTTTTTATTATAGGAAGTGTGGATTTTAATTAAACCGATGAGGTACATCGTTTAATTTAGCCGAAAAAAGTTAATTAGAAAAAAGTGATTGAATGCCACAGATAATCATTTGCGATCAGAAGAAGATTTTCAATATTTCCGTATTGATCTATACAAGTTAAATAAAACACGACATAGCTACTGGTGCAAGAAACGTTTCGATAAGGTTTTATAAATTAAATAAAAATTATACGATGGTGAATCAAATATAAACCGTATTGGTTTTAAAAAAATTATTAAATTATAATATTAACATTATTATTATAATTAAAATTGCATTAAAACTTATTAATTAGCCTGTGTAATCCTTTACTTATAAGTCAGCTGAAATAACAATAATTATCTTTATTTTAAATATACAGTGTGTCTACTTAAGTTAAAATCATAGCGAAAACTTTTCCCATTGGAAGTTATAGTAATGGGTCCAATTTTGCAAAACCCCAATTTTGATATATCTCCACATTTCTAGGTCCCCAGAGTCGAATACAATAGTTTTTAAGTGGACGCCTGTGTGTGTATGTAAGTATGTTCGTATGTGCGTAAGTGCGTTCGGAATTATTTTTCGTCTAGATTATCTCGAGAACAAAAAATGATATCAACGTAGGACCAATTGCATTCGACGCATAATTACGCAACTTAGAACTGATTAGTTTTTTAGCAAAATTGGTCAAGCTGTATTTTATGGAGGCTAAAAAAACTGAAAAAAAAATGGTTAACTTTCGGAATTATTTTTCGTCTCGATTATCTCGAGAACAAAAGATGATAACGACGTGGGACCAATTGCATTCGACGCATAAATACGCAACTTAGAACTGATTAGATTTTTAGCGAAAACGGTCGCTGTTTTTTATGGAGAATAAAAAAACTGAATAAAATGGTAAACTACCTGAATTTTGCAATTTATAAATTATGCTATTTTTAATACAGAATTTTAAGATCTTTTGAATAATATGATTATTGCATGTTAGAAATATTTGCAAGAAAAATATGATGACAATATTTCATAAAAAGAGATAGTTTTAGAAACCAAAAATAGGATTTGGAGAATTTTAAACTTGTGTCAGTGTTGAGAGAATAGCATTGAAGACGCTATAACAGTGAAAAATTATTCTTAGTAATACTTGAGCATTGTTTATAACAATTTAATATTGTTACTTACAAATAATTATTGATCATAATAATTAAAAAAAAATATTTTCAATTGTTGTAATCAACTGAAAATAGCTCCCGCTTATGGAATGATAAGAAATAGTTTGCAAGAATAGGTTGACATAAACAGAATATTGTTAATGACAATTATAATTTGTTAAAAGATTTGAAAGAGAGTGCGTATGGATTAAAAATAAATGATTTGATCGTCAAATGCCTTCTTTACGCCGATGATCAAGTCATATTAGCGTAATCTGAAGAGGAGTTGCAGACGATGGTTAATGTTATGCATGATGCCCTGAAAATAAATGTAAGCAAAACGAAAGTATTGGTTTTTAAAAGAGAAGAAAGCATGACAAACTGTGAAGTTATGATTAAGGGAGAAAGAGTGGAACAAGTAAATGCATTTGTGTACTTGGGTTCAAAGTTTATGAGAGATGGAAAGTATGACAGTGACATTGAGTAAAAGGTTAGGTTAGGCTGTGGCTGTGCATAGAGGTGTGTTGGTTCCTACACTTATGTATGGTAGTGAATGTTGGGTTTGGCAGAAGAAGCATGAAAATAGGATTAATGCTGCGGAGATAAGTAGTCTGAAAAGTATATCCGGAGTGACTCAGTTGGATAAACTAAAGAATTGTGAGATGAGAGAACGCTGTGGTGTAAAAGAAGATGTGGTTACAAAGATAGATAAAGGAATGCTTAGATGGTTTGTACACATAGAAAGGATGGATGAAGGACGATTGACGAAACTTTAGAAGGCGAGTGTAGAGGTCGGCGAACATATCTCGATCAGATCAACATTGGTTTGATGAAAGGCCAGCTGTCAAGAGTACCAACAACCGACGAGGATGTATGAGAGCACTGATGAAAGTAGATGAAGCAGAAATAGATGTAGAAGTAGATGATGTGAGAACCGTAGCGGAAGTGGAAGGAAGTGGTCTCTGACTACCCTTACAGGAAAAAGGCTTGAATATATGTTTGTATGTATGTATATATTATTTTTCAATTTTGTTCTATTACATCAGCTGCGAGTGTTGGTCAGTGACTTTTGACATTGGCAGTACGAAAGTTAATAATGAATGTTTTATTTTATTTATATGTAGATTTTTGTATTAGAATAAAGTATATAAATATTTGAACCGTGGTTTACGAAATAATTTTTCTGTTTTTGTCGATTGATTCTTAATAATTTCGTTACGGAAATGGATAAGAAAAATAAAGAATCCTCCCCGTCACTGGTCGGTTCATAGGACACGTAACGATCCTTATCCTTATCCAGACGTGTCTTACGTATCTTTAACTGGCTGCTGCTGCTTCCCTCTAGCCGCGATATCAACTGTAGCCCGTGTAGCTTTTTCGCGTAGCCGTTCCGCCGAAGCTCATGCCCCCGATATGTTTAATTCATTCCGTCCAGGGAACGAAACACAATTATTGTAGTCTTGAATCTCTCCCATGGTGACACTTGTTCATAATGACTGCACGCTTCGTCTTTTTCCATATAGTTCGTGGGCTCACCCCCCCGTCGTTGCTTCACTTCTCCCTTTTTTTATCTCTCTCTTCCGCTCTCTTTTATTTTTAAGCCTTTTCGTTATGTAATTAAGCGATAAAACGGGCGTGTGGAACATTTTTTGCTGTTTATTGCCGGATTGAATTCGAAAGGGGGTAATTTTTGAAGTCGTAAATCAACGTTGCATTCGAACATACGAGGTCTGACAAATATCTAAGATTCGTTGTCGTTGACACACTTAAGCAATTAAAATTCCACTTCAAATTTTTTATATTCTTCTTTAAAAAGTCATCTTTCAAACAATACTAGTCCCCTTTTGCTAAGATTTAACGTTCAAGTATAGTAATAAAAATAGTACTCCCAGTAAGTTATGGAAGATAAAGTTAAAAGTCTTTTTCATGCAGTTTTTGATAAGTAATCGAATAAAACTATTTTCATGAAAATCGGACTAACGGTTCAGGACTTAAAACCGGTTTAGCGGACCAAGGCACCAACACAGTGGTTATTCCTATTCTTATGATAATTTTGTGATTACATAACGAATTTTTTTCTATTCAAATTTTAATATGTATTTCCTAGATATTCTCTTAAAAAGGAAGGCCGGGATAGTCTACTACAAATTCCTGTCTCTGGAAAGGCAAATTAATGGAGAGCAACTCAAGACCAATCCGGGATACTGAGTGAAACAAAAAACCACCAAATTCTAGGGATGGTTCCCGACATGCTAGCCACAAAAATACACGTAGAAAAGTCTTTCGAAGTTTCCGAAGAGAGATGAATGGATGAGGGGAGAAATCCTCTTCCCAGAGACTGAATTTGTAACGTATACAGATGGCTCAAAAACCCCAGATGGAGTTGTGGCCGGTGTTTTTAGCAGGAAACCAAATATTGAAATATCTACCAGTCTTGGCAGGTATGCTACAATCTTTCAGGCTGAAGTCTTCGCTTCGAATTGTGTGCAAAGAAACTGACTAACAGACCTCTAGCAAACAAAAACATAAGTATAATATCAGACAGCCAGACTGCTTTAAAAGCACTGAGCTTCAACAAGATAAATTCTAAACTTGTATGGGATTGCATCGAATCCCTGGAGTACCTTTGTGCGAACAACAGAGTGACCCTGCTGTGGGTAACTGGGCACCAGGGAGTGGAGGGAAACGAAAAAGCCGACACCCTGGAAAAACAGGGGGCCGAATCTGCGTTCACTGGACCAGAACCAGTTTTTGGAGTCACAAGTGCCGCCAAAACAATTATTTCGGACTGGGCGGAGAGGAAAATACTTACGTACTGGTCCGATATACCAGGGTTAACTCACTCGAAGGCGTTCTCCTCGAGAAACACATCCAAACAGATCCTAGAATGGAGCAGGAATGACCTGCGAATTCTAACGGGACTGCTTACAGGACACTGTTGTCTAAGATACCACCTCGGAAGAATAGGTCTGAATCAACAATCGTTAGAAGGGCTGGATTGTGCGGTTAACTGTAACCTCTAGGGGCGAGCCACAATAGACCTATTAAAGGTCGCAGTGAAGGGGCGACCTACGACCCACTTACATGATACCTAACCTAACATAACCTAATATGTATTTATTCATATAGCAGTTAAGTGTATGCCTAAAGGTCAGAAGTGCTCGGGTTTGAGTCCCAGACAAAAATTGTTTTTAATTATTAATTTGAATATACCATTTTGAAAGTATTCAAAAAATACCCAAATTGATTTATTAACATCAACGTTAAACAAACTATATTTTTACAAAATTCGTTTATGTTAAAACATAGGCGTTGCGTTTCATTTTTAAGAGGTGTTTCATATTAAATTAGTTATGACTTGCCTGAATACTCCATCTTAAAGTAGATCGGACTTATCCACCAATTGGCACGGCACACGAGAGTCTACAGTCAAGACATAGCTTTTTCACTCTGGATAGAAGAATAGAATTTTCTAGTGTCATTATGCTTTACAAAATAATTAACAATGAAATTAAATGTCAATGCTTACTACATCAGATAAACTTTAAAATTCCCCCTCAGGCATCTCGATACACACGACTCATTCTACACTACCACACCACGAACAAATATACTAAAAAACTCTCCTGTTCATACTATGTGTAGCAACTATAACCTAATAAGTGACCAGCTTGATATATTCTATTGTAATGTGAGGCAAATTAAGAGCTATTATTATCAGCAGTAATATTGATGTGTTAGTCTTAAGTTTTCTACTAATGTTAGTCTGATTATGTAAATTGTGTATTACTCTTAAGCTTTTTTATTGTTAGTACTATTGTGCAAATGTTTACTTTGTTCCTGTTCTGTAATTGGAAATATTTTTTTCTGTAGAACAGTGCAAATAAATAAATAAATAAATCTTAATGCATTTCTAATGATGTGCCACACATGGTACATTCCTATTTTAAATTAAGGGGTTGAGAAAGCGGAAGTGAGAGGGCTGACAAATGCAGTTTTCTGCATCGTAAAAATTTGCCCACCCTGTAACAAAAATCGACGTGTTTCAGCATTTCTTTAAATTCTTATGATACTGCCAAATATCGGGATGGACTGTTTTCTGTGGCCGACTCTGTATAAAACGCTCTGTATGAATTGTTGGCACCAAAGTAGTAATTGTTATAAGTTTTATTATGAGAGACCATTTAACGCAACTTATTATTATTTTTTTATTATTAGAATCGTGCCCGGGTGCAAAGCTCAGGGACACTTAGTTGTCACCATTGTATCCCTATCCCCCCGGCTATCCTTAACGCGTGTACCTGTACCCTACCGCATTGCAAAAAGACAGTAGGTTGTTTAGATTCACCGCTTTAAAGAGCTCTATGTCTAGAATTCCTGCGCCCAACCACTTCTGGCGTTTTTCCATAAGGGCCGATCATTCGCAGAGAAAGTGTCGTGGAGTTTTCTCCATTTCCCCACACCACCTGCACAGGTTACTATGTCCCTGTGTTTTGTGAGTGTAACATCTTAGCTCGTTGTGTCCAGTGAAAAGTCCTAGGACCATTCGAGCTTGGAGTCTATTTAATTTAATTATCTCCTTGGCCCACTTGTTGATATGTGTTCCAAGTAGTTCTTTGGAC
Source organism: Agelastica alni (assembly GCA_950111635.1). Taxonomy (NCBI): domain Eukaryota; kingdom Metazoa; phylum Arthropoda; class Insecta; order Coleoptera; family Chrysomelidae; genus Agelastica; species Agelastica alni. Next base: position 42,684,775 of record OX467709.1, read on the forward strand.
CATCTGTAGCCCTGGGAATCAGTCCAGGTCGTCCATTTTTCTTTTTCCAGTATCTTTTTAATAACATTCCAACTTTCCTGGAGTGGTACACCCACCTCCCTTTGTGGTTGCGCGTCTTCTGGCTTATCAGCTCCCCTTTTTGCGAGTTTATCCGCCATCTCATTCCCTTTATACCCAGAGTGTCCTGGTATCCAGGTTAGAGTAACTGTGTTCCTCAGTGCTAGTTCATTGAGACTCCGCTTGGTTAACGCAACTGTTTTCTGTGGCCGACTCTGTATAAAACGCCCTGTATGAATATCAGAGGTCCGCTGAGCACGTTACTGGATTTAGATGAAGATTTTTTGTTTCGTACGCCACTGGAGAGCGTCGGCCGCCGACTGCGCTCGTTCTTTTTATTAATTTTAACCAAATATTGCTTGGACCAGCTGTTTTTTATCTTTGAAAAACGACCGGGGATCTTTCTTATTTAAGATTTGCACATCAGGCGTTTCGTGTGGTGAACCGCACTAGGGATGTGTCGTTTTTAATGGAAGTTATTTTGGAACGATTTGAACGGCAATATTGAAAACCGCAATTCGTCAACAATTTAGTTCTTAAGGGGTTACATCACCTTGGAGCTCGAAAAAATAGATATAAAGAAAAAAATTGTGCCAGCTATTAAATATATCAAAAAATCCTTATTACACGAGTACGTACATACCATAGACCTACTATCAGAGGAGACGGAACTATTTACTTTTAAACACGATCATACATCCCCACTTTCTTATCGACTGTATTGTCTTTATGCGGCCGACTGGAATGTGTTGTGCTGTGATGCTGCCTGCTCTCCAGTTATGGCAAGAGATTTGTGATTGTTATTGAATCGTCCATAGCATTTGTTGATTATATTTGCAACTATATTGTGACCATAATGCTATCTCTTAATAATATTTCATGAATTATAACAACCTGAATAATACAACCCATTTTATGAAATGTTGAACCATTGAACTATTTCATTCCGTTAGGTTTAGATCATAGAAATGTGTTACTCAATAAGCGACAACGCCGCACGGCCTGCCTGAATCGTTCCACGTGCAAAAATGTGTGTTTACTACGAAATCGGCCATTATTAGTAGCGCTGTTGCCGAAGGTGTTGCAACGAGATTTTGGAGTATTATCGGTGATTTTCAGTTAGGTAAAATTATTTAAAATTGTTTTTCAGTACTCTAATTTGATAAAATAATTTAGTTTAACGGGTATTAGTAAAACTGTTTGCTACACAATTAGCAGCCCTTGAGTTGTAATAATTTAGTTTTATAAAAGTAACTTATAACATTACACACAATTGGCTTTAGAAAGGAAACTTTAACGTAAAACCACAAAATTGTCGCCCAACATTTGGGGTTTAGAAAAATAATATTAGTAGGCTACAACACTGAGTATCACCTATTCATAAATATATTCTCATAAAAAACTAAATATTACCCGATAGATATATTATCATTTTAAACAAACAGCACACCACTGATTACAAGCATGGCCATAAGTCGACAATAATGTTACAGCGTTGCCAGCACGAGAACGGGATAAAGAGAATCGATTGGTATTATTTGTCATACTCATGGCCACTCTCGTGTAATCATTGCGACAAAACAAACAGAGTTTTATGAAGGAAATGTTGCGTCTCCTCTGGATAATAGGTGTACTTACTAGTAGTTTTATGAATCTTACTACTATTATAAACGCGAAGGTTTGTGAGTATGTGTGTTTGTGTGGATGCATCCTGCTATTGCGGTTGCCTTGTTAATCTGACTCCTCAGATTATTTATTGGATTGTGGTGGTCCGATATATCCATGCCCACGAACTTAAACTTGGATGCTTGCTCGATAGGTTGATCTTGGACTACGAGCTTACATCTTATGGGTTCTCTGGTTAGGGTCATGCATTTTGATTTTTCTACTGATATGCTCATGTTTAGTTTTGCTGCTATTAGATGTAATTTTTGGAGCTGTCGTTGCAGGTTATCCTCTGTATCTGCGATGAGAACTGCGTCATAAGCGTAGCATATTATGTTAACTTTGTTTCGGCTCATTCAATAACCGAGACCCATCGCTGACACTTTTTCTTTAGTTTTGTCCATTATTAGGTTGAATAGAAATGGACTAATACTGAGTCCCTGTCTGATTTCTTCTGGTGTTCTTATATTTTTAGTAGTTTTTTTAATCTTACTACTATTATAAACGCGAAGGTTTGTGAGTATGTGTGGATGCATCCTGCTATTGCGGTTGCCTTGTTGATCTGTCTCCTCAGATCATTTATTGGATTGTGGTGGTCCGATATATCCATGCCCACGAACTTAAACTTGGATGCTTGCTCGATAGGTTAATCTTGGACTACCAGCTTACATCTTATAGGTTCTCTGGTTAGGGTCATGCATTTTTATTTTCCTACTGGTATGTTCATGTTTAGTTTTGCTGCTGTTAGATCTAATTATTGGAGCTGCCGTTGCATATTATGTTAATTTTGTTTCGGCCCTTTCGATAATCAAGACCCATCGCTGACACTTCTATAATTTTGTCCATTATTAGGTTGAATAGAAATGGACTGAGACTGTCTCCCTGTCTGATTCCTCCTGGTGTTCTTATATTTTTCGTGTAGCTGTTGTTTGCTTTTATCTTTGTGTAGTTGCCGGTATTTAGATTGTGTATAACTTTGACGATGTTGTCGGGCGTTTATCTCTCCTTTAGTAAGTCGATAACATTAGTCAGACGTACTTTGTCAAATGCCTTAGTAAGGTCGACAAAACATAGGTATGCTTGCACGTTGTATTCGATTGTTTTTTCTTTTTATTGTTTGATTATGAATAAGGCATCTGAAATGGATCTGTTTCGTCTTCGTGTTGTATTTGTTCCTCGAGCTTACATTTCAAGATGTGTCTGAGAAGCTTCATGCTTGAATTTAAGAGAGTTAGGGTCTCTAATTGACAACAGCGGTGCATGCGAAGGTAAAATAAAAAGAAGAGTTGCACTGGCTCGAACAGCCGTAACTAAGTTAAACAAGATCTGGAGAGATACAGCCATCACCAAAAACACCAAATTAAGATTGTTGAATTCACTTGTTTTCCCTATTGCCACTTATGGAGCAGATACCTGGACACTCAAGAAAAGCGATACCAGGCGGATAAATGCCTTCGAAATGTGGGCATACAGGCGGCTACTGCGGATACCATGGACGACCCACCGTACAAATGAATCTGTTCTTCAAGAACTAAATCTGTCAAAAAAGATAAACCGAAGTTTTATAACATACATCGGTCACATTGCAAGAAGGACAGACTCATTGAAACTACTAATAGTCGAAGGAAAGGTAGAGGAGAAGCGCCCGCGCGAAAGGTCACCCAAGAGATGGGTGGACCAAACTAAAGATCTAATCGGCCAAGGCCTACAACAAACTGTAAATATGGCCCAGAATAGAGAGGAGTGGCACAACACTATAAGTGCTGTTACGGGAGCATCATAGTCACTAATCCCTTCTCAGGTAAATGGACTAGAGAGAGAGATGCCTCTATAGTTCTCTGGTAGAGTTTTCTGGCCCATTTTAAAGATGGGGATTATAACGCTTTCATGCCAGTGCATGCAGTGGGTACGAACCCAAAACGAACTATCGTAACAATACTAATCGTCTAGGTGCAGCTTAAGCTTCTATTATTACATTGTTGGATTTTATGTGCAACGTAAGCTTCTTATATTTCTGGATTTTCCTCCGCGTCTGCAAAAATATCGCAATCTATTTTTACTCCAGATGTTTTTTATTACACTTTTCGAAATAATTTTCAAAAATAAGCCAATTAAAAGTTATTAATTTTTTTTATTAGTATTTTTCATAAACTTTTAAGCCGAAAAATTCCGGATGCGATAAACAGTAAAAATTTTTCGTAATTCGGCGACGGACGACATATTAAAAATCGAAAATATTACGTAACGACGGTTATCCGTTAACATTTTCCGAATAAAACTTGGTAGTCCCATCGCAGCCCCGCAGCATGCTATCTTCACGGTTTTTTCTTTTCCGTCTGAGTTAAGATTTTATCGTTCTTACTCTTCTTCCACATATATATATATATATATATATATATATATATATATATATATATATATATATATATATTCATCTTTTCTGTTCGGTTTTGTAAGGTCCTTCCAGTTTTCGTGCGGCATCGGCAGGCCCTAACCCAGGGGTCTCCAAACTACGGCCCGAGAGCCACATCCGGCCCGCGGACAGATTTTGTCCGGCCTGCGGAGAGCTAGCATACTTGAAAACTCCTTTTAGAGAACATATTTTTTATAGCAAATTAAATTTAGTTTACTGAAGTATTCTAATTTTATGTTGAATAATTATTAATATGACATCTACATTGATATGGTCATGAGCTAACTACTCATAACGTTGTTGTAGGCTTATTGTTATTGTTTTTGTGATAAGTTGGATAAAGAAACACAGAATTATAATGAGTAAAGACATGTATTATAATATGCAGAAAATTTAACTTCAGTATATAATAACTAACAAATTATTGAAATGAATCCAACTATTATTTTATACATTTTAAATAAAAACATAACTAATAACAAGCATAATGACATATGAAATACTAATGAGATTTATGTAATTGAGATTTTTCACTGACAATAGTTTGTAGTTGTGGACTAATTTTACTTGTACCAATTATTAAAAGAGATTTAAGATGCTCATCAGTTAATTTAGATCTGTAAACATTTTTTGTGTACTTCATTTTGGAGAAGGTCTTCTCACACAAATAAGTAGTACCAAAAACAGAAAACAGCCCTCGAGCAATTTTATGCAAATTATTAAATTGTGTTAGTGGAAGACTCTTATAAAATTCCAACAAGCATGAGTTTTGATATTTGTTCTTAATTATTTCACTGCACTGTAGATCAATCATTTCCATTTGAAGTTCCGGGGCTAGGGTTTCAATGTCAGTATCAAAAGGATTCTGAAAAATCTTAATTTGAATCGCAATGGCATCAAAGTCCGAGAAACGAGTATCAAAATTTATTTTCAAAGCACTCAAAGTTTCGATTGCAAAATCGATAGGAAACTCAGTCTCAGTGGTGTGGCTGAATATTTGTTAAATGTTTAAAAATGTGAAAAACATTTACTTCGTAGTTGTGATTGAAACAGTATCAATTAGAAATTACAGATAATGACAGAAAAATTAATAATATGCAGTGTTGCCGTTTTGCGGACTTTAGTCCGATTTGCAGCCTTTTTTAAACGTTGCATACTTTTTCGGACTTTTTTTTTCATCAGTGGACTATTTCACTTTTTACCACCGGCAACAATGATAATATGGTTTTGGCCCTCGGAACTTACTGGAGTAATCAGTATGGCCCTAAGGCTGGAAAGTTTGGAGACCCCTGCCTTAACCGATCGCATATTTATGAGTGAGTAACCTTTGAGGCGGCATTCGACGACGGAGAATTCTATTATGATGAATCGCTCTCTACAGGATGTCCTTTGTTTCCGATACCTTACCTTTACCCTGGACAGCTTATTAACTATACGAGGTGTCCAAAAAGTCTGGAAACACCTAAATAAACTCACAGGTAAATTATTTTTAAAAAAAGGGTTGCGTGGAAACCTACGCGTCAGAACTTTTTATGTTGGAAATCAGGACGTTATTTTGTGGGTTTATTACAGCGTAAGCACTACTATACCAAAAATACGCCACGTGTGTTCGTTCGCAGCAGCAAGAGCCCCCCTCCTTAATATTTCCAATACCTCTCACCGCGCGCGCTCCGATACTCTATACGCACGACTAGAGAGCAGCTCGTCCCGCCCACTTCCGTTCGGGATTTCACCGTGACGCAAGTTTTGACAATTTTTCGATTAAATCTCAGCGCCGAGCGCGCCTAAAGAAGTTTCACGTCAAAAATGTTAAGGTCATCATTGGAGTAACTTAACATAAATCAGGTTTGACCTTGAAATCATTTAACGGTTATTTAATTTTGAGAACTAGAGATCTCCGAAGGAAGAAATTGATAAAAATAGTACAAATCTCGCTTTAGCTATTTCGTTTAATTGCAATTAGTGGTGACCTCAAACGCGATCTTGTTTGTGTCCTTAAAATCCTTAAAAATTCAATACCGATGTTTTCTTTAAATAACGTGATGTTTAAAAAAAAAGATATAATAAATCGATAGAATAAATTGTTGTTTATATGGCTAATTTGCATTTTTTGGGTTTTCATTTAATGTATCACAAGGTAAGGGTTGCTATTTGACATTTTAAAGGAGTGGAGGATGTTAGGTTAGGTTAAAACGGCGGTTCGGAGTGAACCCACTTAGACCTTTTGCTCCGTTGTGATACCGTGATGAACGGCGATGCCTTCCCCCTCTACCGTGAGAACAAGTTGAAACTCTTAATAATAAAGTGTAAAGTCTTTGATGCTAACTGAATTAAGATCAGATAAGTCATCGAAGTTCGGTTGCCCTAGTATACAAAGCCGTTTTCTGCATAGGGCAGGTCGTGTCTTGCTTTGCGATTCCCATGCACCGTACATGGGTTAAACCTGCCCAGTGTCTTGTTATGGCCGCGATCACATTTTCAATGGACTTCCTGAGATCTAGTTTAGGCCAGATCTGTTTCGATGATGTGCATGTGGGTTCATTTTGCCACCTCAAGTTGGCTTTTTGAACTACTTTGCTGTGCAGGAGGAGCCGGCAATTTGCAATCGGTACTCCTTGCTGAGATGAGACAGATACAGCTTGGAAGGTGGTGCCCTCTCTTGCTAGCTCGTCCGCCTTACAGTTGCCTGGTATGTCCCTGTGTCCAGGTACCCAGGCAATGTGAACTCTAGGCCAGATCTGTTTCGATAATATGTATGTGGGTTCATTTTGCTACCTCAAGTTGGCCTTTTGAACTACTTTGCTGTGCAGGAGGGGCCGGCAATTTGCAATAGGTACTCCTTGCTGAGATGAGACAGATACAGCTGGGAAGGTGGTGCCCTCTCTTGCTAGCTCGTCCGCCTTACAGTTGCCTGGTATGTCCCTGTGTCTAGGTACCCAGGCAATGTGAACTCTAGGCCAGATCTGTTTCGATAATGTGTAAGTGGGTTCATTTTGCTACCTCAAGTTGGCCTTTTGAACTACTTTGCTGTGCAGGATGGGCCGGCAAATTGCAATCGGTACTCCTTGCTGAGATGAGACAGATTCAACTGGGAGGGTGGTGCCCGTTCTTGCTAGCTCGTCCGCCTTACAGTTGCCTGGTATGTCCCTGTGTCCAGGTACCCAAACAATGTAAACTCTAAACTTAGTTCCTAGCTTATTCAGGGCGGCACGGCATTGCACCGCTGCCCTAGAGGTCAAGTAGACTGAGTTCAGTGATTTGATAGCAGCCTGGCTGTCGCAGAGAATGGATATCTCGCCGAACTTTTGTTCGCTGCGGAGTATCCAGACAGCTGCCTCGGTGATGGCTGTCATTTCAGCTTGATACACACTACTGTAATCAGTCAAACGAAACGACAGGCTAAGTGAGGGGTCTTTAGAGAAGATACCGCAACCTACTCTTCCCTCTAGTTTAGAGTCATCCGTATAAAATACTGCGTCCAGGGGTTTCACTAGATTCTCAGCCCAATCTTCTCTGGATGGAATTTCCAGCCTTCGAACATAGGGGTAGGTTTAGTGTAATCAGTGTTTTTTGTACAAAGGTCGTATTCTCTTAGGATTCTGGAGTGACCACAGTGCGTTTCGGTCCATACTAACAATCCATACATTAGAATCGGTCTTATGACCGTAATATAGAACCAATAAACAATATGGGGTTGTAGTGTGGGATGTTAAAGGGGTGCTACTTGGAAACAGCAGAATAACATTTTTAAACCTCCCCGTTGATTTAAAATTCGACGTGTTTTTTGTTTTTCTTACATATGCGCAAAAATCAAAAGTTATTTGGACTGGCTGGTTATTTTGCTGCAAAATATTTAGGCGAGTCAATATTTACAAAAGTTTGTTAAATCCTATGATCCCGATTCAAAGTTCCACCGTGTATGTGTAAACAAATACTACAAGGTATATATTTATTATACCTAATAATAATTAGTAGTACAATTTAGTAACGGTATTTTATTATGAAAATTAGTAAGTTACCAATTTTATAATCGATTATCAGTATTAGTAATTAGTACATGTCTCGATTATGAAAATGATTCATAATCGCTCACCGCTACGACCATACCTGCTATCATTCTGATATTCAAACGTGGATCATTTATTACGATTTCAACGATCTTTGCCACGTATTTTTCGTTCTCTAAAGAGTACTCTGCCAGCGGTCTCACTACTGGCAAATTATGCCCGAGCTCAGCCGTAGAGGGTAGAAGAAAAAAGTATAAAAGTGAGCCGCGCCACCGACTTAGACGGTTCAAGCCGGAAACCCCTAGATCTTATAGGCACTAGCAGAGCCACACGATAAACAACTAAGATTATGGTGAACCAAATAAATAAAATTATAGCTAAAATATATTGGATACTTTACTCACACAATAAATCAGAGTACACAGCTCAATAGCAACATTATAACAAATATAGTCAAAATTAACAGCTATGGTAAATTTTCTTGCTAAAACAAACCAAAAATTTAAAATTTACAACTTTATAAAATAACCAAAACAGAAGTAAGAGTAACAGACTTTACCAAGTTACCAAAAAAAAACGTATACAAGTCAACTCCTTAATAATACTAAATCAAACGTTTACATAAGGCTGCTAATTTACTCATGTCTTTACCATTTACATAAAGATTTTCACTGCCAAAACAATCGAGTTTATTTAAAAATATTTTTACAATGGTTGTCCTTTAAAATATCAAAATTGTAGGATATTTACAAATAAGTATGAAGAAAATATATTTTTACTTGGACATAAAGAATTATTGAGAAGATTATTTTAATCCAAGTTTAGTTTTGGCATATTATCTAATGCAATAAATAGTTTCCAATAATGTACTATATTAATAAACTAAAACAAAACTTAATCGTGGTGTCAAAATAAGTCACGGCGTTATATATTTAAAAATAATTCACTTATAACCTTTGGGTATACGAATTCACCACTCCTGTGGCCGGTTTGATTATGGGACGGCACCTGCTAATTAACAATGGCTTCCCTCTAATAAATCCCGCATGCGGATATTTTAACTCGACACTAAAATCCAAAATATCAACAACGAAGGTAAGATAGAATGGTCAAGTTAAAAATTAAGTGGTTTTACTTCAAAATCCAATTAAGATGGCCCAAATACAGCCAGATATGAAAGTAAATCCTGTAGAGGTTCTGCACACGTGCTAATATCACACCGGCCCAAAAACTCTCACCAACACACGGCTCCCAAGACTGACACCAGACGACTGACTCCCAGGCCGGATATTAAGAAATGACACGGAATAAACGTCAACCAACAATCTTCGCAAGTCCGTGCTCCACACCAATAATCGCCTCGTCCGTGTTGTTAGCCAGCCCCATCCACACAGAAATTTAAACCAAACAATCGAATCCTATCACTACTAGGTATGCAACACTATTTACAACGAATGATATATTTAAGTTACAACAAAATACGGTACCTGAGGAATACGAAACTATCAGAGACACAATTAATAATGGAACTGTAGAAGGGAAAAAATAGGCACGTGACATCTTTTTCTCACTGTCATTTTTTTTTTTAATTTCATTATCGTTCATCGATTCTTGACCATCCAAAAATCTATGGTGCCACGTAAAAATTGCTAAACGACACGTGCAACTCTCTCCATGCACCTTTGTCAAGATTTGTTTTCCCAATAGAAGTGCATTTAATGAATTTACTTCGTTTTCAATAGACCGGTAAACATTATTTATGCAAAGCGGTAGACTACGTACTACCATAGCTATAGATAAATATGAGAATTTCACGTATTCAATATTTTAATAAATTAACTTTGTTTGCTTCAGGTAAAAAAGTATGGAGTGCGGCGTCCAAAGTGCAATGCTGAGTGTACCTCCTGTCGTAGACAGTGGAGTACAGCAGTCTCTGCCTGCAGTTTTCTCGCCCACGGATGCAGATCAAGCACAATTCGAGGCCGACAAAAGAGCTGTATATAAGTAAGTTTAATTCTCTACATGATTTCTTTTATTATTGCCTGTCTTAGGTTAGTTTTTGACATGTCGACGACATGTTGTAGACATGTCGCCTCATTAAAATGTAGAAAACAAAAACGTGTACTTCACACATCAATAATATTGCGAAGGAAAAAGAAAAAAAAGCACGAAAATATGGGTTTAATCTATATAGTACAGCTAATCTTTATCGAAGTATATTTGTTCGTAAAATGCCTCCTTTGGGTCAGCCCATGATGATCAGATCATATGGTTAATATTATGCATGATGCCCCAAAAATCAGAGGGATGAAAGTGAATGTAAGACGAAAGTAATGATTTTTGGAAAAGAGGAAAGCAAAACTACGATGGATAAAGAGTGGAACTAGTGAAAGAGTTTGTGTACTAAGTTTTAAAGTTGACCGCTAAAACGGCCATGCAACGCCAAGGCACTCGAGCTAGCACGTGAGGGCACCACTCTTCCAGCTGTATCTGTCTCATCTCAGCAAGGAGTACCGATTGCAAACTGCTGGTTCCTCCTGTACAGTAAGATAGTTTAAAAAGCACCCTGAAGTGGCAAAATAAACCCACATTCTTATCATCGAAGCAGATTTGGCCTAAATTGGATCTACGTCGAGCTAATGATATTTTAAGTCTATTTAGGAAGTCCATTGCTACGCATAGCTGCGACACGACTTCTGCAGAAGCTACATCTTCTCTACTTCTGTCCTGCCCTATGTAGAAAACAAAGATAGATAAAGAAATGCTTAAATGGTTCGAACACGTAGAGAGGATGGATGGAAGAAGATTGACGAAACAGATTTATAAGACGGTAGACAAACGTATCTCGATCTGATCGAAATCTGTATAAAAGCACTAATAAAAGTAGAAAAAGCAAAAGACTTATGTAAGAACCGTAGCAAGTGAAAAAAAGTGGTCTCTGCCTACCATTACGAAAAAAGGGGGGGCCTATATGTATTTATGTGAAGAATTGATTGAATATCCAGTAAAACTTAAATTATATTTTAGAATGTTTTAAGATATTTACAATATTTATGGAAAGAGTTGGAAATTAATATTTCGTTTTTTTCTACATTTCTACCATATTATGAAACGTAGTATAAACATAGTATTTTTCTAAAAGAGCTGAACCCATAAAAGTCTGCCTTAGCCTGACATACTTGGGAGTATTGGCCGAGGATATGGAGGTTGGTTTTCTCCTCTCCACACAATCCACAATCAGGCCAACCCCAGATTGTGCATGTTGTATCCGATGGTACCATAACCCGTCAATATGTCTACTGCTCGTCTGGCATCCCTCCTACCCAGTAACACAATGCTTCTGGCTAGGTCCTATAGGGGAGAATTCCCTTATGAGTACCCTTGACTGTCTGCTCTGTCTTGCTGTCTGCTCTGTCTTGCTTCTGTTTTCCTATACATTAAGTTTGAATTTCTGCCTAGACAGAAGAGATTACCTAAGGCCGGCTCCGGACCCACGAACTTATTCTCCGTTTCAGCTTTCGCCAGCTTATCAACCTTCTCGTTTCCTTTGATTCCCGAGTAACCAAGAAGCCAGACAAGAGTGACCTGTTGTCTTTCGCCAATGGCTTCAGGGTCTGTCTGCACCCCAGAGTCAGTTGTGAAGTATTAGTCGGAGCCCTTAGCGCCTTAATTGCTGCTTGGTGCACCTCTCGGTCTCTCCTATGGGGGCACACTCACTTTCACTGACAGTTTTATTTTTTATAAATATTTATTATTTTGCCTTCTGTCATATAACAATCATTCGACCTTTCAGCTCCTCCAATTATTATTATTTTGTATTATCTTTTTTTAATACCTAATACACCGCGAAAATAATTTCAGACACCCGTTGTTTCCACTACTGGCACTTCTTTTCGAAAGATGTGAACTTGCCACTCAGTCTTCTGATCCCCAATCTAGCGATGCTTTCAACATGGACATACAAGCATTCGTACAACATCAGGAACGTGATAGGAAACCTTTTTTGGCCAACGAACCGGAAATCGATGGACTGGTAAGTATATAATTGTAACCAATTTTAATATTTTTCACAATTAAAACATCTGAAACTAATTATAATATTACCAACAACACAACTTTCGTGAAGAAGAAATATAAAATTAAAATGCGGTGATCATTCATTTACACCTACTGTTATCAATTAATTTTTCGCTATTAAATGAAATGCTTTAAATATTGAACGTATTGTATTATTATACCGCTATAACGTTTGAGACAAAAAATGGGGTTGCCCGTATACTAGCAGATGCAGATATAATAATTATAAACCAGTACCACTGCAACTTTTTATCGCTAATTTTTCTGATCAGTTAAAAATTAATTTAATATTGTACAGGGTGGAACTTAAACTAGTTATTTGTACCAAAATATGAGGACGTGACCAAGTATGCCTTAATAAAATGAAAAAGATATAGAGTGTGAAAGTTTAATTTTTTTTTTGATAATATTTACACCATAATAATAAAGTTTATTTGTCGAATGTACATAGAGATAAAATTTAGGTACATTAAAAAAATATAAATATAAATAAACAAGGGCATCACGTAAGCAATAACATAAGTATCGCTTGTACGTGATATAGCCAGGTGATATGAATACTAATTCCAAAATATATGTTACAAAAAAAAAGATAATAATTTTTTTTTATTAGTCTAACATGATCAGTAAGATACTAGCAATGTTACTATCGAGTACAAAGTCACATTTGGGTAGATATCATCGTGTATTACAAGCCCCCACTTTCCATTTGGGGATTATAACTGTCTCTAGAAGGGGGTTCAATGTAGGGATGAAATGTTTTCGTTGCAGGATACCATTTGATAATTTAAAATTGACATGTTTCGGGATTTTTTTATAAAAATGCAAAATAATTCAGATAATGAATTTATTTTATTTGGCTGTTCCATACTAAGTAATAGTGACATGTATTTTTTTAGATGATTAAAGCAATACAGGTGTTAAGGATACATTTATTAGAATTGGAAAAGGTTCAAGAATTATGCAAGGACTTTTGTAATAGATACATAACATGTCTTAAAGGAAAAATGCAATCCGAGAATTTACTGAGGTCCGATTATCCACAGGGTAAATAAAATTGCTTTTTAAATTTAATGAAATATATTGTTGGCGTTTCTAAAATTATAATTTTTATAAACTATACAAAATATTGTAAAAGTCTATAATAATATTCATTAAATTATTTTATTTTCAACCTTTTTTTCCTATAATTAAAATGTTATTCGTTACTGCTGAATCAGTATAAAAAAATCCCTTTGGATTTAGTTTTATTTTTATTAGCTATAAAATCTGTTGTATAACCAATTTTATAGATGTTTTAGGTACGGGATTGATGAATAACATGGAAAATAATAACAACATGATGCCACACGGAAATTCTGAAAGTGGATCGGCTTCGAATAGTCCAGTACAATATTCCATTAGTCCTCCACAACAAGTAAGATTTTTTTTTCAATTGTCACTCTCAATTATAAGACTCGGTATCAGTATACTAACATTTTAAATTTTTTTTTTCTTTCAGGTTCATGCGAATCCAAGTATACTGGAACGTACTTTAGACGCTCCAGCGCCATTTTCAATTCCCCCTTACGTAGGAAACAGCGGTCCCACACCCCCATTACCCCCGTCGCAACAGCCACCGCAGGAAAATCTAATCGTGCACGGCTCAACGCCTCTCGGACAAATAGGGGCCAACATATGTTCCTCCATAGCTCCTAGCGAGAGTTCAGGTGGGCCTCTTTCCCCCGCACCGACCACTCCCGGGGGCTCGGCAGATGACTGTGATAGCGATTTTAATTCTAGAGGAGGCAGGAAGCAGAAGAGAGGCGTGTTGCCTAAACATGCGACCAGTGTGATGAGATCGTGGTTATTCCAACATCTTGTGGTAGGACACTTCGATTATGTTGATAGCAACTAGTTGGAAGATCAATACTGTAGATTCTATTTTATAAAGCTATTAAATGCACTAACATCCATGTTGACTCCTCCTTCGGTATATCTTTATTTAATGTGTTGCTTCTGCTTAAACTGGGAGTATATTTCTGCCCTGCAGATTCTCTTTATACAGCTATTAAATGCACTATCATCAATGTTTTCCCTTATTCCCGTATTTAAGACGCTGTATCTTCTTTAGTTTTAGTGCTCTGGAAGTATACTTATGTTCTGTAGATTCTCTTTTATAGAGATATAAAATGCATTAACATCAATGTTGACAACTCCTCCGTTATTCCCTTAAGGTCGCTGTATCTTAAGCTCCAGTAGTTTGAAAGTACATTTATGTACTGTAGATTCACATTTATAAAGCTATTACATAAATACACTATCATCAATGTAGACACTTTTTTCGTTATTCCCTTATTTAAGGTGCTGTATCTTTTTTAGCTCTAGTAGTCCAGGAGTATATTTAATTGCCTTTCAAATAATCTCCGCATAGTGAATTATCCATCATAGTATCTTCTCTATAAGAACCACCTTGCGGTTTCAAGCATGTATATGTATAACTTTTTACATAAATACATAAAGTCTCGCCTTTTTCGTGTAGTGGTAGGCAGATACCACTTCCTTTCACTTGCTACGGTTCTTACAGACATCTTTTGCTTCCTCTACTTTTATCAGTGCTGTTATACATGCTCCTCCACCTGGCCTTTCTTCAAAACAATGTTGATCTGATCGAGATATGTTCGCTGAGGTCGACCTCTACCGACTTGTCCATTCACACTCGCCTTTCACTTTCTTTTTAGAGTGGTTATTTTTGCCCAAAGATCCAGATTGTAAAATTACTTCTAGATGAAGTTTCTACTTAGATAACTTACATGATTTTATGTATTTAGGAAACCCATTTGTGGAATATCCATTAAAAAAATACTAACAAGAGTGTAAACAGATTTATCATCTCTTCAAAACTTGGCAGCAAGGACAAAGTTTGCTGACTTCGTTTTTCCCTAATCATTTGGTGATTTGATTACACAATTATTAAAATGTTTACGTTTCACTGATCGCCTAAATTAATCTGATTTTAGCATCCGTACCCTACAGAAGACGAAAAACGGCACATAGCTGCCCAAACCAATCTCACATTACTACAAGTCAACAACTGGTTCATCAACGCAAGGCGTAGAATCCTGCAGCCGATGTTAGATGCGACAACTCCGTCTGACACTAATAGTGCTACCAATTCACCCAGTCACAAAAAAAAGAAAAGTCACAATAATAATAGGAGGTTTTGGCCACAAGATTTTACCAACATGCCCGCCCAATTAGATAGCGGTTAGTATTTTTTGGGATTATTGCTAATATTTTCTTTTCTGCAGTTTTATCATTTATTTTTAATAGTTTAGAATGATTATTATTTGTTCTTAAGTGACAATCATAATGTAATTAGATTCTTACTATGGTTACATTTATGCATAAAGTTATTTGTTATTTCATATAAAAGCATTTTTTATAATTATCATCTTTAACCAGAAATTTTTATAAGCTTAATAATTATTAATAAACAGCAAATATTCCTAGTTTTCAAGGAAGTTAGTTAGTTTGTATGTGTTTCTACTGGTGTAGTGTTTGGTAATTTTCTCACGAGTTGTTTCTTGTGTGTTCTTAATAATTTCTGTTTTAGTATCGGGGTACATGAACGATTTAAATATTTTTGATTTTCTTTATTACATTATTGCAATTTAAAATTCACTATCACATCTCCTTACTTTAAACCTGAGTCAGTTTGTAGTATGTCTCACTGAAGAAGACATTTTTCAAGGGTGTAATGTTACATTTAACAATTTTTCCTGGTTTACTTTAATTCACAATATAGCCATTGTTTGAGATGGTTTAAATTGGCTCAGGTATGGAGACAAGATATTGAACGCTAAGATGGTGATGTAGAGAGGAGTTTTGCTATTCTCGCTCAACCATGGGAGTTTTCATATCTCCATAGGTTTAACTGGTTCACTGTGTGTAAAGAGTCTTTTATTCTTTGCACTTTTCTTCTTTTGTATTTTGGATCACAGTTCCAATAAAACAACTTATTTTTATCACTTTTTTTAATATAACAAAAACAAACGTAACAACGAAAAACAGAAAAGTCCAAGTCAATTATTATTTTGAGTACTATGCTTAATTTTTACACAATCGTTAATTTAATATTGAGACTAAAAGTATGTACTTCATTTCTAATAAGTTTCGAGACAACTTAAAAAATTTACCTTCGAGAGTGTAACAGCAAAGACTTTTTTCGAGAGTTAAACATCAATGATTGCTTCTGATAGAAAAAATAGCCTGCACTTCGACAGGCACAAGTGTTTGCATTAAATTTTGCTACACCACGTATTTGTGTGACAAGATAACAATTTAAATGTGACGCCATCTAAGAATTTCGGTTGCAAACGAGTTTTACAACAAATGGCAGTATCATCAGCAAACGTTCTCTTTCTTGTATTCAATTTCTAGCAAATCTAAAGCATACTTAACGTATAATAGTGATCCTAGTGCATAATCACAAAGCACTCCTGATGCAATCGAAAAATATCTTAATCTTTTATCATATACCTTAGTTTAAAATAGGTTTGCTTGTAGTTTCAATATATGTTGATATTATTGTTCAACGTGTTCTTATTAGTTGGTAAATAATTATTTCTCACATAATTTGATACTATGTTTGGACTTGTTAGATACATGTTATTTTTTTAATTTTAGATAAATAAAATAAGGTCTAACAATAGGCTATTTGATTGTTTTAGGTATTTTATCGAGTTCAGACGAAGAAGGTGATTCATACAGTAGTGATGGCGAAGAAGGTAGTTTAGTTATAGACGCAAATGCTCAGAGTGGTGAAGTTAACCAACAAAACGGTCATCCTGTAGATGTTTTAGGTTATAACAATAGTCCGGATGCTGAAAGGCAGTGAAACTGACAAATTATCGATGTTCCTTTAAGGTAAGATTGGCGATGTTCACGAGGGGTGCGCCATCTGGACGATACTACCAACAGGGAAAACGTTGTAAAGTCCATATTTTATATTGTTGATTACTTGGGAGTGTTTGGATTGTTCTTTTATGTATTTTTGTTATTTTTCGAATTTCAAATGTCTTCGCAGGGCAATTAACATCGCGGATAAAATGCCTACTCATAAAAAATTTTGCACACATTTTTTTGTATCCTCTTAAACTCAATAGGTCTTACATAGTTTTATTTGCAATAATAAATATTTTTTATTTCAGGTAAGCTTGTAGGCGGAGAGAAATATTTTAATAATCGTTTGAATTCATTTTGCATGTCGTTTCAAATACTTTTTATTAACTTTTTAATCGAAATAAGCAATTATTATACAAAATAGTATGAAATATTAAAGCAAAGCTAATTTTAACAAATTAAGAAATAAACTAATTTTAATTCGAAATAATTAAATTAAATAATGGAAAAAATATGTATTACATAAAAATCTTAGCATTGTTTCAATAATAAAAGATTTTTCAATTAAGGTAAATAAAAATTTACTTGAAAACTTTCATTGTGTGGTATTAACACTCCATATTATTAAAACTAGATATTAAATTAATTACAACTAAACAAGATGTGCCAGGTGAACCTAAATTGAAATAATTTTAATTATTATAATTAAAAAATTAGCAAAATATTTAAAGAGATGCTGGGTCATTTTAACTGCTTTTTTCGATTTGTCAACTGTAAGTTATCTCAGCTAAACAGTGTATAAAAGTATCTAATACTTGTAAATAAAATGATTTTGTGTGCATCTCAACATTCCTGTTTAAAAAAAATGAAATCAAACGATACCAAACTACGTTTATAAGGCTGATTTAAATCATATTATATGTTAATTTGTTTTTGTTTAAACGAAACCAGTATACGTAATATATACCTCAGAACCCTAGAAAAACATCACATTATTTAACTGCAAGATATAAAAGAAACGTTTTAATAAATATTTTCTACAGTTAAATTTTGTGTATGTTGTGTATACGCATTCTTAAAGTTCGTGCTCATTTCAGTATTATATAATTGTAATTTATCAAATAAGATTCTACCTTATCTGTAAATGCTATAGTGTTGAATGTTATTCGTAAATATCCAGTAACAAAGTGATCTATTTACTCAATGCATACTTAAGAATACAAAAAAATCTGATAAAACATTTCTATCAACAACTTTTTATTTTACAGGACGATTTGCTGTCCAGTATACATAACTTCTTTGTTCAGTCGACACGGTTACTCATAAAATTTGTTAAAGTGATCAATTTTCACCACATTTATATAAAAAATGGCAGCAAGGGCTGTAGCTCTGGTTCAGGACGGTCTAGGTCAACTTTATGTTGCTGGGTTTCTATATGTTAACACTTCCTCAGTTTAAAGAGCTGTTCAACGTTTTAATGAAACAGGCAGCTTCACAAAAAGACCTATGTCAGGCCGAAGAAGAGCGACATCTTAACGGGACGATCGACTTCTGGTATCTCCAATTTTGCAGATACCATAAAGCCGCAAATTGTCTTCACAAAGTGAGAAATGTTAACATAAGTAGGTAGACAGTTCGACGGTGACTAGCTGAAGCTGACTTGATGTCAAGAAGGCCAGCCCATGGTCCACAGTTGATGCCACAACATCATCGAGCATATTAGCTTTTGCACAAGAGCATGAAAACTGAACAATTATCTTGTTCACAGGTGAATCCAGATTCTGTCTGAGATCACCAGATGATCGAGAAAGAGTCTGGAGAAGGCAGGGTGAACGGTTTGCCCAGTGCAATATCGTCGAACGAATTAGCTACCGCGGAGAATCATTTATGGTTTGGGCTGGTATAAGTTCTGAAGCACGAACAGAGTTAGAGGTTGTTGATGAAGGTACTATGACTGCAGCAAGGTACATACATAACCACAATTCTGGATGATTATGTGATCGCTTTTGCGCCATTGTTGGACCAAATTTTTTGTTTATGGACTATAACACGCGATCACACCGGGGTAGAATCGTTACCGCTTATTTAAATGAAGTCGGGATTTTACACGCTGGGCTGGCCAGCTTGTAGTCCTCACCTCAATCCCATCGAACACCTTTGGGATCGACTAGGAAGACAAATACGAGCCCGTGTTCCCCAACCTAACAACTTGGTAGAGAATGCTGCTACGTTTCAAGAACTGTGGGAACAAATTGATCAGGGAGACATTAGGACCTTAATAGAATTTATGCCCAGACGTATGCAAGCAGTCATAAGGGTCCGAGGTGGTAATACGCGTTACTAATTTTGATGAATAACATCTTTTCGTTCTGATTTTCCCCTTATAATTATAATTATATGCGTAAATTGAGCAGTACAATTCCCATCCTTTTGCAAACACTGTATTTTAACCGAATAAAATAAATGTTTATTTCTACAAACATTTATTAATTGTTATTCAATGATTTGGCTTGCTCAAAATACCAATTCAAAAGTTAAAATTGTAACATTTCCTTACTAAATGCAAATATGTAAGTGGTTCGATTTTTGTGCACCTGAGTGTATGATATTAAATAAAAATTACAATAGTGTTAAATATTAATTAAAATAAATCTATACTTGTTACCTCAATTTACTTATAAATTTTTAAAGTTTTATTAATGTTTTTTAATTATTTAAAAAACAACAATAAAAGGACATTAAGTTTAAAAGAAATTGTGAAATGAATACTGCAAATTTAGATTTTATTTAAACATATAGGCAAGTTTTGTAACAATAATTTATCAATATACAATATAGTGTCAATTAGGGATCAGAAATTCTTCCATCTTCCTTATAATTTCAGAGATTTTTTTTTCTTTATTGTCCTTTGAACAGTAAAACTGTAGTATAACAACATTCATCACATTTTAGTGATATTTTACAACAACGTTTTTGATTTAATAGTATCCCTGGATGCAATCTATGTATTGGATATGACGGACCAATTTTTTACATTGACTGTAAATAATTTAAAATCACACACATCGTTGCTGCAAAAAACGTAAAAACTTCTTTTTATACACAAAGAATTATTTTTTTAAATAGGTCACTTTGGTACATTTATTTAATTTTCACAAATTGTATCAAAAGAAAAAACTATTGTTCAGTATTAAGGTTAAGATGAGAAAATATGTACTCGAATAATTTAAATTAAATGTTCACGAAAATGAAAAAAAAAGTTCGAGTACAGTATTAAGTATACTATTTGGAACTAATATACGTAATTATACAATAAATAGTATAAGAAAAACCGAAAAATTTCCATCCAATTCATATATTTAGGAGTTTGTTATTGTAGATCAGTAATTTTTGACTATTTCTGTCGACTTTATTATTATTAAGTGGTTGACATAAACTCGTATGGTATAATAAAATAAAAGAATTGCTCAAACGTCTGTACCAGAATATACCTTACCAACAATTTTACTTAAATTTCAAATACAATTGTTGCATTTTTTACATATCATTTAGAATAGTTTCACTAATAAAAGGCACAGTCCCCACACCAATTTAAACAGCGCACACAACAACTGCTAAATTGAACCGAATATTTCACTGAACAACACAAAAAAAAAATTGCGCAAGCGACTTTTTTAACATTTTCTTATTTCCTAAGCAAAAATATTACAAAAATGCGACTGGACATGAAAAAGATTTGTTTTTAAATAATTTATAGCGATAAAACCATTTTTGGTCTTAGTACCAAATTGATAGTCGATTATTGCCTGCTGTCGTGGGGAAAGAGAAATGAGAGGAAGGGAAGTGGTATTTCTTGCTTCGCTAACAGGCGTTTGAATATTACATAGGCATAACCTGTTTTTCGTACTTGTTGGTAATTTCGCCTGCTATATTTGGCTGTGGGATAGTAGGAATGATGCAACTCACTACCGCCAAAAACATTGTCCTGAACGGACTGAGTACGAAGTAGGAAAATGCAACGTTAAATGTAAAGCAATTGTTGATTCTAAAAATATATTGATGCCGCCATTGCACATTAAATTAGGTCTTAGGAAACATATTGTTTAGGCTCTTAATCATGAGTCCGAAGCTTTCAAATATCAGAAGAGTTTTTTTCCAAAGCTTTCATTACACGAAAATTAAAGGTGGAATCTTTGTAGGCCCTCAAATAAAAAAATTATGGATTGCGAAATTTTCCCGCGATTACTTAACAATCAGGATAAAAGCCTGAGACGGTTAAAAAGTTAAAGAGTTTAAAATTATGATGAGCTGATTACTGACATGATTTCAAATTTTTGTATCATGGGATGTAGAATGTCTCTAAAAATGCACATGTTGAATGCTCATTTGGATAAAAACGCTTCCATCAAGACATAATGGAGTTTGAGAGACGTTATCAAGGACTCTTCTTCTTCTTGGAGATCTGTCGATCTGTTAATTCTGAAGCTGCCTCTGCATCTTTTCCTAAGAGGTGGATTGCCAACTATCTCTCCATCTTTTAGGTGACCTCCCGGGAGGTTTTGAGTCGGGCGGATTGTTTTATAGGACTATTTTCGGAAGTCTGTTCTTGCTCATTCGTCTTACATAGTTGTACCACTGCCTCTTACGCAGTCGTCCCATCTTCTATTTCGCATTGTTTTCTGATATCTGTGTTTCTAACTCTGATTATATTTGGGGGTTGATTCGAAAAAAAAAGAGGTGATGAAAACAAATAAAGAGAAGGAAACTTGGAATATCTCGGACATATAATGAGAAATGACAACAAATACAAACTCTTAAAATCCATCCTCCAAGGAAAAGTGTTTGGAAAGAAAGGGCCCGGAAGAAGAAGGATATCATGGCTCAAGAACCTAAGGACATGGTATTCAAAAACAACCACAGAACTGTTTATAGCAGCTGTCAACAAGGTCATCATAGCCAGGATGGTCGCCAATATTCGAAACGAATAGGCACTAGAAGAAGAAGATTCGAGAAACTTCTGTTGAACATAACAAAAAAAGCAAAACTATTCATTTAATATTTTTTATATCATGGACTCCATTTTTAGACAATTAAATAATTTATGGATGTTTTCTTTTAATAAACTTTGCCATGTACAGATTTTACATAATTTCTTTTATTTTTTGTTATATCAGTTTTTGCACACAAAACCAAATTCAGATTTATTTTTTGTCTTATTTTCAGATAAAAAAAGCAATAAAAATCAGTTATATATCATATACGCAAAATTGCTGTGAAGCGGTGTTTATCTATCAGAAAATGCATTGGAATTAAAAGTAAATAAAAAAATATATAAATGGATACTTCTGATATTATTAGGGGTTGCTCTTTTCACCATTGACAAAATAAAAAAAAAATACTACATATTAATTTCACAAATTTTAGTTTTATATAACAAAACATTTATATTCCTCAACCCTTACTTTCTTAGTTAATTGCTTGTGCCTTCTCGAGAACACCTTTTTTGATATTCGTGTCCGTTTTTTACAAATTTAATTACATTAGCAATTCGTTTTTTACAAATTTAATTACATTAGCAATTACCTTTTTCGTTTCCGCAGAGTAGTTCTTACCCTTCGGTCTGCCCTTTTTTTTGTATTTTGAATAAAAAATAGAGCAGTGAAAAATGCCCATACTCACTAAATTTTAACCTATACATTATTACAACTACCCGCTCAAATTTAGGCGCGTCTTTATAACCATCAAGCAGGTTCTTTGGTATACATCGTGTTTTGTAGACATTCTAATCTCTTCCGTCGAACTTGGTCACGCAGTATGCCTTTCAATAATGGTTCTATTCTACTTAGTGTATACAATACTTTTAGTAGGACTTAATTTGAAAATATCAGTTAATTTAAAATTGTTCGCGTAAACATTCATTGAAATAAATTCATATAGACCCAATAAACTAATTGTATCAGTTAAAACAATATCTTACAAGGGCCAATAATGTTCCATATTATTTAAGTGAAATAGTTTAATTAAGTTTTAAACAATTATTCAAATATAAAATTATGATTTGGTAACAAGTACAATCTGGCAGAGATTTACAAACTTTGTATTTTTTCGTTGGTGTAAGAATCGTTTCTATGTTGTGTCAACCATTTGTTTTCCTTCTCCAATGTATACGTAACTTTTAAAAACGATGTATATACATTTTTTTTCGACTTGCTGTAGTGCGTTATCGATTTTTTAATTCATATGTGCAATAGTTAGAGAATATTACAAACGTTTTTGTTCAAAAAAAGAAACTTAACCCTAATTGTTTCATAAATAATAGAATGTTTTCGTTCCAAATAGTTTTGTAATATCTTCATAACGTTTGCAAGTTGTCCAAAAAAAAAGTAGGAATTAAGGATAAATTAACTACTAATCGATATTTTTGTTCGGAAAAATAGGAAGGTTGCTCATTTTGTATTATTTGTTAACACGGTGAATCAACGATTGAACGAATCAGTTTGGAATCAGCTTCTGAATTTACTTAATGCTGCTAGTGTTTTTAACTGACTGAGAAAAGAATTATTAACGATAGGAATATATATTTGAACTACTCGTATATTCGAACAGTAGTTAATTTTCTAGCTAAACAATTGAAAATTGTGTAAGTGATATTCAACAAATATTTTTTGGACAATACGAATCAGTGTTACAGTTTTAGTTGCTATGTCAGTCTGTGATAAATTAACGATTGCTCGAAGTCATTATAAGAAGAAGCAGTAGACACAAAATTTTAAGTCGAGAAATATTGTCACCTTATGGATCAATGTAGATTTTGCGATCAATATATTGGCTTCAATTTTTTTATGGCAAACATAACATAATTATGGAATGAATCTATCTACGGTAGGATGATGCAAAGAAATTTATTTTAATTTTAAGGTAAATGATGTATTTGCGTGCCGAGGACAAACAAATGCAATTCAGATACGTTTTTGCAAACGTCCTTTAGTCATAATTTTAAAAAATTTGACACGTTTTGTTAAATTTATTAAATTCGTTTTTCGTGCCAATATTTCTCGTATCGCTTGAATTTCGATAACTTTTAGGTATTGGTGCTTCTTATGACTATATGTATACGCTGAATACTCAGTTAACTAGATATAAGGAAACTACCTTTAGAATAAAAATTTTAGAATTACAACAAAAATAGGTTTTTCGCCTCGAGGAACGTTTGGAAAATAAACTATTTCCTTTTATTTTTTTGTGTTTTTCGTATTTGTTGTTGGGAGATGTTTTGTTGGAATTGATTTGTTTTGGAAGTAGTTTCATTTTCGACCAGTTAATATAAAAGCGAGTATTTTTTATTAATGCAATATTTGTTAGTAAGCTATGTGTATTTTGATTGTATCAATTAAACGAAAGATAAATTCGTCTGTTTTTTTCCTAACATCTCTTACTGTTCAACTCGACAACACTACTGAGTATTACACTAGTAATAATAAAATGTGCCATATTAGTAATATCGTATGTATTTACAGTTATTAACCTAATAAATATGTAACAGATAGTTTGGATGTATACAAACACAATAAAACTTTCCAAAAATAAAAAAAATAGTAGGTATATAAAAGTAAAAGGACGAATGAGGCCAAATAAGTAAGCAGGAACGTAAAATATTTGTCATACTCTACCTGTCATAGTTACTGGCAAAATAACGAAAAACCACCGTTTAAAATATACAAAATTTATGATTTTATACAAATTTTATTAAAAATATTTGTGCTTAGATGGCAATACTTGTAAATCAATTTTTTTTACATAAATGAAATTTTAGCAATACAATAGTTTAGCTTCAGCAAATATTTTTTATTAACAGTAATTGTAAGTAATAACCTACTACAATTCTTAAACATTCGTAAACCATGTCATGTCATTTTGAATCTTAAAATTGCCGTCATGTAAAATTTAAAAAAATTACATTTTGCCATCGAAGCACAAATAAATAAATTCTTTTATAGGTTATAGTTAATCAACAAAAATTACTGTAGTATATTTTTCATTCCATATAGAGTTTTAGTATTAATCTAAATTCAATTCATTTGTTGCAAAATTGAAAATTTTCGCTTGTGATGCCACTTGAGATAAAATTATAACCAGAAATTTTTTTAGAGCTAACGATTATTTTGTAAATTATCTCGAGTCGGTAGAGTCTAAAAATATTCTTGAGCTCTTAAAACTTTCCGGATATAATTTAATCTTGAGTGGTATTCGGTAAGAAAATTTAACGACAAAATGGGTTTACAAGAAAAATATGTGTATTTATAATATTTATTGCGTTTACTTCGTAATAGTTAAACGTGTTGGTTTTGAATTACCTACCTTAAATTTCAAACTTTGAAAAAAAATGTGTCAATTGTAGCTGTATTTATATAAGCGACGCAGTTGTAGTTAAATAAAAAAACATTTAGTTGGTTTTTCGATTGTATATATAGCGGACAAAATGAATTGCTTTGGTCAAGAAAATACGGAAGTATTCAGGCAAGAAATTGAGAAGCTAATACCAAGAAAACTAAAGCAAGTACTGTCATTTTTTATGTCAAAAAATTACCACTGTACAGATGCGGTCTCATGCACTCGCTCGACGCGACAAATTAGGCCACGTGGTCCTATTTTAAATTTTCCGCCACTTAAATCGAATACTCACTTAGCGAACGAATATGGCCGTACGATAAGGAACATATATTTAATATTATTATTATTTAGTATTAAATATTTGATAGGGAACACATGCATTCGCTTAGTGTGGACGGCTGTACGTGAATAATTTCATTGATAAGCGCATGCTTTCGGCTACGGACAAGAAAGCTTGCTTGTCGGTACTTCAAAGGAAAATCGTTGCACTATGTCAAACATTGTGTATCATCTCACGCATACGCTCGCTACATGTGGACTTCAAAGCGTAATGATGTTTGTTCGTTCATATTCGCTTTAAAGAAATGTACAATTCGCTGAGACGAACAGCAGCTTCACCATGGCTACTTGCGGGAATGAACGTCAATAAAAATATCCATATCGAAAGTTGGTATATCGAAATAGCAATAACAAAAGTTTATAGTCCATATGAAATCGTGGGACATCAATTAATAAGTCATAATAATTGACCGACAATGCTCAACCTGTTAAGCTATGTCGCTACATTTATTTGTAAGTATGTATGTACGGCTTTACACTATAAGTGGGGTTGCACCGCTTTATAGAAGCTTTCTAGATCATATTTTCAGGGCTGATCAGACCCTGTATTGTAATTTTCCTATTACCTTCCAGAGTTTGCGGTCAATTTCCTTTTCTTTAGCCTTAACTTCCACATTTATTTACTTGACCTAATTTGTTGCTGAGCATCGAGCGACTTTATGAGGCCGCACCCTAATACCTTCCAGTGTAACCCCAACAGAGTACAAAATGTGCGAAGAAATACACAGGCTATCATGGCCTTGTTAAGAAGTGCTCCCATTTTATTGATTAACATTATGTTGGCGTGAAATTTTCTGATGAAAATGTCGATTCATTTTTTTGGAGGTAACCGTTATTTAAATGAATATTATGACAAACAGTATTTGAAGTCTGGTAATAATGTACAAAAGGATCCCAGAATATACAGGATGATTTGTTAAAGCTGTATTAATCTAATTATTTGCCGTTTACCAACACAAGAACTTTATACCGAGAAAGACAAACCAACGAGAAGCGACAGCTTTGTCGGAACTGATGTTTTTTGGTGAACTTCGTACACCTTAAATACATACACTCATGACAAAAAATAGTTGAGCGTAAGATACGAGTCGTGCTAATACAATGCTGAACTACCGATAGTTAAATACTACAAGGTAAAATGTATAATTAATTATGATTAAGCTATCTATTGTTTATTTCAAAGGATGAGATCAGAAAGAGGCGGTATTCTTTGCAATAGGCGGACTTTTTTTGTACATTATATCTTTTGTCAAATGCATTAAGAAAACGTTGGCTTAAAACGGTTTTTTGTCGCTTATCGTTGGTTACTTATACTTTGGTACTACTAGCACTTGTTTAAAATTTTGAAGATTTAAACACGATTTGCTAAAAAATAAAAAGTGTAATTCTGATTACGTAATGGTACTAAACGAATAAATATAGGTTATAATAATAACAATAGGGAAAAATCACGTAACGCAAGATGGCGCTGTCAATGACAAAATACCGGATCGAGGTGTAAACAACAAATATTCTGTCATTTGATCACTTGTAAAACCAAAGTTTTTATTGAAGGAAATTTTAGATAACTCAGAGATTTGAGTTGATTTTTTGTGTTAAACTATTGGATTGAAGCAGGATTTAAGGTTTGTTTTCGACGTTTCAGTTTTATTGTCGCTGGATTTTTGTTAAATGCCAGTAAAGACCAGGTGTGTCCAGGTATCAATTTTGGTAAGTTCTCGTAGGTTTTCCGTTCTGTTGTCTCTGGAATCCTTTTTGCAATGCCTATGAAAGTCGAAATATCAATTTCGGACGTATTGTATTATATGGGTGAACGTGTTCGACCAATTAAGGATTATATATTATAATCCAATTAATTATGGAATGTTGATACTTTAACACTGGAAGGTTCTGGCTAGGAACAGATCCATCTTTCAAATGCTTTCTCTGTGTTGTTGAAGTCACTATGAATAATCCCAAATAAAATGATAGATGATTGGACAATATCAAACTTACACTGAAAAAAATCATCTTTCACAAAGTGCTTGCTGCAAAAACTTTAAGATTGGTTTTCCTATCTTTAAGATCATATTTCATTTCTGAGCTGCCTTAGGATTTGAAGGAAATTTATGCAAAGATATAATTGAATTGCCATAATATGTAGAGCATTGTGGAACAGAGCATTTTTTCCCGATTTTATCTTCATATCACCTTTTTTAATCCTTTGCATTAGCGGATTTTGTGGTTTATTAATACCAACTCTTTACTAAATATCGTTCAAATATAACACTTTCAATGCTTAAATTGCTCAAAATAATATATAAAGTTCACTTTTCACCCACATAAACAAATGGAGGTTAGTTTGTTGTTTACACCTCGAGAAGTTCATACGATCAATAATAGATGTCGCCCACTCCGTTATTTTTCCCTATATTATCATCGCAAATTCATTTTTTCATTCCCGATGAAAATTTTCCTACATTATAAGGTTGACGGATAAAAACACTCACTTAAGTGTTCGAGTAAAAAACCCTTTTGTTGGAAACGGAAATTTAAAAAATAAAAGTATATAAAAAATAAATTTGTAAATAATTACTGATGCACCATGCCAAAAATTGCTCAAATCCTTGAAAAATTATTACATGTATCCTTAAATTTGACTGTTCGCACTTTACCACCGATACGAGAAATGATTTAAAACAAATTAATATTTATTAGCCGTAGATGAAAAATCTGTCCTACACTTATTATTATTAATTCAATTTATCAAAGTCGTCGTAATAATTTACAGAGATAACTGAGAGAACAGTGTATAAAAATAGAATTATGGTTTTTCACTAGAAATTGTCACAAAATATTATTTTAAATTAAAATGTTAATTTATTTTCCTGAATATTTTGAAAAATTATCTAAATCGTCATAATTTTATTAAAAGCTATGACCTCTTGTTGTCTGAAGCTTTAGGTACATGTTATTACTTCCAATAAGTATATTTTCGATTCAAAGTGAACATAAAACTTCCAATATTTTTATTATAAAATAAATGTTAATTTTATACAAAAAATAAAAACAATAATAAATCAAATATATATATATATATATAGTCGACTCAATTTAAATCATTTCCAAATCCAGTGGATTTTTACCTGTTAAGTATTAATACGACAATTTCGCAGGTGCATTGAAAAAACAATTTTCAATTTTATAACGCTTAAAATTTGAAACATACGTAATATCTATAAAACAAAACCTTATTTTAATAAAAGGAATGCGAAATACAAATTAAGAGCAGTAGTGTTAATACGTTACAGGAAATGGAAAGTGCTCGACTACCCCAAATGCAAAACGAGCAAAAGCATCGAATCACCACATAAAACAGTGAAGCAATCAAATAAACTATCATTCAACACGCATAAATCGTTAAACTTTCCATTGACTCACTAGTATTAGTAAAACAGTAGACCAGCTATTTTTATTAAGATCCCTTGCATTATTTATATTAAACTGTGAACTGTGCGAACATTTTGACCTAGTGAACTATTTTTAAGTTTTGCAAGTTGTGAGATTAATTGGAATTTGTAAAACTATTGACCTACTATTTTTAATATTGTATTTTCTCAAAGCATTGATTGTGTTATGGTGTCGTTGAACACTTTCCAGACGTGTATAACAAAAATACGATATCTAAAAGAGAACTAAGATTATTGTACATAGTTTTTTGTATTTGCTAAATCAAAATATAAACATGAGTAAAAAAATAAATGAAATAAAGAAATTAAAATGTTGACCAACAAATACATCAAAAGATAATAAAAAAAGGCCTCAACATAAAATAGTAACAACTTATATTCCATTATAACATAATTTCAACACGTTATGATGCTTTCAGACAATTCATAAAATAAATATATTTTTAAGCTTATCTTAAATATTTTTATTTGGATGGTAGCACATGAAAAATTATTCAAGTATTTTTGTGTAAAAGAAATTCATGAGAGACTCAAAGGTCAGAACTTAACCTAATGTTATTTTTTAGTTAACAAAACTCTTAATATATTAAAAAATTAAATACTTCCAACCTCGTCACTTTAAAAATAACATTTACATTCACTTAAAATTTCATTCGTACGGATTTATTTTAAAAAAACGCAGTGTCTGGTGGTTTCTTTCAATTTTTGTAATCAATATTAAAAATTTATTTAAGTGATGTCATCACAGTTGTTTTTTTTAAAGTTCTACATAAAGAACTACATAATATCTGAATTCAAAAACAAATTAAAAGTACACTGACTTTTTAAAAATCAGTCAAATAAAAATATCTGTTACTTTAAATCATTTTTTAAACCTATTTTATCGCTACTCTGTCCATCCACAACTTCTGAAACATCTAGACACTGCAACTTTCCGATTGAAAATAATAAAAATCAGTCATTTATATTAAAATAAATCTATAACAAAGTTACCGATTTTCTAACATTTCGCATTTAACTTTTGCCAGATCTACTTGCTCTTCATCAATGTCCGTTTCCTCTTTGATCATATCTTCACTGGGTGCTGGTAAATCGACTTCCTCTAAAGGATTAAGTTCCTCTTGTGCAGTTTGTGTGTTAATCGTCGATCTAGGAACTAATTCTTCAAAGTCCATTTCTAATCCAAGAGGTGAATCGTAAATATCTTCTGGAAAACAGGTTTTCAATCAAGATATTTATTTATTATTAGAAATGAATTCCTATTAAAGAGACCTAACGTAACTAAAGTCGACGGAGTAGAATTGAACATCTACAAAATACCATGATTGCAGAATAACCCTACTTGATGATAAACAAAGAAGCAAAATCAAAAAATGTAAGCAGGTAGGTGTAATAATAGGTTAAAATTTAGTGCCGTTATGTGAGTGTTTTTTGCTGCTTTTGTATGCCCCACAAAGCCAATTTTAAACAATGATTAAATAACAGTGGAAGGCTGGTATCAAAGGCAAAACAATATGATTGATTAGAGATTTACCAGACCTGTTGAATAAAGTTTGACTTGATACCTAACGCCATTTGAAAAAATTTAAGGGGTATCTCCAGTAGGGAGGGGGTGAATCTGACGTTTATGACATTAGCGCTAAAAAGTGTCCCCCTCAAGTTAAAAGTTGAAGTGTTTTGTCATTTCATTCTAATTTGTCGCATTTCTGAAATATTAAGGGTGGGTCCTTTTCAAATAACACATAAAATGTTTTGATGAATTGATTTCAATAAAAAAATTTTAACACCAATAAAATATAATCAAATTAATCTCAGCTCCAGCACCATTTTTAGAATATTTTAAATAGAGCTCAACAGATTTAAAAAAAACGTTTGCACAAAATTTTGGTATTTTTATTTTGTAATTACATATTACCTGTCTTTAAACCTCTCCTTTTGAGTTTTGTGAGATCCTGTAGAATCCTTCGCCTGGCGTTTATAAACCAGTTTTCCACTTGGAGTAAAGATAAATTTGTTTCTTGCATTAACATCTGTTTTTCTTGATCTGTAGGATAAGGATGCTAAAAGCGAAACTTATCTAATAAAATACAGCATTAGTAAATAATTATGTTATTTGTATGTAATTTTAAAAAACTATATTGCAAGAAAATAAATAAAAGAAATTATGCAATAAATCTGAATTAAAACTTAAATTATTGTAAAATAAAACTGTTCATATGAGCACAAAGAGAAGGTTTTACTATTTTGTTAAATAATTGAATCACTCAGCGCCAGAGTGGCCTAATTGCAAAACACGAATTTCAAGAAAACGTAAAATTAAAAAACGCAAAAGGCCTGCAGTAGTTTTTTTGGTAAGTAAATTTGATCAAATTTGTTTAAAATACAAGATGAAATGATTGTAAACAAACGTGTCAAAAAATGTATGGTAGAAAAAGCAAGGTACATAGTAAACAACATTTGGGTCACTATATCATCAACATAAAAAAAAATAGATATTCAGTTTGGTCATTTTTATCTTCTAATTGCATAATTATTATCTCAAGGTTTGTTAATAGAGCAAATTATTATAAAACTAATGGAATATGTGTGGTATATAGGGAAGAAGTGTTTTGTATGGCAATGGCCAAGGAAATGGAGGCTGGTTTCCTCCTCTCCACACTATCCACAATTAGGGCATGCCTCAGATTGTGCATGTGGTATCTAAGGGTAAACGATGATGATAGAAAGAATTTGTTACATGTTCATTGCAGTTTCTATGTTCTGTTTCTGTTTGGTCTACTAAGAGCTTACATTATAATTATATTTTAACGCACTCTCACGTATTTCTTGACAAAATGAAATGTGAATGATACAATCAATTAAATGGAAAGATTGAAATTCAAGACAGGCATATTGCCGCCGTTTTAATAAGTATTTTTATTTTAGTAAAATTATTTATTTCGATAAAATGAACACAAACTGACGTTATCAAATGTCGCTAAAAAACACAATGACCCAACTAGCTCTTAGGTCAATATGACTTTGAATTAAAGTTACAAACTGAGAGCAACTCAACTGTTCGACTCGCGCCATCAGTAGAAAAATTAAAAAAGTGCATTTGAACATTTGGTTCACATTAAATAGTAAAATTTTACAATTAGGCCTCTCTTGCCCTGTGCGACTCAATTTTAATTCTATAGCCCATCATTTTCATGTATATTACACTTTTTCATTTTAAAACCATTATTTAAATTGAAAAATATTCTACTTACATCTGTGTGTCGGAACAACCATTTTTTTAAATGATTCTTTGCCTTAGTAGGAAGATGAGGTCGTTTTGTTAAAATATTTTTAGCTGTCTCTTGTTGTGTAGCTGGAATTAAAATAATCTTACACAAGAATACATTCTACAAAAAAAATTTAAATGAGTTTTTCATTTTTACTTTCAAGATCAAGTTTAATATTTTTTAAGTTTGGCATGTCCATCGCATTGCTACAATTTGTGGGCATCATGATACATTTTTTCTTTCTCAAAATATAGAAAAAAATTTCAAAATATCCAACGTTGAACTAGGTCTAATGAATGTTGGCCAATGTAAGTCCACATTTAAAAGGAGACTTTGATAGATTTTGAGTATATAATATTAAAACTATAGTACATAATGTTGATTGATGAATTTACATTTTGAACATATATTATTGTGTTTCCTTAAAAACTGCAGGCTGCTAAATGATTCGTTGCAAAAGTTGCACACAAAATCATCTCTACTATATATTCTATTTATGCTTCCTCTCCCTCTCGGATACGGTCGGTGGGGTTTGTGAAATTTTTTGCTGAAAGGTGGCATCTCTATAGATTCTTTTTCTGGTAAACTTAAAGAGATCGACATTTCGGTTGATTCCATAGCTGGAGTAGGTTCTTCACTTTGTATCTGAAAATTACAAAATATCAACATAACCATGGGTAGATTAGATTAGATTTGTATGGGGCTTATGAGCCTCTTTACTGCGATCTATGCAGATCTACTGTGTGTGACCTTATGTGTATTAGAGTTACCTGTCTAGACCATGCACAAAAGATCTGATAGGTGGAGGTGCTTGAGAGGCTGCT
This sequence comes from Agelastica alni, assembly GCA_950111635.1. Lineage (NCBI taxonomy): Eukaryota > Metazoa > Arthropoda > Insecta > Coleoptera > Chrysomelidae > Agelastica > Agelastica alni. The sequence goes on from OX467709.1 coordinate 42,718,147, forward strand.
TAGCCTTCACGACCCCCCCCCCTACTTGTCTAGACCCATCCCTATTACTAGACTCCATAGGCCAGACTTTGGGTTCTCCATATATTAAAGGGGGTTGTGGTGTGTTTTCTCTCCTATTGTTGAAAACCCTATCCTTGGCAGATCTTTGCAGTATGCAGAGGTTATTTGTTCAAGTGTTTAGAACCCAATAAAAAGAGATAATGAAAAATAAAAATACATTCTTACATACCTTTAGAAATTTTTCAGGTAGTAGTGGGGCGGGTTCCTCAGGTTCTTCATTTTTAGGGGCAATTAGCGCCAATTTGTTTAGGGGTGGTATATCATCAGTGGAAATTTGCGATAAATCGTAACTAATTTGGTTAAAACCATTTTGAACTTCAATATATTGTTGGATTTTTTTTTCGACAAATAAACAGCGTGTCTTAAAGTCATATGCAGATTTCAGAGCAGTACGACAATTATTGCAAATTACAGGGTTGGGAATTAAGTCCAAAGCCTGCAAAAATTATAATTCCAAATCTTTTACTTCTATATTTATAATTTGGAAATAATAAATTAAAATTTAATTTACTTATAAATGTTTTTAAACACACATGATAATTTTATTGATTAAATTTTATTAAATATTTTTGTTTACATAACCATTTTACAAACTACATACATTACTGATAACTTAAAAAAACAAATATTGCTGTATTGTGTATTCTACTATTTATTATAATTTTTTTAATAAAATAAAAAAGACAATGGCTTATTTTAAATGTAGTAATACTGCTTTAACAAGGTGTGTTTATTATAAAACATAGTTAAATATTTAGTGTAGGTATTCATGACCTAAACAACTATATATTTACTAATTATTGTGAAAATAAAAAATATGTTGACTGCTTATCTAAATAAAATATTTTCTGCTTTGTATGTTTTTAGTTGATTGACGACATATTTTACAAAGCACTAATATAAATAGACTTAAATAAATTAAATTTAATAAAATATTTTACAAAAATAATTAAGATATATGAATTTATGTCATTCTGACATTTTCAATCAAACATGTCAACACACCTACTGTCATTATAAAACAAATGCGCCTCGTTAATTTTTATAAGAAACTTCTAAGTTTTGACTCTTTCGCTTTAATAATAATTAAAAAATAAATCAATAATCACACGAACCATTTCAGGAATGCACGTAGTCAACTGGTCACGGTAGGGCATGAACCCCGTAAATGATTCAACGGCGTTGATATTAAAATATTTTGAGCCTCTTTGTAGTTTTATTAAACACAAACGGCACACTTTCGTCATGTTGAATTGTGATTAAATCGAAAAAACACTGTTTTAAAACGACATAACAAATTTTATTATATAAGATTTGTGCGAACTAAGTAGGTGTAATGAACTGCTTATTTTCTTAACGAATTTGACATTTTATTTGGATGTCAAAACAAGTGACATTTAAATGTCAAATGGCACATAGAGAAGCCATCATTTTGTCACAACTTTATTCGAATATTTTCTGCATACTGGCAACAACGTTTGACCTGATAGTCAAGTTTCCACTTGATAGATGACACTACTAGTATTATTTTTAAATTTAAAAAGGGAAACCCTGTCTTCTATGCATATGTATATCTGAACTACCGACTATTCCTAAATATTTTGAGAAGGGAAAGATATTTATGAAAATTTATTCGAATATCCTATTATTGCTTATTAATAAATAACAAATTTTCTTGAACGCTTATAAGACTTACGTTATTCTGGGCTTAAAACAAAAATTAACAATTAAGGATAATGATAAACCGCTAGTATTTTATTATAGATATTAAAAAACATGTAAGTATGTTTCAGTCATATAATTAATTACTAAATGTAGTTTAAATTACAGCAACATTTCTCAACTGCAATTCAAAAAATAAAAAACTCACCATAAATATCGATTATAGATAAAAAGAAGAAAAATTGAAAAAAAAATCCTAAAAGACTTAACAAAAAAGTTTATTAGCTATTTGGCAACATTTTTTTTTACATGAATTATAAACAGTAGACAATAATATCACAAACATTAAACTGTACAAACATATTTTAGCGATGCTTCTGTGGTATTTCCAATCGTTCAAATCTTTTACGTAGGAAAATTTATTTCTTAACTCCTGAGGTAATTCAAATTTGCTGGGTCGTGGAAATAACGATAAATAAAAGTCATATAATATAGCTCTGACTAGTTCGTTTTCTGATGATTTGGTTTCATCTAGATTATCATTCAAACAGACAAATTTTCTAAAAATGAAATAACACAAGTTGCGTAAAAAGTACTTGTGGCAATGTTAACACTATCACACCTTTGTGAATTACTGGTTACGAGTTAATATGTCACAAACAATTATCAGAATTTTCAAAATTAAATGAGTGAAATGAATTACTATTGAAGGGGATCTCACGTAGCTAAATTCGACGGCGTGACGATTACCAAGAAGTACGCGCGAAAAATTTAAGCGGGCTGTAATAGTTTTTTTAATTTATATTTAAAGTACAACCTAACCTTTAAAAATGGATCTTTTACCGGTTTCGTTCTCAGAATTAATTTTTTTTCAGTTCTTTGCAATTATTTTTTTTATTTGAGTTTTTCAGAATGTTAACTTAAGTTCCACATTCTAGATAGTTTTTTTTATTTATTTGTATTAAAATACAAAGGGAACTAGGAAAATTTTGCAATACAGCCCTATTTCTTTAACTTTTTCAAAATAACTTTTACCACAGGCAATACATTTTTCCATCCTCCGAAACCAATCCTTAAATCACATCTGCCACGTCTCGCCAGGGAGTATGTGGCGCACTCGTTGTCCCAAACCCTTAAAAGGTCCCCATCACTGGAAAACCGTCTCCCTTTCAGCTTCATTTTCACATGGGGAACAGTGCAAAGTCGCAAGGTGCAAGGTCAGGACTGTAAGGAGGGTGCTCAAGCAGTTCCAGTCCTATGGTGGTAAAATATTCGGTGCGGTGAGCTGGAGCGTTGTCACGATAAAAGAACCAGGTGTACATTCTTGAATTTGGTATGAAGTTCTTCAGAGAGTTGATGACTTTAGGAAAGCACTGTTCAGTATACCACTTAGCTGTGACAGTCTTTTGACACGCTTCACAATTTCACTGGTGCATTTAGGCCTAAGGTTTCCTTAATCTGGTGGTCTTCTCTCGGCTGTCTTCGTCAAGCATTTTCCTCACAGCAGTAACGTTTTTCTCCGTACCGGACGTCGGTGGTCTCCCGGTTCTGTCAGCGTCCACCAGACTGAAATTTTCCTTTTGAAATTCTCTGTACCGCTTGAATATAATCGTACGATGTGGACATTCATTACCTAGTGCAAGAGTCATTTCTTCTAAGCGCTGGTCTATGTTTTAACCATGAGCGAAGTTATACCGCAAAACCACCCGAATATTATTTCATGTCCAAGATGCCATAACACGCACTTTAAACTATCACTGGGCTCACTGACATGGCGCAACGATTAGTGTGCAAGTATGAACACGTCTCAACATGCACCAACACTCAGACTCCTGCGCCACGTGGTTGCGTCATATTGCAAAACTTTCGTAGTTCCCTTTGTAACTAAGATATTTTCGAAATTCTAACTTGTCCATCCCACATAACATTCCTTATCTCGTTTTCTATGGCGAAGGATAAGCTCTTACCTCCCCGTGGTCTTCGCTGGGCAGTGACAACATAAAATAGTAATAGTTAAGAGAGTAAAGGTTGAGATTGAGACATAAATGTTTTTACTACTATTCTCTAAAATCGTTTCACACAATATCCTGATAATATTAAACCGATCGGTTTTGAATTATTAAATAAAGCTAGAATTTGTGAAATTAATGTGTAGTATATTTGGTGCCAATATTTTTTTTATTTTGTCACTGGCGAAAAGAGCAACCCCTAATAATCTCAAAAGTATCCAATTACAATTTTTTTTGTTTCAATATTCTTTTAGTTAGAATACTTTTTCCGTTAGAAAAATATTTGGTAACCGTAACAAATTATTTACGATACGCCACTGGTAATCAATTCAGTTTAAATCAACACTTAAGTCCGCTTCTGATGTGTAGTGTAGTGGAGACGATGCAAGTGTCCATTTCATTAGTAATTTAGCTTTAAATATTTTTCTTGATTATAGAAATTCTTGAAATACAATATATTTTAAAAAAATTTATAGCATTTTAAAGAAATTTGAAATAAAAAAGATGTGGGATGCGTTTTCATTATTATTCTATAGATTAAAATTGTTAACATACCTCCTATTTCTTCTAATGTCATCTAAATTACCAACGACATCGCTAATATTCGAATTAAGCATTGTAAAATGAACATACTTATTTTCCGAATTGGCAATTATTTCAAAATTGTACTTAAAATCTTTTTCAAATCTATCCAGCAGAATTTTCGATAGAAAGTCACATCCTTCGACTAAATACTTAGAAATTGTCGGCTGAAAATAAAACACATTTACACATCGCGACCAACATCTTAAAGGATGAATGAATCCAATGAATCATCCGTTTAAAGAATGATCCGATGTTAAAGGCACGAGAATTGTATAGAAGCTTCGCGTTCGTGTTTTCTGGAAATTTGGGGAATGCTCTATTGCAATATATAAGAACGCGTTTCGGCTGGGAAGGAATTAATTAGTTAGTTCAGTTAGTTAATTTAGTTCAGAAGTTAATAATGCTATATATGAATTGTGAAGTGAATAGTGATTTTCAGTAATAAGATTTAATTAATTAATATAAATAAATAATTAATAATATATATAATATAATAATAATAAATAATTAATATTAGTTCTGTGAATTGTATTTAGTAAGTATTAAATAAAAATTGTTATTTTTGAGTGTGTACCATTTATTAAAGAGCCCATGGGCGTAACAATAGATTATTATTGGTAACTCTTTAAAAATTTAATTTAATTTTAAAGTTAAAACTACATAGGTTTTTTCACTATCGCACAATGCCTTTGTATGGAGATATTGTTGGTACATGAATTAAAATTTTAAAAGTGAAAATGAAAACGTGATATTACAAACTACCATTTAAGTGATCTACAGAGTACTATTGTGCCCCATTTATGAAATACTATTTATTTTTTTATTTATGATAAAAAATTCTACTATTTTTTAGTTATTTTTGTTGCTAAGAATTTACATACATATAGTCAATCAGAGACCACTTCCTTCCACTTTGGTTCTTACACACATCTTTTGTTTCCTACACTTTCATCAGTGCTCTCATACATGCTCGTCGGTTATTGGTACTCTTGACCTGGCCTTTCTTCAAAACAATGTTGATCTGATCGAGATATGTTTGCCGAGGTCGACCTCTACCGACTTGTCCATTCACACTCGCCTTATAAGTTTGTTTCGTCAATCTTCCTTCTTCCTACGTGTCCAAAGCAACTAAGCATTCCTTTATCTATCTTTGTAGCCACATCTTCTTTTACACCACAGCGTTCCTTATTTTTTACTTTACCCAACGGAGTCACTCCGGATATATTTCTTAGACTACTTATCTCCGCAGCATGAATCCTATTTTCATGTTTTTTCTGTCAAACCCATTATTCACTACCATACATAAGTGTAGAAACCAAACACTCCTCTATGCACAGCCAGACGTGCCTTTTTTGACACTTTCTGGCTGTTCATAAAGCTATGTAATGCCCCATTCATTTGTTTTCCTGTCAACACCCTTCGCTCAATGTCACTGTCATACTTTCCATCTCTGGTAAACCTTTTCATTTTTCATCCCTTTGATTTTCAGGGCATCATGCATAACATTAACCATCGCCTACAACTCTTCAGATGACGCTAATATGACTTGATCATCGGCGTAAAGAAGGCATGGCGAAGCCACACATCCCTGTCTCACACCTTTTTCGATGTTAAACCAGTCCGTGTAAGCTCCGCCTATCCTGACACCAGCAGTGGAATCCCTCATAAAGTGATTTCAGTGCTCATATTAAACTACCGCTCACCCCATACATAGACAATGTCGACCACAATTCACTCCTCATTACTCTGCCATAGGCCTTTTCCAAGTCTATAAAAGCACACTAGACCTTCTGACTAAGAATTTAAAGAACAACAATTTTAAATAAAATTAAAGCAAAACTATTTTACAATAAAATAATTATCTAAATCATTTACCAGTTTTGAATCAATGTATCTTTCATATAACGGTACAGGTACTTCAGGAAACTGTGCCCTTTCAGAACAATTAATTAAAATATCTTCAAAATAATCCACAGTTGCATAACTTAGTGGAAGTTCATAAAGATTTGTTAGTAAAGTCCTTATCTCTCTATCAGACCATGTACTAAAAAATACAAAATATATAATCTTTTACGGCCATTTTTAATTGGATAATAGTTAGGACAAAAACGATACCTCTTGAATATGTTAAGTTCATTTAAAATATAATTGATATTTCAAAACCATACAGTACTAAGTGTTTTTGATGCTCTAAATGTTGCAACCATTTCATTTGCATGCACAAATTTTTTGGGGGGAAAGGAAGATAGGGATTTCTCTAAACAATTAAAGACCATGGAAATAAAAAGAGACTTATAAATACTATAGAAATTACTAGTGAAATATAAATAATAAGCTGGAGGGCGGTTCCTTCCAAAACCAGCCAATGACACTCAAGACAATGTCCATTGTGAAGTATAATAAAATACCTTTGGAAAAAGATAATTCATTGTTCTTCAACCAAGTAATAAAAAAGAATTATTTGGGGTTTCTATTAAATTTATAATTGGGGGCTGGAGGTACAGAGTTGTTTCCTTCCTTTACTTATTTTGCAGTTTTGTGTCTAGTATTGGCTGCACTCATCAAATACAAACATTTGACGAATTGACGTTGGTAATAGGAATGCAATTGGAAAATTACATTATCTGCTTAACAATTCTGTTTGTTGTTTGATGAAAAATGTTAATAAAACATGTTGACAACCAACGCAACAGTTCGTAAATGTTTGCATCTGGTGAACACAGCTATCATCTTTACTATTTTGAACATGAATCTAGGAATCTTTGGTTTTTTCCAAATAGTGAGAATGATAATCATGAGAGGGTTTCACATTCAATACAGTATATGCTGTTAATTTCTCCTCTTTCTGGCAGAACCTACAGAGGATGGTATTTTATGGTATTTTTTAAAACTATAATGCTTTGTTAAAAGATTAACTATGATTTTGGTTGATTTTACTTGATATGTATACGGTAATAAACAATATTTTAGTGATCTTTAAAAGTGTGTAACGCTTTTATGGTAAAATACTGATTCAAAAAAGTAATAGCTTACTTACTTTGAAGAATCAGTATCGAATTCATCAAAAATCTCTCCTACGCTTTTAGTTCTCTTTTCAGACATAATAAAATTATAGTAAGAAAAGGAAAATTGCATGTCGTTCTCCTTTCGAAACCGATTACCCTCAGTAATTTGGAATTCAGTATAAAATTTCGTTTCTAAAGCAGCCATTATGTCTTTATCAATTAAAATCGGGGCGTGAGAAGGTACTCTTCTTGTGTGAAAACCGTATTTTGAGTTAAATACACGATTACTGTGCTGCAAGGATGCACTATAAGCGTCAATATTTCGTCGAATTTTTAAACGTTCAAAATATCTAGATTTTGACGCGTGCTTTCTTCGTCTTCTACGTTTTCTATTCAACTTATCTGTCATCATAATACTTTTATTGTGACTTTTAACTAACGTTGATACATTTTTTGGTAACTCTGCAACAGTGTGTAACTTTAAAATAGATTTTTGATTTAAGTCATTATTATTGTTTAGTTTTTTGAGGAACGATTCGTAAAAATGCGCTTGTATATTATAAATTGCTTCTTGAAGAGCTATCCTTCTAGTTTCATTTTCTTCAATTTGGTTTTCTATCATTTCTGTTGTAACAAATCCAATTTGTTTCTAAAAAAGATTAACGGAGATTAACGAAGTTAATTAAATTTTACTGTTAAAAATAATTTTATTCTTATGGCAACTAAAACAGCTAAGTATCAGGTGTACTTGTAAGGGAACTATATATACAAGAAAAGTTGGAATGTGGGTAGATTAGAATATTGTTACATAAAGGAATTATTATGATCTATTTTTTGCAATTATAACCACAGTAACAAAAAAACTGGTTAGATAAATGTTTACTATCTTTGCACTAAGAGAGATAAAACCTTAACAGTATGTCACACTTTGTTAAATACCAGCTTGGATCAAGAACCAGTTTGAACAATATCAAATTAATAAAATTTAAAACATTTATTTGTTGTTACCTGTTCTTCAGAACCATTACAATCATCACCATCCATCTGACATTCAGGCTTGAAGCATTCTTTGTCACACTGTCCATCATTGACATACATCCACATACAATTTGGAGCGCAGTTTGGTACTGGCCAAGCTAAGTACATTGAAAAACCTGTATCTACAGAATAAAAATCTTTTAAGAACAATGGTGATCCTAGAAATATATCATCATTAAAATAGACGAATTTTTTCGATAATCCTGGTATTCTGAAAACCATAGATAAAAAATTTTTACAGTAAATGATAACCAGTTATTGATTTCATTTGAAAAATGTCAGAAATTTAATACCTATGGAGATTACACTCAATAGCAGGACTAGAAAACGTTGGTAAATTTGTAACATCTTTAAATATTTCTTCATGAGTTACTATAGTAACTTTTTCATAATCCATATTTAACCAATAAGGAATCTGTCCATTAGTTACAATATAAACATGGTTTACCCATGGTGCATATTTTTCCAAAGATCTGAAAAATATTTCTTATATTTATATTATCTATTTCAGTAACAACACTTTGTAAATTATTTTTTTAGTCAGCTAGTTATTTGCAGGCAGACCCTAGAGGCATTGGCGAAAAGCAACAAGGTCACTCTTGTTTGAATTCCTGGTCACTTGGGAATTTAAGGCAACGAAAAAGATGATAAGTGGGCAAAAACTGAATCTGAGAACAAGTTCGTGGGCCCAGAGCTGGCCATAGGGATATTCTGTCTAGGCAGAAGGGCAATCTGGGAGTGGTTCAGGGACCAGAACTTAATGTACTGGAAAACAGAAAGCAGAGACAAGTGTAGACAGGCAAGGGCTCTTATAGGAAAGTCTTTCCAAAACATTAAGTCAATGAGTAGGAGGGATGCCAGACTATCATGGCATATCATACATACTACCAGTTATGGTACCCTTAGATATCACATGCACAATCTGGGGCTGGCCAACATTTTTAATTGTGGATTGTGTGGAGAGGAGGCCAATGCCATATACCAGACTAAAGCTGAATTTGCTGGGCTTAGCTTTTCTTGAGCACAAGCAAATTATCGGCGACCTGCTCCTATTTTGGAGGAAGACAAATATAGCAGATCGCTAACTACTATCAAAGGGAGACACAATGGACATTGTCTGAGTGCCGTTGGCGGGATTTGCAAGGAACTGCTCCCCAATTTATTATTAGTAAAAACAAATAATAGATGGAAAAATCTGGATCTTAATAACCACATGTTCAAATAAAGTTAAATACATTTATTTGAAATGTGTGTGCTTTGAAAATGAGCTTGTCTATAAAAATTGCATAAAGTTTAAACTTAAGAATTTTGGTATGAAGTTCTTAACTTTTAATTATAATTATGTTTCTATTTATTCATTCTCTATCCATTAATTTCCAAGTATAGATTTTTTTGATGTCTTACATAGTTATGCAAAAATATACTTTTCTTCGAGTTACCTTAAAGAAAACTTTAATTCATATTTATCATCATATCTCTGTTTTGAGGAATCACAAGTCACATTATTTTTTAAGTAATAATTTAAATTTTTGATGAATTTTGGGTCGGAACCATTTACCCATGTATATACTACATCAATATGTTCTGTGTATTGGCAATTTTTTGTATTAGAATAGCTTTCATCTAAAAACTGAATTTTCTCTTAAATTAAGGTTAAACTTATTTGGAATAGGTACGTCAGATATGTTTATAATAAACTTACCTCAAAGATATGTAAAGTAAATATTATAAAAAGTGCTAGTATACTCATAGAAATGAGAAATTTGATTAAAATATATTTCTTCATTCGAAAAATTACAACCATCTTTATGGTTTACATCCGTAAATTTTTACGTTAACATTGTACCGGCAAATAATAATAAATTGAAATTAAAATATGTAACTATGTATTTTTGAAAGATAATACACATTTTATATGTATAGGGATAATTTTTAAATTAGCTCAGATAAATAAAACCCCAACCTCAAATTCTCTTCTTTTCAGTTACACAAGTGGAGACTGGAGCTGGAGACTGGAGGTATCCTAAATGCAATTTCAAATGTAAAATGGTTATTGAGGAACACCGAAGAAACTTTTTTTTTTAAACAATTAAAGATTTTTGTCTAAGTAACTTTTCCAATATTCTTTTGTTGTAAAATATAAATCACTCTAGAAAATCTAATATACTTGTCTTTTCAGATATTATAAAATAAGAGGTATCTACTTCAGTTATAATACTGATACTTTTAATTGTAATTTTTTTTGAATTATTTAAAAAAAATTCAAAATATTTGCATATCTATAAAAAAATTTCACAACTGAGAGTCAAATATTTGCTCACCTGTTAACGTGTTTTCAGGTTTTCACCTTACGAGTCAACAGTATCAACACGTGGTTTAAATTCAAATATTTTTAAAAAGTTAAATATAAAAATGGAAAATAATCAAAGTAATATAGTTGAATGGAAAGATAGACGTAAATGTCGAGGAAAATTTGAAACTGGTTTAACACACGAATGCGGTGTTTTTGGAGCCATTGGTAATGAAAATTGGATTTGTAACTCGGAAATAGCTCAATTCATATGTATAGGCCTTGAAGCTTTACAACACAGGTATCCATTTCTTTATATACATATTATGTAACTAATTTCATAATTTATTATTATTACACATCATTATATTACTAGACTGTGACATTATGTTGCTACAAACAATTAAACTGCCGAGAAAAAGTCACCATACATATAATAAACGAAGATAAGAGTATCTTTCACAATATGTAACTTATCTTCCTTGTTATATTTGATGCAACACTTTTTATCTTAATATTTTTTAATGCTCTCATAACAACAGAATTGTACTGGCTCAAAGAGTTTATAGTAATTAAGAATTAGAGATAAAGATAATAGAAATGAATATGATTTTATATATTATTTAATTCAGTTAAGTAATAAATACTTCTTTTACAATGTTAAATATTTGTTTATCATGAATAGTATTCATTTGTTTGTTTGGATTTATCTGTTTATAAATTTAAATACTTTTTATACAATTAGTGTTTGTAGCTATTTGAAATTTAAATATATAATATTGTAGGGGTCAAGAATCCACAGGTATTGTTACAAGTGAAGGTACAAATGATTATCATGTCCATAAAGGAATGGGACTAGTTAAACATGTTTTTAACAATGAGAGTATTTCTAAATTACCAGGTTTTTTAGGAATTGGTAAGTTATTATATTAAATTGTTATGGACCAATTTTTAAAATAAACAATACTATTTACAAAATTTTTTATTTGTATGTATTTAATATTTGTCTGACATTAACTTTTTATTCTTGCCTTAGAAATAATTACTCAAAACTATGTATCTATAAAGTAACAAATGTTAGAAATTGGAACTTATGATTATATAAATAAATTGAAACATGTTAAACTAATTTGGATTTTAAAAATAAACAAATTATTTACAATGTCATTCTTTTTGGGGCACCATATTGAATAAGATATTAACTGTGACAATTATGTTTAATTTGATTAAGAGAATCTTATTTTTAGGGCACACTAGATACTCCACTAGTGCTAAATCAGAGCAAGTAAATTGTCAACCGTTTGTTGTACATTCAATGCATGGAGCTTTAGCTGTTGCTCATAATGGAGAGTTGGTGAATGCGACAGTTTTAAGAAAACAAGCAAGTACTTATTAAGTACTTGGATAAATTAATTTTTTGTTGTTTTTTTTTTATTTATGATAAAAAGATAAATATTTTACAAAAAAAACTGTTTTAGGTATTAGATCGTGGTGTAGGTCTCTCAACCCATTCAGATAGTGAATTGATTACACAAGCTTTGTGCCTTATTCCACCTGATGGGGAAGTAAATGGTCCTGATTGGCCTGCTCGTATCAGACACTTAATGCAGTTGGCCCCTTTGAGTTTTTCACTCTGTATAATGCTCAAAGACCGTATTTATGCTGTTAGGGATCCCTATGGAAACAGACCGCTATGTTTGGGAGTTATTTTGGCTCCTAATCAAGAGTGTTAGTAATTTTTTGGGATTTTCAATGGATCAAAAAAGATTAATATTAAATTTTGACTTGATTTCTTGATTATACACATTTTTTTTACAAAAAAAGTAAAGTTTTACAAGAGAGTAAAGCCAAATACAAATAATTTTTTTAATGTGGAGCTACAATAATTTTTGATATTAAATAAAACAACTGTAGGTGGTTATTGTATAGAATTTTGGTTTACTTTTATAAAATCATTCTGCTTTATTATACCTATTAAAAGCCCTATAAATACAATTGCTCTTACTAAATACCAAGAATTTTTAAAATCCCGTTGAGGTAAAATTTTTAATTTTTTTTATCTAAATGATTCTATATGTACTTCTTATATTTTGTTTATTTCCTTTGTAGTGGTCAATGGAGTGGTGGGGGATATTCAACCAGAAGGTTGGGTAGTATCCTCAGAATCCTGTGCCTTTATGTCAGTGAGTATGACCCATTTTATTATGTTTACTTATAGAAATTTTAAAAAAATTAAATATTTGCTTGAGTATAATGTTGTACAAGGCAGAGGTGGATTACCAGCAGGCTGCATAGGCTTGAGCATAAGGCGGCAAATTTGGGAAGTATATTTACTAATTGTAAATTATTGTGTAAAAACCATACATTACCCTGCTTTATTATCATACTTTATAAATTAGCTTAGCAATTATTCCCAACAAATTTCGATTTTCTCCATACAAAATTCAGACGATACCCTGGGTGGTCAAACTTTTTTTTTGCAATTTCAACTATTCCTCACTTTTTCCATAAGAGTAGAGAAGAGAGATATTGTAGAAGAACCGAGCAAATGGGATCACCAGGACGGAAATGTTTAGTTACAGCAATGCTTGAGTGATGTCAGGTCAATCGAAAATTGTCCGAACAGCTTCCTGATGCAATTTTAAGCCCCGTCCACATCTGAGCAAACGCACTGAATGAGCACTTTGCGCTGCACGAGCATTCAGATGTGGACGGGACGCACGAACGCGCTTAGCACGCTCAAAACGTGCGGCAGCCGATCCGAACATTGTCGGTACATCACAAGAATTTCTTACTCAGTCTGGACGGGTTTTCTGTTGCACTGAACACGTTGCGCCGAACGGCCCCATACAGAATGGATTTTTCACATGAGATGTGCTTGCAATTAATTGAAGAGTTTAAAAATCGGCCTATTCTTTGGAATGTGAGACACGAAATGTATTTTAATAAAATTAAGAAAGAGGATGCTTGGACAGAAATGGTGGATACATTTAACCAGGATGTGAGTGAAGTTATAAAAAAAATAGATAGTCTAAAAGGATCTTACTGGCGAGAAAAAGCAAAAAACAAGAAAAATGTTGAAACAGGAAAAGGTGAACATGCATTTATCAATAATTAAACTTGCTATTAATTACGTTTAATATGTCATAGGCGCCGACGAAATATATGACTGATATATATATATATATATATATATATATATATATATATATATATATATATATATATATATATATATGACTTCTTTGAAGGTATAACTAGGAAGACCATTTTCTACGCTTCCGTCCCTTTTTCTTATTTTTAAGTAATTCATTGATAATAAGTAATGCAGCACTAGCCCGACCTAGATTCTCGATTGCGTTCATCGCATCAATAAATGCGACGCACAACTGGAGCGGCTCCGAATGCAGGCTCATGTGGTTCTGTGCGGGGAAACAACAACACATGTATCCCGAGGAACTTGTCCAACGAAACTTCATGCGCTGGTTCTTCTGTAATATCTCTCTGTTCTCTGATAAGAATCACTCCAGCTATACTTCTCAGACTAGTCATCTACGCAGCATTGATCTTACTTTCATGCTTCTTCTGCCAAACCCAACATTTACTACCATAAATAAGTGTAAGGACCAGCACTGCTTTATGTACAGCCAGCTTTTTGACACGTTCTGGCTGCTCATAAAGTTATGCAGTGCCCCATTCATTTGTTTTAGTTTTAGGACCTAAAAGTTCATATAAAAATGTGTGATAAGTTTGTCGTTTTTGAGATAAAAGGATGTTGAATTTTTTTTATTATTTTAATAGCACAGCCAGTCGTGCTTTTTTTTATACGTTCTGGCTTCTCATAAAGTTATGCAAGGTCCTATTCATTTGTTTTCCTGCTAACACCTTTTGCACAATGTCACAATCATACTTTCCCGTAAACTTTGAACACAAATATACAAACTCATTCACTTGTTTCACCCTTCCTTTTCAATCGGCACCTTGCAGTTTGTCTTGCTTTCTTTTCTTTCAAAAACTACTACTTTCGTCTTGGTTACATTTACTTTTGATTTTTAAGGCATCAAGAATAATATTAACCATCACCTGCAATTCCTCTTCAGATGATGCTAATATGACCTGGTCACCGGCTTAATGGAGGCACTTGACGATCAAATCATTCATTCTCAATCTCTACGCACTCTCTTTCAAATCTTTTAAACAACCGTCTTCCGTTTTATTATTAAACTTATTGTTTTATTATCCAAATCAATTTTATATGATTGATTTAATCTGCAAAAATGGTATTTTTATTGATATCATGTTTAAAAATTTTCTATTGGACTTTTTACGAGAATGAAAAAACCGAAAAGTTGGACCATCTCAAAATCTGTAAAAATAGGTATAGGACATCTATGAAAAAGTTTAAGGTTTCTTAATGATCCACTTAAAATATACAGGGTGTTTCGTTGAAGAAAAGCAAAATTTTGTCAAGTTTCTTAGGTTTAAATGCAGATATTGCACCCCTCCTGTATTTTATAATGCGTCTCATAAGAGATGCGTTTATTAAGGCTTCTACTTTCCCGAAACCGAATATGGCTGTTTTGCTAAATTGTGTGTGTTATCTGCCGGTTATGACATGCCTGAATATTTTTTTACACACAAGATCCTCGATATCTAAAATTCGACCAGAGCTAGACTTGAATTTTTAAAGAGATGTACCTACCTGTCAACAGTTCTCACCATATTCCCAAAGTCAGCATCAGATATGCAGTGGCGATTCATATCAAATTGGGTAGCAATGGCGTATCGTAAATATTTTGTAACGGTTACCAAATATTTTTGTAGCAGAAATTGTATTAAAATTGAAAGTAAACAAAAAATATATAAATAGATTTAGAAATTATTAGGGGTTGCTCTTCGCCAGTGACAAAATAAAAAATTACTCTCTTTAATCTTACATCAAAACTTTTCTTAAAGTTGACTGCCCACCTTTAAAACCTGCTTGTGCATCGAGTACTTCTTGTAAAACTGGTTTTAAAGTCAGCCGTTGCTTCTGTATAAGATAATTATTAATTATAATTATTAACTACTAAAACACACTTATAACCACTTGCTACATGATTACATTTTCGCACGTACTTTGTTTATTGTCAAGCAGGGTTATTACTGTCGTGTGTTTTTGTCGTTTTATCCTGCTCCAACTTATTTTCACGCATAATACGACCAATAATAAAAACGTTTTATATTTACATATAGAATTCAAAAAACAACTAAAGTACCAAATAGTTCCAAATATTTTTATTAAGCACAATTTGTGACCATATCATATTATCTACTAGGCGAGAATTTCCCCATGCAATTGTTGACTTTCCCTGTACTTACAATCAAACCCCTTAATAAACTTTAAGTATTTTAAATTTTTTTAAAAAATATATATCAAAAAATAATTATCTTATATTTTAGGTCACAAGATACTTGCGTGAAGTACGACCCGGCGAAATAGTCGAAATGACGAAGAAAGGTATAAAAACAATAGAAATCGTTCCTCCACCTGAAGGAAAATTACCGGCTTTTTGTATATTCGAATATGTATATTTCGCCAGGCCGAATAGCATCTTCGAAGGACAAGAAGTCTATAGTGTACGAGTGCATTGCGGTATGCAACTCGCTATAGAACATCCAGTAGATGCGGATATTGTTGGCTCTGTACCGGAGTCTGGAAATGCCGCTGCATTTGGTTTCTCGAGACAGGTATGTTTAAAAAAATCACTGCTTAACATGTATTTTATAATACAAAACGGTTATAATTATTATGATTATACGGTCACATAACAACTGTAATATATTTTAATTAGTCACACCACTTCAACATATCGCAAAAGTATTTAAAACGCCCTAATCATTGTTTAAATATATTAAATTATCGTGAATGTTTAAATGGGTAGAAGGGGTAATAACAGTTCTTGAAAGAATTCTGAGCACAGCATAAAAATACACAGCAGGGATACTCGGTTGGCTGGAATGGTTTACGCAGTTCGTTAGGCATCCACGCCTTTTGGCCTATAAAGTCAGTGGTGGGAAAGTCGTAGATTCACTCACAAATAAGTCAAAAATATAATTGTAGGCAGTGTATTATTTTGTATCTGTTTTTTCTTTCTTTCTTTCTTTCTTTTTTCTTGACATCCGATTTAATATAAAAAAATTTCTTTGACATCTCAGTGAAACATCATCATCTAGTGAATTTTTGAGTAACTAAATTTTAAAATGATGCCGATCAGGTAAATTGTAAAAATTTCTATAGTGGGTTTAAAAATAAACAGCGTCACCTATTGAATTTTTAGGAACTTAACTAGAACACTAAATAAAGTCTAACCGAATTTATTTGTTTTTTTTTTTTTCAACGTTGTTATTCGTTCGTGTTGTGACATCTATAGGACTTCGACGATAGCAATTATTATTTGCCTTATAACTTCTCAGGCTAAAAAGATCTTTAAATGAGAATGGCTACTTTTTTTTCTAATTTTTGATTTAAATGAAATCAAGGATATATTCTGCTCTTAGCCAAGCTCTATCCACACGCGAAAACGCATTAAATTTCGTTCAGTAATTTCAAAGATACATACATATAGTCACGCCTTTTTCCCGTAGGGGTAGGCAGAGACCACTTCCTTCCACTTGCTACGGTTCTTACACACATCTTTTGATTCCTCTACTTTCATCAGGGCTCTCATGCATGCTCGTCGGTTGTTGGTACTCTTGACCTAGCCTTTCTTCAAAACAATGTTGATCTGATCGAGATATGTTCGCCGAGGTCGACCTCTACCGACTTCCGTTCATTCACACTCGCCTTATAAATTTGTTTAATCAATCTTTCGTCATCCATCCTTTCTACGTGTCCAAACCATCTAAACATTCCTTTATCTATCTTTGTAACCACATCTTCTTTTACACCACAGCGTTCTCTTATCTCACTATTTTTTACTTTATCCAACCGAGTCAGCCGGGCTATACTTCTCAAACTACTCATCTCTGCAGCATTAATCCTATTTTCATGCTTTTTCTGCCAAACCCAACATTCACTACCATACATAAGTGTAGGAACCAACACACCTCTATGCACAGCCAGACGTGCCTTTTTTGACACTTTCTGGCTGTTTATAAAGCTATGCAGTGCCCCATTCATCTGTTTTCCTGCCAACACACTTCGCTCAATGTCACTGTAATACTTTCCATCTCTCGTAAACTTTGAACCCAAGTACACAAATTTATTTACTTGTTCCACTCTTTCTCCCTCAATCGAAACTTTACAGTTTGTCATGCTTTCTTCTCATTCAAAAACCATTACTTTTGTTTTGCTTACATTTCATCCCTTTGATTTTCAGGGCATCATGCATAACATTAACCATCGCCTGCAACTCTTTTTCAGATGACGCTAATATGACTTGATCATCGACGTAAGGAAGGCATTTGACGATCAAATGATTCATTTTCAATCCATACGCACTCTCTTTTAAATCTTTTAAACAATCGTCTATGAATAAGTTAAACAGCCACGGCGAAGCCACACATCTCTGTCTCACACCTTTTTTTATGTTAAACCACTCCGTGCAAGCTCCGGTTATCCTGACACAAGCAAAGGAATCCTCATAAAGTGATTTCAGTGCTCGTATTAAACTACCGCTCACCCCATACATAGACAATGTCGACCACATTTCACTCCTCACCACTCTGTCATAGGCCTTTTCCAACTCTATAAAAGCGCAATAGACCTTCCGACTTCTAGCCAAGAATTTTTCAACTTTACCTCGTAATGAAAAGACCTGATCCATACATCTCCTTCCTCTTTTAAATCCATCTTGAACATCCCATATCATCTTCTCAGTTTCATTCGTTACTCTTTTAATCAATATCTGCATACAGTTTGCCGACTATGCTGAGTAAACTAATACCTAGATAGTTCTTACAGTCCTGCTGCGAACCTTTTTCCTTGTAAAGATGTGTCCGGACTAACAGACAGCCAGACAAAAAATTTAAAAATGCGTGTTTATGTTTTGGTAACGTGCAAATAATCCTATGAGCTTAGAAAAATAGATTTATTTTAAAATCACAGACAAACACTTCTATAATATTTATATGTAGCTACATATACATATTATTTTATAACTGAAATCCACTCAAATTAACAACTCTTTAAATACGAAAATAACTTGGAATATTATTGTTTAAGCAAAACCTTTTCTACCTAAAGGTAATCTATTTTTCGTATGTGTCCAATGAGAAAATATTTTCACTTCAAATATCATAAATGGTTTGACTGTCGAGCAAAATAAAAATGCCACGAGTAGGATCGAAAAACTTAAAATGTATAAAGATTAGCAAAAAAAAAATGCCGACATTGACAAACACATTGTGGTAGACTTCTGTAGATAAAAGACTTGATAAAAAATTACAAATACACAACATAGGCACAGATTGTCAACTAGATGACATGTTACAGAAAAATATGTACGATATATCTGTGGTTACCTCTTAAAAAGTCCTTGCATGCATAGTTGCGTCACGTGCTTAACGTATTCGAACCAGCGATAACAATTAGATGGTTCCTCATTGTACAAAATGTATTTTCGCGCATACGATAATTCCAAAAAAAGTGTATTTGGAAATTTAAAGAATCCAGGATAATTTTTTGTGAATTTTATTGCTAACATTGAACCCAATTTTTAAAAACATTTTTACTCCCTAATAGCAAGACCGAATGTTTACCATAACCATTTTAATCTTTGTGAGCAATTTATCAAGAAATTGGTTTTAAATTATTCGAATACGTCAGTATGACTCTTTAAATCATATTAATAATAATTTTAGAAAGAAAAAAACCATCAGTTACAAATTTATTAAGTGGTGTAATCAAAAAATGTATTTTGCATTTACTTTAAATTTCTAAATATGTCACTGTTAGCATAGTTGAAATAAAGTTAAAGCCAACACCGATATATACACCGAAATGACGTATTTATGGTCATAGATTTTTGCTAAATAACATCAAAGTGTCGACGATGAGTGTTGGTGTTTTCTATGCTGTGTCTTAGGTATCTGGAGCATATGGTGTAAGGATGCATGTAGTCAGAACACCCTATGTTTTTTATAGGCATAATCAGAGAGATTATAGATACGAAAACAGCTTTTCAGAGCAAAAGATCGGTTTCAAAGCATCATCCCTTTAACTGACGCTACTTGCGGTTTCATATAATTCTTGTTTACTGGACGTTTAAACTTTGCTTATACGTTTAATTTATACATATAAGTTTTAAGTTACACCCAAAGCAGAAATAAAGTAAGTCTAAGTTTCCTGATGTTTTTTATTACTTTTAGTCCAAAATACCGATGGGAGAATTGTTGACAAAAAATACATACGTCGGACGAACTTTCTTTCAACCCAATAATCGTTTGAGACAAATGAATGTAGCATTAAAATTCGGTATGTATGTCTTGGTATTTATGTTGAAGATTGTTTTTTCACATTAAATAATTATTTTTTGTATCTAACCCAGAGGTAGCTCGTGAATTACTATTAAAGTGGGTCATGGTAGATATATTTATGAAACCAAATTTAGAGAATCATAAGTTATTTCAAGATTTTACCGCAGTAAACACTCAACACTCACTTTCCAAATCAATGAACCCACAGAAGCATATAGCTCTTGTTTAAGCTATTCTCAACTAAACTGTTTCACCTTCTGAGAATTTGATTGGATAAGACCCCATTAGCCACCAATTTTATAAAAAATATGCTTTTAGGACCGATACTAAGTAATGTAAGAGACAAAAGAGTCATTTTAATAGATGATTCTATAGTTCGAGGAAATACAGTTGGTCCAATAATAAAGCTCTTGCGCAGGGCAGGTGCTAAGGAAGTCCACATACGAGTCGCAAGTCCTCCTTTAAAATATCCTTGTTACATGGGAATTAATATTCCCACAAAAGAAGAACTCATCATGAATAAACTGAAAGACACTAAAGAATTTGCTAAGAAAGTTGGTAAGTTAACTTCAATCTGCCTTTTAAATACTTAATGTGGTAATACTCAAATTTAAAAAATCCACCTAGATTTACAGTGTTATGTTACATTTACCATCAATTAGCAGTACAGTAAATACAAATCAAACTTTAATTCACGTCATCAATGACGTAATTTCAAAGTAGTGACTATTTAATTACTTAAAATGGCCAACCTTCATCGGCGTGCGCAAATTTTTGTAGAATAAATTATTTATAATACTTTAAATACATCGTTACATAACAGTTTATATTGCTGTACTGAAAAGGCTTGACTAAAAAATGAAATTGCATGCGCTTATGACACATTTCCATACGACTCAAAACATACGCAGTTGGCGGCCTTGTCGATCAAAATGCATTGTTGCCGCTTTAATTAGTATATTTATAGTTCGGTGTGTTTTAGTTATGTTCACAAGCTATTTGTTTCACCTTCAAATTTTAATTTGTGTATTATTCTTAAAAAACTGTTATTTTCAGAAAAAATTTTGTTTCAAATGAAAATGGCAAGATTTTCAAGTGAAAGCAAAATTATAAGTTTCGTACAGTATTTAGATTCTCTTACAGTTCTGACAATTTGGTAATAGTGTGTAGCTGTGACGTTATCAAATTGTGTGGCGTGCATACGATAGTGATTATTATTTATAAAGTGATGTAATCTTGAAAATTTTATGAATCCAAAATTTTTTCACATCTGGTCCATAGAATCGTGCCTATCAGGTGGTGGTAACAGTGTTAAATTATTTATTTTTAGATGCAGACAGCATAGAATATCTAAGCGTTGGTGGTTTGGTCAAGGCAGTTCAAAAAGAAATGCAACCATCCAGCAACAAGAAAGGGCATTGCACCGCATGCCTTACTGGCGATTACCCTGGCGGTCTTCCTGAAGAATTAGATTGGTAGGAAATAAATCAGGAGAGTACTATCTCTTGCGTTTAAATAGATTTAATAAATAGTTTTACTCTATATAAACTTGTGATCGAAATTTACACATCAGTGTAATAAGTTTCATTAAAAACATTTTTACCTTCACGTTAGATATTGAAAACTAATATAATTTTAAAACGGGTTTTTTATTAAAATACATGAGTTTTTATGATCACTTGGATTATTTAAAAAAATCTATGAATGAATTATATTCTGAATCGTTGCGTTAGAAATATTCTTCCATTTTAAAATATAAATATTTTTGATCTTTCTGAAATTCGCAAGTGCAGGCAATATGATGTCTAAAAAATGTTTTTACAATTTTCTATCTTTTTGAAAGAATAGATATCAGGACTAATAGACTTCACTCAATAAAGTTTTACTTAAAATTTGTTTCGTAGCCATAAATGTATTTGTGCAATAATTTTATTCGGGATTGTATATATAAAACAGTAGGCTCGATCGGATTTAGTGTATACAAGGAAGTTTTAAAAAAAATAAATAGCACGTAGTACAAAATGGTGAAATATTTGTTCGTTTTCAAAATTACCCATACTTGTGGTTAATTTTTCTGTTAATGTAAGAGTTAATATTATTGATATGAGGTCTTTTTTACATATTATTTCTGGTAACGTATTGATGATTATTGTCACTCATCATTTGTTTATAATGGAGATAGTATTATACTAAAAAAATCATTAGTATGTAGTTAATAATTATAACATGGTCATCAGTATTATTTTATTTAAGTAATTGGTAATATAAGTAAATTTATTATATCTAAGTGAAGTAGAAAAAAGGACACCCAGTAATAACAAATTTATCACAATAATTTTTGGTATACGTGTTTATTATGGTTAGATAAGTAATCAATAAAAATTTGAGAAATATAGAATATTTAAATCAAGTGCAAAATTAATAATGTGTTATAGCTCCACGATGTCTTATACACCTATTAAGAAATCTGGGCATACTCCTAATAAGATGATCGATTTCTTCCTGTGGTGTTTTATCCCAGGCTATATGTAACTCGTGTCGAAGTGCCGCTAGAATTTGTGGAGGACGGGATAAATTAGGTAACCTTCTACCCATAATATCCCAGACGTGTTCAGTGGGTGAAAGATCGGGTAAAGGCAACAAATCGACTTGATTGTCTTCAAAATGATTCTACGTAAGTCCGGCTACATGTGGTTGCGCATTATCTTGTTGGAAAAGTGGGTTGGGGAGCTTCCGAATGTAGAGTAGTAGATGTGGTTCTACCATCTCCTGGATGTAACGCACGGCGGTCATGTTGCCTCTGATAAAGATTAAAGGTGACCTACTACCATGAGCAATAGCCCCCCATACACAATAGTTCCAATCGTGTGGTGCACATGCCTGTACAAGAAAAATTGAGGATCTCGTCTTTCACCACGTAGACCCGTAGAGCTAAAAGTCTTAAGGCGGCGATCTTCGCGTTGTGAGGTTTTTATGACTCGCTCTTCGTACACTGCCTTCCTGGTTCCATGCCTGACAACAAACCACCTCCGTGTTTACTCTCCTGAGCGTCTTGTGGCCACTTAAAGGACAAACCAGCCTCTCAAAAGCCCACTATTCGCCCCCTATTCACCCCCTATCAAACTCATTAAGTTGCCGAAAATGTTGGCGTCTTTTCGCTCTAGGCATAATAAGCAGATTAAACAAGCTTTTTAAAATGTATTGCACGACGCTCAAATGTCAACTGTTGCTTCAAAAGATCATTATCGCTTACTGGGCTATAATAGATATTTATGACTGAAAATGTGAACGTTTTTTATACGCTTTATATTAGATTGACTTGTATCTATCTATGTAACGGAATCTTTGGACACGATTTTTACCCACTAAAAAACATCGGATCGACTTAAAACTGTGTATACTTCTAAAGAACCGATGACAATACAATAATTTCATAATTTTTTCAAAGATCCTGGTCAGGATCATCAGGATATTAAAAAAATAAAGTGCGGTAAAATAGATTGCGGTCATATCGATTTTTTAGCGTCCGTAGAGGGAACATGAGAAACGGCTATCACTGTCAGTAAATAGAAAAAAACCCGAACTAAAAAACGAAAAATAATTAATAGTTTAAAAAAACTAAGACAACACGCTTTATAAGAAAACCGTACTAAAAATAAAAAATAATCTTCAACGCGCTCGGGATAAAATTAGAGTAGTCAACAGAAAAATCATTTGCAACACATCTAAAATAAAACTAGAGTTATCGAGCAAATAAAAATAAATTTTACTATCAAAAGCGTGGGGTGCGCTATATCAATTAATATATTTGATAATAAACAGATATTGGTAAAAGTAAAGTCTCCAAGAAGAAAACGTAAACATCATAAAAAGCAGCCCACGTTTTTAATTGTAAAATTATTTTTATTTGTTCGATAACTCTAGTTTTATTTATTCTAGATGTGTTGAAACGATTTTTTCGTTGACAACTCCAATTTTATCACAAGCGCGTTGGAGATTATTTTTTATTTCGGTTTTCTTATAAAGCGCGTTGTCTTAGTTTTTTTAAACTATTATTTATTTATATTAACTTACAAATATTCTTAGAAAATTGTTGCAAAATATTCATTATTACTGGGTGTTCTTTTTTCTGTCGTTTAGTAAATATTTTCGTTAGTGAGGAATCTAGATGTTGGAGTAACGATTTTATATTTATTAGTTTTGGTAG
The DNA here is from genome assembly GCA_950111635.1 of Agelastica alni. Taxonomy (NCBI): domain Eukaryota; kingdom Metazoa; phylum Arthropoda; class Insecta; order Coleoptera; family Chrysomelidae; genus Agelastica; species Agelastica alni. The sequence goes on from OX467709.1 coordinate 42,742,462, forward strand.
CAATAGTAATCAAAACATTGTTAAATAAGTTAGTTCAATAAAAATTGTTATATATAGAATGCTAGGGTAATTTTATTGTGGTACACATGATTTTTACTATAAATGATAAGTAAATTCAACTAACATAGACTCTTATAGTCGTAACCGCAGCATAGGAAAGGTGTTGACATTAGATGGCGTCAGTTGGCACGTCAACGCATGTTCACAGATTCAGACTTGGTCGCGGGTCTAGAGCGGCAAAATGTTAGATTCGACTAAAATTTAAAAGGTGTCCTAAAATTTTTAAGGCACCAACAATTCAATATTAACTTTTAGCATTAACTATGACATACGAATCTTATTGCTTTCTCTCTTAATGTTATCGTCCAGAAAACAATTAAAGTGTCAAGACTATTATTACCATGTTACTAAAATGAGTTTTGATACCTAAAATATAAATTTCAAAAAGAAAAAAAACTTTTAAACAGAGTGTTCTTAAGCCCTTGAGTATTACAAGCAGTGCTATTTTTCTTTGTCATGATCTTAAGTACATTTTTTTAATATATGGAATTAATACGATAATGATAATTCATTTACAATATTTACATATTTAATAACTCATGTTTTATATATTTTTTATACTATTACATTAAAATTAAATAGTCAAATATAGAAGCCAATACAAAAAATGATCAAATAATTTAAAAGGGAAATTTTTTGAAAAATATAAATAAAAAAAGCGAATCTTTAATAACAATTGGTTAGTTTAATTCTTTGTTTTATAATATTTGGAGCACTGGCATCATATTTCAAAATATCAGCTGCCTCCGTTATGTACTTATCTAAATCGTCTTTAAAATCCTAAAAAAAATTTGAGGATGATTAAAATAACATTGTTTGGTAAGTCTGTTTCTTACCCCTTCGCAACTGTTTATCCTGATTTTCATTTCTTGACTCCATAAATAAAGTTCGTAAGAGAGCAGTCCTCGTATTTTGCATTTTCCAAGACGCAATCTTTCTAGTATTCCCAAAATATCTTCGCAAAATTGCTTCTTAATGAGTAATAGGTCTAAAGACATTTCTAAAACAAGATATTGTTTTATTTCAATGCAAGCAACTCTCCTTTTACCTATCTTGGTTAAAAGTGAGTTCTTTCTGACTGTTGGTTCTGATTCTATTCCATTTTATACAGGGTGAGTCAGAGAGAATGAACGTTTTTGAAATGACTAGTACCTACTCAGCCATAAAGGGTGGGATAGATGTGGGGCGAGTAAAATTTCATTCGTGGGTTTATATTCTTTTTTTCAGTAAAAGCCATAGCTTCGCGCTTTTGTCTTCAAAACTTTTGTGAGTAATAACGAGTCCGTCACTTTAGTTCAATGCGAATTTCTTCGCCACTCCAATCCTTCATTGGATCTATTCACTTCGTACACAAGGCATACTAATAAACAGAATACCGGTGGGGGTCCCGCGACCATTGATAATGTTAAACGCGTAAGACAAGCAGTCTTTGAGGAAAATAACAACCTCATTTTGTAAATTATTGATGAAACTTACTTCCATCAGTGGCATAGTGAATTAACAAAATTGTCGTTGTTGGGCTCGTGAAAATCCAAGAGAAATGCACGAAAGACCGCTGAACAGTCAAAAAGTAATGGTTTGGTGTGCCGTTGGAAAAGCCGTTGTCATTGGCTCCTACTTTTTAAGGACACAGGTTAACTCCGAACGGTACATCGATATAAACAATTTTTTGTGCCTGAACTACGGGAAAAACATTCCTATCCGGTTTCAGCAGGGGCGATGGCCCACACAGCCTGTTCTTCGCCCTCTCTTTGGTACCCGTCTGATTTCGAGTTTTGCAGACATTCCTTGGTCCCCGGTCACCTTATTTGTCACTACGCGATTATTTCTTATAGGGACACTTCAAGGCACGAGTATACAATCGTAAACCAAGCAGATTGTTTGACTTGAAGGAAGCCATACGGGTGGAAGTCGCCCAAATCGACCGAATAATGTTGGAAAGAGTGAAAAACAAGACACGCCTTCACATTGCATCAACCACTTGAGAGGTGCTGCTTGATTTTTTTAATGCTTTGTAAATACGATAAATTAATCTAAATTAATAAATTTCTTATTTTACAAAAATTAACGTTTCTGTGATTTTTTTAAAAAACGTTCATCCTTTCTGACCTGCCCCGTAAGCAATTTCTTTTGTGTACCTACCATTCCACAAATATCCTTGCTTGTACCCCAAAATCCAAATGATTTTATATTTAAGTTCCACTGCGACTTGGTTAGAGTCGGGCATTAACGATGCCAATTTGTTTTTTAAAAAATTGTACATAAGTTGGAAATCGTCACTTTTAAAACCTTTTAATACGGAACCGACCAACGTTAAAGTTCTAGCCACTTCGTTCGGCAGTTCCGTAGACTGACAGGTCTCGCACCGCCAGATGGCGTGTTTAAACGGGTTCGTAGGCAACAGGTTGCCTTTGCATTTTTTGCAATAGATAGCGCTCATGTAAGTTCCAAATTCCGTTACATCTAAACACCTAAAATTCAGTAAGATTCGTCAAAATTTGATTAGTCAATAACGTATAAGCTTGCAAGCGGAACAGTTGATAGGAGTTAAAGAAAATTAATACGTACCTATCACATTTACAGAAAAAATGTTTAGTATCTTGTAAGTGGAAAACTCTAATAGTTGTACCCCATAAAAGTCTTGTATATGAATGGAAAATTTCTACTCCTTTTTCAATAAATACTGACGCTCTTACGACCATTCGATGTTGATTATCGAAAACGTGAAACACGTTAGGAAAGCATCTGTGGTTAGCCAAACTACCCAAAGGATATAAACCTAGAACAAAAGAATATTTATATTGAACAAAAACAAAGTATTTATTGCGTACCTCTAATACTGTTCCTATTATCGTTTTCATCAGTCAGAACTTCAAACGCATTAGCGTCTAATACTGTACACACAAAATACAGAAACTTTTTGTCTTCTTCGGAAAGTTCCAAGCCCAATTTTTCCGTTAAAACGTCAACTTCTCTTCCGTGTTGACTGCCTCGATGAGATTTTAACCTTGTCACCACTTCAACGTCTTTTTTAATCAGTATAAGAGACCTAAGAGGTGCTAAGCATCTTGTAATTTGTTTGGTTTCATCTTCAGTCAAAGTACGACCTTCCTTTAGCGTTCTTAGTAGATGACATTCTTTCGAATGGGTTTCTGATGTTGAACAAGCATCACATACCATCAAGCTGCAGTTTTGGTCGCATGAATTCACGTTAGCTTTACTGCGGCAACAATTTACAGGATGTTTAATTGGAATCAGTGTTACGAGTGAACGCCGGACCTGTGATGTGGCTATAATGGACCAGAGCCTTTTCGTAATGTTAACGGAAAGTACATAGATGATTTCGGGAAAAATGTGAACCGTTAGCCACTTGATAGGTACGCCTTTCACTCTTAACAGAACCAATGTATTTCAAAGAATCTGCTTAATACATTTTGCATTTTACATAACTGATATACACAGTGAATCATGAGATATAAATATGTATATCTGATGGTTCACAAACAAAAATTCTGTTTCCTAAAAAAAATAAATAATAGTTATTCTCAACTGTTAATTTTAAACGATTACCTCTGACTTTTGGTTGATAAAACTAATGCAAATGAAAGTAATTAGTAGTATGTTTTATAGATTTATTTTTACGTACTTGAAGCAGATGCTGCATTGTACGGGGACCTTCGGTAGGAATCTAGGACCCAAGAGTATCGGAAAATCTAAAAAGATAACCTCTCCCGGTTGAATGTCTCTTGTTGTAAACACTCCAACTCCTCCTAGAGCGGACTTTTTTATAATCCAAGAGGGTTCCTCGTTGTGACAGTTTTTTCTTTTTAAATAGTCTGTTATTATTATATTTAGGGATTCTTCTCTTTTGGCTCCATCCATTGACTGGAATACACGGGGAAAAATTAAATAATAACCTTGATACAAAAGTTATTAAAGCAATATCAAGAGTTAGTATGAAATTTTCTGACGTGATACTCGTTAGTTTTGGAAGTGTTTGAATATTCGAAGATATCATAATCGCTGGAAGTGAGGTCAGGAAGGTAAAAAGGGTGTGATAGGAACTCGAACTTTTAAAAATCGTGGATGGTGTGAAAAATACAAATATTAGAAGTTATAGTCCGTTCATAATTTGTCGATAGCACAAAATGTGCGTCCAAGTCATAAAACGGCCGTAATAGTCGTAAAATCATAGGCGGAGGTTCCCGAGGTGTTTATTCATGTCCGTACACAATTTGTTGATGGCTCACTGCAAGTTTGACCCTCATTAGGTTTAGTACGTTTGTGATCGCATTTAATTTACGGCTCGTTGGTTTTTCGGCGTCTACGGCAGTAATTAACGTCTCTAATATTTATTTTGCGAATTTTGTGCAGTGCGTGAGTAACTTTTTTTCATATTCCTACAAACATATACGTACCTTTCGTTCCTGCTTGTTTTGTTTGATTGCTTGCGATGGCTTCGTCATCATCATCAACATCATCAAGTTTTACACCGGTACTGTTGCGTACAGTCAGTAAGTCTGTCTATTCACCAAGAGAGAAGACTATTGTTTTGAACGTTCACGATGCTCTGCTTTCTCAGAATGCCACAAACACTGTTCAGAACATAATCAAGAGTTGTGCCCACATGACGGGCGTAGGGAAGTCAACAATATATAGGTTCCTATCAGAAAGAAAAAAACAAGGTATAGCTAACCCAAATACAAACGAATACTTAAAGAGGGGGAGAAAACCTATTGAAATTGATGAATTTGCCAAAAATGGTATTCGAAGGAAAATTCACGAATTTTTTTACAAAAAAGAAATACCCAACTTAAACAAAATTTTACAAGAAGTTAGAGACGACCCGGATTTGCCTCATGTCGGACGAACCAAATTGTGGCAAGTTTTAAAAGAATTAAATTTCCGGTGGGAGAAATCAGACCGAAAATCACTTTTGATTGACCGGGAAGAGATAATATGTTGGAGAAGAAAGTATCTAAGATCTATACGAAAATTTCGGGCTGAAGGAAAGCCAATTTACTATCAGGACGAAACGTGGGTAAACGCAGGTCATACTCTCACAAAAATTTGGTCAGATAAAAATATATCAAGCTCCAGGCAAGCCTTTATGGAAGGTTGGTCTACTGGTATTTCCCCACCCTCTGGTAAAGGCAGTAGATTAATAGTTTCTCACATTGGCAGTGAAAAAGGATTTGCTAAGCATGGTTTGTTGGAATTTCAATCCAAAAGCACAAAAGACTATCACGAGGAGATGACAGCTGATGTTTTCGAAGAGTATTTTGAGCAGATGATTGAACATATACCACCAAACTCAATTGTAGTATTAGATAATGCACCTTATCATTCACGACTAGTAGAAAGACTTCCAACGACTGCGTGGAAGAAACAGGATATCATTGAATGGCTGCGGAATAAGTCCCTGCCTTACAAAGATGGAATGGTTAAAGCAGAACTTTTAAAAATTGCCCGGCAACACAAATCTAAGTTCAAGAAATACGTAGTTGACAAAATGGCGGAAAGACGAAACATCACAGTCCTTGGACTTCCACCCTACCACTGCGAATTAAATCCAATTGAACTCATTTGGGCACAAATGAAAAGCTATGTGGCTAGAAAAAATACGTCATATAAAATACAAGCTGTACGTGAATTGTTATATGAGTCTTTACAACATATTACAGAACAAAATTGGCGAGATGCAGTAAGACATGTAATAGAAGAAGAACAAAAAATGTGGGATCTTGACAATATAATTGATGCGACTGTAGAGACACAACCGCTAATTATTAACCTGCAAGACGACTCGGATTCCGAAGATGATCCTGTTTATTTTGAATTTGAATAGTTTTGTAAGTAATCGTAGTTTATATCATTTAAAAATAGGTATTAATTAAATAAATGTATCTTTTACAAATTGCAAGTAACTTTTTATTTTTAAATAAAATAAAGAAATTTTATTAAAATAAAAATACAATTTACAGTACCTACAGTTTAAGAATATTAATATATTTATTTATTTAAAGTAACGTAATGATTTAATCATATACTCTACGACACTGGTCAGTCACTTCCACTCAAAATACCTACATAATCGGATTAAAAGTTCTATAGCTGTATTGTATTTCTTCAGATACAAGGTGGGTTAGTCGAAAACATCTTAAACTGCCAGTTTTAGGTTGGTTTTTGTTATTATATCATACTACCTGTCCTCTCTGTATTTCAGTTCTCTAATGAGGGTCAAACTTGCAGTGAGCTATCAACAAATTGTGTACGGACTATAGAAGATTTCAAGATTTCTGAGTACAAACGTTGTTTATCACGTTTGGTATGATGTCCTTAAATGATTCTTTTTGTATGCTTTAATGTAAATATTCCTTTTGAGAACTGCGTACACAGTTTTTTATGTTTCGGCAAAGAAATGTGACGCCATACCTTTCTTGGTTTTAATTTGACAATGGTAAACCCAAAATATGTGGAATACATGGAATCCTCCGCAAAAATATCCTCACAAGTACCTATACATCACTGTTTTTTCTTAATACAGTGTCAATATATTTTATTATTTCTATTAGGCTTTCTATTTTCCCAAAATAATAATTATGCCAATTTATCGGACATTATGTTGGAAGATTATGATTTAATTGTGCCACATTTGGATAGTAAATCAAACCATATTACTTGACAAATTAAAGGCTTATGGTATTACTGGTAATGTATATAAATGGATAAAAGGCTATCTGAATAATAGAAGACAAAAAGTTAAAATAGGAGATACAGAGTCAAATGAATTGGGTGTTAATGTGGAAGTACCGCAAGGTAGTTTACTGGGACCATTATTATTTACATTATATATAAGTGACGTTCATGTAGCTTCTCCATTATCCGAGGTTTGCTAACATCATGGCAATCCTGACCTTGGAAACTGCTGCTCTGAATACTGTACATTTAAGAAGTAATAGAGTAAATTCCCCTAATATTTTTAAACAAATTTCGTAGGTCACGAATTTTATTTTATAAGTGACTTCTTGTTTGGAAATTAAGGGTCAAAAGGGTTTAAGTTTAAAAATAAGGACAACCGAAAGGCTTTGTGTGAAAAAGCTATAGTCGTGCACAAAAGAATTAAATTATTGAGAAATTATAAAAGAATTTAGCAGGACGATAACATAAAGTCTATAAAACAGGCCGACGGTGAAAGAAAAAGACACATTATTGTGCATGCAGGTGGAAAACATGGTTTTGCTGATGAGGCGGATCTTTTATTTTCGTCAAAATCAAAATAGGCCGATTATCATGACAATATGGATACAGATATGTTTGTGAAATGGTCAAAAGAGAAACTGTTACATGAACCATCTGCCTTGTATTAGATAATGCTTTAAATAAGCAACCAACAAACTCCTGGACGGTACAGAAAATAAAAGAATGGTTAACGAACGAAAATATTTCATTTCCACAGTATTGCTTCAAGGCGGAATTATTATCAATAGCTAAAAGGCACGAAAGAGAAAAAATTTACAAAGTGAATCAAATTATACTCAATTATGGACATCGTGTGCTTAGACTTCCGCCTTATTATTGCTAATTTAATCTCGTTGAGTTTATTTGCGGAACATGCAAAACTTATTAAGACAATCACATTGGATCTAATTGTGACAGTGATAAAGCTGTTTGGGTTTAAATCTTAGGGGAATTTACTAATGTACCTCTAAACACAGTCGATGCTTCGGTGACTAATCCGATACCGTCGTATATTGGTGAAATGAGCTATAATGCTCCAAGTGCCCTATATAGAATACCAGTTTGTAGCATATCAATGATAATACCAGAAGGATGTGAAGCAATTTGTAAAGTGCTGGAGGAATTTATTCAGGTAAGATCATTTACAGAACATGACATCATTTATTTTATTTAGAAATTATAGTATATCATATCACACACATCTGTAAAATATTATTAATTGTAAGTACACCCACGATAGAAATAGCTTGACTTAAAACATTGTCCTTTACAGCACAGGAACTATTGCCCGATCGATATCATAGGACTTGCGAGGAATTATCTGACAACACTGATGGAGAAAAGAGTCCGGTGTAATAGGAAGTATTGTCTGATCCGTTGCATAGGACTTGCGAAGAATTATCTGATAACAGTGACGGATAAGTTGGGTCCGGTTTCATAGTTATGGCTTGAGAGGTCTTCTCTGATAGCAATGATGACTATCTTTCTTGTGACATTACAGCTTGTAATCGTTCTTGACAAATGAAAGCACGTCGAAGAGGCATTTTTTTTCATTGTATTGCCAAGCTGTTACAATATGCATCAAACTCGTGTAGTTTAGTTGCATTTTTATTGTCATCTGATAAAAGTATCTTTCTAAAAGCCCCTAAAGTTGGGCGCCAATGTGTTACGCTACTTTGTGTTACGATAATTTCTAAAAATTTGTTACGTTATAATAAAAAATTTACCTAAAACGAATTATTAAAAAAAAACAATCACTAATTTTCTCAGGGTTTCGCGGATCTATACAATCGTATTTTTCTAAATTTGTCCTATTAAAATTATATCAGACTAACTAAAAACTATAATGAATTACTACGAGGGCGCCAAGTGATTTTAGATTTAAAAATCACTAAAAGAATTACCCCAAACAATCCAAATAGTTTATTTCAATTTAGTACCATTAAATATGAACGTATTTTTACTAAACCGTACAAACTACAGAAACAATTAATAAAAAGAGAGCAACTAAAACGTATAACAGGTTTATTAAAATTAGATACAAAAAAAAGTTTTTACATTTGCTGAAAAGGAAAAAAGGTAAACATGTACTTTTGAAAGTAAGTATGATAATAATTTAACAAAATTTACGAACAAAAATGAAGAAACGAAAACAACGTTGTGATGCGGCAGTTGGTGAAAAATAAATAAAAACGAGCCGATTAAGCAAAGGAGGACATCGGCAGGATAAAAGGAAAATCTTCGGAAAACCTTCCGAAAAAATGTCCATAAATAATCCAGGAAAATAAAATCCAAAAAGAAGTTCCAAAAAAGACCATAAAGTATAAAAGGCTTCCAAGCTTCCGGAAAAAGAATCCGTAAAGCATAAAAGTTCCATAAAGCATGAGAGGCCAATCACATTCAATTTCCCGTCTTTTAACTTTTAAACCATCAAAACCATCAAAGAAAAAAATGAAATCTGATCAACCTTTCCACTTAACTTCAACTTACTTAACTTTAATTTAGTTATGAAACTGCCTTCAAAAATCGACAAACGCAGTTTTAAATAACAAATAATTCCCAGTACTTAAACGTATATAAAAAGGCGACCAGGGTCGGCGTTGATAATTAAAAACGGCAAAGTTGACGTTACATACAAGGATTAACTAATTACATAGAGAGAAATAAATAAATACGAAAAGTTTCGAGTGTTGCCATCATCAGGCCTACGTTAAATAAAATTAAAACCATTCTACTTGGGAAAAGTTACTCTGAATCATAAATAAGATATTTGTACAAAGAAAAGTATGTGGAGTAAAATAGAAAATGTTTAAAATCGGACGAACAAATTTTCTAGGAAAGACTTATAGGGGAGGTATGTTTTATAGAAGGAAGGACACGTTTGTTGACAAGTATTTAAAGAATAATTATATTTGATTAAAGTGGAAAAATCTTGAAAAATACTTACCCCTCTCTCTTGATTGTACAAATATCTTGCAGCTAAATTAAATGTAACAATAGTTAATTGGCACTTTTTGTCCAACGTTAACAACTCGATTCCTTTTTGGTATGCTAATTATTTTGACGTTAGTATCACGCCCTCAAAAGTTGTGGCTATTTTTAAAACTATTGTGTGCATATATGTAACGCAAAACAATCATTACACGGTAGAGTACCGAGAATAATGTTAAAGTGTATCAACTCGAGTCCTAAGCTACTAAGTGTTACAGTTCGAAATTACATTAGAAAAATATTCGAAACAGGAACGGATTTGATGCGTCATACGAATTTTCCTAAGCATTCTTCACAAAAAAACGTACTGTAATAATTTTGCCTCTTAAAATTTAATAATAATAAATTCCTACGCTTTTATTTAAACAAATAAAAATGCAAATAGTACAAAAATATAACACATTTATCACATTATTTGTGAACAAAACAAAAATCTGATAAGTGTAGGTATACACACTTGTTTCAGTATGGGAATATAGATAGAAAAAATTTGAGTAATAGATAGGTATAAAATAAATATCAGATATATAATACAGAGCCATCAGGAACCTCGTCAACATTTTAGAAAAACGCTCAGACCCGTCGATTTTTGATTAAAGGGGGACACTCTTTTCCGGTATTTTTTACCCCAAAATTTTTAAATGGCATTGGGGGTCGAATAAGATGCCTTTTGAAAGCTCTGACAATTCTCTTTACAATAGTCTTTAAATTTTACATTTCCTCCCAATATTTTGAAAAAAATGACATGTTAAAATTCCAATTATTTTAATTGCTTACTTACTACTTAGTAGATTAAATGTTCAAATTGATGACCTTCCGCTTCACTACAATAATAAAGATTTTGTTCAAAACGTTCACGCACATTCCGAAGAATTTTCGGAGTAATTCGACGGCACTCGTCAACGATTCATTAACGCAAATCTTCCAACGACGCTGGTTGCGTTTTATATATTTTACTTGTCAGATGTCCTTACAAAAAGAAATCGAGGGGCGATAAATCTGGCGATCGTGGAGGCCATTCAATGCTGCCTCTTCTCTCAATCCAATGCCGTGTAAATTTTTGGTCTAAATACTGACGAACAATCGCCGCATATAATGCGGAGGAGCATCGTCCTGTTGAAAATAAGAATGATCTTCGTCATACAGTGGATTATTTTCAAATACATATCAGTCAAGGCAGGTTCAATTGCGTCTTACAATAATTGCAAATACATTTCGCCAGTAAAATTGCCTGGTAGAAAAAAAAGGCCCCCCAGTCGGTCACCGCGAATGATGCCAGCCTATACATTTAATTTCTTTGGTTGCTGTGATGCACCTCGTGAAAAACTCTTGGGTTTGAACCGTGCCGTGCAAGAAAAACCTAGGTACTAGGTACTAAATTTATACCATTGGCGTAATTAACTCGAATGATTGACATTTTTACCATTCGTGATTGTTTGCGGATAAGTTTCACATTTAAAATATAATTTCTCAATAAGTTATAAGTGGAATTTTAATATTTAAGAGCTTTTGAAAGACATCTTATTCGACCCCCGATGCCATTTAAAAATTTTGGGGTAATTCTTACCCTCGCTTGGGGTTGAAAGTAGTGAAGTCAAAAATACCGGAAAAGAGTGTCCCCCTTTAATCAAAAATCGCGGGTCTGAGCGTTTTGCTAAAACGTTGACGAGGTTCCTGCAAATGGCTCTGTTTCGTTTTCGGTTGGCCACCCTGTATAAAAGAGTATATGTTTAAGAGACAAGGATAGTTTAATAAAAAATGTAGAATTTTTCCATTTTTTAATTATCGAAATGATGATGCACAGATCTACCAGTTTCAAATGGGTGATTCTGGAATACTGATGTATAATTTTGGTGCGAGGTAAGAGTCAGACCTTTGGGATGACTGTTTTTAACATGAATGGAATGATATAGTGTTGTTTTTTTCGAATATTGTGTTTATGTATTTGGGAAAAATGCCTATGTAAGTGATGTCGCACACAGGAGCAATGCTAATATAATTGCCTGTTATCGAATATTTTCGTCTCAGTGTATAATTTATTTGTTGGGTATCGAGAGTTCCGTAAAAAATTAATTTCAGGAATCTTCTTCTTCAGAAATCTTCTTTGCATGACTTCCAAGGTATGGTGTAAAGTTTTTGCAGCTGAGCCCCAAACGAGTATCCCATAACGAAGGTGGCCTATAACTAGGAAATAATACAATGTTTTAAGATAGTTTTGAGGTAAGAGCTCTTTGAGTTTTCTGAATTTATCCAATATGGCTTTTAATTACTTTAACAGATATGTTATATGTAAGTCCCATTTCATGTGAGTATCGAGAATTATGACTAAGTACTTAGTTTTTGTTTCAGGGTATATGGTGGAGGTTTTCAAATGAGAATTCACATTAAGCTGGTTGAAGGTCTGTCTACTAGAGAAGTTACAGGTGAAGCATAAATAAGTGATTTTTCGTGTTCACGGTTAGTAATTTGAAATTCAGCCATTGTTTAATTTGTGAGAATCCAGCTTTCGCGGTTACACTTAAATCATTCCAGGTGTCTACCCTATAAAAGAAAGCTGTGTCGTCGGCAAACACTATGATGTTATCATTATTTTCTAAACAGAATAAAAAAAAATATATCAATCCTCAATCCTCACAACTTGATATGTTGGTGAGATAGCTTTCGAAAAACCAATATTTTATAAGCAGTTTAAGAGCATTTGGTGGCTTACTGTATTGAAGGCTTTCGATAGATCGATGAATAAGCATAAACACAGTTTGCTGTAATTAAGTCTTTGGTTTATTTTTGTTGTTAAGGCAATTTATAGCATCCTATGTTGACGTTTTTTCTCCGAACCCATACTGTTGTTCGGAAATTGTAAATAAGCAACCAACAAACTCCTAAATGGTACAGAAAATAAAAGAATGATTAACGAACGAAAATATTTCATTTCCACAGTATTGCTTCAAGGCGGAATTATTATCAATAGCTAAAAGGCACGAAAGAGAAAAAATTTACAAAGTGAATCAAATTATACTCAATTATGTACATCGTGTGCTTAGACTACCGCCTTATCATTGCCAATTTAATCCCATTGAGTATATTTGGAGAATATGCAAAATTTATTACGACAATCACATTGGATCTAATGGTTACAGTGATAAGGGTGTTTCGGAAACCTGGCAACGAGCACTTAATACTGCCACTCCTGAAATTTGGGAAAAATGTGCCACAAAATGTGAAGATTTAATAGAGGAATGGCGGGTTTGCGAAAACCGCATCAAAGCAGTTAATACTGTTTTATTTACAATCCGAATGAGGATAGCGACAACAGTGATTCCGTTTAAGATGACTATAAATCTAATGTTTGATAGTACCGAAAGTACTACATGATTAAACATATTTATTAAATTTGTGCCGATAATTTATTTTTGTTACATTTCCTATTTGCCTATTTCTAACCAAAAAACTCATTGAGAGCTACATCAACGATTTCTGTTCACAATAAAGCAAAAAATAAAATAAAGCCCATCAACAAAAGCATAATAATAAACATAAAATTTTCGGGTTTAAATCTTACAGGAATTTACTAATATACCTCTTAGAACAGTGCGCCCGTTAAGTCGATACCTCGGTGATACCGATACCGTCGTATATTGGGGAAATGAGCTATAAATCGCCGCTTTAGCTAGCTAGAACTAGGGACAAATGTAGAGTAGTCCAAGTTAAATACTAGATTAACCATCACGAGTATCTGTCATCCTTTGTGTTGGTCAACTGGCTAAAGTACATATCATTCAAATGCATTGAAAACCTATGTCCTGCAAAAAAATTTCCACATCTGTAGAAAACGCTCTTCAGAGTAAGTCCTTGTAAAAAAACCACCCAGTACCGTCTTTCAAAAATGCCGACAAAAAATGTTATTTTAATTAAGAAATTTTACATTATATTTATTTCAATTTAATATTATTCTTAATGTAAACTTGGGATATTTGCGAAGGGGCGAGGTACCCTTTCACGAGCGGGGGCTTAAAGACTATACCCCTTTTTGGACGAAGTTCAACAGCTTTAAACATGGAGACGAGGCTACAAAATATTACCATCCTGTTTACACTCTGTTAGCTCATTTAATTTGTTGGAGAAGTTCTTTGCTCTTCTCTCTTATGAACATCAAGTTCTGCCTGTGCTGATCGCCTTGCACCTTCGTTAAGTTGTTGATTTTTAAGTTTGACGTTCAGCTCTTCACAAGTCTCTATTTGAGGTCGACCAAAACGCAGAGCAAAGTTGTTTTTAAATACGGTTAAATAATATTCATATTCGATCATACTTTGAGGATACTTTATCTTGAACATTTTAAACATGCTTTTAACAGAAAGTCTTGCGTCTATATATTGAGCTACACGATCATAATAATGAGTTTCCCTAACTGGGAATGAGAAAATGTGTTCATGAACCAATATTTTTTGCTCTACTGGAAGAGAGTGAGATCCACATCTTTTACCTTGTAAATCTGCTGCAACTTTGCTCTCCCTGTTAAGTTGTAATAATCTTTTCAAACTTTTCTGAAATAACCCATATAAACTACTAAAAAGAGCTGTTTGAGAATACGTGTCTGTTTCCATATTTATAAGTGTTAACGAAGAATATGCTAATCGTATTTGCTTGTTTAGGTATATGTTTCTCAAATTGCAAGTTGGAATCGATTATGATTCGCAAACTTCTGAATTAATTTGTGGAATGTAATGAAACATTATCAACCGTAATTATAAGACGGACTGGTTTAACATCAAAAAAGATGAGAGACAGGGATGTGTGGCTTCGCCATGGTTGTTTAATATATACATAAACGATTGTTTAAAATATTTGAAAGAGAGTGCTTATGGATTGAAAATGAATGATTTGATTGTTAAATGCCTTCTTTACGCCCATGATCAAGTCATATTAGCGTCATCTGAAGGGGAGTTGCAGGCGATGGTTAATGTTATGCATGATGCTCTGAAAATTAAAGGGATCAAAATAAATGTTACCAAAACGAAAGTAATGGTTTTTAAAAGAGAAGGAAGCATGACAAACTGGGTTTGTTTACTTGGGTTCAAAGTTTACGAGAGATGGAAAGTATGACAGTGTAATTTAGTGAAGGGTGTTGGCAGGAAAACAAATGAATGGGGCACTGCATAGCTTTATGAACACCCAGAAAGTGTCAAAAAGGCATGTCTGGCTGTTCATAGAGGAGTGTTGGTTCCTACATTTATGTATGGTAGTGAATGTTGGGTTTGGCAGAAGAAGCATGAAAATAGGATTAATGCTGTGGAGATGAGTAGTCTGAAAAGTATAGCCGGAGTGACTCGGTTAGATAAAGTAAAGAATAGTGAGATAAGAGAACGATGTGGTGTAAAAGAAGATGTGGTTACAAAGATAGATAAAGGAATGCTTAGATGGTTTGGACACGTAGAAAGGATGGATGAAGGAAGATTGAATAATCAAATTTATAACGCAAGTGTGAATGGACAAGTCGGTAAAGGTCGACCTCGGCGAACATATCTCGATCAGATCAACATTGTTTTGAAGAAAGGCCAGGTCCAGAGTGCCAACAACCGACGAGCATGTATGAAAGCACTGATGAAAGTAAAGAAAGCAAAAGATGTGTGTAAGAACCGTAGAAAATGGAAGGAAGTGGTCTCTGCCTACCCCTACGGGAAAAAGGCGTGACTATATGTATGTGTGTATGTAATTATAAGACAGAAACAGATTTATAAGGCGAGTGTGAATGGACAACTTGTTAATCGGAAATTAAATGAAAAACATCCATCAACAACAATAAAACACGCCAGACTGATGTTTACTACTAATTTCCGCGCGAAACTATCTACATTGTTGTCACTAATTTCAAACATCAACATAACATTATTTTGAAAAGGGACTCAACATTAAATTTTTAGTACCTTTTAAAACTAAGCATTATATTTGGCTTTTCGAAGACTCGACATCGGACAAGGAAATAAAATGTCGCATTAAACAAGCTCGTCAGGCATTCTTGAAGTTTCGAAGAGTGCTTACCTGTTCCGATTTTGACCTTAACCTAAGAATCAGATTCATGAAGTGCTACGTTTGTTCGTTGCTTCTTTACGGTATGGAGGGTTGGACATTGAAGGCAACTGTAATTAAGAAATTAAAAGCTTTTGAAATGTGGCTGTATCGCAGAATCCTCAAGATACCTTGGACGGCAAACGAAGAAGTTCTAAGACGAGTCAAAGAACAACGTGAACTGTTTGAAATAACTAAGAAAAGAAAAACTGCATACTTGGGACATATGCAAAACACGAAATATCAATTCTTGCATTTGTGGATCGAAGGCAAGATCAAAAGTCGGAGAGTGATCGGAAGGAAAAAAATGTCTTGGCTGCGAAATATCAGACAGTGGACAGTGGACGATATAGAGTCGCTAATACATACCGCTAGGAACAGAGAAGCAATGGAAAATGTTATCGCAAACATCCGTTAGTGTGTCACGTGCCTATTTTTTTTCCCTTCTACGGTTACATTATTAATTGGATCTCTGATGGTTTTGTATTTCTCAGGTGCTCGTAAATGGTTTCGCTTACCGTGTTTTTTTGTGATTTGGGTTTGTCACTCGTTGTAAATAGTGTTGCATACTTAGTAGTGTTAGGATTTAATTATTAATGGCTGCGACATTTTTGTTAATTGGAGTGGAAGTCTTTGTTATTAAATTTCGCCTTGATTGTTGGCCTCCATTGTCGTGTGTTGTCAGCTATATTATTGTTTGGTTTGCTTTTCTGTGTGGATGGGCTGGCTATCAACACGGACGAGCGCGATTATGAGTTGGGAACATAGTTTTGCAAAGGTGGCTGACGCGTATCCCGTGTCATTTTCTGATATCCGGCCTGGGAGTGAGCAGTTGATGATGGTCGTTTGGTGTCAGTCGTGGAGGTCGGGTGAGAGTTTTTGGAACGATTTGATATTAACACGTGAGCAGAACTTCTACGGTTTTTTCTTTCATATCTGGCTGTATTTGGGCCATCTTAATTGGATTTTGAAGAAAAACCATTTAATTTTTAACTTGACTATTCTGTTTTGCCTTTGTTGTGGATATTTTGGATCTTGGGGTCGAGTTAAAATGACCGCGTGCGGGATTTGATGGAGGGAAGCCATTGTTAAGTACCAGTTCCATAATCAATCCGGCCACAGGATTAGTGAATTCGTATACCCACAGGTTACAAGTGATTTATTTTAGAATATTTAAACGACGTGATTTGTTTTTGACACCGCGATTAAGTTTTGTTTTAATTTATTAATATGTTGAAAACTATTTATTGCATTGGATAATATGCCAAGTCTGAACTTTGATTAAAGTAATATTCTCAATAGTTCTTTGTGTCCAAGTAAAAACGTTTATTCATACTTATTTGTGAATATCCTACAATATTGCTATTTTGAAGGACAGCCATCGTAAAAAGAAATGTTTTTAAATAAGCTCGATTGTGTTAACAGTGTAAATCTTTAAAAATACTACTTGGTGTTTCTGTTTCTTGTATCATCGATGTAACAGTGGCGACTCTATGAAGTTTTCAATTGGTTACATAGTGTTGAGTTTAATTTTATCAACTTATCTGTTATTATGTGCTCGATCTAAGTGTTTTCAATAGTTTAAAAGTTACAAATTATTTTCATTAAATTTGTACCTGCTCCAAGTTAAATCTGAATTTATACATTACTGAATATACTTTATGTAGTTATTGTGATGGTTTCAAATTATTATTTTTGTTGCAAGTCCATTTATTTTGTATTTTTTTTTAATCTTTTGCTATCAGGAATTCTATATAAAACCAATTATTTTTGAAATTTTAAATATTGTGAACATTTTTTTTTGTTTTTAATTCTCTTTTGTACATCATTAGGTTTTTATTATTGTCTGAAAGATTGTTATTATTAATTTAAATATTATTTTAAGAAAAGTGTATTAAATTCGTTTAATCCACTTTACAAAAATACAGAATTTGTTGTAAAAAATCAGAACATCATTTTTACTTAATTAATATATTGCAGGAATTGTAAATATAGTTTTATTTATCTAGTTCACCATAATTGTTTGTTGTTTATCGTGTGGCTCTGCTAGTGCCTACAAGACCTAGGGGTTTCCGGCTTGTATCGTCTAAGTCGGTGGCGCGGCTCACTTTTATATTTTTTTCTTCTACCCTCTACGGCTGAGCTCGGGCATAATTTGCCAGTAGAGAGACCACTGGCAGAGTACTCTTTAGAGAACTAAAAGACGTGGCAAGTGGATACGCATTAGAAGAAGAAGATATTTGGTCGCTTGTAATACGTGAAAGAAGTGATTGTTTTAGTTACCTTTTATAACTCATCGTACGGTTAAGGTGTCATTTTTGGGGCAAACTCATTTTCAAAATAATACGACATATAGGTACCTTTTAATACTCAGCGATTCAATTTTAACAATATATTTTGACAGAAGCATCACGAATACCCGTCCATTGAATAGAAAAAAAATCAGGAGGATCCAGCCCTGGATTTTTTTTTATGTGTTAACAGCCTCTCATTTATTATCACCTCATGATTCACTAGTTTTTTTTTAACTGGAGCGTTATTTATATTTAATGTGTGAAAAGAATCTTGAGGTGTGTGTATGTGCGTAAATAAGCATTTTTAAAAATATACTCGAAGTATGTACTATCATTTCGTATATTTATACGAGGTCTGACTAAAATTAGAAAATAATGGTTCTAATCGGGGTGTAGTGAAAAGGATTCACGTTTTGACAAAATTATCGAATCCCTCCATTAGAAAAGTAATTACAATTGAGAAATAAGCGGAATCAGAGATTTTTGGTTAGTATGATGGAGAATATTAGAAAAAAGGTGTATAATTTTTATGCTAATAACATTGTTCCGTCTTTTTATATAATTAAAAATAAAATCAAGTTGATACCAAGTTTCCCATAAAAATCCAATAATACTATCAGGGCCCTGTTCCATAAAAGCTCTAATATTATTAGAAAGAAAGTACAAGTTACAATTTAAAAATTATTAGTTCTAGTAATTTCCGTTCCATAATAAAGATAGATACTAATAGTATCGACGAATTTCTACAAGTGAAAGTAAAAGTTCATAAACAGCGTTTTAACCTTCACTGTTGTTCTCCACTGTTCCACAATTCACATATTTTATTTTCTATATTTTATGTGGTTATTATAAGTACCTTTAATTACTTAAATAAAACTAATAAAATACTGATTAAATAAATGGCTAAAGGTCTAAATACTGAAAAAGAATTTTTAAATATTTTTAACTATAATAATTGTCTGAAACGAATAAGAATCAAATGCTGATAATTTAAACAAATAAAATTTAATGTATTTTAAAATTTTATTTTAAAGATTCAAACTATTTATTAACTTAACTTAAAGGAAAAATATCAAAATATTATTCTCAGGGATCCGTGACTCCTTGATATCTCGATTGGATTAAATTTGAGGGGTTGTATAGATCAGTTCACGTACCTATACATCCGTATTTTTTCTAAATATATCAAACTTACTAAAAAACTAAAATTACTAAACTACCTAATGGCGCCAAGGGATTTTAAAAAAATTCACTAAAAATGAATTAACCCCAAATTAATTTAGTACCATACAACGAGCTAAATAATCGACGTATTTCAGCTTTCTTATCTCTCACAAACAATTAAAAAAAAACCTAAAGTGCACATACAGGTTTATTAAAAATTAAAAGAAAAAAGTTCACAAATTGCTGAAAGATACAAAATATAAAAAAAAATATGAATTTAAAACTTTAACACTAACCGTAATAACAAAATGAAAAGTTTCCCTCGATGGATTTCTTCGGAAATCCAATTTTTTCCTACCATGAAAACGTCTGCATCGTAGTTTTTAAGTGAAATTAACCAGTTTTTCTCTTAAAGGAAATGCTGAATTCTGAATTTTATTTTAATATCATCAATTCCAAGTGTTGTACAGCGTATTTAACGCCAGTTGATGAACAAAATCTCCGTTGATAACTGGTAACAATAAAATAACCAACAAAAAACCAGCTAACAGGAAATAGAAAATGCCATAGAAGCCATTGGCGGCAGCGAAACACATCCGACAGAAAGCAACAGCCGATAGGAAAAACGACCAGTCATGGAAGCCGTCTGTAGCAACGCCTTAAGAGAAAACGACTCCAGAAAAAAAAGACACCTCCAGAGAAAAGGTCGATTACTAAAATAAATAAATTGTCACTAAGAATGATTTTCGGCTAATAATATTTAACATTAACGACGAAGGTCTCCGGCATAAAATATTTTATTAAATAAATAAATCGACCAAGTAGTTAATGCTAAATTACATTTGAAAGTGAGATCATATACAAAAATTAAAATCATTCTTACCATTTTTATTGCACACTTAAAACTTAAAATAAGTACCTATAAAATAAAAATGTACTCGACCTTTTAACTAACTTGCTACAAAATAAAAAATTTAATTGACGATGGCTTTTTAATATTTTATCTTACCAGCATTAGTCGATAACACTTGGTGGGACGGCTTTATACCAGTACCGGATTTGAAAAATTCCCAATAAAAATGAGAGGAAAGGCTTAGTGATGACCTACTTGAGCTGGAACTGCTTAGATATTCGAAGCTGTATGAACTCGTTGGTAGCATTCCCATTTCAGCTCCAAATAGAGGAGGTCATTGATTCTTTTTTTCAACAATCAAACGCTGCCGTAGACGATCAACGCTCTTTAAGAAACTAGCCACAACTAACCTTAAAACTGTACAGGCGTGCCGGCGTGACTCACACACACACGCTCAGGTCTACACACCTGCGCAGGTAGAAAGAAATTAATGTCGATTTTTCTTCGGTCGCCTGCGCAAGTCGCTACGGCTGTGCAGTTTGGGCTGCAGAGGCGTTTAACCTGTACAGGTTAACCTCACCGGTATACCGGAACGTGTGTGCCGTGCCTAATGCAATGACTTCTAGAAATTTTTGGTCAGACTTCGTATAAAATAAAATTGATTAACGTATTATTATTTTAGTTGCAGTTGTTAGACGAAACAATCGACAATTACGACAAACTCCTTTAATTTTCACGGCAAGTAATTTAAAATAAAGAAATTCATTTACAATTTTATGTACTGGATGTCCCAAAAGTATAAATTAAAAACTCAGGAGCATGTAAATAATTCGATTGAATAATGTATGAATATAAATTATTTTGTACTTCAAAGAACATCTCGAGTTTCTTCTTTTTTTAAAAATGTCAACATCCTCTTTGTGTAAAGGTGGCAGTAAAACTGGACAATTAAAAAAAAGAAATTTATTAGAATCAATAAAAAAGTTCCAACGTACAATAGATTTTGTAATATTTCATCCGATTTAGGTACATAGGCATTTATATTTATCAAAAATATACATTTAACAGTATTCCTAAAAAATAATAAGCACATAAAATGATCACTTAAAGAAAAAGTCTACAATTCGACAAATCAGAATATTTCATGACGATATTATTTGACATGGTTTTTACATTTAAAACAAAACTTATCCGAAGCTGCAAGCAATACACACAATATTTGCATTTATATATTTTTAAATTTACTGTATTTTCTCGTGATTTGTTTGCTTTAAATTGAGCCCCGACCAATGGTTTTTTTGACGTGAAAACGTCTCATAAATCGATGAACGCCGGCTGCACCCACGAAAAATCATGACTCATTGTCACGTGCAAGCGAGAGCGCGTAACAAGCTATAGAGAGCCACGATCGGCCTAAGCGTTCGGCTTGTGACGCATCTTTCTCTCTTCCACTCCATCGGTCGATGCGTCCGAGTAGAAAAGAGACAGAAAATATCAGTGCAAATAAATGTTAATTTATCGAAAAAAATGTAATTTTCAATTAACTCCTTCTTTGTATTATACAAAATAATGATAATTCAGTGATAATAATTCAATTCATAAAAGTATGCAATTTTTCATCAATGTTTTCTTATGACGTTATCACGTAAAATTATCGTCCGTAAACCGGCTTTACAGACAACCAATTTTTTTCTTTTAAAATCAAATACATAGGTCATTGTAATATATGTACTAACCGACTAAAATAATAACGATACTAAAACTGTGACTGAATTAAATTAAACCATAGAATCATGTCTGCGATGTTTCGACTATACATCCATCATCAGTTAAACTGGAAATGTCTTAGAATCCGGATATGTATTAATTTAAATAATGCCATCATTTTCATCTGTTTAAAATAAACAATCATCAATGACTCGACCACCATTGTCTATCACAGCATTCATTAAAGGCCCTTTGAAAATAAAATCACATCATCAATTTTTTTTCACTCTTGTGCCGTGAACGTTTAGAAAAATTGATCGCAAAATGTAAATGAAAAAAATTTAAAATCTACGTTTATCCACTCCCTTCAGTACTTACTTTGATATTTTCAAGCTCGTCTGAATTTTTCCAGATGATAAAATCACAACCGAAACGGTGAAACTTCGATAGTTAATTGACGTGCGCTGACTTGTAAGGCTAAATCTTCACTAGCGACTTTCGATCACGGCGACAAAATAATCGCTGTTACAGAAAATCTACAAGGTGCATAAACTTTAAAAATTAAATTAGTTTTCCAATAGATGGCATTGAAACTATTTGTGTGATCGCTCTTTTGCTTCGTGCGAGAAATAAAAGGTACATCCAAAAACAAGTCAAAGATTATCAAGAGAGCAGTTGTACGGGTTATTTGAAGATTTATATGAGCACCACGAGAAGTTTTTCCAGTATGGATTACCTAAGTCTGGCGCCACGCAATGCGCTGTTTTTAAAAAGGTCTTCAAACAAAAATAAATTGCATTGAAAATCACATGAGAGGTTTTTAAAATCTCGGTTGTGCGTTTATAATTAACTAGCAGGCCCGGCAGACTATCAAACTTAGCGACCCCAAAAATTATAAATTCGACACTAATATCGGCCAATTTTGATAGCTTTTTTATTTCGACCCACTCTCACCCATTTTGTACACTTGCCTGCTTTGGGAATATCACTTCCAAACTCACCGACTCCAAAAACTATGAATTCGACATTAAAATCAGCCGTTTTTGATAGTTTTTATATATCATCCCCTTCCCACCTCCTTTCGTAAAATGTAAATGTAAACAATAATCACATAACCTAAAACTTATTTACATTTTTTCACAAAACACTTATCTGTCACTGTAAAAGTAAGAGAATAATTATTTTTATTAGTAGATAATACCAAGAAATCCCTATTTATTGTATATAAAGGCACATCCAAGACTTTAAAAATCTGTTGGGGGTTTTTAAAGCAGTTTATTTTTGTTGGGAAACTTTTTCGTTAGCACTTAGATATTTCAAAGGTGTATTAATCAGTCCGAAGTCCCAGAAGAATGGAAAATATCACATATGTCAACAATACACAAAAAGGGGGACAAAAGCAAATGCGACAATTATCGAGGAATTGCCGTAATAAACACAATCAGTAGAATATATGGCAAGATCTTAAAAAACAGAATCGAAAGGGAATACACGGAAATGGAAGCAGAAGAGCAAGCCGGATTTAGAGCGGGAAGATCAACGATTGACCATCTGTTCTCACTAACACAAATTATAGAAAAAAAACTAGCATTCAATCAAGAGATCCATATACTGTACGTTGACCTAAAGAAAGCATACGACAGCGTACCCTTAATTAAACTTTGGGAAACTCTGGAAACTTCCAACATTAATATTGAACTGATAAAAGGAGTAAAGTCATTATACAATAAAACCAAATCAAGAATTAAAGTTGGACAAAACCTAACAACAGGGTTTAATATCACAAAAGGGCTGAAACAAGGGTGTTGCTTGTCACCAACATTATTTAAAATATATTTGGAACGGGCACTAGCGAATTGGAAACGGAAATGCCAAAACATGGGCATACCTTTAGATGAGGACACAACATTATACACACTCTCATTCGCAGACGATCAAATTATAGTCGGCCAAGACATAGACGACACAGAGTATATGACACGAAAACTTATAGAAGAATATAAAATTTGGGGACTAGAGGTTAATGTAGAAAAAACGGAATATATGTGTATTGGGGGAGTGCAACAGGACTTACAATTATCAAATGGACAAAAAATCAAACACACGTCAGCTTACAATTACTTAGGAATGAGAATATCAAAGGATGGGACACTCGAAGAAGCAATATTGGACAGAAATATGAAAGGAAGAAGAGCAATATCAATGTTAAACGGAGTACTGTGGGATAGAACAAAAAGCAACAACAACAAAAAAAGAATTTACGACACGATAGTGAAGAGCATAATAATGTACGGTTGCGAAGTATGGCCTTTGAAAGAAAAGATCGAAAGAAAAATTAGAGCCACAGAAATGGATTACTGGAGACGAGCAGCGGGGAAATCAAGACTAGAAAGAGTTACAAATGAGAGAATAAAACAAATAAAGGGAGTACAGCACGACATCACAGACGAAATAAGAACTAAACAGTTGATATGGTACGGGCATGTTCAAAGAATGCCACCAGACAGAATCCCAAAGAAAATATTACAGTGGAACCCCAGAGGAAGAAGAAGAAGAGGAAGACCACGAAAGAGCTGGAGAGAAGGCATACAAAAAGAGATGGAAGAGAGAGATCTGAGAGAGGACATGTGGACGAATAGAGAGGAATGGAGATTAGGAATCGCAAGACGCCGACGCACGTTTTAACGCGATATATATATATATATATATATATATATATATATATATATATATATATATATATATATATATATATATATATATATATATATATATATACTTAGATAGTCCATTATAGAATAATAAAAAGTAGTTTTGACAAATGGTTGGGCATAATTGGTTTATTTTCACTAATTTTTAGCTGCAAGTTTGTGCTCTTGATATATTTTTGAGACTGATAAATCACGCGACTTTAAATTGCTGAGACCGAACCTTATACATTTACCAAAAATATTATTATTTATTAAAAAAGCATTTTGTGTTCTATGAAAATGTTAGGTCGGTGTATAAAGTTAAATTGGCCAACATGAATTTTAGACTTTTTCCGATATTTTTTCAAATTATTTTTAACGTGGTTAGTGTTTTTTCAATTACCATATCATTTCTAGTTGAATATATTTTGCATGATAAAAATAATACGAGAGGGAGACAAACATATTGGATGGTGATATTTAGCATTTGGGTAAAATTAAAGACGCATGAACATGAATCTATCTTATTTAATTGATTTGTCAAATTTAACAATAATGATAATTATGACTATTATGATTTATGGTTTGTTGTGGTATTTTTTTGAACTAAAAAAAGCATTTTCAAATTTCACCAGGTACTTACTGTTGGTGTTAGGTTAGGTTAGGCTAATTTTTTACTTTTACTGCCTCAATTAATACCGATTATTACCCCAACCTAACGTCCTAACCTAACACCAACAGTAGCTGATGAAGAACTTTGAAAATGCGGGGACGTATTAGAAAAAACCCAAAAATTGAAAATGCGGGGTTGCTACCAAACTTCACACGATCACCCGCCGCGCCGGCCTAATCTAAAGATTGGCTGGAAATTTCATCAAAATCGGTACAGCCGTTATAATTTAATGTTAACGTGTCATTTTTGCGCAGGGGCCATGTTAACATTTATTCTGCATTATTCCAATTTTAGTATAAAAAAACGCCACAAAAAACCATAAATCATAATAATAATTATCATTATTGTTAAATTTGACACATCAATTAAATAAGTTACTTACGTTTAGTAATAATGATTTGAAAACGTTCAATAATAATGAATAAAAATTAACACTTGGTGGCTATAAAAAAAAAATTGGAAATGCGCGGTTACTACCAAATTTTTCTCGATCATTCGCCGGGCTAATCTAAAGATTGGCTGAAAATTTCATCAAAATCGGTCCAGCCGTTGACTATAGAAAAGATTTTAAAAAAGCGGAGACATTTTAGAAAAGACCCAAATTATTAAAATGGGAAAAAGGAACAAAGGCTTGGTTTAAGGTATGTTCATTTTCATGCCAACGCTTGGCGCTGGATTTGAGCGCTAAATGCGGTTATGTGACATAAAGCCCTAAAAATCAAAGGAATAAAAATAAATGCAAGCAAAATGAAAGTAATAGTTTTTGAAAAAGAAGAAAGCATGACAAACTGTTAAGTTTCGATTGAGGGAGAAAGAGTGGAACAAGTAAATGAATTTGTGTACTTGGGTTCAAAGTATACGAAAGATGGAAAGTATGACAGTGACATTGAGCAAAGGATCTTGGCAGGAAAACATATAAATGAGGCATTGCATAGCTTTATGAACACCCAGAACGTGTCAAAAAAGGCATGTGTGGCTGTGCGTAGAGGAAAGTTGGTTCCTACACTTGTGTATGTGAATGTTGGGTTTGGCAGAAGAAGCATGAAAATAGGATTAATGCTGCAGAGATGAGTAGTTTGAGAAGTATAGCCGGAGTGACTCGGTTGGATAAAGTAAAAAATAGTGAGATAAGAGAACGCTGTGGTGTAAAAGAAGATGTGGTTACAAAGATAGATAAAGAAATGCTTAGATGGTTTGGACACGTAGAAAGAATGGATGAAGGAAGATTGACGAAACAAATTTATAAGGCGAGTGTGAATGGGCAAATCGGTAGAGGTCGACCTCGGAGAACATATCTCGATCAGATCAACATTGTTTTGAAGAAAGGCCAGGTCAAGAGTACCAACAACCGAAGAGCATGTATGAGAGCACTGCCTACCCCTACGGGAAAAAGGCGTGACTATATGTATGTATTTGCTTATGAATTAAATTGTATCACGTGACCGCATTTGATGCTCATATCCGATGTCAATGTAAGCATCATAATGCACCCCAAATGAAAAAAATCGACCACGCAGAAAGGATGAACAATGTGAAATCGTGGAAGATCCAGATTTAAAAACGGCCACGTAAAGAGAGAAGCGGAAAAGCTAATTTAAAGGAAATGAAGAAAATAAAAATAAAAAAAAATTAAAAATTTTAAGTTTCATGTCAAATCGACCAATGGTTGGAATCGACACCTTTTATTTTGGATGATTTTTTTATTTTAAAACGAATTCTTGCCAAAGGAATTTTTTTTTCCAAAGTTATACGAAATTTAAAATCCATTTTCCAATTTTTATTTTAAGTAGTTTCCTGATGTGACTGGCTGAATGAAGTGAGTCAAAGCCAAAAAAAAAAAAAAAAAATTTAAGTTTATTTTTTAAATATCTCAAAAACTATTATAGTAATAAAAATTGGTTTATTTTAAAGGGGATATTTGGGGGTATGAAAATAAAATGTTTTAAAATTTTTTTTTCGAAAAATGATGAATTGGTAGAATTTAGAAATTTGAAAAATCATAAAAATCGAAGTTCAGCATCAAATTGTATTTATATAATGCCTTTTAGCTGATCTAAAAATAGGGTTAGCGGTCACTTTTCGTACATGTGGCACATTCGTACAGTATGACAGAATAACTAAAGGTCACCCAAACAAGTGTTTCCTTGTGTGCATAGATTTTGCTCAAGAAAATGCCAAAGCAAAAGAGAAACTGCTGGCAAAGATATTGGGTGTAGATACAAAGTATCAACCCGAAAATAGCTAAGATGCCTACTGCATCCTATGCAAAACGGGTTTTAGTGGGTATAGAGAAGGGCTATAAACAAATAAAACTTAAAATTAAACAAGCAAAGGAAAAATGGCTAAAAGAACAATGTGAAGAGATAGAGGAGTTTTTAAAATATTTAAAAAATAAACTTGAAAAATTCGAAATCGACATAATTTTGTTTGTTTCTATGACGGGATCTCGAAATTTTTTATGTCGTACGTAAAAAAAAATTAGGTCCAGATATCCAAAAATCTACGTTTACGTCTTAA
Organism: Agelastica alni; assembly: GCA_950111635.1. Lineage (NCBI taxonomy): Eukaryota > Metazoa > Arthropoda > Insecta > Coleoptera > Chrysomelidae > Agelastica > Agelastica alni. The sequence continues at coordinate 42,770,215 of OX467709.1, forward strand.
TTAGTAACAGAGTTGACACGAAAACTGTAACATTCATCTAAATGTAAAACTTAATACGGAGGCATTACAGCCACAGTCTATAGATAAATCCGAAATTAATTACGGGTTTAAACCGACGAACGCGACCTGTCGACCGCTATATCACATGTGAATCTTCGACGTTAGATTTTGAGAAATTTTTTTCGGTTTAAATCTGTAATTATAGATTTAACTATTCTAAAAACATACGTGTACGTATTTCTTTCAAAACTCCATAAAACATTGTCGACTAACTAATAAGTGCGGTCAAATATTCGATTGAAAACTTGTTTAAATCGATCAAGATTTGTTTCAGTGGTGGCTGAATCAATATAACGATGGTGACAGTGATTGTTTAAAATATTTCTTATTTTAGAAACCTTTCTTTTTTTTCTTCGATCATTTCTCAAGCATTAGCCATAGATATAGGAAAATACATTATTTTTTAGGGGAGCTAGTTGGTTCAAGTCGCCAAACTACACGAGCAAATGAAGTACTTACGGTTGTTGGCATCATTGAATGACCACAGACACGTTGCCACCAGTCGCTCGCATAACGCGGAACAGAGTTATTTGTAAGGCGTGAATTTTGTCAGGTAAATTAACATTTTTAAGTGGGTGGTTTTTTAATTTGTGTCATGACTATATGCCTAAACGAGACTGAATTGATTTAAAATGGTAGCGTATTTTATCTTGTATTGTATTTTGTTTAAATTTTACCGGATTATTAATGTACTCTTCTTAAAAATATAAATCTACCTCTTGGGCAAGTATTAACAAAGCACATGGGGTAAGTATTAACATGTTAATTTTTGCCCCGTTTGTATTTTAAGCAAAAAGCAAAAAAGCAGACAACATTCTTACTGTGTGGCTAACAATCTTGGTAAAAAAATGACCATATATAATCTACCAGCAATAGTAAAAAAGCGTTTTCTTTGGCTTTTACCCCCAACAACATAAACCTCCCCTACCCTAGTCGGAAAAAATAAAGAAAGAGGAAAAACATCGTAATCGAAGTGTTTTAAAGTGCACTTTTTTAAAATACTCATCAAAAAAATTAATGAGCCGACGCCTGGCAGATATGAAACATCGAAACTATTTGACGTAGAAAATTTGCATAAAAGGATGGTTTATTAAAAGTAATAAATATGGCATAATCAAAAACAAAATTATCAGATAATATTAAAAATATACACGCACTCACGTACACACATAAATGCACACCTTAATTATAAAAATATAATTAACTTACCCTTGACTTGAATCACTTAATAATTTTACGTTCTTTGCAAAAGGCCGCACTTTCATGTTTTAAACCATTACCGTCAATCATATTTTATTGTAGTTATTACTTTTAAATAAATTTTCTTATTTGAAATTTAAATAATACTTTAACATACTCTGATAACAATTTTTAGATTTGATAATTTTATTTTTCAAACAAATCTGAATTCTGAAAACAATCGACATATATTTGTCATTTTAATCGAGCCGAGTAGTTACGGGGCTGCCCGAAGCTTTCGCGTTACGGCATCGCGCCAACAACATTCGTCGTTACTCCCCAAGAGCGCCATTAGATGTTTCACATCAAAAAGCGTTTTCTTTAACTTTTACCCCCAACAACATAATGTAGAGGAGCCAGGGGCATGTACTATTACAGATTTCACTTTTTTATCATTGAAAATACAGGAGAAAAAAAGTCTCGTGTAAACAATGACATGAAAAAGTTTGTGCCATCTTGTTTTTTATCTGACAGCATTTCGGAAAACTCAATTGTTTTCGAGGACTATTTTGAAAGAAACACCCACTACAAAACAATTTTGTATCATTTTACTCTTTACGATAGTAACACTAAAAGGATTTTCGGGACTAGTCATAAAACGACGACATTTTAAAACAATCAACAGCTTTCCTATTGAACCTTCGTTAAAACTATGTAACTCAACAACAACATAGTACCGGCGGAAAGAAGAGCTGCTACAGGAACAGTTACCACCCATGCGGATATAATATTTCTAAAAATAAAATCAGTTATGCGTTATTCGAATTTTCAATACGGTCGAACTATTTTTTTATAAAGATTCAACATCTGGCATTGTTGCAATTTTGAGACGAGCCTACTATTCAAATTCTTTTTGCGTATTAGTTTGCTCTGAAATTTTTATTTGATTCATCATTTACACATATCACTTTGTATGTTCATAGACAGATATATCCAGAGGAGACGCAACATTCCATTCGTAAAACTCTGTTTGTTTTGTCGCAATGATTACACGAGAGTGGCCATAAGTATGACAAAGAATACCAATCGATTCTCTTTATCCCGTTCTCGTGCTGGCAACGCTGTAACATTATTGTCGACTTATGGCCACGCTCGTAATCAGTGGCGTGCTGTTTCTTCAAAATGAGAATATATCTATCGAGTAATATTTAGTTTTTTATGAGAATATATTTATGAATAGGTGATACTCAGTTTTTTATTAAATTGAAGTGTCGTAGCCTACTAAAAGTATTTTTCTAAACCCCAAAAGTTGGGCGCCAAATTGTGTTACCTTAACTAAACTGTTTTTCTAAAGTTACAAAAGTGGGGTGCCAATATTGTGTAACTTTAAAAAACTTACCAATTCCCCAAATGTTGGGCGACAATTTTATGTTACAATAAAGTTTCCTTTCTAAAGCCAATTGTGTGTAATGTTATAAGTTACTTTTATAAAACTAAATTATTCCAACTCGAGAGTTGCTAATTGTGTTTTACTAATACCCGTTAAACTAAATTATTTTATCAAATTAAAGAACTGAAAAAGAATTTTAAATAACTTTACCTAACTGTCTAAAATGAAAAAAAACTTAATAATTAACATTAATATTAGTTGTACAAATAATGTAATTTATTTTTTCTACAAGCGTGCGTGATTCACCCTCTACCCGCACGCAATTCAGTTTGGAAAGTATCATTTTCTCACAGTTGTGCGGGAAAAGTTTTCCCACACTAGTGCGGGAAAAACATTTATATGATATCCTCGTAAAATATAAGTGGTGGGTGACAAAATATGAAAGTTCAAGCTTTTTTGTTGCAATACTAAGTGAGTTTGTTCAAAATCATCCATCATTTTGCACTATTTATTGAAAAAATGAACAAATATTGATAAATAAAAATGTATTGTTATGAAAATCACCCTATATATAGGCTTTGATTGATCTGATAACGAGTAGGTAACAATTGATGTTGTCATGCCGATCAATACACAAATTTGTTTGTAATTGTCAGAGTGACAGACAAAGCGTTACTTATATAAAATTTTCGATTCAGTGAAATTGCCACAATGGATTATTCATCTGATGAAGAACTTCCACAAGAAATCGTGCAAGCAGCTACAGATGCGAACTTAGAGTTTTTGCCAACGAAATCTAAACAAAGGTATGAGAAGCAATACACGAGTTTTATTGAATGGTGCAACAATAAAAAAGTGAAATCACCAAATAAAGAAGAAGTATTCTTGGCTTATTTTCTAGAAATGTCTAAAACATGGAAGCCGAACACTTTATGGGCAAGATATTCAATGTTGAAGAGTGTATTCAAAGTAAAGCAAAATTTGGATATTAGCAAATTTTACAAAACAACTGCATTCATTAAAAGACAGAATGTCGGTTTTCGACCGAAAAAGGCCAAAATCTTCACTCAAGAAGACGTTTCAAAATTTATGACTGAAGCACCCGATGACATATACCTCATGATTAAGTTAGTAGCAATTATTGGATTAGCTGGTGCTTGCAGACGAGAAGAGCTGACAAAACTCACCATTGACGACATAGACGACAAAGAAAACCTGATAATTGTTAATATCAAGGATTCCAAAAATCATTCCTCTAGATCCTTCGTGATATCTGAAGAAGCAAATGATGGTTATTTTTTGAACGTATACAGAAAGTATGTACATTTACGTCCAAAAGAGACTCCTCACCGTCGTTTATTCTTGTATTACAAAAGTGGAAAATGTACTGTGCAATGTGTAGGAATCAATACCATAGGAAAGATACCCTCCGAAATAGCAGTATATCTGCGCCTTCAAAATCCAGAGCTTTACACTGGTCACAGCTTCAGGCGTTCCTCAGCCACTTTACTTGCTGACTGTGGTGTGGGTATAACTAATATCAAACGCCTAGGAGGATGGAAATCGACTTCAGTTGCAGAGAGGTATTTAGAAGACTCCACCAATCGAAAAAAAGAAATGTACAACAAAATTCTCAATTTGAACACTACATCGTCTTCCGGGTGCATTTTAGAACCATCCACGTCTATATCGATCGGCGACGATTTGATGCCTGTGCCTGCACATTCGATTTCTTTCGATAATGTATTGCCCGAGTTACCTTCTTCTTCAGGAAATCAGCCATCTTCAAAAAATATGCTGGCTTCCGCTATAAATTTACATAATGCATCAAATTGTACATTTACAATAAATATTACGAATAATTAGTGGATAGAAAATGTTACTCTTGTTAGTTGTTTCCATTTGCATGAATAAATAATTGAAAAAATGAATTTGTTTCCTACGCTTGTAGAAAAAGTATTGTTCCTAACTCATGCGGAAAGTGTCTTTCCCGCACTCGACTGCTTACCCGAACTCCGCTCCGCGTCGTTCGGGTTAACGGCAGTCGCGTGCGGGAAAGCATCACTTTCCGCACTTGTTAGGAAAATTACTATTAAATTTTAATTTTATGTTCAAACTATTTATTAACAGCTAAGTAACCTAAAGGAAAAGATTAAAATATTATACTCAGGGTTCCGTGATTTCTTGATTTCTCGATTGGATTAAATTTGAGGTGATGTATAGATTTCTTATGAAATACTTCTATAAAATGGATCAGGAAGGTATATAGTTCTTCAAATAACAACGAATGAAGGATAATACCACTGAATAAGTGTTGCTGAATAACAGGGAAATAATGACCTTTTTTAAGAATATCTCAAAAAGTATTGATTTCCGCACCGTTTGGTTTTCAGCATAGTTTAGTTTTCAGATTCGTGTTTTACGCCTCAAAATAATATCTGTTTATTTTGATATTGAAATCGTCATCGCTACACCACTGGATGAAAATATAACTTACTTGTGAAAAGAAATACTGGGGCTTAAATAGTCCGGTTTTTAACACACTTGGCAATGACAAACCATTTCTTTCACTAAATTTTTTCAATAATTTGCTAAAAATCACCGATGATGCTCCAAAATGTCGTTGCAAAAACTACGGCAACAACGCTACTAATAATAGCCGAAATTGTTAGATTTAGTAGTAAACACAAATCTCTGCACGTGGTACCATACAGACAATCCGTGCGGCGTTGTCGGAATAAAATAGTTCAATGGTTCAACATTCTATAAAATGGGTTGTATTATTCAGGTTGTTATAATTCATGAAACTTTAATAATAAATAGCATTATGGTCACAATATTGTTGCAAATATAATTAACAAATACTATGTACGATTCAATAACAATCACAAATCTCTTGCCATAACTGGAGAGCAGGCAAAATCACAGCACAACACATTCCAGTCGGCCGTATCAAGATGATACAGTCGACCAGAAAGTGGGGATGTATGATCGTGTTTAAAAGTAAATAGTTCTACAGTCACGCTTTTGTCCCGTATGAGTAGGCAGAGACCGTTTCCTTCCACTTGCTAAGGTTCTTACATACATCTTTCGCAACTTGCCCATTCAAACTCGCCTTGTTAACGTCGAAATGATTTTTTTAAAGATAATAACCTCAAAGTGACAGTAATGACAGAGGTTTTCCGCAAACTTCCAAGGCTAACTAATACGTCAATAAAAATTGAATAAAAGCTAGAATTGGAGGAATTTATAGTGACCGAATAATTACCTAAATAGACTCCAATCTACACCTCTCTTGGATGAGCTGAAGTATCCAACAAAAACCACGGATCCAACTTTGCAATGAGTCGTGGAAATGGGGATTCCAATTTTGCTAGCTAATAACACTGTAAATGCTGAACCTACTTCTATGGTGAATCCCCTAAAAGTCCCATTTTTAAATTTTAACAATCTCTATACGAAGTATGACAATAAAGTATTAGAACTGGTACGATAAAGCAACTTTATTTTTTAAAAATTAAAATCAAACTGCTCTTTAATATTCTCTCCTTGTCTATCTACACACGGTCGTATGCGTTACTTTCGTTGTTCACAACAGTGGAGAAAGTCATCGGACGTTAGGCTGTTTAGTAACCGCTTCGTTTTTTCCTTAACTTTTTCCAAAGACTATAGAATGGGCCCCTATAAAACATTTCTTAAAGTCTTTCCTCTAAAACTTCCAAGATTTAAGTATCACCTTCATTTACGATTTGCTCATCTTTGATTTTTTCATTCTGGATGGTGATGGTGACTTAAAATGCATGAGTTGCCTCTTGGTTTCTGGATCCAAGTTTTTTATCGCAAGTGTTTCAATTTTTTCAGTTTTAACTTTCCAAAAATGATATCCGAGCAAACTTGTTGGCAACGGTCTTTTTAATATCGAGGTAGGTTTTCTAAAACCATTTTTTTACCTCGATCAAACACTTAAAATTCCTCGTACTTTTTTGCAAAACAATTTACACATTATAATTCACCTATTCCGCACTTTTTTTGCAATTATTTAACGAAATAAGTGTCAATAAATCGAAAGAAATTATTCATTATTTTTGCATTATTGATAGACATAAACAATCAACTCGTTTGACAAATGATAGGCTTTTAAACTCGTATTTGGAATTGCGACTATACAATAGTCTTTAAATTTTAAAATTCCGCCCATTACTTATTGAGAAATTAGATTTTAAATGTGAAACTTATCTGCAAACAATCGAGAACGGTAAAAATAACATCCATTTGAGTTAAGTATGCCATTGGTATAAAATTAATACCTAGTACCTAGTTTTTTCTTGCGCGGGACGGTAAATCGCCACAATTGCCGCTATGGGTCCAATTCAAACCCAAGAGTTTTTCACGAGGTGCATACACAGCAACCGGAGAAATTAAATGTATGGGCTGACATTTGCAGTGACCGACTGGTGGGACCTCTTTTTCTACCAGGCAATTTGACTGGCGAAATGTATTTGCAATTACTGGAAGACGCTATTGACCCGAGTGGGGAACCAACAATCTTGTTCAGTTTAACGCCCAAAAAACACAAAGTGCCACGTTTTCCAAGAAAGTGAATTCCTCAAATCATTCCATCACAATGTCCGGAAATACCCTTGAACCAAGTCCCTCTATCTCGATTTTGGGAGTCACGGTGTCCAATAATATGTCTTGGCATGACCATGTTGCTAACATCGCAAAGTCGGCAAGCCAGAGGCTAGGTTTTCTGTGGAAAGCTAGAAAGTTTTTTACTCCTGATCAACTGTTGACGACGTACAAGGCTCAAATCCGACCTCTACTGGAGTATTGCTCGCACATTTGGGGTTCAGCACCAAGGCATTCTCTTCGTCTTCTAGATTCCATTCAGAAAAGAGCCATTCGTTTGATAAACAGCCCAACTCTCACAGATACCCTTCACCCTCTAGAACATAGAAGAAGAGTTGCAGACCAGTCATTGCTCTACAGATATTTCCATGGCAGATGCTCCAGAGAAATAAAAACTCTTGTACCACCATTGGCCACATTCCTTCTTTTACAGGGCTGCTACGGAATGGAATAAGCTTCCAAAATCAGTTTTTCCAGAGAACTATGACCTGCAACTTTTTAAAAAGCGTGTCCACAATCATTTCCTTTCTATAATCCCTTCCCCTTCTAATAGTCGCAGTGCGGGCCGTCCGCGGCCCACACGATAGGTCTACCCTTTTTGCGACTATTTTCATAAAAAAAAAAACCCTGCCTTGACTGATATGTATTTGAAAATAATCCACTGTATGACGAAGATCATTTTTATTTTCAACAGGACGGTGCTCCTCCGCATTATGTGGCGATTGTTCGTCAGTATTTAGACCAAAGTTTCCACAGCATTGGTTTGGGAGAAGAGGCAGCATTAAACGGCCTCCACGATCGCCAGATTTACCGCCACTCGATTTCTTTTTGTGGGGGCATCTGAAAATTAAAATCTATAAAACACAACCAGCATCGTTGCAAGATTTACGTCAAAGAATCGTCGACGAGTCCGTCGAATTACTCCGAAAATTCTTCGGAATGTGCGTGAACGTTTTGAAAAAAATCTTTATTATTGTAGTGAAGCGGAAGGTCATCAATTTGAACATTTAATCAACTAAGTAGTAAGTAAGCAACTAAAATAATTGGAATTTTAACATGTAATTTTTTTTAAAGAATTAGGAGGAAATGTAAAATTTAAAGACTATTGTAAAGAGAATTGTCAGAGCTTTCAAAAGACATCTTTTTCGACCCCCAATGCCATTTAAAAATTTTGGGGTAATTCTTACCCTCACTTGGGGTTGAAAGTAGTGAAGTCGAAAATACCGAAAAAAAGTGTCCCCCATTAATCAAAAATCGACGGGTCTGAGCGTTTTTCTAAAATGTTGACGAGGTTCCTGCAAATCGCTGTTTCGTTTTAGGTTGCCCACCCCGTATAAGACATTTTAATCGTCGATGGTGTGTCTCTAATGCAACAAGTCCTAGATCTTTATTGTCAGACTTCATCCACTGAAAGTAATCGAATGTTCAAAAATAATTGCAAAATCGGATGATTTTTACCAAGTGCGAACTTACGTTGAGGGCGTTATCGTAGTCAAATCCTCTCCAATAGTCTCTATAACTCTTCTTCCCCATAACCAGAGACCTACGGAAATACCGAAACCGCCGTACAAAAGTATCAATAGAGGCGTTTCGGCTTTTTGTTGCACAGATCCTTCCGAGTATATCAGCCACAGTGTTACCAAAGGGCCTATTGCGTTACTAAAAAATAAAGATGTACATTTTGTAAATGGTGTTTTCAGCTATTTTAGTTGATTTACCTGACATCATTACCACCGTGCGCGAAACTTCCAAATGTCGCCGTAAGAGCTTGTAAAAAACTGAACAGTCGTGAGACACTTTTATTTTCAACAAATATATCGCCGTTTTGTTCAACGTCGCTCGATCGCATTCCTAAAATTGATTGAGAAACGGACTTGTAAGATCGAGGCGACAGTGAGGACAAATGTCGAACTATAAACAGTCAATAATCGGTATCTATATATTGCATTCACACCTACATTGCAAATTAATTACATTTTTATTTAAATGGGGGGAAAAATCAGCATAAAAAATTTGTTGCCTGCTAAAACTGGGCTTGATAGATTCATAACAGCACAGCCAATACAGAAAATATGATGGATCATGGGAATTAATGACCACACTGCAGTGTTCCATTCAAAATTTTCAAAATTTTGATACGTTGATTTGCTTTCTCAATATGTACACGAGCTGCGGCTATTTTTGAAATAAGTAGCGCCTCTATTAGACGATAAAGGAATAACAGCCCTCACAAAACTTTTTAACTCCATCTACGAGACCGGAATAATACCGACGGATTGGCTAAAATCAACATTTGTCATGATCCCTAAGAAAAAAAAGCAACTAAACGCATTGACCATCGAACAATTAGTCTAATGAGCCATGTTTTAAAAATATTTTTGCGATTAATGCATGGCAGGATATATAATAAGCTCGAGGAAAAAATTGGAAACAGTCAGTTCGGTTTTCGAAGCGGCCTAGGAACTAGGGAGGCGTTGCTCGGTGTTAATGTACTGATCCAAAGATGTCGTGATGTTAACCATAATGTTTTCCTTTGTTCAATTGACTTTGAAAAAGCTTTTGACAAAGTACGCCATGAAAAAATGCTACAAATTTTAAAAACGACAGGGATAGATGTCAAGGATATTCGTATTAATTGCCAATTTGTACTGGCATCAGACAGCTGTAGTACGAGTGGAATACCAACTATCGGATAAAATTAACATTAAGCGAGAAGTATGACAAGGCTGCATTCTATCACCCCTGATTTTCATCCTCTATTCAGAAGAAATATTCAATGAGGCTCTTACTGATGCCACTGAAGGAATTAACATTAACAGGGTCAACGTTAATAATATCAGATACGCCGATGATACACCAATTATCACTAGTAATGAAGACGATCTACAAAACTTTACGAATACGATAACCGACACCTGTACACAATTTGCCCTGAGACTTAATGCCAACAAAACAAAATATATGATTATTAGCAAAGAACTTAATATTACAGATAATGGTATCACGGTCAATAGCACAAGGCTAGAGAGAGTTCATAAGTTGATGTATCTCGGGAGCAACATTAACGATCAGTGGGATACAACTGTGGAGTCGCTTTCATGAAAATGAATAAACTGTTAACCAGTCACGACCTAACATTGGAATTACGAAATTGTGCTGCTATGTTTTTCCAGTTCTCTTGTACGGTATGGAAGCATGGACACTCACGCAAGTAATGCTTAAACGCCTGGAATCTTTCGAAATGTGGGTGTACCGGCGATTACTAAAGGTCAGTTGAGTGGACAGAGTTAGTAGCAACATAGTTCTCAATCGCATGGCAAAAGATCTAGAAATAGTTAAAACTATCAAACGACGCAAACTAGAATATTTTGGTCATATTATATATGAAATATGAGATGCTCCATCATATCATAGAGGGAAAAATCATAGGCAAGCGTGGTCCAGGGAGAAGGAGAACATCGTGGTTAAAGAATGAAAGTAATTATTCCACCAAGTGATATACCTATCATAACTGTTTTGTGGGATTTATACTTATACAGCATTCTGGTCTCTAAATATGTATTTCTGTACAATCCAGAACAATTCGAACATCCTAAAAACCTTCGAAACACTTAGGCTCATTATTTGTTATTTTTATTGAATCAGGAAACCGTATGCAGGATATTAAGACCTGACCCAAAATTGGCAACAATTCCTTTCGTTGCCCGGGTTTCGAAAATAAATGGAACTAAAGTTTAGGATTTTTTTTCTCCCAGGAATAACAAAGAGGCATTGAACAATACCGACTCATTGAAACTTTGAAATCAATCAAAGTACCTAAATAATTGATAAAAGCAAAGCACTATCTATTATGTAAATAAACCGAACTACTGACTAATTATAGTTCAGATTTGTTCACCAGGTGTCGTGCTTGTCTGGCATTGCCAATTATGGTGAACAATCCACGAAGGCCATTGTAAGTATACTCCATAAATTAAATACTCATATATTGCTAGTAGGGGTCTGGAAAAGGATGACAACCCAACGGTGCAGACAAACATACATCTGTCTCCGTCATTTAGACCTAAAATGCTATGCGCATGCCCGAGAATGGAGCTTTGCCGCTAAGCTATGAAGCATACAAGAAAATATTTACTATAACTGCATTATAAGCTTCCCCTCTACAGTCGCAACGCTTGCGCACAACGGATCGAGTATGAGTATGATTAAGTGAGATAGAAGAATGCAGTCGCTGTCTTTCTTGGTGGGCAACATTTCCACTTACGGGCACTAGCAATATAGGAGTATTAAATATATGGTATACTCGGACAGAAATGTCCGAGGTCGCTACTGGGCAGAGGCAAAATGCAAGGGAGGGTCTTTTCTAATACGTTCCCGCATTTTCAGCCAATCTTTAGATTAGCCCGGTGGGTGATCTCGTCAAGTTCGGTAGCAACCCCGCATTTTCAATTTTTTTTCTGTAGCCACCAAGTGTTAATTTTTATTCATTATTACCGAACGTGATTCTAACTTATTTAATTGATTGGTCAAATTTTACAATATTAATAATAATTATTATTATTATAATTTATGGTTTTTTGTGGTGTTTTTTTTATACTAAAATTGAAACGATACAGAATAGATGTTAACATTAAAATATAGTGTACTCATTTATTAGGTGTTTTTATATGAAAAAATGTGTTGAATGTATTACAGTTTCGCGTAACATCCTTGCGCAGGGGCCTTGCTATTCTTCTGTGTATCGTTACAATTTACAAAGAATATTGTTAAAAAAAAGACCCAATATTTTTTTATGATTACCTATCTGTTGTAACGGATGCAATGCGAATGCAATGACCGGGTCGCCATGGTTAATAATAAAACATCTTGCTACTTAAGACTATATTCTTCTTCTTCTTTTGGTGGGTTTTGGCTTGCTCAACTATGTTCCTCCATCTGGTTTTATCTACCACTATTCTTCTCCAGTTTCCTATTCTCAGAGTTTTTAGGTTTTCCTCCACATCGCCTATCCACCTTTTCTTGGGTCGGCCTTTCGGTCTTGTGTTTTGAGGTTTCCATTCGAGGATTTTTTTCACAATTCTCTCTTCCCCCATCCTGTATACATGTCCTAACCATCTTATCCTTTGACTTTTTATGTATCTTGCTAAATCCTCTCCTTCTAAAAGTGCATCAATTTCGTGATTCATTCTTATTCTCCACATACCGTTTTCATGTATTGGGCCGTATATTCTTCTAATGATCTTTCTTTCAAATAATTTCAATTTATTTTCATCGTTGTTTGTTGTGTCCATGTTTTACATTTATTTCCTTTTAAGATTCTTGCTCTTATTTCATCTTGGACGTAACCATTATTGGTTATTTTCGTACCAAGGAAATTAAAAGTATTGACGCTTTCGATCAGACCGCCGTTTACATTAATATTTGGTAGTTGCATTGGGGGATTTCTGCAGCAGGACATATATTTCGTCTTGTCTTTGTTCACTTGCAGGCCTCCTTTGTTTACCTGTGGCTCAAGCTCTATGGCGATTTGATTCAGTGAGGTGAGGTCACGTGCAATTATTGTAATGTCGTCCGCATACCCAAGTATTTGTGTGGTTTTATTTACGATGCTTCCAGTTCTATCAATCTTTTTGATAGGTGCTTCCAGCACTAGGTTGAAAAGCACTGCCGAGAGAGCGTCTCCTTGTCTTACCCCGACTTTTACTTTAAATTCTTCGCTGAACTGTTGTTGTACACTTATAGCTGCTGTCGATTCGGTCATGGTAACTTCCTCCATTTTTACTAATTTTCGGGGTATTCCTATGTACCTGTGTACTTTATCGAATGCCTGTTTGAAATCTATAAAGAGATAATGCTTATCTATGTTATATTCATAGCATTTCTCCTGTATTTGTCTTAACGTACACATGTGGTCTGTGGTTGATCTAAGACTTAAGTCTATATTATCAAGACTATATTATCGAGACTATCTTTATTTATTTGTTACAATAATGAGTCTGATCGACCTAGTTACCTATTGTCTAGTACACGCATTGCAAATATTGCATACCTCTGCATTACTACGAATAATTATGTATCGATAACATAATTATTGCGATAACCAAAATATATACACAAAATATTAACCTTGATTTCAAAAGATCGTCTATAAGTAATTTATTATTGCTTTTAATAAAATATATAATATATAAAATATGTAAAAAAGGTTTAATAAAGGCCCAATGAACTCAGTTGACCGTTCACGGGAATTACTTTGAACTCACTCGAAACGTGTTTCTAAACGCACTTATTGTTTACTATTCATTTTGTATTTATTTCACAATCGAGCTTCTAGCAGAACATTCGGTGTTTATGTTTTACTTTCGTCGGTCGATGTTGCTGCTCTTGTTTAGTCAGCACTCGGTCAAGTTCACGACAATAATGTTGAATCGTACAAATTAAATTAAAAGTATTTTTAAGTTCAACGCTCCTTTTATTTAACAAGAGTTTTCCCGAAACATTAAAGTACCTGCCGAGCAAGGGTCCTAATTAATACATGGCTATCCAGATATATTACAAATGCTCATGTCTATTGATATTAAATAATCCAAATGTATTTTAATTTAATTGTTAAATTAACTAAATGTTGAAATTAGAACAATGATCTACAGGGTGTTTACACAGTCATTAAATTTCGATTAACTTAATATCCAAGTATTCACTTCGACGTATTTGAATGAATTGAGCTTTTTCCAATCACTTGTATTTTGCCACTGCGCATCTAACCTTCGAGGGTTCATATGTTCCTGCCCAAGTATACTTTAATTTTTGGGCATCGCCTTCGTGGAGAATATACCAAATATCTAACAAAAAAAAAACGAAAAACGTTTCGTTGACTGTTTACCTTGTTCACAGAGAGCGGTAGAATTTCTATTGATAATTAATGGAACGCCGCTTGAGCTCGGGGATAAAGCAGGATTGACGCTGGTGGTGCTCTCGACGAGCTTGAGCTCAGTAGGTCTGACGTATTTGTGCTCAGTATCTTTCGTGCCGGCCGTAAAAACGTGCTTATCGTTTGTTTGCACCGGAAAAATATATTTGGCTGCCGTTATGCGATTGTGGTCGATCGATTGGAGTTCCGTACTTTCCGATATGACGGTTAATTGACGTTCTAAACAACCAGAATTGCGGTTCTGCTTTCGATTGGGGCTGCCCTCCGGTGACGTATCTACACAATTTACATAATACATACAAGTTACGATCCTTTCGCATGCTAAGAATTTGGAAGGTTTTGTGGACATTCTATTAGTGGCTCAAGCAATTGCATGTGTCCTTTTATTTATCACAGATAATTGGTGCTACAATAGACTGCTAGATACCGTGCTGTGACCATAAAAAACACAGTGACCTACGTTTTGTATTTGTTTCGGTTCGTGTAGCATTCGATATAAGGTTAATGACTCGATACGAAGAAATTCTTAGCATGTGAAAAAAGCGTTAGAACCGTCATTTTTGGTATAATACAATACATTATTGAACATCTAAAAATAATAAGAGGCCTTTTTAATGACCTCCGATGTCAGGAATTTAGCTCCCGGGAAACTGATAAACTTTGTACAAAGTCTCGGAATCCCCGGCCTCGAATAGATTAAGGGTTATGCACAAAAGATCAGATAGGTCGAAGTGCTTGAGAGGCAGCATAGCCTTCACGACCCCCCCTACAATCTACATCTGCAATCGTAACAATTAATAGCAGGGGAGTCCAAAATGCTAAATGGGGATTTACTCGAGCGTAGAAAGAAATAAAGGTTATATTATATCCACCTTTTGACCGGTGGTGGGAGCGTCTACAGATTTTCAACAATTTAAAATAAAAATAATCACATGAAAATACTCGAACGCGTCAGATATTGATAGTGTATATGCCCTACGTGTCTGTGATATTGGAGGTATGTTAATCTTATGTTATCATGTAGAAGGGGATTATAGGTGTGGTTTAGTTTTAGTAGTTGTATGAGTACGTGGGTTTACGGGTGTTTTTTGTTAATGCTATATTTTTCTATTTAAAATGGGTAGACCTCAAAAAAAGAAGAACTGGTGATGTGTGAGAAATAAAAACATCGCATATTTGTGCATTTACTGTACCTGAAGACTCCCCTATGTTGAAGTTGACGTTAGCTTTTTCTTCTCTGGATTCTTCTTTCTTGATCACTTTCCTTTGCCACGGTACCACGAACAGCCATATAATTACCATAAAAAATAAAGCTATGGTGATGCTGATGGTGCAAGCCATCCACAGCGGAATGTTATCCATGTGAAGCAGCTTGGGACCATCGTGAACGACGGAAAAGAGGTTGATCAGTATGGTGAAACTGTAGAATAGCGGCAGAGACATCAGTCCTGCCTCCAACGGATCGGGCCGAGACAAGACGCTTTTTTTGATTATCCACAACAAACAACAGGAAGTTATGCCGCTAAATACTGGGGATATAAACCATGAGCCGACTAAAAATTAAAGATATGCATCTACTACGTTTTATTGGCGAAAAAAGGTACCTACTCTATTTTGTAACAAATCTGTTCTAGCTTGAACTAAAAAAGTATATTTTGCTACTGAAAATAATACATCATTTACAAATTAATGTAATTTTTAATAAACAAGTACTTTTTAATTGCTGTATAAAATTAATAAAATATAAAATGATAAATCTGATACCCACATACCAATTTTTCCTAAAGTTTTCCACTGAACTCCTTGCGTTCCCCTTAAAACTAAACTATATCCAACCGTGGCTCCTACAATACTGTGTGTACCGGAAATAGGAAGTTTAAAAAAAGTAGCGACAATCAGCCAGATAGCGCTGGCTGTTAGAGCGCTTATTGAGCCCAACATCAGTTCTTTTTCGGCGTCTTTATACATGTTGATATCCAAAATGCCTTTCCTCATGGTATCGGATACTTTATAACCTATAACACAAGTAGACGTTATCTAGCAGACAAGTTTTCGTTATCAATTATTACTAAATTCATCTTCAAACCGAACTACAGAAACACTGTGTGTGTGTGAGAGATTTCAATACCCTTGAATTTAAAAAAAATCACTCTTCTATGAATATTGTTATCTGTACTGTTACTCGTGTAAGTATTGCCAGGAGGGAAAATCAGCAAATTCTAAAATGATCTGATAATAAAGATCTAGGACCACTACTTTCCACTTGCTACGGTTCTTACACAAGTCCTTTGCTTCGTCTACTTTCATCAGAACTTTCATAAATGCTCGTCGGTTGCTGGTACTTTTGACCTGGCCTCTGCCGACTTGGCCAATCACACTCGCGTTAGAAATCTGTTTCGTATATCTTTTTTTATACTACACCGTTCTGTTATCACACTATTTCTCATTTTATCCATCAGAGTCACTCCAGCTATACTTTTAAGACTCAAGCATTGATCTTACTTTAATGCTTCTTCTGCCAAACCCAACATTCACTACCCTACATAAGTGTAGGGCCTAGCACTCTTCTGCAATGTCACAGTTATACTTTCAGTCTCTTGTAAACTTTGAACCCAAGTATACACAATCATTCACTTGTTCCACTCTTTCTCCTTTAATCAGCACCTCACAGTTTGTTATGCTTTCTTCTCTTTCAAAAACAATTACTTTCGTCTTGCTTACATTTACTTTCATCCCTTTGATGTTTAGGGCATTATGCATAATATTAACCATCCCTGCAACTTCTCTTCAGATGATGCTAATATTACCTGATCATCGACGTTAAGGAGGCGATCAAATCATTTATTCTCAATTCAGCTCCGTTTATCCGAACACAAGCTCTGGACACTTTTTCTTCTTGAAGTGCCTTCTCCATTCAATGAAGATCGGCAACAATTCTGGCAAATTCAGCCAAGAGCACTGACTACGTCCAGGACCACGTTTTTCCTCGAGGATTGTTCGGTCCTTGTTCATCCTATGTAAGACTTCTTGATTGGTGGTATGATCGGTCCATGGAATACGCAGCATTCTGCGGTACACCCACATCCCAAATGCTTCCAGCTTGTTAATGCTGCTGACTTTTAGCGTCCATGCCTCGACTCCATACAGTAACGTAAAATACACATAACATCTAACGAAGTTAAATCTTATGTTTAAATAGCGAAATAGATTCCGCGTTTTAATAAAGTTAGCTCTCTCTTGCTCTATGCAGAATCTTATTTCTATCTCAGGATCCAGGTCCTCGCTGATCCAACTTCCCAGATACTTAAATTTTGTGACCTGCTCTATTGGTGATACGTATATATTTATGTTGAAATGGTTGATCGGGTTGCGACTTATTTGCATGATCTTAGTTTTTGAGATATTAATCTTCAGTCCCATTTCGTCCCCGGAAACCGATATGTTGTCGATTAGGCGTTGCAGCCCTTCAGAACGGTCTGCGATTTTCACTGTATCTTAGATTGTTTATGAGTTTCCCATTGACTTTCAGACCGTCCTCCGCCTCGTCCAGAGCGTTTTGGAAAATTATTTCTGAATACATATTAAAGAGCATCGGACTAAATACACACCCTTGTCTGACTCCACCTTATAGGTACGGTGCTTGTTTCGGTGTTTTCCAGTTTAACAGATGCTCTGGACACAAGCAGAGGAATTCTCGTATAGTGATTTCAGCGCTCGTATCATACATAGACCCCGTACAAAGACAATGTCGACCACAATTTATTTCTTGCCACTCTGTTTTACGCCTTTTCCAAATCTAAGAGAGCGCAGTAGATCTTTTGACTTTTAGTCAAAGATTTTTCGGCTATGCTTCGTAAGGTCCAAACATAAACTTCCTCTCCTAATTTTCGTTTGCTAATGCCTTGGTTGTTTTTGTAAGCCGAACCTTTTTTTTTCTAAAACGGTACCATAACTGCCTTGCACCAGTCTCTTGGAAGCTGCCGCTCTTCTAGCAAAGGTTAAATAGTCGGTAAAGCGGACTAGCAACCACGCACTGTCCAGCTTCCAGCATTTCAACCGTAATCCTGTCTTACCCTGCAGCCTTGTCCAATTTTATACACTTCAACGCTTTCATAATCTCTTTCATACAAATTTCACTTTCATTGCAACTTTCACTCATGTCCCCGAATGAGGCCTGCGCTTGTAAATCCTCATTCTCAAATAAACTGTCCTCCCATCTCTTTAGTAAACATTTTTCTCCTCTTACCCTACTACTATCTTGGTTTCTAAGATTTTCTAGTTGTGAAGTCGTATTTTCATCTCTGGCTGTTTTTATGGACTTACAGAAGAATTACATACATACATATAGCCACGCCTTTTTCCCGTAGGGGTAGGCAAAGACAACTTCCTACCACTTCCGCTACGGTTCTTACACACATCTTTTGCTTCCTCTACCTTCATCAGTGTTTTCATACATGCTCGTAGGTTGTTGGCACTCTTGACCTGGCCTTTCTTCAAAACAATGTTGATCTGATCGAGATATGTTCGCCGAGGTCGACCTTTACCGACTTCCGTCCATTCACACTCGCCTTATAAATTTGTTTCGTCAATCTTCCTTCATCCATCCTTTTTACGTGTCCAAACCATCTAAGCATTCCTTTATTTATCTTTGTAACCACATCTTCTTTTATACCACATCGTTCTCTTATCTCACTATTCTTTACTTTATCCAACCGAGTCACCCCGGCTATACTTCTCATACTGCTCATTTTCACAGCATTAATCCTATTTTCATGCTTCTTCTGCCAAACCCAACACTCACTACCGTACATAAGTGTAGGAACCAACACTCCTCTATGCACAGCCAGACGTGCCTTTTTTGACACTTTCTGGCTGTTCATAAAGCTATGCAGTGCACCATTCATTTGTTTTCCTGCGAAAACCCTTCGTTCAATGTCACGGTCATACTTTCCATCTCTCGTAAGCTTTGATCCCAGGTATACAAACTCATTTACTTGTTTCACTCTTTGTCCCTTAATCAGAACTTCGCAGTTTGTCATGCTTTCTTCCCTTTCAAAAACCATTGCTTTTGTTTTGCTTACATTTATTTTCATTCCCAGTAATTTTTTATGTGGTATAAAAGGTTTTTGGAGAGTCGAAAATTAGCTGTGGAAGACGATGAACGTGAGAAATGTTCCTTATTTTCAAATAGTTACGACAGAGTAAAAACAATTGGAGAAATCGTCAAAAAGGCTCGCGTTTGAGTATGAGAATGATAGCAGATATTGTTAACATTAACAATTTATACGATGGTCCCAATAAACCTTTCAGTATCGGTTACTTTATAACCTATAACACAAGTAGACGTTATCTAACAGACAAGTTTTCGTTATCAATTATTACTAAATTCATCTTCAAACCGAACTACAGACACACTGTGTGTGTGTGAGAGAGAGATTTCAATACCCTTGAATTTAAAAAAAATCACTCTTCTATGAATATTGTTATCTGTATTGTGTAAGTATTGCCAGGAGGGAAAATCAGCAAATTCTAAAATGATCTGATAATATGACCTAGAAACCGAGAGGCAAATCATGCATTGGAAGTCATCATCACTCAAAATGAAAAAATCAAGATAAGCAATGCCCTAATTATAGGATACTTATTCCCGCGTTAGTTATAAAAAATAGTAACTGCATCTCACTTGGTCTGTGCGTTCAAATTCGCTCTCATGGGCAATCGACAACTTACCGCACGAGTTGCACAATATACTATTTTTTTACAGTTTAAAAGTAACTTAAAACGCAACCATATAATTCCTTACCAATCAAAATTGATCCTGATATTTCGAAAATTGTAGCAAGACAACAAGCTTGAAATATTGTCAATACTTTTGATCCCACACTTGTTCCAAATGAATTTGCTACGTCATTTGCCCCTATTCCAAAAGCTGAAATACGTTCTTTTAAAAAACCACATTTTTAAAATTCGTAATATTGTACTTCATAGATAATGTTAATACGGTGAATAGTTACATAATATTAAAAAATAGATGATTACTCGTTATATTTTGTCCCTTTTTAAACGTACACCATTTTCATACCAGCAGAGGTAGTTTATTGCAGTGCTCGTATTTTACATACATGTTCGAGCTACGAGGGCGGTTTGATAAGTCAGTGACTTTTTGAATAAAACAAATTTTTTTCCGCAAATAAACATTTTATTTTTCTACATTATCACCTTTTAGCTCGATACATTTAGTCCGGCGTTTTTCTAATTTTTTTATTCCCTCCAAAAAATAGATTTTTTCAAAGCTCTCAAAATACGCGTTTGTTTCGGTAATGACTTCTTCATTCGACTCAAATCTCTTACCGCCCAGACATTTCCTAAGGTTTGGAAACAGAAAATAGTCGCAGGGGACTAAATCTGGAGAATATGCTGGATGGGGTAG
This sequence comes from Agelastica alni, assembly GCA_950111635.1. NCBI lineage: Eukaryota > Metazoa > Arthropoda > Insecta > Coleoptera > Chrysomelidae > Agelastica > Agelastica alni. The sequence goes on from OX467709.1 coordinate 42,790,834, forward strand.
CAGTTCGTATCCCAATTCGTGGATTTTGGCCATCGTGACTAGACAAGTGTGCACACGTGCATTGTCTTAATGGAACAGCACTTTCTTCTTCTTAGCCAAATGCGTCCGTTTTTGCTTCAAATCAACGTCGAATCTGTTCAAAAGCTTTGAATAATATTCGCCGGCGATCGTTTTACCTTTCTTGAGGTAATCGATGTGAATGACACCGCGTATATCCTAAAAAACTGTGGCCATGACCTTGTTGGCTGACAGACTCTATTTCGCCTTCTTTGGTCCACGTTCACCCCGAGCAACCCACTGTTTCGATTGTTCCTTGGTCTCTGGCGTGTTGTGATGGATCCATGTTTCATCCACAGTAAGAAAACGGCGCAAAAATTCGTCCGGATTACGGCTGAACATCGCTAAACACTCTTTTGAAGTGGTCACACGATTGCGCTTATGGTCGAGTGTGAGCTATCGCGGCACCCATCTCGCAGAGAGTTTTTTCATGTCCAAATATTCGTGTAAAATATGATGTACCCGTTCAGTTAAGATACCTACAGCATGAGCCAACTCACGCACTTTCATTCTCCGATCATCCAATATCATTTCATTGATTTTATCGACGATTTCCGGCGTGATCACTTCTTTTGGGCGACCTGGACGTTCGGCGTCACTAGTGCTGGTACGACCACAACGAAACTCTGTAAACCACTTCTTAACCATTGAAATTGATGGTGCCGAGTCCCCGTAGTATTTATCAAGTCTTTCCTTAGTTTCAGTGATGGATTTTTTACGTAAAAAGTAATGCTTAATCAGCACACGAAATTCACTTTTTTCCATTTTCGTAAAAATTCACGAAGTTGTCTGCTTTGAACGGCTATCAAACACCAACTGCACGACGTAGCTTGCTCAAAATTAGAAAGTTGCCCACTGACAGATTATAGTTGGCGGCAGCACTGTTGCATTTGGAGTAACTGCGCGGGAAATTCAAAAAGTCACTGTCTTATCAAACTGCCCTCGTAATATACAATGTTTGAAAAGCAATAATATCAAATACTGCATCTTGAAGGGCTACGACAAAAAATAATTATTCACATACTTGATCACGAAAACATCATATTTTATGTCCATATAAAAAATTTTGTTGTATTATTAAGTCAAATATTTTACGTTGTTTGTTTTGTGATTTTAATTTTAACAAAAAAGATATCCAATGACACGGTTTTTTCTCAAAGAGTTTTTAATGAACTAATTTTACGATTACACGATTAAAAAATATATAAAGAGGATAGAAGCAGCATTTCACAGGGTTTTTTCAAAGTAATAATGTGCATTTTTTGTGCCAATGGTAACGCCTTAGAAGTTAGACGTATGCATTATCCTGCATTATCCAAATAACCGTTTACCATGGTCTGAATCTCTTACTAAACTGTAATTTTCTTTACCTGGTCTACCCATCTGGTGGGAGAGCGAACCCTTGTCCTCTGGCCTTCTATTTTTCCTTGTATCATCAATTTTTTCATGTTGTCTCCTTGTCTTCTGTTTATATGCCCATTGGAGAATTCTTCGTCAGCATATTGTTGACAGTCGATCTTTTATGCCTATTTCTTGAATAACTGATACATTTGTCCTCCGTGCTGTCCAAGCGATGCTTAGTAGTCTTTTCCAGCCCCAGAGCTCAAAGGAGTCAATTCTTTTCCTGTCTGCTTCTTTGATCGTCCAGATTTCTACACCCTACATGAATATTGCGAATAATAGTGTTTGTACAAGTTTTATCTTTGTGTTTCGCGATATTTGTCTTCCCATATTATTTTTAGATTGGTCTAATTTTAGGTTCGCAGTTTCCCTGGTTATTTATCAAGGCTCCTAAATATGTTAGGCTGTCGGTTCTTTCGATGTCTGCTAAGTTGTTTCCATCTTGTAACTGTTGTAGCTTGTTTCCTCTGTCTACTATCATTATCTTTATTTTGTTTAAATTTATCTCTAATCCTAGCGTTCGGCTTTCTTTCTTCTGTTAATCGTTGTAATAATTGTACCATTTCCTGTTCGTCGTCTGCTATTAGCGTGGTATCGTCATAATAACCACAACCACAAATATGCTGATGAAAATCCACATGCAACAGTAGAAGCACGAGTCCAATGAAGCTTTTTTGGTTTATGCATGATGGTGCTTCTTCGCATTTTGCATTAGTGGTACGGGAGTTTTTAAATAACTTTTTCCAGTCTGTTAGATAGGACGGGGATCTCCACACGCATGGCCCCCATGGTCACCAGAATACAATCCTCTGGATTTTAGTGACTAGTGATATTATTTAAAATCACTCATTTACACGATTGTAAATTTAGAAGACCATTAAAATCACATCGTAAATGGCTGTAATATTATTCGCAACATTCCTGGCTATTTCAAACGGATTTCGCCGATTGGTAGCTTGCTTTTAGCTAGTGGTGCACATTTTGAACATATGCTCTAAAACGTACTGCTTTTATATCATAATTATTAAAATATTATATTATTTCTATTAAAACAAAACAAAATTAACACCCCTTATCTCCAAAACAACAAAACTTATCACAAATGTTTAAACAAACTTTTAGTCTTAAATCTGAAACAAATGAATGGGGCCCTGCATAATTTTATGAGCAGCCAGAACGTATCAAAAAGACACGACTGATGGCTGTGCATAAAAGAGTGCTTGCATGGTAGTGACTGTTGGCTTGGGCAGAAGAAGCATGAAAGTTTGATTAGGTAATGCTGCGTAGATGAATAGTCTGAGAAGTTTAGCTGTAGTGACTCTAATGGATAAAGTATAATAAGGGAACGCTGTGATGTGAAGGAAGATGTAGCAACAAAGATAGATAAAGGATGCTTAGATGGTTCGAACACGTAGAGAAGATGGATGAAAGTAGATTGACGAAACAGATTTATATGGCGAGTGTGAGTGGGCAAGTCGGTAAAGGTCGACCTATCTCGATCAGACCGAAATTATTTTAAAGAAAGGCCAGGTCAAGTGTACCAACAATCGACGAGCATGTATGAGAGCACTGATAAAAGTAGAAGAAGAGAAAGAAGTGTGTAAAAGCCGTAGCAAGTGGAAAGAAACCTACCCCTACGGAAAGAAGCTTGACTTTATATATGTATGTAATTAGACGCACGCAGTATCACCCTGTGATATAACTAAAAAACATTTGTCATTTTTGAAAATAGCAAACCATATACTGCATTAACTGTAAAAAAAACATACAGGGTATTTCTTTGGAAATTACATAGTTACGCTGACCGAGAAAATGGTTTAAAAATGGTCAACATAATATAGCGAGATCACCCGAGTAACTATTTTGATATCGTACATGTTTTCAAATTATTTTAATGATATTTTCATCGTGTTTTTAAAACTTTTTTTTAATGTCACTTACCTAAAACAAAGGCGATAAGGAAACCTAAAACAACGAGCCATATTTGATCTGAATTGTATGGTTCCAACATAATTTGATTCTGTAGTTAGAAAAATTCAAAAAAAAATGTATGAGAGGGATATTAAAAAACAACCATCTTGAAGAAAGGAATGTCAGGTATCTAGAATAAAATAAAAACATGTTAATATTCAATATTTCGATTAATCAGTAGTGCAAGATCATGTCGTTAGTAGCATTATGCATTTTCAGGTAATAAAACAGTCAAAGCTTAGGAGAGATTACGTGGAGTCGAAGTTAAGTCAGTTCTTCAAGCATTCTTAACTAAAAATAAGTTATGAAGTCCCATAGTTAAAAATAAAATAAAGAAAACTATAACCTCTCTCTTTGCAGCTTTATAGCTCCAAGTTTTAACTACAGTAAATACAAAACGAAATAAACTCACGTCATTAATGACGTAGATGTTTCAAAGCAGTTATACCACCAACGTCCAAATGTGGACGACGACTTATAAAATTGAGTCATTTCTGTCAGTTATAGGAACAACATTTTTTGATAATTTAGTATTTTAAAGAATTTTATCCAATAAAAAGTGTTGGGTTTTTAAGAATATACTAAAATAATAATACTATCAAAACAGGTTTTTTTAAATGTGGTCCAAATATGAGCCAGGATTTAATGGACAAAAGATATTTTTTTTTCAATATATCTTGCACATCATATAAGTACATCTTGATTAAAAATGTTAATAAAACATACAGAAAAAGGAATAATTTATTTGCAACACCAGCGTCGTCATTGTCGATCAAAATGCATTGTTCTGTTTCACCAAATTTTGATTTGTACATTATTTTTAAAAAACTAAAAATTTATATTTAAAATGGCAATATTTTCCAGTGAAAACATAACTTTATATTTCTGTGACAGTATCAAATTTTGTTTTGGTTTAACTATACATATCTACGGGTATTTCTGGGCTATTAACATTTTGTATCAATAATTAAAAAATATATATATTTTAGGTTATTTTCAAGTTTTTCAATTTTTTATTAATTTCCCCCATTAATTTACAATCTATATATGTATTGGATGATTTTCAAGTCTGTTAGTGTAATACACTCTCCATAATTTCTTGTTTAACCGACGGTACATTTAGATCACGTGCAATGATGCTATTAGGCACAAATCATGGAGCTTCAGCGATCATTCTAAGAGTTTTTGATTGAAATCTCTTTATGATTGCTATGTTTGCATTTGATGCAGAGCCCCAAAGTTGAACTCCATAGGTCCAAATTGGCTCGAGGATAACTTTATACACTAACACTTTATTTTTGAGAGACAACTTCGATTTGCTACCTATGTTCCAATAGAGTTTACGCAGCTTGAGGCAAATCTGTTTTCTTTTGGTAAATATGTATTTTTTCCACGTTAATCTTCGGTCTAAATGTAGGCCTAGCTACTTGGCCACATCTCTATGTTGGTATTTCTTTGCCGGTGGACAGTTCCCACCTCAATTTAATTGAAAATTTTCAGCGCACGATAGAATATCCTGTATTTTACGTTAAAAAAGAAAAATGATCGAACGTGAATTACGTTTTCACATAAAAGAAAATCTTGAAAGAGAGTTAGATTTTTTAAATTTTCCACACCGTCACCCACAACAGTTTGATCTGGCTTATAAAAAATATCGATCACTTTTCTTTTATTTGTAAATTGTATTGCAGCCCTAATTAAACACACCTAAATTGCTGTCTCAGTAAAAGGACAGTAGCTAATTACGATATTCGATTATGAGAACGCTTTTTGTGATCACCCTCGTAGTTTTGGGTAACTGATTTTTAATCCGACATAGAATAAAAATACATTTATCCGAGTTGTAGCACTTGACGGGCACAATGAATGTGAACATTGACATGCAGCAACTATTTTTTCTATAATAACAGCATGACAAAACCAACGTTTAACAAAATCTCACAAAATCGTCTATCGATCACTGCCTGGCAGTAAAACACGTGGGCAAACTCCAAACGTTCTAAAAGGCATCTCTACCAAAAAGCGATCTACTCCATGCACATTTTAATCTAATTCTAAAAACTCCAACTACGAAAAAAAACTCGAGTAAAATATTTACTTTTTTGGAGAAGTAGATCTTCCAAATTATTTTATAACGCCATGTTACAGAAAGTGCGGTTCACAAACTGCTTGCTATGGCGCAGCGCAGAATCCTGTGAAAGTTAAATCGGACTCGCTACTGGCCGGTTATAGGGATTGCGAAGGATAAAGGAAGGATAAAGAGAGAAGGGAGGACAACGATCATCGGGAAATTTTATACCTGTTGGTTGTTAATAAAATAGGAAGGAGTTGGGGAACATTTTTTTGTCAGAATTGTAGAATAATACGCTCGCTGCCACCAGTACCGGCGCTAGGGGTGAGGCAGGTGAGGCGGTCGCCTCGGGCGGCAGTTTTCAGGGGCGGCATTTTTAATCCTATTAAACTAAATACACCCGAAATCGTAACAAATTGAGACAGACGATGTAAATATACTTCTTCGAAAGCTCAAAAAAAGGAAAAGCCCAGGGCAAGATGGTATCCCAAACGAATTACTTAAATATGGTGGTCAAAGTCTCATACAGCAGCTAACGTCTCTTATTCGAAAAACTCTCTACCAACATAGGATACCCGACAAATGGCGAACTAGCATCACTATCCTTATGTTTAAAAAAGAAGATAAGAAATTGCCTTCAAACTACCGAGGCATAAATCTCTTAAGCACTATACTGAAATTAACAACAAAAGTTATAGCACAAAATTAATAACCTAACACTCTTAGCAGATGAACAGCAAGGATTCAGATCGGGCAAATCATGCACAGATGCGTTTTTTTGTCACAAGACAGATAACGGAAAATTCAATTGAATACAACAGACCAGCATACATGTGCTTTATTGATTTGGAAAAAGCGTTCGATCGTGTGCGGTTAAGAGACATTGTACACTTTCTTTACAACAGGAAAATCCCACATAATCTTATCAAAACCATAGAAAATATATACAAAGCAAATCAGATTCAAGCAAAAATAAATGGGACCACGACCGAACCCATAGCTGTGGGCCAAGGTATTCGACAAGGGGATTCCCTGAGCCCTCTGCTCTTCAACATCATTATGGACGAGGTAATAAGCAAAGTACGTTTACTGAAAGGATACAGAATGGATGACCGTGAAATTACTGTTATATGCTATGCCGATGACGCAGTACTAGTTGCTGAAAATGAAGACGATCTGCAGCGATTTAACTGTACTGCCAAATCAATTAATATGGTAATATCGGCCCAGAAAACTAAATGCATGACGACATCAAAAACGCCATTAAGGTGCAAACTGGAAGTTGAAGGCAAAGGTGGACGGAGGTGAGAGAACAGACAACGAATGCAACAAGAATAGCAGAATGCCTAAATGACACAATATGGCGAAATAAAAACATTAAAATAGAAACCAAAGCAAGAATTTACAAGGCAATAGTAAGACCAACTATGACATACACGGCAGAAACTCGAACAGACACATCGAGAACTAAACAACTTCTAGAGACAACCGAAATGAGAGTACTTCGTGGAATAACTGGGAAGACGATCTTGGACAGAGAAAGAAGCGAGAATATAAGAAGGACATGCAAGGTAGAAAACATCAATGAGTGGGTTCTCGGCTGAAAGAGGGAGTGAAATGAGCACATCAGTAGAATGGACAACGAAAGAATAGTCAGAACAGCACGCGACAAATCACCAATGGGTTGCAGGAGTTTAGGACGCTCCCGAAAACGATGGAGCGACAACGTAGCAGTGCAATAAGTAGAAAGACAATGAAAAGAAACAGGCGATCCGCCTAGATTAAAGAAGGAAGAAGAAGAAGCATATTTTTAATCCCAAAGCAACAAAGAATAGAATAGTGAAAAAACACCAATGTGTAAAATATATTATTTTACTTCATATAATGGTAAGAATAATAATAATAATGAATCGGGACACGCGAAAGCGAGCCGCCTATATTGGAACAATGTTTCTTTCGTTATCGGTCAGGATAATACAAAAGATAATGATACAAGAAACAAAAGCCAATCCTTAGCCAATAAAATTGGTAACTTTAAATTTGTATGCAGTGTGGTTATTTGGTACGATGTTCTAACGAAAATTAACATCGCATCAAAATTACTGCAGAGTTCAACGATGGTATTATCCAATACCAATGCTCTGTTCCGCAAAGCAAGTTGCCGAGGAAATGGAAATACCAGCAGAATTTAAACAGTTTTCTGCAGTTAGAATTCGGCGTAAACGAAAACAATTCGAATATGAGGAAGAAGATACACCAGTAGTTGACGCACTAAACAAATTTGAAATTGAGTTCTTCAATTAACAGAAGCCACGCTCAATGTGGTTGTACAGGAGAATGCTAAGAGTAAGTTGGGTGGAAAAAATCACAAACGAGGAGGTGCTTAGAAGAATGCACAAAGATACAGAAGTGGTCAATATTGTAAAACAACGAAAACTTGAATATTTCGGACATATCATGAGACACCCAGAAAAGTATGACATTTTACATCTTATAATACAGGGTAAGATTAATAGTAAGAGACGCCCCGGCAGACGAAGAACTTCCTGGCTCAAAAATCTCAGACAGTGGTTTGGTCTCACCACTATACAACTTTTCCGAGCGGCTACCAACAAAATAATGATTGCAAACATGATAGCCAGAATGATCGCCAACGATCGTTAAACGGTCATGGCAACTAGAAGAAGAAGTGTGTGAATTCTGTGAAGGAACGATTCAGACAACTAGAAGCACATAGTAGACTGTTAGTTTTTGTATGATATTCAATCATTGGTTGGTAAAGAAAACGATGACATTTTAAAAAATTGCAGCAAGTCGTTACTGACGATTTGGAACCACAAAATTTGTATTCAGAAATTTCGATTATGAGAAATATATTGAAACCCATTATTGTTTTTCATTTGGAATGGTTTCAGTTTATTTTGTGCTTGTAAGGTCCATAAGGATTTATTTTTTTATCATCCTATTTGTTTTATTTTTGTTACGCAATGTTAATTTTTTTTTATTTTTATTATAAAGTTTATCAACCAAAACTCAGGCAAGTATTTTTCTTTCTTCTGAGTTTTTTTAAAGTTTAATCGCCATCGCCACTACAAAGGATCAAAAAAACCTGATATCTCTAATAAAAAACACACTCGCCTCAGGCGGCTATTCCGGTCGCGCCGGCACTGGCTGCCACGTTAACTATGCGTTCTCAAATTTTTATGTAATGAGGGTTGCAATAAGTAAAATTATATTATGCAAATGTTACATATTTTTTTCGATTATTTCTGGTATAGTAAAACAATATAATGAGACAAGAGAATACAAAGTAAGCTCTTGTTAACAACGAAAAGCAACCAATATTTCAACAAATAAAACCAACGAATTCTTGCATTACGAGTTTCATATCTAAATATGTAATTAGTTACAGAATTAGTTCACATTTCTCAGCAATTCCCATATAAGGGTATTGTTACGTTAAAAAGTTTACTGAAAACTTCTCGAGCTGGATTCAAGCTTTTACATCCAGTAGCGTAGTGGCGATGGTTTAACTAAACGCCTATTGGTTAAAGGCATAGCTTAAACTTTAGACTGTAACGTACTAAAATTTCATCAATGTAAATCGGATGTCCAGAACATTTAAAATTATGCTAAACCCAAAATAGTAGATAGTAATAAATTATCAAAAAAACATGGATAGGTAGATGATTGTATTTAACATTTAAAATTTGTATAAATATTATAGAAAACAATAATATTTTTGTCATCCGATTTTTAAAAACCAGCTAATTTCGCCGCATGTTACCTAAACTATAAGTATATGTGAGTCGATTATATATCATAAAACAACTACTTTCCTGGCTATGTGCCTATGACGAATATTGAATTATATCTTATAGATAATAGTTGGATAAAGAAAAAATAGTTAGATAAGAGAACGCTGTGGTTACAAAGATAGATAAAGGAATGCTTAGATGGTTTGGACACGTAGAAAGGATGGATAAAGGAAGAATGACGAAACAAATTTATAAGGCGAGTGTGAATGGACGGAAGTCGGTAGAGGTCGACCTCGGCGAACATATCTCGATCAGATCAACATTGTTTTGAAGAAAGGCCAGGTCAAGAGTACAAACAACCGACGAGCATGCATGAGAGCACTGATGAAAGTAGAGGAAGCAAAAGATGTGTTTAAGAACCGTAGCAAGTGGAAGGAAGTGGTCTCTACCTACCCCTACGGGAAAAAGGCGTGACTATAGTTATGTAGATAATCGTGCTTGTTAAAAGGTATAGATGTCGTGACTAGCGCTCTGCGTTCGGTTATTCATACGTACCTGGTAAAGGTGAGGATTATTGATTTGTCTCTTCGAATGGCAAACGTGAGTTTGCCAAGACCTACCCTATGCTGATAACGGGCAACACCCCGAAACCGGTTCATGTGTGGTCACTTTGAATGGATAAATTTAAAAATTCTTTCTTTTACTTAACAAGCATCTGCATATCACCCGAAATAGATTATGCATGATTATCTATCAGATATCATTCAATGTTCGTCGTAGGCACATAGCCAGGAAAGTAGTTGTTTTGTGATATATAATCGACCCACATATAGGTACCTATAGTGTTGTTGTGGTGTTTTTGCCTTCCAACGAATGGTTGTGGAGTCGATGTAGAGCGGAAATTTTTTTTAATAAAAGTAAACATAAAATTTTAACTCTTTTATACTTTTTTTGTATCAGTATGTAGCTGTTTAATATTAATGTAATTGAATCAAATATGAGTTATTAAGCATGGAAATGAATTATCATTACCGCAATAATTCTATTTATTAAATAAATATAAGATCATGACAATAGATCATATTTACATTTTATAAACAAAATCAAAAGCAATGAAATAGCAACTGATAGAAAAATATTTACGGAAGAGTGATGCTTTTTGTTCACTCTATCGCCTGGAAATCAAAAATAAAGAAAAATAGCACCACGCAGACGCAGTTCTGCCGCTTTTTAATTTAACCTTAAACAGTTTACGGATAGTGTTGGGATAATCGAATGATTTTCGAATACTTTTTAGAATCAATTGATTATCCGAATACAAAGAATCGAATAATTTTTGTTTTGAGTTCCGAGTTTCGGAGATTGCAAATGTTTTACCAGTGTATTTATAATACAATGATTTTATTCAATCAGCGATTCAACCTCTTGAGTCTCGAGTCTCACTACTTTCGAATTCGAACATTTTTTTTAGATTTCATGTATGGTTATGATTTATGATTTTTGATAATACAAACTCTTTGTAATATATATTGTTTTCTACCTGTAGTAGCGTGTATTGTATGCTGAAATAAATGAATATCGTTATTATGAAACCAAACAACAAACTAAAAAATTAATATTGAATTTTTAGTGCCTTAAAAATTTAAGACACCTTTTAAATTTTAAACGCTTTTAAAATTTTCTGCCCTAAGCCCAGGACACAGCCCAACCCTGTGAACATGCGTTGACGCGCCATCTATCGCCATCTGATATCGTTAGCTATTTTACGACACCATCTATAAGCTGGGTACATTTCTACAAGTCTTTTTTCGCTGGTACAATGTATTAAAATTCCATAAAACATTACTTTTTTTATTTTCAAAATATTTTTGGGATACCACCAACAAACTTTTTCAATTTTTCACTATTTTCGCTAATTTAATTAGATAAACTAAAGCTTAACTATAATCCCCCTTCTTGACAAAATCTTATGCATAGAGGAATATTAGAGTAAAGTTATTGATAACATGAAGTGGTGATACAAAAATGTTTTTAATTAAAGTAATTCAATTTTGTTCCATTGGTACATTTGGAACATTGCTTTAACATGTAGCACAGACCACCGAGGGTAGGTGGTCTGTGACATGTAGTCAAATATGGTGGAAATTAGAGATGGGTAGTTCGCGAACGAGCTATATAAAATAACCGTTCTTACATGTGAACTAACTATTTCGTTAAACTCAGTTGAACTGGTTCATTTCAAACCACAGCACACTAATAGGTTTCACCGATTAGTGTTCTGTTTCTCAAACTATTATAAGCGTCGTCGAATCAATGTATCGATGAACCGAACACGAACATAAGGAACGATGACTGGATTAAGAAACGAGCGAACTGACCGAAACTGAACTTCATACGATCCTGAACGTGAAATTCTGTAACGGAACGTGCTCGCATGGAACTACTGAAATTACAAACTAAAGGCATGTTACGCGGGAATAATAACAAAGTAAGCAACAGTCTCAACCTTTTTTATTTATTATTTATTTTTAACATAAAAAGGGGTTTTTTTAAGAAAACATTATTTGCATATTTTATTAAAATTTTATAATTGGTCTCTTATAACTAGAACAACAGTAAAGAAATTCTATAAATCGTTTTTCTAATTCACTACAAAGAGTTCGTCGAAGTGAACTAATTTGGAAGAACTAGTTCTTTACATAGAACGAGGAGTACCCATCTCTAGCGAAAATGTAAACATCTATCTCCTCTTTATCTATGATTGTTTTAATTTGTCAGCTTTCAATTTAAAGAAGTCATAATTTATTTACGTTTTTAAAATAATTAAATATCCACAAAAGTGATTATTTTTGTAAATATGTTAACTATTAGAGCAATAACAAACACTGATTTTTTAATGTTAATTGAAAATGTCTAAAATAAAACGAAAGATAACAGTAAATTTAAGCACTAAAGGTAAGAGTGCTGTTTTAGCAAAATCTCGGCCAAGTGTATTTGAAAGACTTGGTACCAAAGCAACTAATACAAGTAAGTATAAATTTCAAATTTATTTAGGATCTAGTAGTGGCTGTTTCTTTTTATAATGAATAAAACGGGAATGTTAGGTTAGGTTCTATACAGAAATGAAATAATACCAATGAACTGTATGAGTTAATAATTTTAAATCTATTTAAAATAACAAGACTGTTTATTCTCTTAACTATTTGTGTACTTAAAATTGCTCACAATTAAGTTTTATTTTTTAGGCAAAGATTATTGCCATCATTGGGCACAAAGCGGGTCCTGTCCCTATGGAAAAGGTTGCAAATATTCAAATACTCATACTCTCATAAGCCCATCTAAACAAAGGGCTGCTAAGACGCAAAGGCGACACATCAAAGATGGACACAAAAGGATACAACATGAAGAATGGAATCAGTGGGACCCTGATGAGTTGGAAGATGCAGATCCTGATGATTTAGAAAGAAAAAGACAAGAGTTGCAAAGAGAACTTGAATTACAAATGAAGATGGATAGTAAAGCGAAAAAAAAAGATAAAACGGTAAATATATTTAAATATAAAATTCATACTTAATAAGTTTTGAATAATAGGTAACAATATATTAATTTGATTTTTTGTCACTTCTTTTTTCTTTTGGTATTGTATTTTAGAAGGAAAGTAGTCCTAGTACAGAGACATCAAGTAGTACAACTGACTCTACAACTACTAGTGAAGATTCAAGTACATCTAGCTCTAGCTCAGCTGAAGCACATCGTAGAAAGATTAAAAAAACAAAAAGTAAAAGATGTAGTTCAACTTCCTCAGAGGAGAGAAGTAGAAGCAAACATAAATCTAAATTAAAAAGAGTTTTAAAGTCTTCTGTTAGAGATAAGTCAAAAAAAGGTAATTTTAGGCTTACTTCAAGTAATTTTTCTTTATCTTTTAAAGTCCCTCTATAAAACTACAAATAAAATTTATGAAGGTTAATCAAATAATTGTAACCAAATTTCTTTTTAATTTTTGACAACTCTTTATCCATGTTTTTAAAAAAGTTTTGTATTATGTTTCAGGGATAAAAGTTATTAAATCTAAAACAGATTCTCCTATGAGACAAAGAAAGAAATCGGAAACGCCACCTATAAAGTTAAAAATTCCTGGATCCAAAAAATTAAGCTCGGAGAAATCTCCGCGTCCACAGAGTCGTTCCAGCATCAAAGAAAAACATCGAACACCCTCGCCGAAACCATCAAAAGATAAAGAACGCGAGAAAGAACGAGAGCGAGAACGAGAAAAAGAAAAAGAGAAGGAAAAAGAGCGTGAAAGAGAAAAGGAAAAGGAACGAGAAAGAGAACGTGAAAAGGAAAAAGAGCGAGCCAAAGAGAGGGCTAAAGAAAGGGAACGAGAAAAAGAAAAGGAGCATAAAAAAAAGGATTTAAATAGATCGCCTAAAAGAGACAATAGATCGGTAAAAGATGTAAGAAAGAGAGATACACCAGATTCTTCACATTCTAAGGATAGAAAGATGTCTCCTGGAAGGGGAAAGGGAAGTGCACGAAGAGATCATAAGAGCCCCACCAAGGATGACAGAAGGAGTGATAGAAGAGATGATAGAGCTAGGTTTGTCTTCATATATTTAATTGAATACCTTGTTTTACTTTTTAAAAATGTGCTTGATATTAACAACAAATAAACAGAAAGCTATATCACTATCACTAACAAATACTAACAAAAATTAATTTTAATGTAGATCTAGGGGCAAAGATGCCAGGTCATCAGATCGGGGTGGGGGCCGAAAAGACATAACAAAACGGGACTCTAGAGATCGAGATAGAGAACGTGATAGAGATAGAGAAAGACGTCTAGCAAGAGAAAGGGAAGAAGCTAGGGAAAAAGAAAGAGAAGAGGCGTTAGCGAGATGTCAGGAGAGACAGAGGGAAAGAGAAAGACTTAAAAAAGAAGAGGATCAAAGAAGAAGGGATAGAACAAGAAGAGATGATAGAGGATTAGATAAACCTTCAGGTTAGATTATAAATCATTGAAATTGTAATGTAATAACTAAAATATGAATATTTTATTCCATAAAATCATGGACAGGAAACTAGTTTTTAGCTTTCCCTATTTTGAAAAGTTTAGTCGCACTCTGATGAATAATTAATGTAGCTAGTTTGTAAGTAATCTCTAATGTTAGAATCTCTATCCTGAAATCAAAACAAAACCCAGAAAAAGGAATAGCGACAATAAGTTGTGCCTAGCATTTTGTAAAATTGATCAGAGTTGATAATGTGCCACTATTTTTTTTTATTAACTTCGCAAAAATATAAGATGTCTTTTTCAAAACAATAAAGTCTTAGGTTGATAGGAGGCAAAATGACAAAAAGAAGGGATGATATCTAGAGAGTAATGCAAATGTTGCATTAGTTTTGTTTACATAGAATTTGGTTACTGACAACTGGAACTTAAGACTAGGAACTAGGCTGAACTCATAGCATGCACTGCAGTATGGAGACTATACTTACTTTTTCGTGTCCGGAAATCTATAGTTTCTCGGCCCAATATCGGGCCACGTCCAATGCTTCTCGTGTGTGGAGTCATAGTCATAGCAGACCCCATTTAATCAGGTTGAATTTCATCGGGGCAACCCCAGTTCTAATGCGGTGCAGCGTTCTCCAGATCTTCCAATCCTTGGGTGCCCTGTTGGTTGGATCCTCTCTTGATGGGTATTTGGAGGGGGGTTCGTCCAGCGCGCTGCTGAGGAAACGCCGTTTCCAAAACGGTGTCTTGATTTCAGTCTCCTTGGGCCGCACTCTCGGCCGAAAAGTGAATGGCATTCATCGAAAGTCTTTTTGAGTTTCTCAGTGTGTTCGTGGGCCGCTCTTCGTGAATCAGGTTGGTTTGGCTCTCCATTTGCTGTTGGTAAGCTTTCTTATTAGGCCATTTCTCGCCTCCAATCTCTCAGTTTGCTTAGCGCAAATAGAGATGGAAGGCGCAGACTTGGGTTTTGCTGGGGTGGGTATTAAGGAGTTGCTTTGATAGTAGATCGACATAGATCAATAGCAATCTTGTTTGGCTGAACACTTAGTCTTTCTTAATATCGTAGGGCTATATTGGCACATTCTTCAATACCTGTTGGGATCTGTAGTTTATGGTGAAGAACATAATTTAGTATGAAGCAGGGGGCGTTTGTTGCGGCTCTGAGTAGTTTTAATTGGAAATGTATTTTCATAATGTTTGAATTGCTGGCTGTTCCCTAGAGTTGTACCTCATTTGACCATACAGGTTTTATTATGGACTTATATACCACAATTTTGTTGGATTATGATAGTTGAAACGAGTGACCTATGAGCCAGTACATTTTTCTGTACAACAGATTAAGTTGTAATATTTTATACCAAATATGTTTTGCTCAAGTGAGACGCCTGTCTGGATGAATTCTCAAGTATTTTACCTCGTTCTTTTGGGGCAGGATGTTACTGTTCAACAACTTTTATCTTTTAAATGTGATGTGCACAGATTTTGTCGCTTTGGCTTTTATACGCCAGTTCTTATTCATAGCTCGATCTCATTGAGGTGTATTTGTAGGTTCCTGAAAACAGTCAGTGTATTACTGTATGATACTAGTATGACTTGTCATCTGCAAAGGTAGTGTATTTTTGTCGTTATATCAACGGTATATAATAAATATAGTATAGGTCCTAACACGCTACCTTGAGGTACCCATGAGCCACTATTAAATTGAAAATAAATACAACCTAATGCATTTTAAAAGTGTGAC
Source organism: Agelastica alni (assembly GCA_950111635.1). Taxonomy (NCBI): domain Eukaryota; kingdom Metazoa; phylum Arthropoda; class Insecta; order Coleoptera; family Chrysomelidae; genus Agelastica; species Agelastica alni. The sequence continues at coordinate 42,806,844 of OX467709.1, forward strand.
AGGGATGTGCTTGCATTTTCCTAATTTTTAAGCTTTACAATTATATGCAAATGATAGTAACTTCCACGCAGATATCTCGTGGGGTTTGCCAGTGAGGAGAACGCTGGTTTTACATGATTTTGATGTCTGAATAGACTCTTTTCACATTGGATTTTCCATCACCATATCCTACAGAAACTAAGGTGTCCACTGCTCAATACTTGTTCGCCCTCTACAAAGTACCTATTTTATGTGACCTCCAAATAACCAAAGACAGCTGTCAAATTAAAATATATCTCTTGATTACACATGATACACTATTGAGTTATTACAAATTTTATTATAATCATACTTAAAAAAATGAGACGTTGACCTACAGATTACTATCCACAACACTTTCAATAATCCACTTTTCCCGAAAAATGACCAAACATTACAACAAAATACAAAGATAGTAACTAGTAGATGAAACTAAAATAGACTCTGCCTTTGATATTACAGTCCTCCATATTTATCTACGTCTAGTTTATAAAATAATATTTATATTATAAATAAATATTCCAATACATATAATGAAAAACTTACATACTTATGAACATGTGGACTTATGGGATTATTTATTGGCTTATTATTCCAAAGAAAGTTTTTTAGCTGGAACTAGTTTTCTATTAACTATTTATAAAAAATCTTCCTTTATTGACGTAGATTATTTCATGTATTTACTTATCCTCATTTGCAAAATGGATAAACTGTATCTCTTTTTGTAACGTTTGCTTCTATTTGTATTTATAGGAGACCGCGTAGAACGGCTGCTTCCTCCTTTGGAGGAAAGAGTGCCACCTTCGCGCAAGGGCCATTCGTCAGAAAGAGATCGCGATAGGGGACGAGATGGACGTGGTCGCGATCGTGTTACTCCCGATCGTTCTCTTTCACGAAAATCAGCCGATAGACGAGGAGATATGGATAAAGACCGTCCCTACGATAGAAGTTACGACAGGTATGAGTTAATCTTCTCCAACAACCTGTAACACCTCACGGCCACATGATATTTTTTATACTATTGTATTTTACCTTTCCCCTGTATGCTATTCTTTTTTTATTTATTTATAAAAACACTCCAATTTTAACTCATATCAATTCTGTTGGCGCGCTCATATAGGTATGTTAAATTCTGCTTCGCAATTTTGGGTGTTAATTGTACACACAACCAAACTTATATGGAATCACCCAGTATTTATGAGAAATATTTTTTTCCTTAAAAAACGTAATATGCAAACAAAAGATGAATGTGTTCACTAACAAAACAGTTACATTTATAAAAAGTTGATAGAATTTGTGCTCTATTCTTGATATCTTTATTTAGCTGTAAACTTGTAGTCAAGCTGATTTATTGATTCTGTGCGATATTTGGCAAAATGTTTTATATTGGTTTATCAGAAGTACAGAGAGGAAGAATTATTAATTTGGCGAGAGTTATTAAATCGTGGGAGTTGGACAAGGAGTTGTTTTAAAAGGGTACTAGTTTTTTAGAGTTGGGCACCTTTAAAAATAGACCAAAAAGAAGTTATGGAAAGTTACTACAAAAGCTACAGAGGCAAGCAACTTACATTACAGTATTTGTTTAGAAAAACTACTCCGCATCTATTTGATATTGTAAATTTTGTTTATAATATATTTTTTTGTAACAATTTATTTAGATAAACTACTCATTTTCCAATAACTTATTTTTGTCTTAATGTGTTTCAAACAGGAGATAATAAGTGATTCCATCTAAGTTTGGTTGTATGTATGTATTGCCAGTGATAAAAAAAAGGTATTCTTAATAATTGTATTTTTGTTATTTATTTAGAGGTAGAAATGATCATGATAGAGACTATGTGGGAGGACACAGAGACAAAGATTATGATAGTTCTTATGATAGAGGTCGACCGCACGATGACAGGCGGTACATGGATATGGAGGAACATTATGGAGATGGAGTTAGAGATGATAGAATGTACGGAGTTGTTGATGATAGAAGAAGCAGGAGAGACATGTGGGACGATAGAGATGTCGATAGGTAAGTATCAATCTAAATACAACTAATGGTAAAGTTAATTTTTCAAATGGGATGAGTAAATATTTAAAGAAAGTAACTAAATTCAATTAAAATAAAAAGGGAAATGGATCACCGATCACGCTATGGCCCTCGAGATGACTTGATGAAATCGAACCGAGGTAGTGGCGGTGATTGGATGGACCATTCGCATCCTGATTATCCCGAACACGACTGGGACAGAAATAGTGGGAGACGACCCTTGAATCCTGAATGGGACGCCAGAGATAACTGGGATGTAGATCAGCACAAACAAACGTCAGTAGGTTCCGTCGAAGAGGAATGGAGACACTACAATAGATCGATGGACGCTTGGAATAACGAAGATAGACGAAGATGGCAGCAAGAATGGAGAGATAGATCCAGGCCAAGAAGCGCTGCTTCTCATCATGTCGAATCAATGAATGGTATGTCTATGATTTATCCACTTTCTTTTCTTCAATAATGATTTTATTATCTACTTCATTTTAACAACTCATAAACACGAAAAGTGACAATTATTCAACTTAACGACAAACCTATAAAAGGAAAAAATAATTTTATTGTTTCTAACTGTAACTCAATGTTCGTCACTAACACGAAGCAGTTTACGATTTCAAACACGTTCATTGGGATTTCAAAAACTCAATTGCATAAATTGGTTGCTACTTTTTAAACTCTAAAGAATATTTCTATTTAAAAAGAACTACCTAAACCTAAATAAAAGTACTCTAGCGAACATAGATTTACCGAGAAAACACATCATTCAATTTAATACCCTACTTTGGGTTGGAATGAAAGGAAAGAAACAAAAATGTTATACATTACAAATCATGTTTTATTGTAAAGCTAATAAATGAACTACATTTATTGTTTGTCCGTTTTCTTCATAAACATAAAGATCAGATAGATTGTCGACTCCTAAACATCTTCTTCTTTAGGTGCCCTGTCCTACTCGGACGTTGGCAATCATCAGCGCTATCTGAACCTTGTCTACAGCTCGGCGGAACAATGTGGTACTGCTCACTCCATACCATTGTCTTAAGTTTTTTAGCCAGGATATCTTTCTTCTACCAGGGCCTCTTCGTCCTTCGAACATGCGACATATTATTGCCCATGAGGGAAGCCATCGTTTTCTAAATTTAAACCACACACTTTTAAATGCAACAATCTAAATAAAAGTAACACATTTTGATTTTCAAAAACAGGCAATTATCATTAACAAAACAAATTAATTGAATACATCATTCACTATGAAATTAACTCACCCTTATTTTTTCGAAAACAGATAAAATATCACTTCTCAATTGAAATCAAATTAATTCCAACCTTTGATTAAATAATCATAAATAATACTATGAACATCAGTCAACTGTTCTGAGTAACACCTTTCTTCTGCACCAACGTTTATTTTCACTATCTAAATTAGCACTGTTGGTCAAGATCGAAGCTTATTGTCGTTTATTGTTAAAATGATTAGTATTTGATATATTTGAAAACAAATGAGTGAAAATAGTAATATGTGTAAGTGAAAAAATGTAATACATATAGTTTATTGTCAGATATCCCTAAAAAAACCAAAAGAATTAAAAAGTATAACTATAAAGTATTACTACCTCTTATAGGTGTTTAGCATGAGAAATCATTTTTAATCCTTTTGTTTTTTCAAATTTTTATCTAATCCTCGCAAAACGCTTGGAATTTCCCGTTTCCATGGGAACTTTAAAAAAGTATATAAAAGTAGTTTTCCATTAAAATGCAACGTTTTGTAAAAATTTCAAGTCAATCCATCCACTAATTTTCGAGTTTTGCGGACACAAACATACGGAAGTTGAATATAAAAATAGATATTTATTACACCTTGTTTATTTATTTTTTTTCAATTATTACTGCTACTATACTAGACAAAAATGAATGACACTAATTAAATAAAACACACAGAAAATATTTTATTCATCCAAATTTATCGTGTCTTCTTTAAATTAATCCTTTATCACTGGAATACACTTATTCTAACTTTTTTCCAGATTCCTAAATAGTTATTTAATTGCCAAACTTTGATAAAAACAGTAAAAATATAAGATACCCACTTAATTTAATCAAATCCGTACCAAGACTACTTTTTAAAAAATATGAAATATCTTAATCTACGCCCCCTTAAAATATTGTGCGTTATTTGTCTGATTGGAGAGAAATCTAGTTAAATGTTTATACACTGAACACATTAACTTACTTTTCTTAATCGTCACCAACGGTGACATCACCCATACTATATTAGTTAAATTAAAACCATATTTTAATAATCATTCCACTGATTTTTGTAGTTCCAATCTCCGAAGACTCCAATTTGGATTCTAACCGTAAAAAAGAGAATATGATTTCACAAACTCAGCCCATTCAAGAATCAGAAGTAAAATCCTCCGAAGTTCCGGAAGAGGAGGATATCAATAATAGATCGACGCCGTTATCGCAAAAACGATCCTTAGATGAACCTGTCGACAGTCCAGGAAGTTCTAAGAAAGTGTGCGTCAAACCGGAAGTTTTACAGCCTGCACTTGAAGATGATCTCAGTGAAATCAGTGATGATGCTGATGATATTTTAAACAGAGATGAAGTAAGACAACTTTTTCGTTTTATTTAAAAACTCTGGAAATAAAAGCATATTTTTTTATTTAAACAATGCAACTTCATGAAAACTTTGTTTTAAGGACATTCCAGAAGAACGACCAATCCAGGATCAACCAACAGAAACTTCAGAAGCTCTAGAATCAGCTGCCGGCGTTCAAATAAATGCTCCCGTCGAACAAAACGCTTCAGTAGCCTCTCAAAAATCTCAAACTCCCCCTCCTACTGAAGAACAACTTGTGCCGAAGTCTCCATTGGTAGCAGCACCTATTATTAACAAAGGCGGTTCCATTGATGAGGATAATATGGAGCTTGATTTCGAAGAAGTGGGTAGGTGTAAAGAAACATTTACAAAAATTAATTTTATCCATATTTCAGATTTCCGAGGATGAGCTTGAAGAAGAATCGAAGATGCGAGGATTGGTCGATGCTCTGGGAGTGGATTGGTCAAGTCTGGTCGCCGAATCTAAACCGCGTATGAAGCCAACTAGTTGTGCAAAAATTAAATGGGAGGCTCATAATATTTTGGTGAATTTAGGCGTATCGGTAAAACTAGCAGGTCAGTTTAACATTTAAAAAAAAATGGTTTGTAATTCTTGTTTTCCAGATTTATACACTTTTTTAATTAAATGTGTTCTGAAATAGGTATTTTTAATCATTTTTTTTGTGTCTAGGTGAGAATTTGGTTAAAGATATCTTGCAAGAACATGTAAATGCTGAAGTGGCTGAACGTAAAAAAAGCGAAGTTAATGTAAAAACTGAAACACTGGACACTACTAATATTAAAAAAGAACCTGAAGAACTGATTACGAATGGAATAGATGTTGAGATTAAAAACGAAATACAGGACGAAATAAAAATGGAAGCTATGGCTTCGGTCCAAATTTCCCATCCATTGGCAGCCATACAAGAAGCTGATAGGTATTAAACAATATTTTCTTACTTGCTATTCTTGAATTTTCCATAAAACTTTTTAATATTACCCCAAATATCAAATTTTAGTTCTTTTGTGTAAATGACTTGGTCTAGCTTAAATTTTAATAGAAACATAAAAATATGTATATGTAACAAGTGTTAAGAAATGGTAATACCTAAGCTTAATTAAAAAGAACCATCTCGCGCACCTCAATTCAAACAAATTAGTTATAAATGGAGTACCCTAAACATTTTGTAACGGTTACCAAATATTTATCTTTCAGAAAATTTATTGGAATTGAAAGTAAGTAAAAAAAAATTATGACAGTATAAAAAAAACTAGTGGTACCAAATATACTACTTAAGAAGGTTAGGTGGTCAGAGCGGGGTGTTGAAGTGGGACGCGAGGAGATCCTTTGCTGAACATGTTAAATAATCAGCGCTGCCAACTTCAAATAAAAAATATACTGATTTTCTAATTGAAATTGACGGACACTTTTACAAAAAAATCATTATAAAATTAATTGACAAATAATTATTTAATCATGATTTAATAAAATATATAGTTTTGTATTCAAATAATATGATGATGAAACACTACAAACATCTTTTTCTATATTCCTGTAGCGATAACTTTCAATTGGAATTTGCTAGCCATGTTTTGTTTCTTTTTTATATATTTTATTATATTAGGCATTTTGTTTCCACAGAGTAGTTCTTAACTGTTCGGTCTGCATATTTTAAATTTATATTATGATTAAAAAAATATAAAAGCACACAAATACACTAAATTTTAACCTACACATTATTACACCTACCTGCTAAAATTTAGGCGCGTACTTTGTAACCGTCAAGCAGATTTTTTGATAATCGTTGTATTTAATAATTCCACTCGAATTTAGTCACGTGGCAGTCTAATAATAATACTATTTTATATGCCTCGTGACTTGCGTCCTTCGACTTGGAACGAGAGAGAGGCGTGGAGAGTGAGTACAAGAGTAGGTGAGTGCGCAATTCACACTTTCACACTCACGTTGCATCGTCTTGTAAATTGTGGTATCGGGATAAAATATGTTTGGAAGTTATTAGAAAGGCAAAACATTTCCAGACATGCAGAATAATTTGTTAATATTAATAATTTGTTATAATTTCCGTCAATATCTTTCACGATGGGCTTTACTATGACACTCTCTCTTAAAATGTATTCTAAATTTTTTTTTACCTAGAAGAACTCTATCTATTGATAGATTGTTGGAAGGGACTATAGTTACGAGCAATTTAAAATAATTATGGTCTTCTCCAGACCGGGACATTTACACAAAATGTTTGCGCTTTCTTCACACTAGCTTGTAATAAAGTTCTTATTTAAAAAATAAAAGTAAAAATATTTACTTCATTTATTGTGTATATAAAAAGGCTTAATCTCATACAAATTTTAACCGAGATCAAAACTACTGGAAAGGTATTGTAGGGGTATATTATCGAAAAAACTTAAAACGCGTTTTTATCTACGTTGAAATTCATTGGGCTTCAATATTTCACAATGAACTCTATATGGAACGGCCCCGTCTTGAGCATCGAGTGAGGCAAAAATATTGTTCAGGCAACCCGCAATGTTTACGGGTATATATCTCTTTCTATTTTACGTTGGTTAATGGATGGCCCTCGCATTATTTTAGATATTTTCTCGGTTTTTACGTTTATTAAGGAGTAGATGTGATTAATTATAAATATTCATACAGTAAAATGACAATAATACAAATATTTTTATTATTATTCTTTTTTTTTGTCGATCTTCAAGTAAGATCTTAACTTTTCTGAAGTAAGTGAAATAAGAACTATATTGGAAATATATTAGTAAACGGTTTTTCGGTTTTATTGGCCGTTGTAGGTCTGAGTTAATACTCGACGTTTTGCCATCTCGAGTGGATGGCATCTTCTGGAGATATAAAAGGTAATTTATGCACCCAGTGGCCATTAAACATATGAGAGAGAAAGGTTACCGTAAATCATGCTATATCTCTTGCCACTGCTCCTCACACACTTTTTCGTGCGACAGACAAGGGTCGTCGCTGTTCGGTATATAGAGTTCATTGATATTTCATCAGTTAGGATAATGAGAGTTTATGGAAAAAAATAGTTATGCAATTTAAAAAAATGTTTAGGGAAAAACTGGCAATAAGGAAGAGTCTATTCAGTGGCGCAGGACCTCACAGGCGAGCATTGGCGGCCCGAAGAGATTTATCGATTCGAAGACACTTGTGTAACTTACCTATAACTGATAAGCATGTGGAAGTACCAAAAAGACACGATCCAGATCTTTTTCTGCTCGCCACGCAATTATTCGAACGGAGTTTGTAATCCTGAAGTTTGTATATTTTAAGATTCGTAATATATACCTACATTATATTTTTTGTTTTATCTTTTTTTTGCTGTTTCCTAATAACTTAATGAGTGAATTTTCACAATAGCCAATTTAGATCTAAACTGAAATTTTTAAACTGTTGTTTAAAATTGCTCAAGCTTCTCTGACTCCTTGTATATTATCACAATTTAAAACTTTATTTAACAAATGAAATTGTTCACAATTATAGTAGTTCTATTGCTATTGCTTAAAAGTTACTATTTATTTTTTTATGATTTTAATGTGTTATTTTAATAAAAGCCCCTTTACTAAGCGAATAAGGAACTTTTCATATTTTTTTAGTTATATAAAACTATTGGACAATTTAAAAGACCTAATCGAAACTAGTTTGAAATGTGTTCATAACCTTTTCCTTCGCCTCCTAGAAAAAAAACTATTCAAGATTTTCAATATTTTTTATTTGTAAAATGATCGTTTTGATATTTTAATAATCGGCATTTTTGAGGCGGCGCCGGTGTACCTTCAGTTTCAGCCGCTCGGGGCATAGGTCAAATTCACCTTATTTAGGTATTTATATCTAAGAGCCTCCAAATTTTGCAGAAATTTTAAAAAACCTTTTCTTCAAGAATACATTTATATGGTACACTTACGTATGTGCCTATTTTTTTTTTTTTATGAAAATAGTCGCAAAAAGGGTAGACCTATTGTGTGGGCCGCGGACGGCCTGCACTGCGACTATTAGAAGGGGAAGGGATAATAGAAAGGAAATGATCGTGGACACGCTTTTTAAAAAGTTGCAGGTCATAGTTCTCTGGAAAAACTGATTTTGGAAGCTTATTCCATTCCGTAGCAGCTCTGTAAAAGAAGGATTCTTGATGAAGATTGGTCCTTGTAGTGTCAATCTTGAGAGTAAATGTGTGAGACTGATCAGCGTGCCGAGTTCTTCGGCCGAATGTGGCCAATGGTGGCACAAGAGTTCTTATTTCTCTGGAGCATCTGCCATGGAAATATCTGTAGAGCAATGACTGGTCTGCAACTCTTCTTCTATGTTCTAGAGGGTGAAGGGTATCTGTGAGAGTTCAGCTGTTTATCAAGCGAATGGCTCTTTTCTGAATGGAATCTAGAAGACGAAGAGAATGCCTTGGTGCTGAACCCCAAATGTGCGAGCAATACTCCAGTAGAGGTCGGATTTGAGCCTTGTACGTCGTCAACAGTTGATCAGGAGTAAAAAACTTTCTGGCTTTCTACAGAAAACCTAGCCTCTGGCTTGCCCACTTTGCGATGTTAGCAACATGGTCATGCCAAGACATCTTATTGGACACCGTGACTCCCAAAATCGAGATGGAGGGACTTGGTTCAAGGGTATTTCCGGACATTGTGATGGGATAATTGAGGAATTGAGGAATTCACTTTCTTGGAAAACGTGGCACTTTGTGTTTTTTGGGCGTTGAACTGAACAAGATTGTTGGTTCCCCACTCGACGATTGCTTCAAGATGTCTATTGATGGAATCAATCTGTTCCTGTCTGAGTCTATTTGTATCATTCACCGAAAGTGATCGATAGGATGTGAAAGTTGAGACAAGTGTGCTATCGTCTGCGAAACTGTAAATGGGGTTCGTGGTGGTTTTCAAGGGGTCGTTGATGTGTAAAAGAAATAAGGTGGGGGACAGGATGAAATCCTGGGGGATCCCGGCATTAGTTTTAAACGCATCAGAAGAAATACCGTCAACTGCCACATGTAAGGAGCGATCTTGCATGAAGCTCAAGAGCCATTGGCGCAGTTTGGTTGGGAGACCGTAGGCAGATAATTTACTTAACAATGCCTGGTGCCAAACGCGGTCAAAGGCTTTAGATATATCCAAGGCTATTGCACGGGATTCACTAAACTTTTCAATAGTGTTTGTCCAGAGCTGAGTGACATAAGCCAGCAAATCTCCAGTAGACCGAAGTTGTCGAAATCCATATTGTCTGTCATGGATTATCTCAAATTTCTCCAGATATTTGATGAGTTCTGTGTTAATCGCTTTTTCCATAACTTTGGATATGACTGAGAGCAATGCAATAGGGCAATAATTTGCAGGAATAGTATTCTTTCCTTTTTTCGGAATCGGTTGGACTTTAGCGTTTTTCCACATGGACGGAAATACTCCTTTGCTGTATGATAACTTGAAGAATCTACAGAGAACTGGGGTGAGCTCTTGAGCACAGGTCTTCAGGACAATTGTCGGAATTCCATCTGGTCCTACTGCCTTATTAGAGTCAAGATTTCGTAGGATTTTCCTGATAGTGCGATGGCGGATAGCGACCTCAGGCATTGATGCGTTTATTCTAGGTATCGTTGGGGGTTGTTTTCCATTGGTATCGAGGGTTGAGTTAGAGCTGAACATTTCGGCCAGCAGATCCGCTTTTTCTTTGGAAGATACGGCTGTCGTGCCGTCGGACCTCTCGAGTGGTGGTAAAGAAGAAGTTGTGAAATTCTTATTTATGGCTTTAGCCAAGGAGGGGTATTGACAAGCTTGTTGCATATTCTCGTGTCGTAGGATTCTTTGGCAAGATCGATCGTTCTTTTGCAGGCGTTCCTCGCGTGGACAAAGGTTTCTCGGTTGGCAATTGTCGGGACTTCGCACCAGAGTCGATGAACTCTATAGAGACAGTTCCTATGGGAATCAGTTGGGCACGGCTTAGTTAGGTTAGGTTAAAACGGCGGTTCGGAGGGAACCCGCTTAGGCCTTTTGGTCCGTTGTGATACCTTGATGGACGGCGGTGCCTTCCCCCTTTACCGTGAGAACCAGTTGGAACTTTTAATAAAAAGTGTGAGTTTTTTAATGCTAACTGAGCTGAGTTCGGTTGTCCTAGTATGGAAAGACGTTTTCTGCCTAGGGCAGAGCAGTGGCAGAGAAGATGTACCATTGTTTCCTCCTCTTCCTCATCGTGACAGCTTCTACAGAAATCGTGTCGTACCTCTGCGATTCCCATGCGCCGTGCCTGGGATCCACCTGCCCAGTGTCCTGTTATGGCTGCGATCGCATTTCCAATGGACTCCCTGGATAGAGTTAAAACATCATTAGTTCGACGTAGATCTAGTTCAGGCCAAATCTGTTTCGATGATGTGCATGTGGGTTCATTTTGCCACCTCAAGTTGGCTTTTTGAACTACTTTGCTGTGCAGGAGGATCCGGCAGTTTGCAATCGGTACTCCTTACTGAGATAGGACAGATCTAGTTGCAGGTGTGTTTATTTTGCCACCTTAATTTGGCTTTTTATCTACTTTGCTGTGCAGGAAGAGCCGGTAGTTTGCAATCGGTACTCCTTGCTGGGATGAGACAGATACAGCTGGGAGGGTAGTGCCCTCTCTTGCTAGCTCGTCCGTCTTACAGTTGCCTGGTATGTCCCTGTGTCCGAGTACCCAGACAATGTGAACTCTAAACTTAGCTGCTAGCTTATTCAGGGCGGCTCGGCATTGCACCGCTGCCCTAGAGGTCGAGTAGACAGTTCAGTGATTTGATAGCAGCCTGGCTGTCGCAAGGAATGGATATCTCGCTGAATTTTTTTTCATTGCGGAGTGTCCAGACAGCTGCCTCGGTAATGGCTGTCATTCCGGCTTGATACACGCTATAGTAGTCAGGCAAACGAAACGACAGGCTAAGTGAGGGGTCTTCTGGGAAGACACCGCAACCTACTCACACCTCTAGTTTAGATTCGTCCGAATAAAATACTGCGCATGGGCACGGCTTAGTGAGTTCATACATGTACATGTTTTGCCCCGGAAAAGTACAGGTTAACAGTTATAGGCAAATGAATTTCCCATGTTAAGTCTATCGGAAACATACATTTTTCCATATTTTACCCAACCTAACGTTTAAAGAAGTATTTTATTGACACTTGTTTTATATATTTTAACCTAATCTTACCTAACCTGAAACATTTGGATATAATTATTACTTTAATTGCATTTAACAGAGTGTCGTAATTTATTATCAGATGACTTGTCTTTTTGATCTTGATACCGGTCTGACCAAGCGTAGCAAAGTTTAACTTAGTAGCACCATTATTTTTGTATTTTTCACATTTGAAAAAACCAAACGTCGTACCATAGTTGAAACAAAGTGCTATCGCTCGAATATCATTTGGGCAGTCCAGTATGCTTCTTAAAAGGCCTTCTTCACGTATCCATTTGACTGTTTCATTCTGATTAATCTTAATCCGCTGGAAGGAATTCTTATTAGTGCAGGAGGAATATGAGAGCTTTGAGATAAGGTCTTCAGGAGAAAAATCGGAATGAATTTTGTCTCGCATTTTATCAAAATTTGGTTACAGTGTCAGAGTAGATGCCTTAGCTAGTAGCTATAGAGAAGTCGTTTATGTTTTATAAGACAAATTTGTTACAAAAGTTCTTATGTTTGCCACATATTAATATATACACATTTATGTGCGCCGATAAGATTAATCTATTATAACATAAAATTAAGAATATATAACGAATCACAGCAAAAAGAGTATAAAACACCAAACTTTAAATTAGAACAATTGTAGGTGCAATAAAAATGTGAAATGAAGTTATTTACATTTTTAGTTTAGATTACAAGATATTATTAAATTAGAACAATTGTAGGTGCGATAAAAATGTGAAATGAAGTTATTCACATTTTTAGTTTAGATTACAAAATATGATTTATTGTTAAATTTTGCCGTCCCCACCGCCCATGCTACGCTACGCCACTTCATTCTTGTCTACATTATCAAGTAATATCGAAATTGATAAAAATACCATGGAACTATAAATTGTTAGAAAGATTAACTGCTCTGTTAAAGGGTTATTTTAAAAAATGCAAATTATTCGTTTTCAGCGGTTTATTGGCCCCTTTGTTTTTTCATTTAACGTGCTGCCGTCAACTATTAAGAATAAAAAAGTAATCGATCATTCGAATGATTATAACTTTGATACGTTGATCGATTGACAACCTTTTGTCTGTAATTAGTAATTAATACAATAATAATTGTATAAGTTCCCAACAATTATTTGAAATGTTTTCATTCATGATTTTATAAAAACTACAAACATCTTCGTTTTGATTTCAAATTTTCTGAATGATTACCAAAGATCATAAAATCTATTTAAAGTAAAAAAAACCTCTAGTTAATAATTGTATTAAGATTTAGAAAAATAAGTTTTTGTTACGAAAATCGCATGTTATTTTGTTGTGAAAGAGCTGACTTTAAAATATAAATTTATCGATTAGCTTCAATACGCATATAATATTTGACAGAGGAATTTCCCTTTGCTATTTACGCATCTCCAAAAAAAGAAGAGCAACAAATACGATTTTCAACGAGTGAGGAAAAGACAAAAGAAGACCTTCGTTGCGCAGTGGTTGCTTTGTATTCTTGTAAAAGAGAAGAATAGATATGTAGATAAGAAGTGAGAGAGAGATGAGAAGTCGACAAAAGTAGAAAATCAAAATGGCGAAAGTCAAGTGATTGTATTTTGTCCACTTTCGGTCAAAAAAAGTGTGAATTTTTCGTCGAAACATTCAAAATAATGGTGCAAAAGTGCGGTTGGACGTAAACGTAAACGAATTTACTTATTTTTATTTTGTATTTTTGGTTGTATTCAGCTAAGGACTATGTTTATCGTGAGTGGCCCTTGGTAGAAGTGCTATTCCCTCTTTTCGATACCTCCTTTTTAGAAAATATGAATACTGGTGTTACGGGGGAAAATATTTACGATTTTAATTCGGAAGAAAATGCTGCGAAATGGAAAGGCCTCCTGACTGCTGCATTAAAAAAAGTAAGATTGATTGATTGATTTGTTGACTCTTCCTTTTAAAACCCTAATATCGAATTATGTTCTAATAATCTCAAACCTTAAACATATTTTTGTTGATTATTCTTTTAAAAAACAATAATAAACAAGATAAATTAATTCAATTTTGCATAAGAATAGATTCAAAATTAAGAAAAATAAGAGATAATCAGAAAAACAAAATATGTAAAGTGTTAGTAAGAAGTATGATTTTTTTTCTTCAAAGACAAGAAATATTTTTTAAAGTTATTTTTTTTCATTAAATATTTAATATTCACATAAACAGCTGTGCATTTAATTTTTGTAATATTTGGAATCATTACTTTTCATTTATATCTTTGTTATTATACATTCTAAATAGATACCTACTTACTTATTTTAACATTATACATTTTTAAATTTTTATTCTTACTGCAATATATTAAAAGCATAAAAATATTGTGCTTCAAATTTTTTCTGAAAATAATTTTTCTTAACTTTTTCAACTACATATAATTTATTTACATGTATTAATATTTTTCTGAAAAATTAGAGTTTAACTTAACCATTTCCTACTATTTTTTTTCTTTAGGAAATATTTTCATAATCACAACTAAGTAAATATTAAAAATGTTTCTTCAAGTAAATCTAGAAACTACATAACCTAACAGCATTCTTTGTGTCAAATATAAATTTAAACTAAATCAAACTATTGTAGTCTTTGATTTTAAGTGATACCTACTACTTTTAACATTAGTTGTAGTATGGCTCTAATTTTTAAGGTAAAAAAGTTATCAAATAATTTCGTTTTTCTTTTATTTCTTTACTCAAAAAATAAAGAATTACTCATCAACTTTTAGTTTTTCAATTGATTTAATTTTTAGATGTCTTGTTAAATTATCCATGCTTGCTAAGTCATAAAATTGCTTTTGATAATGAAACTACTTAAAGATGACTAATAAACTTCTGATTGTTGGTTTCAGTAAATATATTATGTGTTATGTGTTAAACTATGTGTAATGCAAGATAAGAAATTAGAAAGCTATGAAATTTTTATTTATAAATGTCCTCATTGTTTTTATTTTTGAGTTTTTTTCGTTAAAAAAATAATTAAGATTTTTTAATTCTATAACTAATATATTTATATTTTTAAGTAAATAATATAGTTAAACAAATGTATAAAAATTAGGAGGTATGCAAAACCTGGAAACTTAAATTCTGTTACTATTCAAATTTGAAGTAATGTACAATGTCCTAATTTGATTTTTTTGGGGTGTTAATTGTTTATCACTTATTATATGTACATGTTAAAATAATTATAACTTTTCTCTCTCATAGTAGTCATGTCACTCATGTGACATAATAGACATGGGTTACTTTATTGTATCTTTAGATTTTAATACTTCTACAATTCCATTTACACTTATTGTGTTACCATTCTTAATTTCAGTCTTTGCCAATTAGATTTTCTTTTACTTTAACTAATTTTTGAATCAACATATCTGCTATTTTATCACATCTGATACAATTCATCCAAATACTGCATCTAAGAACAAAAAAGTACCATAAATATCTATGTGTGAACATTAGTTTGTTAATACAGATCTTAAAGAGTTAAAAGTCAGAAGACAGAAAAACTTGTCATAAATGTAAACTACACAATATATTTGCTCTATTCAAAAGTGACTGTACCAGTTGAGCTGTAAGGTGTAAGAATACATACATTCAAAGTCCTACTATTTTTCATAAGCTTCTTGACTTTTACATTATTTTTAATATTTTACCATGTGTCTCTCTTTAAGCAATCTTTTTTATCTTTCTTGTTTCCAAAGTATCTTTTATCTAATAATTAATACAGCAATCTAACAAGTATAATAAAAGTCAAGCAAAGGTAAATATTTTAAGTTAAAGTAAAAGTACTTAATTAAGAGGGGTACCTTCACTATAGTGTTTTGTAACTATTGCATTTTTTGTCACATCACATCTTACAATTATTATTGTGATTTGCAAAAAAATACTTAATTCATAAATAACTTTTTTTGTTTTATTCTCCTAATTCATAATTAATTTCAGGTTTTAGAACAAGTGCATCCTTCATTAGGTGCAAGAGAGGAAGCTTTAGAATATGTCGAAAGTCTTTGTTTGCGTCTCCTTGCTATGCTGTGTGCAAAACCAAGTCCTCACACAGTACAAGTAAGTTTTTATTCTTAAAAATAAAAATAATTATTTTTTTGATAAATAATCGTCTGTTTATTAATTAATTGTATCACTATTGCTGCTCATTAGGTTGAGGACCAATATGATTTTTATTATTCTCTGATCTAAAGTAAATAATTTTTTATCTTTAAAATCAATTATCCTTTTAATAGTAAATTAATTTTATATTCATTAAAATTTTACGTTTTTATTTACTAAACAGCTTTTTTTTTTTGAGATATTGTAATAATAAAATCCTTATTGAATGTATTAAATAATAAAATATCATTCTACATAATTAATTTAATAAAGTTTCATTATGGAAAAATACAAGCAAACAATTCATGTATAAAAAAAATTTATTATTGAATGAGCATATTAAGTAAAGTAATTTTTATTTGATCAGGATGTTGAAGAAAGAGTTACAAGTACATTTCCAACACCTATTGATAAATGGGCATTAAAAGAAGCTCAAGAAGCCCTTGAACGGGGTAAGAAGAAATCAGTCTTACAACTACCGGTGGACAAAATCCATTCTTTATTGCAAAAGGTAATTGAAAATTGATATAATTATTCAATTTGAAAATATTTTTAGATTGTCTTTATGTTGAATTATATTATGGGTAATTCATCAAATTTGACTACATTTAAAAAGGTTACCTCATACATTAATTATTTTTATTGTAGTTTATTTATTACTAATGTTAAAACTTTTTCAAAAATAATTTACCTAATGCTGTTGATAATGGTGACTAATAATGATGATATGTACAGGGTGAGCGAAACTCGATATATCTTCTCTATGATATGAAAAGAAGAGGTGAAAGAAAAAATCTGAAAAGATGTTCTTAAATGGGATTGAGTAAGGTCCATTTTAAGCCTAATTTGCATATTTCTCCATATTTGCAAACTGAAGTAATTTTTTTTCAGGAACATACCTATATTTTGTCATATTTAAAGAGCTTATTTTCTAAACAAATTTTGTAAAGAAAAAAACTTGCTATCTTTTTCCGGTATAAAATTATAAGCAAGTTTGTAAAGAAAAAGTATTATACAAAAATTCGCAATCGTCATGATTTAAACAGGTAGCCTTTGGAAACATTGCTTTTTATTATTTATCTAATTGATATTAACCACACTTCAGGATTACACTGTATAAATTTTTTTGCTGATGATACATTGGTTTATTGTATAGATGAAAATTTATATCAGGCAATTGTTGAAATAAATAGGTCTTTAAATAGCATTGAAACTTAATAATAAACTTAAACTAAATGTCAGTAAAACAAAAAGTATGATTTTGACATCATCTTCTAAATATGATCAAAGTGTCTGGGCAAATGCTGTCATAAAAATTAATAATATAATCATTGAAAATGTAACTGATATAAAAGATTTGCGTTTTATAATTGATAAAAATTTAAAATTAAATAGTCATGCTGATTTTATTTGTAAAAAAATATCTAAAAAACTTTTCTTTTTTTCTCCTATATGTAAGAAAGTGTATGTATGCTAGGTTGACTCTTTTTAAAAGTTTAATATAACCCCATTTTGATTATTGTTCAACAATACTATTTCTACTTGATAAAAATAAAATATCACAATTGCAAAAGCTTCAAAATCGGGGTATGAGGATAATATTGGGATGTAGCCATTATACAGCAATTAAACTGATGTTTTAGAGTGTCTAAACTGGTTTTCAGTTAAAGTAGGTATATTTTTATAACCATGATATTTATATTTAAGCTACATAAAGGATTACTACCTAATTACTTTCAAAAGTTCTTATTGAGAATTAATGAAGTTCATAATAATACGAGAAGAAATAATTTTTTTCATTAAAAATACTAACACTAAATATGGAATGAATAGTATGTTTCATAAAGGCTTAAATGAGTTTAATAAACTACCACAATTTGTAAAAGAATCTAATTCCGTAAAACAATTTAAGTTATTATTAAAGAAGTACATTAGTGACAGCTCATGGTGATACTAAGTATTCTTTCTTTTGTCTGATTAATGTGATCAAACCTAACAATCTAGTGATATACTTTGTTACTTTAAATGTACTCTCAAATGTTCATTATATTTACATAACTTAATAAGTTTGTAAAATATTTATACACTTGTAATATATATTAGGATTTGCCTACTTAATAAATAAATAAAAAAAAAATTGCAAAGTCGCATCTGTCAATAATTAATCATCATTAATTAATATTACAAAACACATATGTTACTACTAATATCACAGAAAGAAACAAAGTATGTTGAATCACTTCAACAAATTTTCAATGCAACCACTCCTACTTTTAAACACTTATCCATTCTCCGGCTTACTTCTCTCACTGAAGCCTTACGTAACATTTCTCTAGATAGTTCATCGCAAGCATTTCTGATTTTTTCTTTTAAATGTTCCAAGTTAACAGATGGTGTTCTGTAAAATCGCTTCGTAAAAATATGGACCAATCAAATGCCCATTAATACCACACCAAACATTAATTCCGAAGTGTCCTTGGTTTTCAATCAGATTGACAAAATGTGGATTTTTAGTATCCCAAAAATGTTCATTTTTTTTATCGGGCTTACCGTTATTAACAAAATGGCTTTCGTCCGTCCACAACACATGCTGAAAAATACAATTGTCATTGTTCTCTTAAGTTTACCATCACTTGGGCAACATTATTAATTCTTTATTGTTGATGTTGATCTGACAAGTGTTTGGAAGTTTATAATCGTGATAACCATTTTCTTTCAAAAATTTTAACTATATTTTAAATTTAACTCACGACAGGCTTGCCGAATCGAGTTCGTTGAATGGTCTTCAAAATACTGCAGAACAGTGGCAACAGTATTGTCAGAATTAACCCTTTTAAAAAATTTTCTTCCTTTTCAAGAAGAAAATGCCTCGTTATTTGCACGAAAATTCCATGTTCCAATCTTGAAAATATTTTTAAGCTTGGAGTAACACGTTCTCCTCTCTTGTAGTGCCTAGTGGTGGACGAACTATTAGTGAGCTTAAAAGAAGCTGGACTTCTCGTATATGGTTATGCTGATGACATAGCCATTATAGCAAGGGGAAAGCATCTGTCAACTCTCAGGAGCATCGTGATGATGGCACTGAGAATCACGGAAAACTGATGCACGGAAGTTGGGCTAACGGTAAACCCGTCGAAGACCACGGCCATGGTCTTTACCAGAAAATACAAACCGAAACCCATTGGCCCTCTGAGGCTATGGAATGAGGAACTGAAATACTCCGCTTCAGTAAAGTACCTAGGCGTACACCTGGATGCAAAACTGAAGTGGAGCATATACCTTGAGGCAAAGAGGAATAAAATGTATGCCTCACTGTGGGCATGCAAGAGAGCCATGGGAAAAACCTGGTGTCTAAAACCGAGGGTAAGCCTGTGGTTATATCAGGCGGTATTACTACCGTCACTAACGTACGCAGCAGTAATCTGGTGGCCAAGGTTGGAAGGGACTGGGGCTGTGAACCTGTTAAGAAGCCTGCATAGAAAATTCTTGCGGGCTGAAACGGGGGCATGCACCGCCTCTACATAGGGTCTACAAATAACTCTCAACGTACCACCTTTGGATCTCCTGATAAAAGATCGGGCCAGGAACACTGCATACAGTTTAAAGTGTCAGGGTGGGTGAAGGAGCAACGGAATTGGTCACACCAAGGTCAAGGCCCTTCACAAACACCCCTTCACAATAAAATCGGAGAAGATTCCGAATAAGACAGTCGCGCTGAGTTAGCGACTGCAAACAAGGTCACTCTCACATGGGTTCCTGTGCATACAGGGATAAATGGCAATGAGGTAGCCGATGAACTGGCAAGAAATGAGACCCTGGTGGAACCAAGAAGCCAGTTGGTCGGAATGCCAATTGCCGAAGCGAAACATGAATTGAAACTAATCCTTGAGCAAGAATATATTGCTCAGTGGAATGCAAATACTGGCTGCAGAACATCAAGACAGCTGATGAAAAAACCTCTCCAGAAGAGGGCAGATGCACTCTGGACGATGAACTGGAGTAGGCTAGATTGTAGGGTGGTTCGTGAAGGCCATGCTGCCTCTCAAACACTCAAGAGTAGGCTAAGCAGCACGATTGGCCTGCTCACTGGCCACGTTGCACTCTGGATGATGAACCGGAGGAGGCTAAGCAGCACGCTTGGCCTGCTCACTGGCTACGTCGCACTAAGGGCGCACCTCTTCAAACTTAAGTTGGCGGCTGAGAAAAACTGCCGACTATATGGCGAAGAGGAAGAGAGAAGCATATATATTCTGTGTTGCTGCCCGATGTTAGCGGTGTACAGGCACCAAACCTGGGGCCGCATGATAATGGATCCAAGTGATCTAAATAAGACAGGGCCAACAGAAATCCTGCTGTTTGCCAAAACCAGCGGACTGCAATTATGATGCCCTGAAGACTAATAACATGACTTTTTCGTTGTGCATGAACATTTTTCAAAGTCAAATCACAACAAAACAATATTTGTCAACCTTTAGTTTAATTATTGAGAGATGCGACTTTGATATTTTCCAAAGATAATTTTTTTAAATCGTGACAATTGCGAATTTTTGATAATCCTTTTTTTACAAATTTGCTTATAATTTTTAACGGAAAAGGATAGCAAATTTTTTTCTTTACAAAATTTGTTAACAAAAATTAGTTTTTTTTTAAATATGCCAAAATATAGGTATGTTTCTGTGGAAAAATCGATGACGTCATTACTTCAGTTTTCAAATATTGTAAAATATGCAATTAAAGCTTAAAATGGACCTTACTGAATCCCATTCAAGATCATCTTTTCAGGTTTGTTCTATCGTTTTTCTTTTTTTTATAATAGAGCTGAGATATCGAGTTTCACTCACCCTGTACAAGTAATTTTTATTTCTATGGGAAAACTAGTGTACGTAAAATATAATTATTTATTTCTCTTAGGAACTTTTGCTTTATAAAGTTGACTCAACTGTATCTCTATTCCTGGTAGCAGTTTTGGAATATATATCTGCTGATATTTTAAAATTAGTTGGAAATTATGCAAAGAACATAAAACATGTAGAAATCACGTATCAAGATGTACAGATATCTATGAAAGTTGACAAGGTGAGTAATGTTTTTTTGGTCCTATTTATTTGTCTTAAAAGAAAATTATCTAATAAAATCTCTATGAACCATTTAGTTTAATAAAAAATGTATGAAGCGAAGGAAAGTTTAGTTAATTAAATAAGAGGGTTTTCTTTAATAATTAAAACAAAAACCTTACCTTTCCTCCATATAAACTACCTAAATAAATACCCTTACCAAATGTCCTATAAATTTATCTTTTGTATTTGACATACAATGTCTTTTTATGATACTGACTGAAGGCTATCATAAAAAAGTACCCCTTTTTTAGATTATAATTTTAAGATTTCTATCTTGATTTTTTTATGAAAGAGCATAGTTCAAGCAATGTACCTACCTATATCTTTTATTTTGCATTTTAACATGATTTATTTAACAATGTTGAAGTGTTACTCAAGTGTTCTTTGATTTCATTAATTTTTGTTAGTTTCATCTAAACATTCAAGATCAATCAAATAGTTAAATAGTAGTTAGAATGAATTACCATATTCTGTACTAAAATTGTTGAACTTTAAACAAAAGAAAGTTTGAAATATAACGCTGTTAAGTAAAAATTATATAAAAAAGTAGAAAGGTGTTTGTTTTTCTATGTTACTCCTAAGGTAATGGCATGACAAGTAGTGATGACCACTCATTAGTTTTACATTAATAAACAACTGAAAAAACATGAAGTGTTAATTGTTTGCTACACAAACGTAAATTTCTTGATTCTTAACAGTTATAATGCTGAGTGTGTGTTAATTTTGTACACATATATTAAAAGGTTTGCATCTCCCAGTGGACATCTAAATATTACAGTTAAATATTTTTCATCTCCTAATGCTTTGCACATGTTTTTTTATAACTTTGAATGTATTGTGCTAAAACATTATTGGTTATATATTTTGTAAGTTTCTTGGATTAATTAGACTGTGTAGTTTAAAAAAATTAATCTTTACTTAACTACTTTTGGTTTTTATCTTTATGGACCAGGTATGGTAAGGAGATAAGTTTTAAATATTTGTGAGAATGTGAAGAGGAAAGTGTAGGTAAACAATTTGGTCATCATGTACAATAACGCTTGACCTCATCAAAACAGAGCATAACAAATGATCTTAGATAAATGAAATCTGACTGGCCTGCAATGTCTGCGCATATGATCCCTATTAAAAGTACATAGAATGGTATATATCTAAGACAGTTAATAATCTGAAGAATATACATTACCAAAAAATTATGTTATATATTAATCCAAAATTGTCTTTGCAATACATTTAACGTAGTAATGGATTTGATGCGAAAGGCAAAGTTTTTTAATATATGTGTTATTGTTGGGTAATTGGGTAATTAATGATATCAAGTGTCTTATTTAAAGATATTGGATCAAGGAAATCATTGGAGTGCAAGAATTTTTAACTCTTTTTTTGAGCGAGTAGACGTTAATAGTAGTTAATTATAACCTATTTTTTTGTCAATTCATTGGTACTATACAGTAAACATTTTTTTAAAATCTTTACCTTAAAATGAAAAATTTAATTTTTAAAAAAACATTACAAGAATATCAGCAGTGAAAACAAATTTACTCTAATTTACAAAAATATATTCTTTACTGAAACATTTTGTTGTAACAATAGTTTGTTTATAATTTAATGATTATTTCTAAATATGGGGTACATTGTGTAATAAAAAACGTTTTTTAATAAAATAACTACTGATAAAATAATGAATGAATAAAAATTACTAATTTCACTCACAATTGTCGTAATCAGTATTTAATCTGTACTACTAATTTTATGTACACAAAATGGTAAACTTCGTAGGTTTTAGCTTTTTATTATTAAAATTGCTTTTTGCTTTCCACGCCGCACTTCAGCCCACATCCATGGTACGTAGCATTAATTTTTTTGAAAAAGAAATCGTTTTTTGGCTTCACTTCTATTTTCTAACCTTATTTGCACCCATTAAACTTCTTGCAAGCTTTTTTTTACACAAAAACTTCATAATTTTTATTGTTATGATTTTTATTATGATTTATTCAATAGAAAAGTCAACTCTATCACATTAAAAATAAAATATTTCATCTCTTCTGGACCATTATTAACTTTATTATTATTTTTTATTATTCCAAACTTAAAAGTAAAATACACATTGCATATACATTTGCATATATAATTTTGTGATAATTCTCTTCTTGACCAACATGATTTAAATTAACAGTTTTGATCAAATAAAGAAAATTTAATTGAAAAAGTACATACACAGTGAGGACGAATCGAATCATCTTATTTTATTATTAAAAAACTATCTAAATCAAGAACAATTAAATTTAATGACTGTTGAAGTAGGTATCATAGCTTTCTTGTGTTGCAAGCTGCCTTTTTTTCTTTTTATTTGCTGTCATTCTTGGTACAC
Organism: Agelastica alni; assembly: GCA_950111635.1. Lineage (NCBI taxonomy): Eukaryota > Metazoa > Arthropoda > Insecta > Coleoptera > Chrysomelidae > Agelastica > Agelastica alni. The sequence continues at coordinate 42,830,307 of OX467709.1, forward strand.
TTTTCTATTTCTCTAATTGTTTACCGCACATTTATCATAAGTATTTGTGAAGCATGTTATAAATAAAAAATCGAATGACCAATATACAAGAGAAGAGCTACTTAAATTTGGAAGTTGTTATAACTAATAAACTGTTTAATTATTTTGTATCCATGTGTTTTATTTGTAGGCTCTTATGGATATGTTTTATCAAGATGAAGGTGGAGGCGCAAGTAGTTTAAATGAGAATCCGGTTATGTTATCAGCTCCCAGAACGAGTTTAACGTATGAAGAAACCGTTAGAGAACTTATCGCATCCGAAAAGGCATATTTAAAAGAACTACATATGTTGATTAAAGTTTTCAGGTAATAAAAAATTACAGTTTATTTAATCACGAACTGTTCATCTGTTGATCTTGTTAAAAAATTATTTTTATATTTATTTAACTTACTCTTACTATATTATTCTTTATACATTGTTTAGAGAGGAGATTATAAAATTGAATCCTGGCCCTCAAGATATAGAAAAGATCTTTTCTAACATTATGGACATATACGAATTGACTTATACACTCTCTGGTAGTTTGGAAGATGTTCGAGAGATGGCGCAAGAAAAAATGCCTTACATTGGTAGTTGTTTTGAAGGTAAGTCATATTATGAGTGGAGCTATCTTCAAAGGTAAACAATTCTCTTTACCAATGTTATAGTAGTTATTTCAATTTTAAAAATTTTTTTGTATAGAACTTGCAGAGGCAGCAGAATTCGACGTATATATAAAATACGCCAGAGACGTAACATCGCCAACTTGTCGGGAAACGTTAAACACTTTATTGTCTCGACCAGAGGTGCAGAGTTCTCTGAACACTGCGGGACAAGGTATGCCATTAGCTCTTAGGTATTATTTGCCTGCGCTACTTGTTGGACCCATATGGCACTGTTTTTCCTATTTGGATTACATTACTTTATTGAGAGGCTTGTCGCCATCCAGTGAGGATCGAGAGACTTTAGCGCAAGTTGAGGGATTGCTGAAGCCATTACAAATCACTTTAGGTAAACATTTGTTATTTAATTTTAACGAAAACTTTGATTTCCATCTAAAAAAAATAATCCTTTTGCGATATAAATAAAAATTAAAAAAAAAAAGATTATCCTCTTCGTTTCGTTCAAATTCTCATAATGAAACCATATGAAAAAATTCGCCTCACTACACCGCATGGCTTAAAGCGAATTAAAGAAAGGGAGTGGCCCTGCAATGGAGTAGGCAAAAAGGCATTGTCTAGCAATATTTGTAAATTAGCGGAAATTCTACTATTAAATTACAACATAATATTTACTACTTACTGCTGACGAATCTTTTTTATCTGCAATTATTATTAAAACAAAGACACTTCCACAATTCCAAAATAGTGCACTCTTGCTTTTAAGCCAATTTGATATTCCTCTTGTTGGTGGCTCTTATTGATTTTATAATGGATAAGAGGGTAAGGAAATTAAATAAAATTATACTATCTGTTGTCTACTCCATTTCTAATGCCACTGCACGCCACTGGTGCCCTGTTGCCGATTGCCGATTATGATTTACTGTGCCTGTATCGTATGTATAAACAAAAATAGATAATAAATTAGCTTTCTTCTGGAATGTTGCAAAATAAATATATTTTTTTGATATTCCATTTAATTGAATTATTTATTAGGAAATTGTGTACCAACCCAAACCCTCCCTCGCAGTTCGGCGCCACTACCACAAGCTAAGGCAAGGAGACAAGCAGCTTTAATAAAAATTCATGAATTAGAAAAGATCGTAGAAAATTGGGATTCCAAGGATTTAGGACAGTGCTGCAATGAATTTGTAAAAGAAGATACTTTGGTTAAAGTTGGCAACAATAAAAGACTGACGGACAGACGCGTGTTCCTTTTTGATGGTCTGATGATACTCTGCAAACCGTATTCCAGGTAAATAAAATATTAAAACATCTGTTAACTGTAAATTTTTTATTTATTTCTATAAACTCATGTTTTTCTTTTCTATCATCATACAATATATTGGTAAAACTAATTTTCTTTTATGAGTAGAGAGCAAAGTCGCACAACTATGTAATTGTTAAAAATATTTAAAACCAATATACTTTAGGATATATTCTGGGTCTCAAGAAACACAATTTTAACAAAATATCTAATAAATTTCTAATCTAAAAATATTACATGTTCTACTGATCACTTTTTCGTAATCCCATTCTTATTGATTTCCCGCCTTGGAAACCTCCCTACCAAAAGTCGGATATGATATACAGGGTGGCCCGAGAAATATCCATCATAATTATGTATTTTTAAAGTAGGAGGCAAAGCTCAGTACATCATCAGAACCATCCTGAATGCAAGCTCAAAGAGAGGTTTTTTATAAGAAAAGTGGAAATCATTGATCACCATGACACAGACGAGCTGAAACATGCTTTCGAAATATCTCCTAGACAGACGCCTTCTGTCATTCTGTGTGCCAAATCTATGGAAGACAAAAATTCATGGATGGCTGATTTGGTTATGTTAAATAATAGGTATGTCTTAACATTTATTTGTCTATTTCTAGCAAACATTTCTTGTTTATTGTTTTGGTTAAATATGTTTTGTAGTTTAATTAAAATAAATAAAATCAATACCAGAAAAATGATCTTTTTCAAAAATGTAGTAAATCGATAGGTAATTATTTTCAACATGTCATGAGAAAATAAAATAAGAAATAACGAGCATAAAAATAAATTTTAATCAGTTTAGGATATAAAATTGATTTAAGTTTGTTAAGAGGTCAACTAATCCAATTTTTTCTTCTTTTAGGTCTATGTTGGAGAGAGTGTTGGACAGCATACTGTCGGATATTGAGAGGAAGCATCCATTGAAACTGCCTCCCCCAGAGTTGTATAAGTTCGCCGAACCTGATTCTAAAGATAACATTATACTTGAACAAAGAGAAAACGGCGGAGTTCCTCTTATTAAAGTAAGCTATTTATTTTTTTACAAAACCAAACATTTATCTATTTATTCTGTACTATATTGATATTGAGAGAGAGAGATAGCTGTAAACACTAATTATACCTGCAAAACCCTGACAGGGTGGTCAAAATAATTTTAAAAGCTTCTATTAGCATTTACAATGCAAATTAGATTCATGAGTTATTTTTTTGCTTACCTAGCCCTGTAAAAGGCCTGAATACAAAAGAAGTGAGCTTCCATAAGCGACTATTTTGGCAGATATAGGCGTGCGTTTGGGTCTTATTTGCTATATTTGTTAAAAATCTGCATGAAATTGAAAAGGTTTAATAGAGACAAAATATTTTTATTTTCCAGTATTGTCTTCTTCAAATGCCTATTCATTCCGAATATTGGCGATCATCCTGGATATGATAACTTTGTTCACGGCTGCTTTAAATAGTTTGGTAGTAGTTTTTGAGAATCATGTTCTTAGGTTTTTAAGCCATGATATTCTCCTTCTTCTGGGTGGTCTTCTGCCATAAACTTTCCCTTGGAGAACGAGCTTTAAAAGGAGATATTTGCTTTCGTTCCTCATAATATGTCCGAGGTACTCAATCTTTCTTCTCTTGATGGTGTTCATTACTTCCAAGTCCTTCTTCATTGTCTCCATCACTGCCTTATTGGTCACTCTGTCCACCCATGATATTCTCAGCATCCTCCGATTCGAAGGCTTCGAGTCTTCTTTTTGTTGCCTCGGTTAATGTCCATGACTCCATCCCATAGAAAAGAATCGAGAAAATATAGCATCGGAGGAATCTGATTTTGATGTATTGAGTATTGTCTATTTATATATAATATAATTACAAAATAATCATTATTCCGAGAATCAATTCGTGTATTGGAAATTATCTTTTCACGACGTTCTGCCAGAATCTCATCTGGCATCTTAGTATTTCACTTGCTGGTTTGCAGGCAGGTAGGTACGCCCGTAGAAAGGCCTCTTGAAAATAATTTATTACTCTTTCTCAAATAGACCAAATAGACTATAATCATAATCAAGTCAGTTATGCAGAAAGAAATTTTTTCATTAATGTAAATTTTTTTTTTCTGGGAATTTATAAGTAAATGTTTGTTTTATAGTTGAGGTTTGGAGGACAATAAATAAACATAAATAATTAAACCAACTAAAAATTTGTATAGGACCAGCTACATTGCAGCTACCAGTATTTTGCAAAAGTCAATAACTTGTTTATATTTATCTGTTTGTCTCTGCTTAAATTTTAACACAGTATTTATAATTTCCGAGATTTGGTACCTAAAATTCTATTTTTTACGGCACTCTTATTGTCCATTTTGATAAAGTATGTATCAAATGTTCCTGTCAAAGTATACTTATTTATATATAAATCTCATGATTTTTTAATTATTGTTTAGGGTGCAACTTTATATAAACTCATTGAAAGACTGACTTATCACATTTACGCTGATCCTAAATTTGTAAGGACTTTTCTGACAACATACCGGAGCTTCTGTTCCCCTACAGAACTTCTAGATCTGTTACTAGAACGGTTCCAAATACCAGATCCGTCTCTAGTCTATGAACAAGACAATTGTGATAATGACAAAATGCAGAAAAGCAGCCAAAGGGAAGACTGGAAAAAATATAGGAAGGAATATTGTCAACCAGTACAATTTAGGTAATTTAAACAATATATTATTATCTAGTATTTGTTTATAAGAAAAAAATCAATAAAATAATATCTAGAATAATGATGTGACCCAATTTTAGGGTTTTAAATGTTTTACGACATTGGGTAGATCATCATTTCTACGATTTCGAACGAGACTCCACTCTTCTTGTTAAACTTCAAAAATTTTTGGATTCTGTTCATGGAAAGAGCATGCGAAAATGGGTGGATAGCGTTATCAAAATTATTCAACGAAAAGTAAGTTGATATTAAATGTAAGGATAATAACTAATATTTGTTTTGTTTTCTATGTATTCATTGTAAAAGTTAACGGAGTTATTAAGTTGATAATTTTTTTAGATGGAAAACGACAACCAACGACACATAAAATTCGCTTTTGACGATCCTTTTCCTCCAATAGAAAGACATATCAATTGCTCAGAAGATGAATATGGTATTCTTACCCTTCACCCAATAGAAATAGCTAGACAGCTCACAATACTTGAATTCGATCTGTATAGAACCATAAAACCATCTGAATTGGTGGGTTCCGTTTGGACTAAGAAAGATAAGGAAACTACTAGTCCAAATTTATTAAAAATGATCAAACACACCACAAATGTAAGAAACAGAAACTTCATTCTAATAAATTATGAAATAATAATTAACAAAATGTGTTTTCTTTGCTATCAATCAACTAAATAAAAAATGTTAAAACCCATTATTTAGTAAAAATCTTACTTCCAAGTGATTGAAATTAGTTTTTATTTTGTTTTAGTTTACAAGATGGTTAGAAAAAAACATCGTAGAAGCAGAGAATTTTGATGAAAGAGTTGCTATTGTAAACAGAATAATTGAAATAATGATTTGTCTCAACGAAATCAACAATTTTAATGGAGTCCTTGCAATAGTGTCTGCCCTTGGATCCGCCTCTGTGTACAGATTAAATTTTACTTTTGCTGTAAGTAAAATTATAAAGCTAGTGAACGGACTATATTTTTTTCTCTATTTTCTGCATAAACATAAACCAAATCTGGAGCATGCGGCATATAATTACTAAGGAAAGCATTAATTTTCTAAATTCAAACTGCACAGTTTTAAATGCAACAATCTCAATAAAAGTGACATTATGATTTTCGAAAACAGATAATTAAATCATTTTCAAAACAAAACAAATTAATTGAATACTGAGTTCACTATGAAATTGACTCATATTTATTTTTTCAAAACCCGATCATATAATTATTTCTCAGATGAAATGAAATCAATTCCAACCTTTGATTATGTAATCATAAGTAATACTATGCACATCAATCAAATGGTCATAGTAACACCTTTTTTTCGTACTAACGTTTATTTTCACTATCCACATTAATACTGTTGATCAAGAACGCTTTTTGGCGTTTACAATCGTATTTGTCATATTTTAAAACAAATTAGTAAAAATAGTAATATGTAGTCATTTATCAGATATCCCTGAAAAAACAAAATGATTAAAAAATTTTTAAACAAATTTGATTTTTAATCCTATTGAATACTTTTTAATCCTTCAATTCTTTAAATACCACCTCTTATAGGTGTTGAGCATGAGAAATAATTTTTAATCTTTTATTTTTTTTTCAAATTGTTTCTATCTAAACCTCGCAAAACGCTTGGAATTTCACGTTTACGTACGTGGGAACTTCGGAATAAAAAGTATGTAAGAACACTTATTAAAATGCAACTTTGTGTAAAAATTTTAAAGTCAATCCATCGATTAATTTTCGAGTTTTGCGGACACGAAACATAAGGAATTTTTCATATAAAGATTTTCTTCATCAACTACTCTAACCTCTACCCAATTTTTTGCCCAGATACGGCCCTGTGCGAGTTAAAATTTTAAAAATAACATTGTCCTACTGTCTGGAATCTTTATCGTGATACTCTTGTAAAAGTTGTCAGGCGGATTTTATTCCAAATAAATTTCGCGTATATTTACTTGGTTTGCTGCACAAGCTGCTATTCAAGGAATCTCATGGGGAGCACAAAATTGTCTACATATCATATTGTATTCATTTTCAAATTGGCTTCTATATGTGCTCCAGTAGTTAAAAATAAATTCCTTAAATTACCCGTCACCTCCTACATTGTCTGAATATTACTTGGGTCACATTGTACATGACATAAATTTTTCTATTTTTCGAGTTTCACGGACACAAACATACGGAAGCTGAATTTTTAAATATAAAGCTAAATGATACATGCTGCTTTTGAAGTGATAAAAGTATATAAAGTATATTAGCTGTTATTTTTATTATTTGTTAACAGGCACTGTCTCAACCTAACCGAAAAGCTCTCGAAGACAGCCGAAAAAGCGATGATCGATTCAAAAAATATCAAGAAAAATTAAGGTCAATCAATCCACCGTGCGTACCATTCTTGGGGATGTACCTAACTAACATACTTCACATCGAAGAGGGCAATCCGGATTTTCTTCCCAACACGCAACTGGTTAATTTTTTTAAACGTAGGAAAGTGGCCGAAATAACAGGTGAAATACAGCAGTACCAGAACCAACCGTACTGTTTTAGTGTGGAACCCAGCATCAAGGTATGTAAAAAATATTTTGGGTTCAAATTTATCCTAAGTAAAAGCGGTTTTTATTGAAATGTTTTGATTTTTTTTTCCAATTCTCTATAAACTTTTTAGTATTAAATTTCCATCAAACTTCACAATCAAATAAAGAACTTTAAAAATAGTGGCCTATGATAATATTAAAATTATTTTTCAGCATTTTCTAGAACACTTAAACCCATTCGGGGAAATGAATGATACCGAAATTAGTAATTATTTGTACCAAAAATCATTGAAAATTGAACCAAGAGGTAGTAGGATAGTTCCTAAATTTCCTAGAAAATGGCCGCATTTGAATTTGAAAAGTCCTGGAATTAAGTCTGTTAAAACTGTGAAGAGTGTTCCTAGTGCCGTTGCGAATACCATAAATCAAACTTTAAATTCTACTCTGAAAAGTGATGATTCCAAAAGTGAAGATTCGTCCAGGTCCGATAATGATTTTAGTGTTTTCGCGCCGGTGAGTATTAATAAAATAACTTCTAGTGATTTCCGAATTAACATTTCATTGTTGTACATGGTTATTCGCCATAAATTACCACTCTTTACCATCGTTGTTGTTGCCCATAGAGTTTTACATAAAAGTTGTGTAATTATAACTGAATTTCGTTAAAATGCTACAAAAGTACAGTAATGTGCAGAATTCAGAGAATACAATACAAATAATTTTTTAAATGAGATACCCTGTATATTTTTAATTTTTTGGAATGATTTTTTTCCTGATCTTCCACATGTAGCCCCTTTCTTATATTGCTTTTAAGTTATTAAATGTTGAATATCTCAGTTATAATAGTTATTATAAATATGCAAAGCTAGTTATCCAAGGAAGATCAACAGGGCAGCATAGACGCAAACGTTAGTCGACCAGATGAATAATCTGTTGTTTAAACACTAGAATATGTGAAATTATTTATAGGTATACCTTTAAAATTGATAAAATATGTAGGTACAACTGGGAACAGGACAGAACAGCCCAACATCAAGTCCTGTTTCTCCCGCCGCATCTAATACAATCATGAATTGGTTTCATCATACAAGAAGTTCCAGTGTTAGTTCCATTATTTCTACAACCTCTTTCAGACCACCCAGGGCTGATCCGGCACTACCTTCGGTGTAAGTATAGCAAATGCATAGAATCTATGTTTATTAATAACGTTATAAAATATTTTTAATTATTGATTTATGTAGTAGTTCTCACAAAACAACATTTAATTAAAATCGTAAGGACACTGAAATAATTACAATTTATTTCTAAAGATTAGGTACCGGCAGATGCGAAAGTTGAGGGAGAAAGTCTTAGGGTGAGAGAGATAATGATTCAAACCAATTTAAATATCCTCGTGTGTATTTAAAGAGCTTTCGTGTGCGTTCGGGATGTTCGTAGGTAAGCCTCGATCACACAGAAACGTTATTAAATAATTTGAGCAACGATAGTGTCAGATAGCGGCAACGATGCAAAAAAAAAACCATTTAAATGTCCATACATAAATCAGAAAATCCTTCAATCTTTTGCCGGGTTTCGCATCTGTGCGTTAGTTAATCTGTGGCAATAAAAAAAAAGTTAGTTACTTTATAATTTTAATTTCACTAAGGTGTAAATGTTCGATTAAAAAAATAATTAAAATGCAATTGAAATGTACATTAATTCCTCATTTTCCACAGGCCGCAAAGGTACAGCCATAATAGCCAAAGTTCCACAGGTGGCCCTAATAGTCCCGGTCCTCACAGTCCCGTATCACCAGGATCCCACCTTCCAACTGAACCTATTAGTCCTCGTTTACCTCCTACCCCACCGCCTCCACCACCACCTTTACCACCACGGAGAAGAAGGGATAGTTCTGAGATCAGTTCGCCGCAACAAGTAAGTTGAGACTTAACTTTTAAACTCTGTCACTAAAGAGTTTTGTGTTATTTCACAGACAATTAACAACTGTTTAGTTTTTATAGCATCAAAGCATTAAATGACTGTAATTATATTCCTCTTATATTTCACCTACATCGTACCTTAAAAAATTCAGATTTTGATTGTCTCTCCTGTTATTTGAAATAACTATAGTTCTTTTAACCGTTTTTGGAGTGTGCCAAACTACTACTTAGTTTTTAATATACGTCTCTCTGATACACATGTGCGTAATTCACTTGTGCAAGCCACGTTTATTATGCTAAAGTGTGTAAAGTTATTCATCGAGTTAAGAAAACACTCATGTCTCGCAGTTTCATAGCATTGATTTTACCGGCTTTGCCGTGACCTTTGTCGGTTATATTTAAGTGCGTCTTCTTAGCGAATGGCTGTTAGCAGACAATGACGTGCGCCAGTTTGTTATAAATCTACTAATATTATTAAAAGTGATAGCGAATACTTATTTATAAATTATTAGTGTTAATAACTGATTCTTATATATGTCGGATAATAAAGTACAGCAAAGGTTTTCTAAAAGCGGGAATGGACAAGAGAAGACAGTTTTAGTTTATCGCAATTCACTTTTGTTGATTATTTTTAATAATGACTGTTACGTCATCCTAGTTAGTTAATTATATGAGTGCTAAGTAAGGAATCATTAAAAAACATGCACATCTTTGACGGTTTTAATACAATAATGTAATTTTCCTATTACTAGCATTGTCTATACTTTTTCTTTTATTGTAATACTAATAAAACCATAAATATTATCAAAAAAGTCGCTACTACATACGTAAATTTTACTTTATAATTATTATGTCGTTAGACAATAATAACGTTGTACATTTTGCTCCGCCACTGGAGGGTGTTCCTTTCAGTTGTAAAAATTCTATTGTAACTAAATAGTTTTCTTGACTAAAGGAACTATTTTAATAATTGCGTAAAATACTTTATATAACATTACAATACTCTGTGGTTTTTATAACTTTGTGCAAAACTGCAAGAAGTACCATGCATACTATTTTTTAAATTTATTATTGTTGTTTCTATGATTGTAAAATAAATATTGTTGATTTTTGTAGTTAAAACAGGCGCCAGATGCTCCTATTCTTCCACCTCGTGATAACTCTCTTCCTCGCGACTGTTCCCCGCCACCTTTGCCGCCTAGAAGAGAACCCGGACCTTCCCCCAGCTCCCATTCTCATTCCCACTCACATTCTTTTCCTCACCATATTATCAATACCCTTCCGATAGGGGGACACGGTACTTTACCGAGATTGAATCCCACTTACACATCTCAGCTTCATATGAGGAGACATGCCACCCTGCATCCACATCCACAGCAACATGCATCTACACATAATGGAGGGACCAGGTTAGTTTTCAACATTCTAGTCTTTTAATTACTTGAATGAGACCAAGGTGGTGAGAGTGGGAGTAAACATCGAACGACTTAAGTAAATGCGACTTGCGAACGCTTATTCCCTTGTCAACGTCGTATCAGTAAGTCATTCAGAATTTAGTTAGGTTGGAAATTAGAGATGGAAAGAGTTTTTTTTATTTTAAATTAGTTTACAATTTTGTATAAGGTCAAATTACGTAGGACATCTAATTAATTTTTAAACTTAATAAAATGTAGTAAATTGTATACATCGACATTTCCTGTTAATTATTATGAGTTTCTATAATAGATTTTTTGAAAAAAAATTTATAAATAAATATAAAAAAATATTTAACATTGAATTTGACTACCGCGTTTGTAGTCGGAAAAAAATCTGGCAACGCTGCAGGCCGCGTGGCGTCTGATGTGTATTTGAAATTATAACTCTGAAATTTTGATAGTCATGGATACTACTAGTGATGCACATAAGTGTTAATTCTCCTTTATATAGAAATAAAAAAGGTCAATTTACATCGAAACCAAAGAAGCGATGGTAAGACAACGTGAAAGAAGGTGGTTCAAAACGAAAACGTCCTCATGATGTTTATATCAGCACGTTGAAAGGTAGAAGTGGTGTACAAAGTGTAATATAGGATTATTACTTCAGGATTATCAATTTTTACTAAGATGACCAAGCCAACACTAATGATCCAAAACTTTATCAGATATTTTTTCCATTCCCTTTTTATCTCTCTGATTTGGAACGGTCCAATGAATAATTTGATTAACAATATCACAATATCAATGTTATTCAACAGTTCTTCTTGAAATTACTTACGATTTCTTGATTGATATACACTTATGGGTACGTACATATAAAATTCACAATTAATTTCAACTTTTTACTTCCTAAATCTTAAATTTCCTAATTCTTAGGTTTAAATTTTCATATGATACGAGTTTTACATATTAACGCGCATGTGGTCGCTAACATCCAGTAGTGGATAGGCAGCCTAAGAAGAAGAGAGGAAAATAAAGAACACGTTATTATCGACATGCTGCCGTGCAATGTTGTCAGATTTTTATATTGCAAACATCTACACCGGTAGTGAGTTAAAAACGAATAATTTCATGAACTTCAAACAAAATATCTCTCTGCAACTATTGGAAACCCCGCGTGTTTTTGGGCTAGAAAACTCGCAAATCGTCTAAACTTACTAACAATAAGTTTTTTAACAGTACAAGTTTTATAGAACATAAATTTTCCGATTCCTTTAAAAATTATTCCACTTCCGGTAAAAATAACATTGAGTAAATGGTGACTTTAAAATGAATTATTTCGCTTAAATTATCGGAAAGGTACCTATTTCTTTATCTTAATCGATGCAGAATCATTTACTCTAAAATATTTCAAATTCAGGCAGCCATCTAATATTCATAACTGTTATACACATCCTTAAATTAAATTACATAATAGTTTTATATTTTGTAGTACACCAGCTCAAGTCCAACCGCCAAGTATTTCCCCAAGATATACACATGAGGTAAATTCTGGTCAAGTAACTCCTCAATTACCTCCTCGACCAACGGTGAAATCGGCGGGATTGGCGTGTGGTACCATGTTCCAATACCCGACGACTACCACCACTTAAAGGAATTGTTAGGATCAAAACAAACAAAAACAAAAATAACTAAAATTGCCAAACATTACGCTTATCATCAGGTTGCTTCGCTTGACCATAGATGAAAAAATTTCGAAAAATTGTGAAGGTACGAAGAATATAAACAAAAAAGGTTAGTCGCAATTTTAATTTTGCATACGACACTTCAAAATAAAGTTGAAAATCTAGATCCGATCGATGCACTAAGTTTTTGTGTGCATACGATAAAAAAACGTATTGCTTGTTAAATGCACTATTTAAACAAAAAGTAATCGAAGTAAGTTTTTTTTTAATTAAAATTGTGATATTCAAAAAGATTCAATATTTTTTTATTTTAGTGGATGTTTTCATTGCTAAACTCATTATTTTTTAACGAGTAATCCGTTTCAAATACTAAAAACATCTCTAGGATCTAGTCTAGATTGGTACGTATCAAAATCTAGTTGGCAACGAAATTTAAAACGTTCTCCGATATTTTAAAAGGAAATCGTCTGTGCAACGCTAACAATGATATTGTTGTAACATTGTTAAAACGCGTGCATAATTTTTTGAAATGTTCGTCTGATTGGTCCACCAGATCAGTACAAATAAGTAAACACTTGCACTCGTTATTAGATTGTTCAATATTTTAAATTCACAATCGTCGTTCCAATTTTTTTATTAGATGTAAAAAAATTGATACACCTTCCGCGTTAAATGATTCAAATGTAGCCAGATCATTCAGTATATCAAATTAGAATTAAAAGAAACTCGAAAAAAGTACGGATTCGTGTTTTTACAAATTCTGAAAAATTGCATAAAATTTTTTATAAATAAAGCAGCGCTTACTAATACACATCAAGTTTGCTCCGGCAGGAATATCTGAAACCGCGAGCTCCGCGAAAGTGAACAGACATATAACATTGTCATGCTACGTTGCCATATCTTAAAGAACCGATGTAATTCTGGTTACATGAAATATTTTAATAGCAAATGGATACACAATTGATAATTTTACAATTATTTATGTATACATATATTTATGCTTAAAGTAAATTATATCAGTTATACAGAAAGAAATATTGTCATTGAATGCAAATGGTTTTTTTTCTTGGAATTTATAAGTATAGTTAATGCTTGTTTTAACTTTAGATGTCTAGAGAAAAATAAATAAGCACATAAATAAATAAATAAGTGTACATTTGTATAGGACCTTCTGCTGGATATAAACTAACTCCTGCAAAAGACATCAATTTAATTGATTTACCAGTTTTATGATCAACTACCTGTCAAAGTGGCTACTAGTTCTCATATTTTACAAAAGTTAATAATTGGTTTATTTTTATCTCCTTATCTGTCTGGATTTTAACATGGTATACATAATTTCCGAGATTGGGCACCTAAAATTCGATTTTTTACTGCACTTTTAATGTAAATTTTAATAAGTAATGTATATACAACCATAATTAAACTTATTACTTACTATATTATTATGATTAAATAAACAAAATATGTTAATATTGAATTATATTATTAAATTAACGCGAACCTTTGTATATAACTATAAATAAAAGAATCTGGCAACGTCTAAAACCGTTTTCTTACAGATTCAATGTTTTAAGATCCAAGTATCTACTTCGACTTATTTGAGCGAACTGAGCTTTCGCCCCTCCCTTGCATTTTGCCATTGCGCATTTTACCTTCGCGGCTTTAGATATTTCTGTCGCGAGTATACCCCTATAAAACTTAACATAATTTACTTAAGTACATACAAAATTGGGAAAACACCTTTGTTCAAAAACGAAGTCATTAAGTTTTTTAATTTGATACGGAAACGAAAGAATCCTGACGATTGTCTAATCCAAAATTGTAGTTTTTGTTTTTAATATAAATAGTTATTTTTTTATAATTATTAACTTTGTTACAGTTACTATTACACAACGATTACGTACTTTTTAAAGGGTTATAACATCATACCCTCAACAATAAAGTGACTCCACTTAAAATTTATTAGTTTCCATTGATGTAACAAAAAAATTAAAAAAAAATGAAACCGGAAATAAAATTTCTATTTAGCTCACATCAATGTTGAAGGTATGTTTTATTCTCAAAGATAAAGTGACAAAAGACGAAATTTGTCTATTTGTAGATTTAGTAATGTAATGACTATTTAAAAACTAGAAATTTCGTCTCGCATCACTTTATTTTGAGGGTGCAAAATGTGTTTTAAGATGGTCTTATTTTAAAAATACCAATACCAACTATTTAATATAGATTGTAGGTTTTAAGTACGAATCCATAAGTTAAAAATAATCAAATCGCATAAAATTGAGTATTAGAAATAATTGGTAATTCAAAATAAGACCTTTTAATGTTTTTCCGTAACTGATGTTAACGCTCTTCTATATTTAAAAACTCTTAAAATGTCTGTATCTAAAGTTGATCTTAAATGTAAAATTCTTTCGATTATTCTAAAAGTTATTGACATCTGTATGTGTTACCTTATAACTAGGCTTTTGTGTCGGTATTTTGCAGCTCAATCTAGTAAATATATTTTAAATTCTGTAATGACAGTAAAAACTAAACAAAAAAACTTTCCTCATCTGCCAGCGAGCCGATCGATGTAATTCAGTTCTGGAGGGAACTACCGTTCATGTCTTCCCTGAAGTCTGATTTCTCGAAAGTGTGATGATTTGGCGCAGATAATTTAGCGCTTAAATTAAAATTCTAGTCTCGAGTCAATGCCAATTAGCAACTTCTCCTCGACTCCCGTGCTACTGTCCTTATCAACGGTCAAAAATTAGGAAAAATTAATGTTCTACTGCCGTTGAGAGTTACGCGCAAAGAATCTCGGATATTTAAATTAGCGCTGACAAAACAAATTATGTATGTTAAAAAGACGCTCATAAATTTAATAGGTTCAATTATTATGTTATTGAATTAAAAAAGAATCCCAATTAAATTAAACTTTTTAGATATTGATTTACAAAATACGTTGGATAGTGGCGGGCTGAAATTATGTTGGGATGAAAGTTGCAGTGAGTAATTTTATTTGCAAAAATATAGAGTGTAATTAAATACTGCCAATAATTTTTACACCAAAAAATGTGTATGTTCGAAATTATTGTATTGTATTATTTTATTTTTGGCCCTGGTTTCTTCAAAATTATTTAACCGCATTCAGCGTACATGTTGTCATTACAAAACGATTATATTAATTTTATTGCAAACAAAAGTTTGCTAGAGTTAACTGCAAAGTACTGTATTTTTGAAATTCTCGTTGTTTAGCATTGTTTCTGTCAGAAGGATCTATTTAAAGTTTGTTGATGTTAGAACCTCCCTAGTTTTTCCTTTGTCGTCCATTGGCAGAAACGTCATCGTCGAAAATTTAAAATTGTTATAATTCCTCTTTCTGTGTAAGTTTTATGTAAATGTAGGTGTATAAAATTATCGATGATGACAATTATAGTACACTGAGAAAAAGGAAGTTATGTGTAAGTTCCAAAATGTGCAGTACAATTTTAATTGTAACAAATTTCGATTAGCTGCATGTTTCTGTTTGTTTTAAAAACGGCAAATTTTAATATAAAAAAATTAATGAATTGAAAGATTTTTTGATGAATTTTGATTGTGAATATGTAAGATTTTTCTTAGTGTACATACTATCCAAATCAAATGTAGCCTGAAATTTATGTACATTCTGTATATAGTGTATCATACTGTAAATGTTTGCCAAAAAATGTTTTTATGTTCTTTTTTTTTAGTTAACCCCGGTATTATTGGAGGGTTTTTTTTTTTTAAATGGTACAATATATTTAAAATTGAGATATAATTGTAGGTACCACCATTAGTTTTTTTTTATTAGCTATTTGGTGAATTAAGTTTTGATGTGCAGTTAAGTCCAACTTTATAGTTTTTATAAGCTTTTTTTAATTTACAATTCATTTCGTAAATTTTTCAATATGGTACCATTTATTAACAAATTCCCCATGAATAAATGAAGTAATTCATGAAAAAAATATATATAAAGGAATTGTATGGTACAGTTTTATTATCGTCATTTCAGAAATAATTTAGAACAAAATGTGGTTGGTATGTAAAAATTATATAGAATATATAGATAGCTATTAAACAACTGTAAGGGATATTGTTTTAGACTATTTCTGAATCAACTATTTTTTTAAATTAATGATTTTTTAAACTGTGATAGTAGAAAAAGGACCACTATTTGTAAAAAAAATAAATATATGAAATTAAGTACAATAAATGTATCGATGTATCTATGTTTAAATCATTAATGTTGTCATAAATCAGTCGTAACGAGTCTGTTAGCGGTAATATATCAAATTTTTATTTAATTTACTTCATATAAAGGGTGTTTTAAAAACAGGTGACCCCGTCTCTAGGATAGGTAGAAAATTGAAAAATAATTGGGGTTAGTTTAGTAAAAAAATTTCGTAACGCCATTCGTATTCAAGATAAAGGGCGTTGTAGAAAAAAAATGTATACACATTTATTACGATTTTGTCGAAACTACTGGAAACATTGTAATGGAATTTTATGCGAATGTTTTAGAAGCTGATACATCGCATGAATTTGCTTTTATATCTAACTCTTATAGAGGGCGCTAGTTACACGGTTTGTACCAAATAATATTGAACATGAGGTTTCATTTACGCGACAAAATAAATTTAATTCACATAATGCATACTAATAAATAATAATATTAATAACTTTATTACCTTATACCAGCATCGGTTATTACTTCATAATTTTCAAATCAAAATATTCCAAAAACGGTACACAGTATCGAGTTTTACCAAGAGTACCTTTTTGGTGTAAAATTAAATGTTTAAGTTCACTTGAAATTTTAATTATTAAATAAAAAATTTATGTTCAATACTATTTGGTATAAACCGTGTAACTAGCGCCCTCTATAAGAGTTAGATATAAAAACAAATTTATGCGATGTATCAGCTTCTAAAACATATTCGCATAAAATTCCATTACAATGTTTCCAGTAGTTTCGGCAAAATCGTAATAAATGTGTATACATTTTTTTTCTACAACGCCCTTTATCTTGAATACGAATGGCGTTACGAAATTTTTTTACTAAACTAACCCCAATTATTTTTCAATTTTCTACCTATCCTAGAGACGGGGTCACCTTTTTTTTTAAACACCCTTTACAGGTTTTAAAGGTGCTCGACTGCCCCATGGGCAATCAATGGTTTGAGAAGATAGAATAGTAGAACAAGCAATTCACCAATTAATACTGCGACTGAAAATGGTGTTCGCACGGAACTGAAACTCAAATTCTGGACACATCGGACGAATTATTTTTTCTCGTAAATGACTGCTGTGGGCACATTATGAATTCAGTTTTACAGAGCTGTTTAGTCCAATATATAGAGGATCCAAAAAGTGGTTCAGCTTACATTAATTGCGGCAAAAGATTTTTTTTCAAGGATCGTTTGGTATTGTTTGTGTATACCAACCTCGATAGTGGTGGGGACAACTTTTGGTGGCCGAAAAACCTCAAAATTTCTGGACTTCTGTTCAGGTTCTCGATTATAACTCGAAAACGGTCTATATTTTGAAAATATCGCATTATAGTAAATTAAAGAGGACAATATTTCGAGTCGATAAAAAAAATTCAAAATTGGTCTAGTAGTTCGATTTTTTATGTGGTTTCAAAAAACAACAAATTTTTTCACCTACCAAAAACTGTGTTTTACACATTTTTAATTTGCTGTAACTTTCTTCCATATAAGTTGTAAAGCATCAACCGTGAATTCAAAAAAGTTACCAGTCGATTTCATCGTCAGGAATCATTCACATGGCGCCCTCTATAACAAAATGTAGAATAATACATAAAATAATATTCGTTGCCTAAAGTTATGCTTCCATGCCGATTTTGATAACAATTGATAAATTAATAGCAAAAAATGGAAACATAATTTTAAATTTAACGCCTTGTATCTTTTTCCACTGCAATATTTGATTAAGGCATATTTGGTCCTATCATATTTTGGTCCAAATCACCCGCCCTTAGCCTATGTCTCAATAGTTATGAATCACAATGTGTGCTGAGCTAATTGTATATACCTTTTGAAAGTGTTTCCAAACTAGCTGAAGTTACACCTGCTAGTCCAATAGGAAAATTATGCAAGATGTAGTTTTAGGAAGAGTTTCTTAAAAATTATCTATGTGAAGCAGTGTTGATTTATCAAATATTATTTAACCTTTTTTAAATAAAGTGTCTCTCACCTGAACATAAAATAATTTGCAACGAAAATTTTTTTCAACAAAAGAAAGATGCTTTCTATGAAAATAAAATATCCCAACTCCAATTGATCATATTTAATGTGGAAATCACAAGTGGAAGTTCACCAATTGGTGCTCTGCTTCTTGTTATTACTTACCCTTACCCATTACCCTTGTTCTGGTAAAGATGTGAATATTGTACAGGGTGAATCACTACCATTGGGACGGAGAATTATGGCGAAACAATAAAAGTTTTAAAATTTTTGTCACCTAAGTAGTTTGTATCTTGATAAAGGCTACATTTTGAAATATACATGATGTCCCAATAAAGTGTGGCGTAGTAAGGTTATATTTTTTCTTATTGGACTTCCTGAATTTTACTGCATTTTCGGATTTTCCGTAAAAAAAAGGTATACTTTCTTAATGGTTCCCTATATCTAAGTAAAGAGTGTTCTAAGTTGTCCACTTTTCTTAAAATGTAATATTTAAAAAAAGTCATTATCTACTAATCCAACAAATTATAACAAATTTACTTTTACGTCTAAATAGTTTGGTATTAATTGAATGTATTTTATGATTGAGTATTAAACATCTCTTTGCAGGGTGTTAAGAATTTACAGTTTCATTAATAGATCCATTTAATATGTAATATGGGGCTTATTTTAAATAGAACATCATGTATTTGAATAATTTATAACTTTTAAAAAAATGTCCATTTTCGATTAGTGTAAGGGTGTCCTATGCCTAGATGTCGATAGTTTTTGTGCAATTTACAATTTTCTTATTTCTACATAACTCGGAACACTCTGTACTCGGTGTCCCATAAGAAAAATATAACTTTGATACGTCACACTTTATTGGGACATCATATATATATAGCAAAATAATTTTAAAATGTAGCCTTTATCAATATACAAACTAGTAATGTGACAAAAATTTCAACACTTTTACCGTTTCGCTATAATCCTCCTTAACGTTGGTAGTGATTTATCCTGTATAAAAATAAAATATGTAGTTTTAGGTTAGGTTAGGTTTTATGTGAGTGGGGCGTGGTCGCCCCTCCACCGCGACCCTTAGTAGGTCTATTGTGGCTCACCCCTAGAGGCTACAGTTCACCGCACAATCCAGCCCTTCTTACGAAGTTCATGGTTGTATAGGGTGAGATTTTTTTAAAATCGGTAGGTTCTAGGTTAGTGTAACCAAATATGTTGAACCTTATTCTTCCCAGGCCGGGGCATGAACATAGTATATGTTCAGCAGTTTCGTCTTCCACGCAGCAGAACCGACAGTCCGTTTGTTGGTTCAGATCTATCTTTCTGAGGTGGTATCTCAGACGACAGTGTCCCATAAGCAGTCCTGTTAGAATACGCAGGTCATTTCTGCTCCATTCTAGGATCTGCTTAGTTGTGTTTCTCGAGGGTTGTAACGGTAAAAACGCCTTCGAGTGGGTTAGCCCTGGTAAGTCGGACCAGTACGTGAGTATTTTCCTCTCCGCCCAGTCCGAAATAATTGTTTTGGCGGCACTTGTGGTGACTCCAAAAACCGGTTCTGGTCCAGTGAACGCAGAATGTAGTTTTAGTAACTGGAAATTATTGAATTCATTACGGCGTTATATGATTTTATATATGGCATTTCCTGACTCAAAATAAATAAAGCATTTCAATCTACTTATTAAAACTTGTACTGTAATAACACAGTTAATTTAAATTACTTCAGGATACATGTAAAATGACAAAATGTTCCATGTTTCTGCCTTTAGCATGTAAAATCAAATAATTTTATGAAAATGACGTGCCTAGACAGAAGAATAAAAAAGGTTTTAGTAGAATGTCAAGGAATGTGTTTATTAATTTACTTAACATTTACACCATAGATCATATGTACCCTTGCACCTTATTCAAGTTTTCAACTGCCATTGAGGGCGAAGTCAAAGGCCGAATCTGTTTTTAGTTTCATTTACTAGTTATTTTTCTTGTGTCAGTTATGTTGTTTGGTGATTTTTCAGGAAAAGTGGATTATTAAAAGTGTTGTGTTGTGAATATCAATCTGTAAGTTAATGCCTCATTTTTTAAAGTATATATATAATAAAATTTTATGATGAAATAGAACATAGCAATTTCAATGTAAAACGTTAAATTATCCCCACTTCGTCGACATGGTTACTAATCAGTATGAAACTGTTAACGACGGTGTGTACGTCTGACTTATCAGGAAAGAGACTAAGACGTATGCAAGAGATCAAATAATTTCTCTTCTAAAAATGCAATTTTACCACAACGGCTTTGAAAATAAAAAATATTCTACGAATTACAAAACATAACATTAACTTCTGAAAAATAAACTAAAAATTTGAACTCTAAAAAGAAACATTACAAATCTAATGTAATGAAGGTTCCAATAAACCACATTGTGCCAAACAATAGCCGCATCTGTGAACAGAGATAATCTCATATCGCTGAGTAGATTTGGTGTAATGTTGGCACAAAGTTAGATCATTTTCTCCCTTAATCCATTAAGATTTGTGATGTGTAACATCTTTGATCTCGCATTCTTGCATGTGTAACATCTTTCCTCTCGCTTACTCGCAATTTGTGGGAGTCATTTCGTGAAATGTGTAATAGTAACATTTAATTTAACGAATGACAACAATAGACGTCAACCATTTTTCCGAGAGTTGATTTGACGAATGAGCACGCGGTTAGAGTTGGCCTTCATTTGGCCATTATGAGGTTGATTTCTGTAACTGTCAGTGTCAATAAAATAAAATACAATTTTCAATAAAAAGAATTATTGTTGGTATGGGAAATTTCAAATAATACCTGACTCATTTTTTTCAGAATATAATTTTAAAATTGCTTATTACTAAAGTGAGATGACAAATGTTACACATCATATGCGACTACTATAAGGCTCGCTCGTTTTTTATCTCTCTTATCTGACAAGTGAGACGTACACTCCGTCGTTAACAGTTTCATAATGATAAGTAAAGTCGCAAACACATGTCGACGAAGTGTGGACAATACAAATTAGAGTGTTCTAGTTAATTACTTGATTATTTATCGCGAATATTTATTATATTTTGTGCTGGTCGACTTGATACCAGACACCTCAACGTTTTGCATTGAAATTTCCATGTTCCACAAATATTTTTTCATACCTGTATATTCAGCTATCAAAATCATGTCACTGCCTACAAACCGGCGCTCTTCTTGAAGTCAAGCTACATGAGATATCTGGGTGGTTGTATTTATTTTCAATATATCAGCGGTATTTTATTGATCCCAAGCAATTTCACAAAACGTAAACAATTTATTTGTTTTGATTTCAGGGCAGAGCTCCTACAATTAGAGAATTTATGATTGCTTACAAACTAGCTTTATAAATTTTTCGTCAGGTGGTGTCAAGACTTTTGAAATAGCTAATTATTTTGAAACTTTTCAAGACGGAAGATTTTCTTGTTATCATCTCAACACATATTTTGGTTCATTTTTGAATGACAGTTTAAGGAGGTGTTCCTAAATAGGATAAAATTAACTTCTGGCGCCAAAATCAAATTTACCCTTTTTACAAAGATAAATAAAGGAATGCTAAGATGGTTTGGACAGAATGTATGAAGGAAGATTGACAAACCAGATTTATTAGGCGGGTGTGAATGTGAAAGTCAGTAGAGGTCGACCTCGGCGAACATATCTCGATCAGATCGAAAATTTTTTAAATCTCCCAAAGTACCAGCAACCGACGAGCATGTATGATAGCGCTGATGAAAGTAGAAGAAGCAAAAGACCTGTGTAAGAACAGTAACAAGTAAAAATATGTGGTCTCTGACTACCCCTACGGCAAAAAGGCGTGACTAATGTTTGTATTTATCACAACTTACAAACTAGATTTATAAATTATCTTTCAGATGACGTCCAGACTTTTAAAATAGCAAATACATTACAAGTTTTATTGCACTAATTTATTTAACAATGTTTCGATCACTATTACTACCCCTAAAACTCATAAATATTGAACATTTACTCAATATCTCGGTTTTTTAACAAATAATTATATTATAATAAATAAAAAAAATTAATTCATTTTTTATTACCAATTACTAAACTAATATAATACTGAAACTATGTCCCAACTATATACTACAATAATTTAGTAAGACCTTTATCTTTGTTTTAACAAATTGCGAGTTACAATGATCATTAATACGTTTAATAGAAATATTAACTGAACCAGGAGTTGCGGTAATTTTAAATATGATCAAATATATTCACTAATACGTCTCATTTTAAAAAAACTTGTTTACTTAATCCGTTCGTTGCTTTTGTTTTATATTTACACTCCTGAATAAAATTATTTCATATATACAGTTATGGCTACGAAATAAATAATATACTTTGTTATGTGGTTTTTATTTATTTGATATTTAATTGATTTTAAACCACCGCAAAAATAAAAATAATTGTATAGAATAAAAGCGTTTTTTTTTTGTTAATCGTAAAATATTGTCCATTTATTTACATCTACCATATCTACATATTATTTTTTTAAATTACATTATCCTGTATTTGAAAATATTCAATAAATAATTTAATTATTAAATAAGTATCACATCTCTAACATTAATAATGAAATAGAGAACTTGGTATTATTTTTTGTTTTCATTAATGTTATTGTTGGATATATAATGTTCACGTCATGGTACGGTGGACAGTAACGTTTCCTTCGAAATAATTTTCGGAGCCATTGTATTCACTGCTGATTATTGGTAAACTGTTCCTATATTTGAATTTGTCGTATTTCGTATTCCTCGAGGGTTTTCCTCTACTTCCATACCGTAAAAGTCGGTTTGTTCCAGAATCCGGAGGCAAGACCTGTGCATACACCAATCATAATTATTTTTAAAATTTTGATAAAATAGCTTGTCATGCACTTATGATGTAGCAATAGCAGTACTTCTTTGTAAATAAATG
This sequence comes from Agelastica alni, assembly GCA_950111635.1. Lineage (NCBI taxonomy): Eukaryota > Metazoa > Arthropoda > Insecta > Coleoptera > Chrysomelidae > Agelastica > Agelastica alni. The sequence continues at coordinate 42,853,704 of OX467709.1, forward strand.
AAAATAAAAAAAGTATCTACACTTCCGTATTTGTCCACCAAAATTGTGAAACGCTCCTTATGCGCTTTTATAACCCATGGGATTTTTTTATTATTAAAAAGATTTAAAACCCAAACAAATGTATTTTTCTCTATAGCTCGATGATTAAGGCACTAAGGCTCCTCAACAGTGGAACCCATTGTTCGTAGTAAGTTTAATTTATTCAGATGTGGACAAATGCAAAATCGAACGTACTGGTACTACGAATTCATTTGTCGCAACTCTTGGACAGACTGGTATCAAGATCAAAATAGACAAGGCATTGATTCTAATGTAAATCTTTGGCATCAATAAAACACTTCTTTAAAGATTAGGTTAGAATGGGTTAGGCAAACACGTGAGGAAAATACTTGTTCCCGTAAACTTAACTTGTGGAATTCAAGTACCTATAACTTTTTAGACTTGAAATATTATCGTTAGAGACCACTTTCGGTTAAATCAGTCGGAGTAGGATGAAACTTCAAAAACACACGACGGTTTCCGAATAAACTTGCTTGAAAGTAAACCAAAGAAGCACACGCGAAATTTTTGAGCGGAAATATGTAATTATGTAGAAAGAGGTTTAAGTGTGGTAGTTTCGTGGGTGTGTGGGTGTTTTTGTTGCTGTTATACTTTTCTATTTAAAATTGATACACCAAAAAATATGATCAAAACTACTCTGCGGAAATAAAAGAGGTAATTGCTAATGTATTTAAATTTATGAAAAACTTGGCAAAAAGCTTGCCAGTTTGGAGTGGGGTGAGGAGTGGATTACATCCACTCCAAAAGGGCTTGAATTCGTGTTGTCTACCTACTAGGGGTGGGCTCAACTTTAAAAAAGTACTATTTAAATTAGGTTTTCGATAGCAAAAGACACCCGATAATAGTAATGTATTATGGAAAGTTATGATGTAAGTTTAATGCGTTTAGAATAAGAGAATAATTTTTTATTCAGTCATTGGCGAAAAGAACAACTGATGATTTCGAAACTATCAATTTATATATTTTTTTATTTACTTTCAATTTTAATACATTTTCTACTACATAAATATTTGGTAACCGTTACAAAATATTTACGATACACCATTGCTACCCAATTCGGTATGATTTGGAACTGCACATCTGTGCTGATTTTGGGAATATGGTGGGATCCGTTGACATGTCTCTTTCTTTAAAAATTAAAGTCTACTTGTACCTATATAAATTCCTTAAGCTAAACCCAATCGATTTCTATGGGGACGTCTCTATATGATGGTAGACAATTACGATAATGTCTACGCTTATTATACCAACTAATGAGTAATAATACGCCAAAATGATTTACCATTAAAATATATTGGGTACACTAAATAGTTTAAGCCAGTTCCGATTTATTGTATTCAGTAATATAATATTGGGCAAATACGGAAGTGTCCCAAAAAAAAAAACAAGAAAATTAACGAATAATAATAAAATATGAAAATTTGAAACGTATGCACAAAGTAGATTTGCAATTTGGTTGGATTAACCTAATTTGTTTAATAATTCTTTTAATTTACATTTAAAATAAAGAAAGACGCATACTTAAGATAACAAATAAATTATAGTTTAAAAAAACTATTATTATTTTTTACTTTGATTAACTCTAAAAGCGTATTTTTTAATTTTTTTATACTATAATTTATTTTTCGCTTTTTAGTTCGATTTGTTTCTATCACTAAAAAAATTATGTATTAAATGGTAAGAGCACAAAAAGAATGCATCGGCCGGGAATCGAATCCGGGCTGCCCGCGTGGCAGGCGAGTATTCCACCACTGAACCACCGATGCGACGAACTGTGTTAATATTTGTTCTGCGCGCATGCGTAGTTCATGCACTAGTTCTATCTCTCTTACTCTCATGCAAAGGATCCTTGAAGAAATGTATGAATCCTAGCAAAAGTAATCAGGATAATCGGATATTTTGATCGAATTATTGCATTGTCGTCAGTCTTTCACCAGTGTGCAAGGTTTAAATTAAATCTGATCGCTTAAAGTAGGGAAAAATCGAGGCGAAAGAGTCAGTTACAAACATACAAGCAAAAAAACAAGATACAGGTGAAACTAATATAATGACTACAAATAAATCTCAAAATAAAATGCCGACAAATTATCACACAACTATTACCAAAATCTTTTCAGATTTTAATGGTAAGTTATTTACCAGTTTTAACGTATTAATTATTCTCATATAAAATGTGGGTTGAATTCGACCAAAAATATTCGAATTTACATGAAAAGTAATATATTAAGGGATACGCTAAAGAGGAAGTGAGCAAGGTAAGACTGAATTTAAAAGCCAAAACAAAATTTTTTCAAAGAGAAAAATAGAGAATTTAGGAGAGATAATATCTGAGAATTCTTGCCTCAATTTATCCTAAACATCATGACTGAAGTGATAGTAGTTAAGCAATTGTTTTACCTGCAGAACGGTGTTCAAGAGTTTGGCTTGTTTCTCCGGCGAAGCGGGATTATTAATGACGATCATTGCTTTTTGTTTGCGTTCCAAGTCCGCGTTTTTCCTCATGAGCGACTTTGCTTTTTTATTGAGCAATTCTTGAGCTTCGGGATAGTGAGATAGGGCTTCGTTCAGATCGGCTTTACTCAAAACGAACAGATTTGAGTATCCATGAGACCTGAAACTAAACTTAGTAAAACTAAAAGTACATTAAGGGCGGCTTGTAACACAATAAGGGGTGGGCCATAAGTCAGTCCGTCCCTCCTAAACTTTGAAACCCAAAAAAACAAACTCTTTCACTTGTTCCAATTTTTATTCTTTAATCAGCACCTTACAATTTGTCATGCTTTTTTCTCTTTCAAAAACCATTACTTTCGTCTTACTTATATTTAGAAATTTCACTTTGGGCCTAAGAGCTGGCATAAAAATGTGGGAACATTGTAAAGAAAAAAGTTGAAAAAATGAATATCCAAAGCGAAAATCTGCATGAATTATGTAAAACAGACAACAAAGACCTTTTAAAACATGTTGAATTAGAATTGTTTGCAAGGGTTTAACGAAATTTTAGAATGAGAGAAATAATTTTTAATTGACCAGAATTCCGAGTTAGTTTACGCAGTTAAACTAATAATGAAGAAATGAAAGAAGCCATTTATTGCATTAGATGCGTTAGAATGTAATATTTAAAAATTACTGAAATATTATCTTGTAAAACTTTATTACAGTAACAAATGAATAAAAAGTGTGTTTTACTATCAATGCTAGCCACAAAAGTACACGCGTAGAAAAGTCGTTTAAAGTCCTCTTTCCGAAGAGAGATGAATGGGTGAGAGGAGAAATCCTCTTCCCAGAGTCTGAATACGTAATGTACACAGATAGCTCAAAAACCCCAGATTGAGTTGGGGCCGGTGCTTTCAGCAGGAAACCAAAAATTAAAATATCTACCAGTCTTGGCAGGTATGCTACAAACTTTCAGGCTGAAGTCTTCGCTATCGAATTGTGTGCAAGAGAGCTGACTAATAGCAAACAAAAACATAAGTATAATATCAGACAGCCAGGCTGCTTTAAAATCACTGAGCTCCAACAAGATAAATTCTAAACTTGTATGTATGACCCTGCTGTGGGTACCTGGGCACCAGGGGGTAGAGGAAAACGAAAAAGCCGACACCATTGCAAATTAGTGGGCCGAATCTGCGTTTACTGGATCAGAACCAGTTTTTGGAGTACCTACAAGTGCCGCCAAAACAATTATTTCTGACTGAGCGGAGAGGAAAATACTCACGTACTGGTCCGATACACCAGGGTGGACTCACTCGAAGGCGTTCTTACCTAAATCCTCGAGAAACACAAATAAGCAGATCCTAGAATGGAGCAGGAATGACTTGCGAATTCTAACGGGACTGCTGCGGCTTTGCTGCGTGGAAGACGAAACTGCTGAACATATACTATGTTCATGCTTCGACCTGGGAAGAATAAGGTTCAACATATTTGGTTATACCAACCTAGAACCTACCTATTTCAAGAAAAGGGCTGGATTGTGCGGTGAACTGTTGGGGGTGAGCCACAATAGACCTACTAAAGGTGGCAGTGGAGGGGCGACCTACGCCCCACTCAATAATACCTAACATAACCTACTATCAATTTGAATAAGTTTATTTTATGACACTTGACACACATTATCCTGATCTTGAGATACATTCAAAATGTAGATTTAGAGACGATTTGTTAAAGATAGCGATCCGTTCGATTTAAATCGAATTGGTTATCACCCAACCACACCTTTACTTCTTCAACATGATTACATATTCCCGATGAAGATATATGCGTGAACTTCTTTATTTATTGTCAAGCAGGGTTATTCGGCAACCTTCGTGTTTTTTTGACGTTTCAATCTACTCCGATTGATTTAACCGAAAGTGGTTCCTAACAATAATAATTCAGATCTACTACTATCCAATCTTAAATGTTAAGTTAACCATTGAGTTAACTTACTAAGTTATAACCCGCACTTAATGTTCTTTTATTTTAATTTACAGTGGTTTTAATGTATACGTGACTGTATGTATGTATGTATGATTTTAATATCTTAAATTGAAAATTAAATATTAAATTGAATAAATTATATATACCTAACATCGGCTGTTCTTCTATTCATTCCGGGTATTCCCAGAAGGCTCATTTCTCCAAAGACAGATCCTTCAGACAATGTGGCAAGAACTTCGTTTTCATTTGGACCTATTACCTAATAATTGTCAATGAACATTGTTAATTTTTATTCAAATTAAACATTCTTTTTTTAGCATTTAAAAAAATATTATTTCCTTAGATAGAATTACCTGTACTTTTCCAGATTGTACGATGTACATTTCTTTTCCAACGTCTCCTTTCTTACAAATAATATCCGAAGGCAAATAAATCACGGATTTCAATTGTAAAACCAATTCCCTTAGCAATGCCTCGTCACAATCGGCGAACAATTTCACTTTGCTTAAAGTTTGTATGTGAACATTTATGGCAATGTCAGTTTTCATTTTGTGTGGCAGGCAATCCATTATGGTATTTTCATCTGCAACATGCACAACTTAATTAGGAAAAGGCGCCAATCCACCTACTTACCTATTGTAATACAGAGTGTTCAAAATTTATTAATAAATTTAATAAACGTCAATGTTCCACTTTATGTTAAATGTCAAGTTTATTATTCTATGTCAAGTATGATATTTACCAACTGGGGCATTTCATCTGAAGCGGACAGCAAAAAAAAATACGAGATTCTGAAATTCGTTCAAAATAGACCTAAATGTACGCCTCGATGGTATGAACGTGAACAAACAATTTTTTAAAAATGTATAAATCCGATTTTTAAAAACCAGCTAATGTTACCTATACTATAGGCATAATCCATTTCGGGTGATATGCAGATGCTTGTTAAGTAAAAGAAAGAACTATTAAATTTATCCATTCGAAGTGACCACCTATGGACCGGTTTCGGGGTGTTGCCACTCATCACCGCACACAAAAAATGGTGGCAATCTATCAGCACGTTTTCGAGTAATAAAAATAATAATTTTCGTCAATCTTCTAAACCCTCTGACAAAGCATTTTCGGATATAAGTAACTTAGATTAAATCGATCTATTTTTCGCCCAGGTGTCTGCCATTACCTGTTGTCCACGTATTTTCTGGACAGGTTGTATATCTGAGGAGTCAATATTTCCTCATTTACTTTGGGTTAAAAACTCAGGGCAGAACTCATACGGACTACGAACAGATGTGAAATTTTTCATAGATACTTTAACGATTCATTCTACAAATCTCGTCCAAACATTTTTGTTTTTTTTTATAAACTTAAAGAATTTCAAATGGAAACTTAGGTAAAATTACAAACTGTACACTCTAATGCTAAAATTGCCAATGGTAAAGTTAAAAACCGTCAAAAATTTATTATAAAAATGAATGAATCATATACAAAAAACGAAATAAGTCGTTTGCATTTTATTAAATGTGTCTCATTTCTCACTGTGGCGTTTAAAATTATACGATGAGTATAGTCTTGTTAAGTTTTATGTAAACTTTGTCTATAATGTATACTTTTTTGATTTTATTTAATAAAAGAAAATTATTCAATGTCTTAAACTCCTAGACGACAAAAGTATTGAAAAATTAACTAAAATATTCAATAAAATATATATTACCGGACAGATTTCCAGAAAATGGCTCAAATCTACCTTCATTGCTATACCAAAGAAATCCACTTCAAGACGATGCAATGACTAACGTACCATAAGCCTCATGAGTCATCTTAAAAATTCTACCTATGAGATTATACTGGAAATGTGAAGAGTATAGGGGTAACACCCAATTTGGATTCCGAAAGGCAACAGGAACAAGAGAGGCATTGTTTTGCATACAAGTTCTAGTTCAGAGATGCAGAGATATGGACTGTGACATACATGCATGCTTTGTGGACTATCAGAAAGCTTTTGATAGAGTAAAACACATCAAGTTAATAGAAATGTTGAAGAAGATAGGTATTGACAACAATAACCTCCGGATAATAAAAAATCTCTACTGGAATCAAACAGTACAAGTTAAAAACAAAGGTCAGATGACTGATGAAATAAAAATTCCACGGGGCGTGCGACAAGGGTGTGTGTTGTCACCACTTTTATTTAACATATATTCAGAAGAAATATTTAATAATGCGCTGTGTGATTCAACAGCAGGAATTCTTATAAATGGTAAACGAATCAACAACATCCGATTCGCGCATGATACAGTAATATTCGCCGCCGACAAACTAGACTACCTACAAAATATAATGAGCCAGCTTTCAATGCACAGTCAGGAATATGGAATAGATATAAATATGAATAAAACCAAATACATAGTGATAAGCAAAAATCCACCACCACCCAGGCAGCTTATTATAAATAATACAGTTATTGAAAAGGTAGAGACCATAACATATTTGGGAACTAAAATCAACGAGAGCTGGGATCATTCTCTCGAAATACGTTGTCGAAAAGAGAGGGATCGTGCTGCATTTCTTAAAATTTCGAAATTGTTAAAATGCCACTTTCTGAACTTAACAACTAAAATATGACTTCTCCGATGCTATTTGTTTTCTGTGCTCCTATATGGAGTTGAGTCATGGACTGTAACATATGCAGCCAGTAAAAGGTTGGACGCATTTAAGATGTATCGACTGTATCGACGTATACTAAGAATCCCTTGGACAGCCCATGTTACAAACAAAAGAGTACTCGATATTTTAAACAAGGAAATGGAGATCATGAGTACAGTCAAAAGTCGGAAACTGGAATACTTAGGACACATCATGAGAAACAGGAAAGATACGTTCTGTTGAAGCTTATCCTACAGGGAAAGGTGCTTGGAAAGAGGAGACCAGGTAAAAGAAGGATCTCATGGCTTAAAAATCTGAGAACTTGATTTGCAACCTCCACCACGGGTCTATTTAGGGCCGCAGTTGATAAAATTATTATTGCCAGAATGATCACCAACGTTCGGTAACGGACAGGCACTGGAAGAAGAAGAACAGTTTAATTTCACTGGCCCTCTTTTAAAATTTTACGCTCGGACCACGACGGGACCGAATTTATTATAGTTTTAGGTACATACTAATTTTGGGACCAAATTTACCGGTTATTTTCAACCCTTTCTTCGTTGGGACGGAATTTGCCTATTCCCGGTTAGACCGTTGATAAGTTTAAATAGGTTAGTACAGAATACATATTAATATCGCCCCGATTAATATTAGGTATATTGCAAATTTGTCTAATTTGGAAAACAATTTCCAAAAAATCATTTCTGTGTTTATACGTCCATGCGACAAACAGACTCGTTTCAACTCGTAGGGACAAATACGTGTAAAACAAAACATTATTGTGTCAGTGCCGACTGAAAAGTCTTCAAGCAAAACCAGGTGAGTGGCTCATAGTTGCTCGACCTTTTTTTTCTGAAAATAGTCGCAATAAGTGTAGACCTATCGTGTGGGACGCAGACGGCCCGCACTGCGACTATTAGAAGGGGGAGGGATTATAGAAAGGAGATGATTGTGGACCAGCTTTTTGAAAAGTTGCAGGTCATAGTTCTCTGGAAAAATTTTGGAAGCTTGTTTCATTTCGAAGCAGCCCTGTAAAAGAAGGATTCTTAATGGAGATTGGTCCTTGTAGTGTCAACCTTGAGAATAAATGGGTGAGACTGATCAGACCTCAGGAGTTTCTCGTTCACCGTCCACAGCGCTGCTTAACCCGAAAAACTTTATTATCATATTTCGTATGTCAGTATCTCTCTATTCTTAGGCCACAACCTTCTAGTTTGCTTGCCAAAGTTAACAAAAAAAATAAACGAATATTATGAGTACCCACATTTATAAAATAATGTAAAATTTATTGATAGTTACCTAATGTTCGTTGGGTTTCCCAAGTGTAATTGAACCATAACTTGACCCTGCGTTGCATGTCTTGCGGCAAGTTCAGTCTGCGCATGTATTCCAACGTTTCGTTTACTAACTTGCGATACTCGGTCCTGGATCTGGTGGCCGTTGATATTATGTCTCGGATTTGACCGATGAGGAGGGCGAACACGAACACGCCCATCAGCCACGAAAACGTCATGAACATGTATTCGATTTCTTGGGTGGGTTTTGGATTTTTCCCTTTAAATTAATTAGTTAACGGAACAACATTAAACAGGGCATGTTAACATTCGATAAACTCACCGATAGAAGTAGCAGTCTTGGTGGCGAAATAAAAACACTTGATGTAAGCGTTTCCTTTTCCGTTAAAAACGAAATTGTTATTGCCGACGCCTTCCCATGCCGAAAATGAGTAATAAGCGCACGCGTTCAAATGTATCAGATACATCATGTACATCAACGTCCTAGAAATCCTGATCACGTAAGGATTCGACAGAAGTTTATCGACCAGACTAAAGAATTCACAAAAAGTGTGTACTTTGAAGAACCTCGGTAGACGAAGAATCACAAATTCCGGACCCCAAATTATGTAAAGGAAGTCTAAAGGCAAGAGAGATAGCAGATCAAGCTAAAACGATAAAAAGTATTTATTTTAAAAAATGGAAATTTCATTTTTTTTTACTTATAAACAATCAATCTCTGTGTGCTATTTATTACCTGTGACATTTCATGTGAAGCGGACAGAGAAAAAAAATTCAAGGTTCTGAAATTCGTTAATATAGTGCTTTCGTTTCAAAACCAGCCAGTACAAATAACTTTTGATTTTGCGTAAATGTAAGAAAAACAAAAACCCTTCGAATTTTAAATCAAGGGGGAGGTTTAAAAATGTTATTCTGCTATCTCCAAGTGGCACCCCTTTAACATCTTTCTTTAAAATTTTAAATTGCAACCCCTACCTTGTGATCTTCTTCTTAGTCATATCTTCATTGCCGAAGAGTTGTGACATCATGTCTATGAGCATTGATGGGTCGATTGTCTCCACTGCTGTCGGTCTTCCGCTACTCTTAAATTTGTCTGCAAGGTTTACCCTGTAATCTCTTTAATTTGGTCTATCCATCGTGATGGAGATCTTCCTCTTGACCTTTTACCTTCCATTTTGCCCTGCACGATAAGTCTTTCTAGATTGTCTTGATCTCGTCTGGTGATGTTTCCGAGGTAACCAAGAATGCGACGTCGGCAACTGGTTGATAATCGATCGTTGATTCCTAATTCGCTTAATAATAATGACACATTGGTCCGGAGTGCAGTCCAGGGTATGCGAAGCATCCTCCGCCAGCACCACATTTCAAATGCATCTATTCGTTGCCTGTCGCTCGACTTTATTGTCCAGGATTCGGAACCATATAAAAAATATCGAAAACACTAAGGTGTTAACCAGGGCTCTTTTAGTGTTTCTGGTTATGCAACCGTCTTTCCATATCTTGGATAAGTTTGACATTGCTGTCCTCGCTAATACTACCTTGTGATACATCAAATGATAACCCAAGAAAAATGCAAATCAGCCTTATAAATAACGATTTATTCTATCGATTTATTTTGCAGATACCATTAAACATAGCAACATTACAACAGAAACTAAAATGAAGTTAATTACAAACAGCTCATTAAATATATTTACAGTAACTGTTTAAAGTGTGTTTCGTTATTTTGTAGGCAACTCTTCAGTTATTCTAAGCTTTAGTTTTTTAATGTCTCCGGGAGGAGTTTTGTAAACTAATGTTTTTAAATAGCCCCACAGAAAAAAGTCAAATGGTGTTAGATCTGAAAATCTTGCCGGCCATTCTATAAAACCTTTTCTGTCAATCCAATGTCTTGGAAATCGTTCGTATAGCCAATGTCTTACAGCTAGTGCGTAATGTGGTGTCCTGTTGAAAGTATATATTCTGTTCATTTAGCACCATATTTCCCTGTTCATCAACTTGTCTTTCTAGTTATTAAGTAATATGTGGATCAATTTCATTTTCTAAAAATTGTGGGTACAATTATTCCGCTAGGTTTTGGTCAATAAAAAGTTGTCCAATTATCTCATTTCCAGCCCATAGGTTAGGTTAGGTTTTATGTGAGTGGGGCGTGGTCGCCCCTCCACCGCGACCCTTAGTAGGTCTATTGTGGCTCACCCCTAGAGGCTACAGTTCACCGTACAATCCAGCCCTTCTTACGAAGTTCATGGTTGTATAGGGTGAGATTTTTTTAAAATCGGTAGGTTCTAGGTTAGTGTAACCAAATATGTTGAACCTTATTCTTCCCAGGCCGGGGCATGAACATAGTATATGTTCAGCAGTTTCGTCTTCCACGCAGCAGAACCGACAGTCCGTTTGTTGGTTCAGATCTATCTTTCTGAGGTGGTATCTCAGACGACAGTGTCCCATAAGCAGTCCTGTTAGAATACGCAGGTCATTTCTGCTCCATTCTAGGATCTGCTTAGTTGTGTTTCTCGAGGGTTGTAACGGTAAAAACGCCTTCGAGTGGGTTAGCCCTGGTAAGTCGGACCAGTACGTGAGTATTTTCCTCTCCGCCCAGTCCGAAATAATTGTTTTGGCGGCACTTGTGGTGACTCCAAAAACCGGTTCTGGTCCAGTGAACGCAGATTCGGCCCCCTGTTTTGCAAGGGTTCCAGCCCATGCATTGATCTTCGCTGGAAACTGAGTATTATCCTGTCAAAACACGTGAGGATTTTTATTATTCCACGACTTACAATTGTGTTTTTTAACAAAGCCATTTAAATAAAACGTTGATTCATTACTGAAACAAATATTTTTTGGGGACATTGTTTCACAAAATTTAATTATGCGGTCATAGCTGTCTTGACTAAGCTGATGATGAATTTGTATTTAATGAGGAAAAAACTTTTGCAATTTTAACACTGAGTATGAAACCAACAGAAATATTTGTAAGTTTTGATACTTTTGAATTGAAATAGGTAGGATCTATAGCATTATGACCCAGTACCTCAATTTGTGCAGCTTCGTCGAGAATTCTGGGATTATATTTTTCCAGTTTCTACAAACTTCCGTACCAACTCTTTTATAGTTTGGTAGCCTATATTTTTATTAGGATGCCTTCCATTAAAAACTCGAACTGTTCCTCGAGCGCATTTGTTTTGATGACCATAAATAAATATTATTTTTATTTGTTTTTTACTGCTACAAATAATGGCTAATTTAACGTCACGAAAAACTAACTAAATATAACATTAATATTTTTGAAATAAAGAAACAAAATGACAAAAAATGTCAAAAAGGTGACATGTATTCAGAAGTGACTTAATTGATCCTTAATTAGACATCTATCTATCCAACAGTGGCGTAGGTCGTTTTTGTTATGGTCTCATGTTATTTCACAAAAATTTTTGTTATCTGTAAAATGAATCTATAAAATAAATTTTTGTTTATATGGCTGATTTGCATTTTTCTTCAGTTTTTATTTGATGTGTCACAAGGTAGAGATTGCTGTTTGACATTTTCAAGAAGAGATGGATGATGTTAAAGGGGTGCCACTTGAAAACGGCAGAATAAGATTTTTAGACCTCCCGCTTGATTTAAAATTTGTTTTTCTTACATTTTTCGCAAAATCAAAAGTTTTTGTACTGGCTGGTTTTAAAATGAAAGCACCGTATAGGTATTGTTGGAATGTAAAGCGAATGTAAGGCTAAAATAAATTACTACAGCTACTACCTACTACTACTGTAATAAAAATATTAGAATTGAATTACTATTGAAAGGCACCACAAGCGGCTAAATTTGGTGGAGTGGGATTAAAATGAATACAAAGCACTGTATAATATAAGTATAATCTATACATACTTTTTATTTAAATTTTGTTGTTTGTGAAATATACATTTTTAAACAAACTTACAATTGTATCATATGTTCAGAGTCCAAAAGAGTATGGAAAGCGCAAACGTCAGAGTGCAAATAAAATACCGAAAAGCAATGCTCAACGGCAACAACAATTCCGGCAGAATCAAAAAGAGATACAAAAAAGTGAAACGTTGAATTTAAATCTTGCCAGGTATTATATATCGTTTGTATGAGAATCAATAACAATTATATTTCTTTTTCTTTTTTTTTACAAAATACCTTGATCAAAATTTATAAATAGCGTAAGGAACTTCGTTCCTATCGAGAGTCCGGTGACACCAACCGACTTTTTTTTATTGTTTTTATATCCCTAAAAAAAAATCAAAAAAGCCGTAGGCTGTAACAAACCTTATAACAGCACTGAAGAACAAGAAGCAGATTTTGTACAAAAGATCTATCAAGGATAAAGATTAAAAACTTTTAAGAAATATTGACTCAAAACTGTTTACGATTAAGGAGGGGTATTAAAGAATGAAAATATCCACTTAATATAGTGTTACAACCCGGCACTGTTATTTGTCGGCGTCCGAGAATCGACCACAACTAGGGTGCATATTAATGAAGCGCTTTGTCGGCCTTCGCGTCCGTAAATTCTCGCCGCGCCTTGAGACTTCGAGATGGTTCTGTCGCTTTCGCGAAAAAGGTCGAATTATGATTTAGAGGTATAAAAAGGACAGCTGCCGCGAAGAGGACAGTTTTAAATTTAAATAGTTGTTAAAGTTGTAATTAGTTGAATATCTTAGTTAATATCTAAGTAATTTATAAAAGTAAAATTTATTGTGTAAGTATTGGAATAAAAATTGTTGCTGTATCAAGAGTTTTAAATCACTGAACCCAAGATAGAAGTAATTTCGTAACAATATCAATCTATTAGTTTTGAATCCTTTGTTTTAAAAGTGAAATGTTACTGTTGTTAACACTTATCTTACAAGGAATCTTGAATTACTATGAGAAAAACTGCCAAAACCGCTATTTTTTGTTCACGTTTCATACCTTGAATCTTTTGCTTTTCATGTAATTGCCTCTGAGTAATTTAATGTCGACAACCCAGAAGCCTTCGTTTAAATATTTGAGCCTTGGTTGTATACAGAGAACGTCCAGCAAATAAATCAAGTCGGAGAAATAATCAAACGCCATCCAAATCGCACGATTCTCCTTTGTTTGATACGGAAAAGTGCTCCTCAGGGGAATCACCCATGCGTTATAGAAAACCGACATGGCCGCTATGGACATCCATATTACATACAAATGCCCGTTCGGGTCTATTATTTTCTTTTCTGAAAAATTAAAAATCGCCTAAACCTTGTGCCACTGCTTTCGAAGCCACGACAAAAATAATTAAAATTTCAAAAAAATTTACTATTTTGCACACCATACATTTTTGGAATTATATGCACAATTTCAAACACCTTCTTTACTTTTGTAATTCGGCTATTTTTTTTAAACAACTTACCGAAATATTTGATGATTTCAGATCTGCCGTTTGTATTTTCGGCAGTGTCTTCGATATATTTGTCAGAAAAAGAAACACTCAGCTTGGTTTTCATAGGAATCGAGATCTGTTGATCGACGGTTTCTCTGCTGCTGATGGATGAAGGGGTGGCAGGAGTTTCTATTCGTTCTCGAGCTGCTTGAGCTCTGGTCGAAAAGGCGTCCACCAAGTGCCTTATACGGTCTTGGATGAATTGCCTGTTCGCCGTCCTAATAATATGGTAATTGGTCAAATTATATAAACATACATTCCTTATACCAAAATTGCATGTCTAACTAAGATTTGTAAATATCAGGAACTGCCAACATTTAATTAAGTATTATTTTAGCTATAAATACAAGGTATGACAGTAAAGATCTAGGACTTAAAGGTACACTGTAGTGCCATTAAAACACTTTCCTTAAACCCGATGTTATGTTAAATAAGTTCAAGCTACTATAAGAAGTATAAATATTCTTTATTATTGCTGTTGTATATAACCTTGTCACATCTAGCCTTGCTGTATAAGTAAATAATTAACAGTTCGTGTTGATGAAAGTCGACCTATACAAGTACCAAAAACTAGTAACATAGTAAGTAAGAAATAATATTACGAGAATAATCTCGGCCGGTTTTGTCTGTTTGTTTGCCTTTCTCGAATCGACAGAACAAAACCTTTGCGACCCCTATCGACAAGGTCTAGAAACATCGCGGTTCTTCGAAAAACCTCTAGGAAGTTCAAATGATGAAGACAAGAGTATGGGATGCGAAAGTGGACAGTTTTTATTTGACGAACAGTTGAACGATAGACAGTATAGTATCCTGAAGTGGGGTAGGGCGCAATCTACAAGATGTGATTGCGGGGCAGAAAAGCAAACCGTACAACACATGGTGATGGAATGTCCAAATATGGCATATGGGGACAATTTCGATGGCTTCCTGATGGCAACAGACGCTTCAATCGGCTGTGTCTAATTTGAATGTATGTTTGTAAAAATAAACTAATCTATATGTACGTTTTATACAATTTTATGTATTTTATGTTATGAGCAACCATACGATAAATAAATAAATACTTAACGAGGATGCCTGTGCTTGTGTCAAGATAAACGAAGCTTATACAGATTACTTTAACTTTGAAAACGGTGTTACGCATAAATTTAACCTTAAATAGTTATGTTCAATAACTTGGTACGAACCGTGTAACTAGCGCCCTCTATGAGAGTCAGATATAAAAACAAATTCATGGGATGTATCGGCTTCTAAAACATATTCGTATAAAATTTTATTACTATGTTTCCAGTAGTTTAGGCAAAATCGTAATAAATGTGTATTAATTTTTTTTCTTCAAGGAAACGTGGTGAAAAAGAAGATGTAGTAACTAAGATAGATAAAGGAATGCTAAGAGGTTTTGGACACGTAGAGAAAGAAGATTGACGAAACAGATAAGGCTAGTGATGGAAACACCAGGTCAAAAGTACCAGCAACCGACTAGCATGTATGAAAACGCTGATGAAAGTGGAAGAAGCGAAATACGTGTGTAAGTGAAACGTAGCAAGTGGAACACTACAGAAGAAAGGCGTGACTACATGTATGTTGTTATTTTTAGAAATAAAAAATGCTCACGTTTGATGAATACCACCATTTTTATAAATATTTTCGTCGATTTTATCTTTGGGTTTTTCTTGAAAATTAATATTATTGCTTTCTTGCTCTAGCGGTTCGCTGCACCACGAAGATGCATTTTGAGCAGATTTGTTTACCACCTGGTCCAAATGTAATTGTTCAGGGTACACCATTCTCTGAAAAACAAGTAACCCTTTTTTTTGTATAACTGTAATTTATAATCTAGCAAAAGTAGCTGGCAAAAATTTGATAGAAATACGTCGCTTAAATTCTTTTCCTAATGCGATATAGTTGTAAATAAAATAATAAGTAGTTGTAAAAATAAAATCAAGTCATGCCAGTTAAAAATAAATTAAAAAAGCGAAATAAAATACTTACAGTAGCTTGATAATCGTTGGCATTAAATTCGAAAAGTAGTTAATTATAATTTTCTTTTAAATTAAATAATAATTTGAACAATAATAAAAACACTTGTATACAGCGACTGCGAGAACGAATAATAAAGTACGTCGGCGATCAAATATGGTAAGAAGCAATCTAGCATGCCGAGCGCCATCCAAATGGCCTACTTAATCAAAGTGATTTCAACTATCAAACAATCAAGGCAAAGTGCCTGCCTACTTCGATTTATTAGATTACCTTTTTGAATCCGCAAATGTTTTCCATTTCTGGACAACGCCAACCGAGATGTCGTGTGTGGTGTCATTCAGCTAGAGTGCCGTGGGAATTGATGGTCGCGTGTTTCTTGTAGTCATGGTTACCTTATCGATTTTATTTTTCCTGATTATCTAGACATATGGACAGGAAAATTTATTGTACGTCATCGAATTTCCTGCTTGTTCGTTTAATGGATAATATATAAACATTTGAGTAAACATCATATTAAATAATGAGATATTTAGGGTCGGCTTAAGAATTTTTGTCGTAATTCTTGTGTTGGCTTTGCTTGTGTAAGCAAATAATCAACATTTTTCATTCAATATCATCGATATTTTTACGGAAGATATTATTTGATATTGTCACTGCAATACTATCAAGAAAATTGTATTTATATTTTAATATTTTGATTAAATCATGTTACAAGCAATCCTTCCTAGCGTCTTTTTTACAATAATTTTAATAAAATGAAATGTTTTCTTCTTGATCATATATAGCCGGCCCTGCTAGTGAAAATATTGATTAAATTAGAATAATACTTAATTTAGTATTCTAAAGTTGGTCTTGGTACTTAACAATTATAATGTATGCATTTAAAATCATAAATGGAGGCTATTTTGACAATAACTTTATGCTAATTTATGAAATTTTAATTTTTTTCGAGTATAATATAATCATAAAAGTGCATAAATTAATATTATTATTAATATTATGTATTTATGTTATTACAACTTTATTAAATAAATTATTGATTGGTAAACTTGTGGAATAACGTTATTTACATCTTTATTATGTATTTAATATTTTTATTTAGAATGCTCCATATATTATAAATTAAGCATATGGTAGTTTTTTTTGTTTTTAAAATTTATTTTTGTAAACGGTTAACTAGCTAGAGCCACAACTCATTTATAATCCCGACCACGTTATTGTATACACAGCAAATTTTATTGACGAGACCGGATGAGACAGATAAAAGTGAGGTTATGTGTTATGTTGTGTCTGAAGTTCAAAATATCTGAAAAGGTGCAACGAGGAAATCGTTATCAAATGTTTTTCTTAAATTGTCGTGATAGATAATATGTGAGACGATTGATAAATTAAATTTAAGGTCATAAGCTATCAAATCATCACGACTATTCATAGCATTCTAAGAAACATCTATAATTTTTAATTGTTACATTAGAAGCACAGTGTTGGTTAATTTTTTTTTCTAATAAAAATAATGTCCGAACATAGAGATGGAATTCGCCGAAGAACAAAAAGTGTCACTAGGGCTGAAGAAATTCAAGCTGAAGAACAAAAGGTCAGGAAAAAACAGCCTGATAAACCGTAAGTATAACTTTATTTATCCTACCAAAAAATAGTTTTAATTAGCCATTCATGAGTATTATCAACATAAAATCATAAAGAAATATTATTAACAAATGTTTTTTATCTTATAAAATATATATTATTTTTGTAGAATATATTCTTAAATGATCCAATTGAATAAGTTTCAAATCCTTGAAATATAGTATTATCTTCTAAAAAATCTATTTTAATTAAAATACGTTTTATGTTTTTAAAATAATTACACATTAATTATCATTACTTAACATGCCAAGAAAACAGGTTTACCATCTATTAAATTAGTAGGATAAATTGTTTAATAAACTTGTTTTCATTTTTTAATGAATAGATATTAATGTATGTGTCACAAAACCAAAAGATATTTTATTTGTTTATTTTAAAACATTTTTATGTTTTTAACAAGATGAGTTACACAAATTTACAATGAAACTGATGTTTCTCAATTATTTAGGGTAGAAAGAAATATATTAAAAACTTCCATGGAAAAAAATTCAAACAGTTTAGTTTCAATTTTAAAATTTTATTTGCATTTTAAAAAACTAGGTCAAAACCCATTATTTAATTTAATAAATTTATTATTACCATTTTTAGATGTCATAAACCCAGGGACTCTCTATTTTCTTGGAACTCTGGATTTGATAACTTTACAGGCTTTATAAATTGGGCCTTTTTATTACTTTCAATTGGAGGTGTAAGACTGTTCCTTGAAAATTTTATTAAGTAAGTGAATATCTTTAACTTTTGCCCAACAAAATAATCCCAAAATAAATTGAATGCTAATTTAAATGTATATTGCTAATATAATGATGGATTGTTGATGAAATATTATTCAATATTGAATAATAAAAATTACTTTCCAAATAGAATTTATTTATTATATATTGCTGATATTACTATATTAAACATATTTTTAAGAAGAAAATGGTCAAATGAAAAATCATACCTTATTAATATTTTTAAATAAATTACTTTTAATACTGTGTTAAGAATATACTTGATATGACTCGAAGAATGTTATTATTTGATTATCATTTTTGTATTAAAGGTATGGAATAAGAATAGATCCAATTCAATGGTTCTATATTTTAACTGGTCAGGATGATTCTGGAACTGAACACCCCTCCATAGTTTTGATATCATGTTAGTATGCAATACTAAAATAATCTTTTTTATTAATTATATTATTTTTAGATTCTTGTGTGCCTATATTTTTGTGCCTATTAACTGAAAAAGGTTTGGCTGTGGTAAGTCATTCAATATAATGCTACATTTTTTTTTGTCTCAATTTGGTAATGTTAATTTTTTTGTTTTTTAAAAAACACTTCCTTTTTATTTTAGGAAATTATTTCCAATGTAACTGGTATGTTTGTTCACATAATAAATCTTTTGGTTTTAATTCTACTTCCAATGGCAGTGATTCATGTTAAAGATGGTTTTAGTTTAGGTAACAATATTTTATATCAAATTGTATGATTTTCTCCTCTATTTCAATAAGTGAGAAAAGTAATAAAGACTTACTCTTTCAATTTTATAATAAAAGTTTTTAAATTTTGAAAGTAAATAGATTAAAAGATTTTGTCTGTAATTTTCAAACAAATGTTAGTTAAAGTCATATTTCAATTTATTTTGGAAAATTCATTTTGATCAGTAAAATAATTTAAATATTTTAAATTGTTTATCAATTTAAATAGGGAAATATTAATTATTAAATATTTTGTTACAGTGGGTGCTTCTACAGTGACTACCTTATACAGTATCTTATTTCTTAAATTATGGTCCTATGTACAAGTCAACATGTGGTGTAGAATGTCTCGACAGAATACCAAAGGCACCATGAGAAGGCAATCAATGTCTTACAATAATTTAAGAAAAAGGAATGGTAAGTGTTTTAACTAAAGCAATTGCAGAGCATTAACGTGTGGATTATTTTGTAGCAGCTAATAAAGAAGACTCTCCAGATGATCTAAAACTCATCCAATACCCCGATAATCTGAATATTAAGGACCTATACTACTTCCTTTTTGTGCCTACTCTTTGCTATGAATTGAATTTTCCGAAAACGGAACGTATCAGAAAAAGGTTTCTTATTAAAAGGATTATTGAAGTCGTATTAGGAGTGCAACTTATATTCTGTGTCATACAACAATACATGATACCATCCGTCAAAAATTCTTTGATCCCTTTTAGTAACATGGACTATACAAAAGCAACAGAACGGTTGTTAAAGTTAGCTGTAAGGTTTTTTTAAGTAATATATTTATCTTCTTAGATAGCAATTTTAAAAAAGAAATAAATATCATTTTTTTAATAAGAAGAGAGAAAATTTATTTAATTTTGCAGATACCGAACCATCTTGCCTGGCTATGTATGTTTTATATACTGTTTCACTCATGGTTGAATCTTGTTGGGGAAATTTTGCAATTTGCCGATCGTAGTTTTTATGGAGATTGGTGGAATTGTAATAACATCGATAGTTTTTGGAGAAATTGGAATTTGCCTGTACATAGGTGGGCATTAAGACACCTCTACTTTCCTTTAATAGAAATGGGCTATGGAAAGACGACAGCAAGTGTGGCGGTTTTTTTTATTAGTGCCTTTTTCCACGAATACATGGTAAGTGCTTCTTTTACTTGGATCAAGAATGTCATTTTTATTAAATTAACAATTACATATACACTTTGAATATAAAACGTTTTATATTCAAAGCATGTACAGATCTTAAACTTTTGTGCCATGCATATTCCATATGTATTTGAGTGGTAAGAATTGTAACATCGACAGAGAATAGAGACATAAATAGAAGTACAAGTTAAATTACTAGATAGACCTATTCCTGAAACACAAGCAGTTTATGATTTTTTGAACAATTTTGAAAACTCATTATATATATATATATATATATATATATATATATATATATATATAACCTTATTATTTATTTTACTTAAGAATTAATTTTGGTTTGCTTTAATATATAATGCTTTTCATTTTATTCGGTGGGTATGTACAATAATCATGCTCATTAGTATTTATTCTGTGATTTTAATTAACAAGACTAGTTTAAATGATATTTGAATGATAACTAGTCCTCCTCCACGAATAGATAATTACTATCAAAATCACGACAATGTTAAATTCACATCACATTCACTACGAAATAGCACTGTTGCCAGTACTACCGTAATGGCGTTAAATCTTGAGAAAAATAGTGTCCTGTGCACGACACTAAACTTTAAGATCTATATTTATAAATTACTCGAAAATTATGTTATCAAACTAATCATGAAGAAAAAATAAATTGAAATTTCTATAAATTAAGTGAAGGAAATGTGTATTTTAAAGTTTTGTTGATAATTTTGATGTATTATGTTGTATAGGTAAGCGTACCATTAAAAACCTACAAAATTTGGGCCTTTATGGGCATGATGGCTCAAATTCCTCTTTCCTTCGTCTCTAAAGTCATCGAAAAACTCTATGGACCACGATTCGGCAATTTATTGTTTTGGGCTTCCATAATATTGGGTCAGCCGCTTTGCATAATGATGTACTTCCACGATTACATCGTTGTAAGGTACGGAGAATCTTTATTAGAAGATTATTCACATGTATAAGGAATTTCTTCGTCGCGATTAAGAATGTTGGCGCCTAAACTTTAAAATCCACGCATTAAAAGTTCCTCAATATGCAAGACTAGGTGATAAATTAAAATCCGTATACTTATTATTGTGGAAGATGCCTCCAAGATATTTTATATAGTTAATACGAAACAAAATTTAATGCACGTCACACAGTTTGATAGCTACACACCGTTACCAAATTGTCAGAATTATGTGAGAGTCTAAATTTTGTAGGAAATAAAGTTATGTTTTCTCTCTTAAAAATATTGCCATTTTGATTATGAAACTAATTTTTTAAGAATAATACGTACATTAAAAGTTAAACGTATGTATGTATATTTTCCATTAGTAAATGTTACATTAATATTACAATAATTACACTATAAAGATAAAAAAAATTCTACTCCTAGACTAAGCTAAATATTTATTTATTATTTATTGGGAATATGCCATGTGGTATTTGTGCGTGTGATCCCTCTTTTAAAGTAATCCTAGTGATAAGTAATCTAAAATACATCTTCTCATTAGTATCGATCAATTTAAAATTTACAAATTTTTGGTAAAAAGTGGAAATTTCAGCAATTTTTTGCTTTTACAATATCTTATAGTGTGTACCATTTAGCACATTGTCAGACATGAATTTAATGACATAGTATCATATAAAAGTTGTAATATTTTCATCAAGCAACCAGGTTATCAGCCTCTTAATATTGGGATAATTACTAATTCTTAATTGTATGGGTAACATATATATTCTAGGAGCAGTAAAGAGAAGTGTTCTCTGAATTATAGTGTCTGATGTGTGGAGTCTTTACGTTGTTGTTAGATATGGATCTCGTGATTGTAGGGTGGTTCAGTTTATTCATTAATATTTTTCCTTTTAGTATGCGTGTGGTAACTGATTTTATGTCGAGTTGTTCCATTTTCAAAATTCTTGTTTCTTCATTTAGAAGGTCACTAGGGAAACGTCTTTGTTTATTCCAAATTATTTTAAGGAATTTTTTCTGTGCTATTTTTAAAGGTTCAATAATACTTAGACAACTTGCACCCCATATTGTCAAGGCCATAATTTAATACTGATTCTACTAGAACTTTAAATACATTTATCAGTATTTTCCTAGATAGGATTTGTCTGTTGGTAAAATTTATAATAAAATTTTCTTATCTTGGTAGTAACGTATTCAACATGGTGATTCCATTTCAAAGCAGGTTTAAAATAAACTAGTTATTTTATTTTTGAGGTTGGTGCAGTTACAGTGGCAGTGGTATTTGCAATCTGGTTTATGGATTATCAGGCTTTATTATTAGGAAGTTTGTTTTTAGTAAGCACTTATAGTGGGATTTATCGACATTCAGTGTTAGTACGTTATTATCTAACCGCTGTTTAACTTCATTTATAGCGTTTTCGGCTTTTTCAAATACACCAGTCCATGAGATATCTTGAAATATTATTACCGTGTCAACGTGAAACAAATAGCTTGTGAACATAACCAAAACACACCGAACTGAAAAGATGCCAATTAAAGCGGCATCAATGCATTTTGATCGACAGGGTCGCCAACTGCGTATGTTTTGAGTCGTATGGAAATGTATCATGAGCGCACTGAATTTAATTATATAGTTGATGAATATCGTGTTTTTACGGTTGCGTGACTATATGTATGTAAATACAACAAAATACAGTCTTAATTCGTCCTATTTGTAAATAAATAGTACAGCAGTATAAACTGTTATGGAACGATGTGTCCAAAGTACTTTATTTATTCTACAACCATTGTACGTCGATGGACCTTGGTCAAACTAAATATTTCAATAGATAGTATCACTGCTTTGTAACATCTACGTCATCGACGACGTGCATTGGAATTTGTTTTGTATTTACTGTAAACAAAAATACCGTGGTCATCTTTCCTTCTTTTTTTTTAAATGAATGCAAGCGAATTATAAATTTTCATACAGTTATTACACTACTTTAACCAAAACTTAGGTAAAATATCCCGATTTAAACCTAATCTACACAAGCATGATAACAAATATCCTACTGTTATATGAAGCAGTCGGTAATCAACTAATCGACTTCTGCAGCAAAATATTTTCTTGTGAAAAATAAGAAACGTTTCTAGTATAAGGTCGTTATTAACATTTAGGTAAATTACCAAAAAATGATGGGAGAATGAGTAATTTTAATATTTTGACCATCAGTGATAGTTTTGAACTTGTGGCGCCGCTGCAACATTAATATTTTCAATGTTGGCATATTTTAAGTAGGGCGTCTAAAATCTAAATTAGTGACAACTGCTTCAATTAAATTGTATTTATTATGTTGGTATCATTTCAATAAAACTGTTAGGGAAAATAATGCCGCATTTTTACAACGTGCTTAGATGGCAAAATGTAATAGGTAATTTTTTAACAAAAGTGAATATTTAGCAATACAATACTGTAAGTAATAATCAACTATAATATTGTATTGACTGCACGTTTGTTAATGTAAATCAACTTGGTGATATATTATATCGCCATCTAAGCAGAGAATTAGTCTTGAAATTTTATAAAAAAATTATTTTTTATGGCCAATTTTTTTAATTAAATTTTTGCGCTGTTGGGAATGTGGTAGTAATTTGGTTTCTATTTTAAACACATTGCAGAATGCAGTTAAAAATGCGTTGGCACCATTTTTAGCTTAATTTAATAAACTTATTTTATTACTCTGCATTTTATTGATAATAGCAACGACTAGTAACATGTTTTTTATATACTTATATTTCTAGTTATCTTTATTTAAAAGTTTACATTGTGAGTGTAAATAATCATATTTTCATTTTAAGTAAAATATTGTATATATTTATTGTTAAAACTTTTTACTGTTGTATACAAAAATTGTATCCAAATATATTTTGCCAGTTTTTCAATTTTTTTTTTCTTTTTAGTAATAAAAAAAAAACGCTTATTCCCTTTTTAAACCTAACCAATATTTAATTGGATATCAGGTTTAATTTTGTATGATCTTTAAATAAATTTATATTTTTTTTTAATTTCAATTTATTCAAAAGAAAATAAAAAGAGAAAGATTATTTAATATTTATTTTTTTCTTAAAAAAAATTGTTTTTACTTTTGCTGTGTAATATAATAAAAGTAAATCTATTATTTTAACAAATAATCTAAATTTGTTCCAAATGGAATATCTTCTGGTTCCTTGTTTCTAAAACATAAAAGTAATTTATATTATACAGTAAATTTTCAGTTTCGGTGATAGTAATTATTATTCATTGAAAGTTTATTTAAAGAACTGAGAATTGTGTCATTGCAACAAAATATAGGGTTATTTAAACAAGAATTATGCGTCAGTCAAAAACTAACCGCGTCAGAAGTGAAACTTATCATGGTATGCAAAAACTGTCATTAAGTGCAAAAAAATTAACGAATCACAGTTTTAATTATCTTTGTCTTCACTGTCACTTTTATTTGACAAAATAGAAAAAAACCTCTTTCGAAAAATCTTTAAACTCCCCCTTAATATTAAAAAATAAGCCATAAATAAAAAAAAAATTTGTGATAAACTCGAAGCTCTCCCGTATTATTGAAAAAATCCATAGCGCTGAATCTCAACCACCCTGTAATATTGAAATATAAGTAACATGATCTGACATAAATAAATACCGACTATTCTCGGCGTCTTCTCTTTGTGCAGATCTTTGTTTACTTTTGCTCTCACGCTATATTCGAGCAATGGGCTTGGGAGCAATGGCAATGGGGGCTTAACAGATTTTGTTAGCTCGACGAGCTTAC
The DNA here is from genome assembly GCA_950111635.1 of Agelastica alni. Classification (NCBI taxonomy): domain Eukaryota; kingdom Metazoa; phylum Arthropoda; class Insecta; order Coleoptera; family Chrysomelidae; genus Agelastica; species Agelastica alni. Next base: position 42,878,571 of record OX467709.1, read on the forward strand.
TCTTTATCTCAGAACTAATGAAGTATCCCATAAGAAGTTTCACTTCAACAAATGAATAAAAAAGAATGGACCAAGAAACTACCATAAATAATAAAAAATTGTATAATTTACTTCAAAAAAAGCCTTGCACCAGCTCCAACCATCCCTTTGACGACAATTTGTTCATGTTTTATTTTTAAAATGCATCCTTCCCTTATGCCCACAACTGTTTTTGAATGCTCTTCTTCTTGATACTGTTTAATTCTTGCCTCTCTAGTTTCGCCCATAAATTTTGAATTTGGATCTGTGTCCAAATAATGAGGATTAATGTTAAAAGGTACTAGTCCTAGTGCCTTAAATGTCGGTGGGTACACTATGGGCATGTCATTTGTTGTGTGGATACTTGGAGTTGCAATATTCGAACCTAAAACGTTTATCTTGTGTTTTTTGATATGTAGTTGCAAGTATAAGTTTGAAGTGCATCAACTATTAGAAAAAAAGTAGCTTGTAATGCTATAAAATAGTTGCCTAGAGAAAAATAAATATTTTTGTACCTGCACTAGAACCTATATAAGGTACACCATTTTCCAAAACTCTCTTTCTAAATGGCTCTACTATATTATGGTCATACAATGATTTCAGAAGACGAAAAGTATTTCCTCCTCCAACAAAAAATGCCTCTGCATTTTTTACAGCCTTCAGTGGGTCTTGGTTGTGGATGCTGCAGACTTGAAAACCTGAACATGAATAAATCAGTGTCATATATTTGAAAGAAAACTGAAACATCAAAATTTGACACTGAACCAAATATGAGTTAAAAAGAAATCTTACCCCATTTTTGAAAAGGTTTTTCTACAGTTTTATAGTATTCATCGTAATTATTTAATGCATATGGTATAAATAAAATGTTACGGACGTTGAGCCTACAAGCCAAATAAACTTAATTTTATTCTCTGACACATTTTGATTAGAACAATTAAGCATTATCCTACTTTCTGCATTATTTATTAATCCTGAATCGATTAATTCAGTTTTTTAAGTGTTTATTTTATTATCTGTAATCAAATATACCTGTGACAACATAAGATAGTATTAAAGTTCAACATATTTATTAATTTTTGGAAAAACTTACTCAGTCAAAAATTCTGTAATTTCCTTTTCAGCATATTCTAAAAATTCGTGCCCAAATAATTTTGATGAAGACAAAAGTAAAACATTTCGTTTTGCCATTTTATCAAAAATTAATCACCAAAAACTAGGCTACGAAATAATGTAGATAAAAATATCGGCGACACAGTGGTGAACGCAATCAACATTTATTTATTTATACTTTTAGATTATTATTAGAAACAATTATTGACATGTTTACTTATCCTATCAGTTGTTATCAACAAGTCGACAAAAATAGACTTACAGAACTCTTATTACTGTGTTAAAAGCTTTAGGCTCTTTTCTTCCAGCTGAATGAAAGCTTTTACATCCAGGAGAGTAGTGGCGCTGATATAACTGAACGCCAATTGGCTGAGAGCTTAGCGCGTAGTATAAATTTTAGACAGTACCGTACTTAAATTTAATGAATGTAGATCGGTGTATTTAAAATATTTTAAATTATGCTATACCTTATGCTTATATTTAATTTTTAAAAGTTGATTAGGTATCATGGGTGTAGTTGTAGTGGTTTTGTCTTCCAACGTAATGGTTATGGATAATTTAAATTTTTTTTTTAATAAAAGTAAACAAAATTATAATTCGTTTATATTTAGTATATTTTTTATCGGCTTCCGTATTTCAATGAACTTTATAAAATCTGAGTTATTACATATGAAAATGAATTATTATTACCGTAGTGATTCTACATATTAAAAAATAAATGATCATGTAAATATTTACATAAAATAAAATTACGATGTTTTAAACCATTTAGACACCAATATCTACAGAAAATTAATGCTTTTTGGTTACTTCACATACGGTATCTTTTTTTACATGTGCTATTTATTACTGGATAATGCCAATTTCTGGCTATTTTTTATATAAAAATAATAGTCAATTTCAGTAATTATAGAATCGGCCAGGAACTAAGCCTAAATCCGCGCCTGTATATGCCTGTGAAATATGCATCTTCGCGCCATCTGACGTAAACTAATGTTGCTATTTATTTTTCGATACCTTGCCTATGCTGACTGTGTACCTTTCTGTAAGTCTATCTTCGCACAGCAGTGCAACATCTATGCTAACAGTGGGGGAGCAAGTTTGAGCGCCGCACAGTGTTCGGCCGCAAAACTAAACTACTGGCGGCTGTTTTAAAATGCTCTTTTTGAATATTCTACTTCAAATATTGTCCTCTGTCTAGTTTCCGAAGAACGCGTACTTACGAAAATGCAAAAATTTGTAAAATTTTCACAAGTATTCGGCCTTTAAGAACCTAATTTTATTTTGAAAAATAAACAAGTTATTTAGGTGTAGAAGAAAATAGCAATATTTGTTAAAATATTTAATTTGTTATTACAATTTAACTTATAAATAGGTACATAATGGTTAGGTTAGGTATCATGTGAGTGGGGCGTGGTCGCCCCTCCACCGCGACCCTTAGTAGGTCTATTGTGGCTCTAGGTACATAATACAAGAAGAACAAATTAAAAATTAAATATACTGACGAAACTTTTAAAAAAAAAATTAAAAACTTCGACGCTTCCTGCTGCCACCTTGCTACAACACCAAAGCTTCCACAGCAGATGAGAAGAGCACACTATATTGCGCACCAATGGAATAATGCAACATTATCGTATCCAATGAGAATCAAGCCAGAAACTTCGGGATGGACATAAACTGAAAGTAAATACGACTTTCTACGGTTTAAAGGCCTACAGTTGCCACCATCTGTAAAATTTATTAGATAATGTAGATTCGAAAGGTAATTTTCAATTCGCGACTTATGATTGAACACGTGATTTATTTATCAATTTATTATTTTTAGTTGATGACGAGGAGTCCGAATATGATAGCGATAAACATCCAGAATTTAAAGAAAATGTACAAGAAGCGGAGTATGAAATAGACAAATTTTTTAAAATTAACTTTGCTGCAAATAAATTTTTTTAATTAATATCTTCTCAAGTGACTTCTGACATTTAAATTATAGTTTCTTAAGTCCTTTATAAAATATTCAAATCCATCGTCAGAAGTGCTTTCAAATATCTACGGTGTGAAAATGAAGAGCAAAGCGATCGGTTCACTAGACGTTCTCGTCATTTGCACCAGAATTTCTCATGATTGCTTCTACTTTGCCTTCTGACACTTTGCACCCAGTTCATTCAATAGGTAAAGAATATAAATGCAAATTGTCAGAAGTAAATTTTCCAAGATTTTTCGCAACTTTGGCAACTTCTGACAACCCTTTAGCTTCTACTTACTCTTCTGACACTTTTTTCCTACTTTTTCTCATGTTCCTCAATACCTAAGAAAATTTTTATTCTTGCCAATCATCAGTCTTTTTTTTGTCGAAAAATCTACACGTTTAATCGCCCGCTCACGTATTAAGCTTCCAGCGCGCTTTCTGACGATTGGGCTTTCACTTTACCATCAGCAATCGAACTTTTTTCACATAACATATATCGTGGACCGAGGCATTCGTCACTCTTTTAATCAATACCTTTGCATACAGTTTGCCGACGATGCTGAGTAAACTTATACCTCGGTAGTTTTTGCAGTCCTGCTGCGAACCATTTTCTTTGTAAAGTGGAACTATAACGGCCTTGCAGCAGTCTTCTAGTACGCTGATGCTCCTCCAGCAACTATTAAAAAGGCGGTGCAGTAGACTAGCTACGTCGTCCTCTCCACCCTTCAGCATTTCAATAGTACGTGTTACATGAACAATATAACAATGTCATATTTTTTACTGATTAGTGAAACATAATTCGGCCTATAAAATTACAAAAAACAAGTTATGCATCGTTAAAACATTATTTTTGATCCGTCATTTTGCAACTATTTTTTGTCTATAACAAAAAAAGCTCTTATTTAAACTTTGTTACTTTATCCCTCGCCCATCTTTTAGATCTGTATAAGTCGAGTTCAGGCCTACTTTAGACAATAAAATTACTATTAGAACACTCTACACAACTATACAGGGTGACCACAGAAACGCTCTTCATAGAAAAAATTGCAAAATCTAGAGCTCTAGCTTATTTGATGTCGATTTGTTATAAACACCTCATTCACTAATGCTTGCTAAGGGGGCTATCATTTTGCAAATTTATTTCTTGGAATATACAAAAAATACGTGATAATGATTTTTTAATTATACTCATAAGCGGACCGTTTGGGTGGGGAATTGAATATTTTTATTTATAATTTTTTTCATTTTTTAAAATGTCAACCTTTAACATGATATTTAACAAATTTTGACCTTTTTACAAACAAAAAATAGTGCTCTTAATGTCTTTATGACCAATAATTTTTGAGAAAAATTTAAACCTGTGTTTTATTTATACGTTTCTATTGACTAAAATAAATATCTAAATTATAACAGTTGGTTTTAAAAAATAAACGAGCCGCTTATGACTATAATAAAAAATCACAGATTTATTTAAGGAACTCAACAAAATAATGCACACAATGATGCCATTCAACAGGAATCTGTTTTGAATTAAAAATTATGTTAGAGCGCCATCTTTAAAGTACTCTTTTTGATGAAAAGTTTTGTTTGTTGGGATTTTATTTTTATTACTGGTAATTTATTAATTAATAAAATTTGCATGAAATGTACCTAAATAATTAAATTTTATTGTTTTTTTTTTTAATAGAAACTGGTTAATCTGCAGAAATAGCTGAGCCGAAGTGTTACCGACACGGATGAATTTTTCGCACATTCTCAACTTTGACGGTTACGCAGATTTTGGATTTTAGAAGGACCAAAGAAGAAGAAATAGGAGAATAGCAACTATTATCTTGTAAACATATGGTTATGCTGTTGTACTAATTAAGTTTTATTGAATGCTTGTTTTTTTAAAATAATAATTGTTAAATTCATTTGGCCATTTTTTTAAATAATCATTTTTAATCTTGTTATATTAGTGTATGAAGTATCATTTTAGCTAAGAAATTGTTTGTGTGGTTGCTTTAGCTGTTAAATGATTTATAGTCTCTTCAGTGACGTGTAGTCTAATTAAAATTGTGTAGTGCCATTAGGGCACTTACCTTTAATCGGACATAATTCTAAATCAGTTTAATCCACCGTTATTATTGTTTATTGCGTTATTTTTTATTTTGTCATGCTTAACCTTGTCATGTGAGCGATTAGCTGGCGTTACTACTGAATACTTGTGTGTTGCGTGTTGATGTAGATCGTTGAACTGACGTAGCGACCTACATCAACCTAAATATATACAGGCCCTCGGCAGTACCAAAAACCAGTGTGTAGACCCTACTAGTTAGTAGCCTAAGTTTATGTAGTAATCATTGATTTTAAGTTTAACCACGAGATATACACAGTCCCTTTGCCTAAGTAAATAAAGTTTAGTAAATAAATGTTTCAATGAAGAACTGAAGTATCCCACAACATAAAGGACCCACAGAAGGGAATTGCTTTCTCATTACTAACTAAATTGGTATAACAATTTTAAAAAAGGCCAAATGTATTACTCAAATTTTGTGATCTTTGGAATGTTAATAAATTAATATCCATGAGAAAACCATAACGTGGAGTTAACCTCGCAACTTTTTAACAAAATAGTATTCTATAAAATGGTAAATGTTGGGGGACCTAAACACCTCTTACCATTTCACGAAATTGCTAGGATAATGTTACAAAGTTTATTAGGCTGTTACGGGTTAATCTTGCAAAGATCGTTTTGTAAATTGATAAATGTTTAGCAAAGAGTACACCTCTTACCATGTTCCTGCGGGTTTATTGAATTAAGTTTTAGTCATGGTGTATTAGTAAACGAAAAAATGTTAATGTCGATTTTTATTTAAATCTGTTTTGGGTATTTTTAATTTAGTAAAGTGCAAGTTCTGAAATAAAGTAAATGAAATGTTTTTTCCGATTACTACTAATTTTTTTCTTTTTATCTGTTGTAAGTTGTAAATTGTTTTGTGCATTCTTATGTAAACATTTTACCAAGTGTTTGATATATTGGGTACCATGTAGATTTTTGAATTTGACTTTATCAAATGTAAATATACTAAATAGACTATGACCAGGCGCTTATTGAGACGTGTAACAACCAGCACAACCCATCACAGATGATTGACCCATTTCCTATGGCTACAAAAAAACGCGCTGCGCTTTACTCCCAACGAAGTGGATGCCGATTGCCGATTTAAACTGAATTGGTTACCACTCAACCACACCTTTACTTCTTCAAAATTTTTACACATTTCAGCGCGAAGTTCTTTATTTAATATCAAGCAGAGTTATTCGGCAACCGTCATGTTTTTTTAAAGTACTACTCCGACTGATTTAACCGGAAGTGATCACTTACAATAATAAATCATCTCTACTCGTCTCAATATGCGCCTCGCATAAAACTCACATGACAATTATACATTTAATATTTGTATTGTAATTAAATATATTTTTAATAGAATATGTTTAAAAGATTTGAAAGAGAGTGCATATGGATTGAAAATAAATGATTTGATCGTCAAATGCCTTCTTTAATGGTTGCAGGCGATGGTTAATGTTATGCATGATTCTCTGAAAATCAAAGGGATGAAAATATACGTAAGCAAAACGAAAGTAATGGTTTTTGAAAGAAAAGAAAGCATGACAAACTGTGAAGTTTCGATTGAGGAAGAAAGAGTGGAACAAGTAAATGAATTTGTGTACTTGGGTTCAAAGTTTACAGAGATGGAAAGTATGACAGTGACATTAAGCGAAGGGTGTTGGCAGGAAAACAAATGAATGGGGCACTGCATAGCTTTATAAAAAGATGTGGTTACAAAGATAGATAAAGGAATGCTTAGATGGTTTGGACACGTAGAAAGGGTGGATGAAGGAAGATTGACGAAACAAATTTATAAGGCGAGTATGAATCGAAGGTAGAGGTTGACCTCAGCAAACATATCTCGATCAGATCGACATTGTTTTGAAGAAAGGCCAGGTCAAGAGTAGAGGAAGCAAAAGATGTGTGTAAGAACCGGAGCAAGTGGAAGGAAGTGGTCTCTGCCCACCACTAAGGAAAAAAGGCGTGACTATATGTTAATAGAATAATTGATGCTTTATAATTTGTAATATTTAAGTTTTTACGTTGTTATTTATTAATATAAGGAAACCAACAATATGTAAAGATTTTGTGTTTACGTTTTTGTAGCGTTTACAATAAATAAATACTTTAAATAACGTATTTTTATTTTATTCTTTTTGTTCGACCTCTCCCAAAATATTTTATAAAATCACATTTAATGTGAAAGGAAGTATTTGAAAATAACAGCTATATAAGATCTTGTCATTAGTATTCATTTTGATTCTGACAAAGATTTTTTTTAAATCATTTTAACTGATTTTATATTAAACAAATATAAATAAAGAAGTTAAAAATTTGAAAAAAGTTAGTTTTTAAAATTGTCAATAGATAGCGCAACTTAAAAGTTTTTAACTGATAAGTAACTCTATACTATTAAGGTAAGTGTTCGAAAAGGTGGGAAAGAATGAGGGCGGGCGGGCTTCGATAAATAACACATCACTCAAATAAACTGTCTTAAATCATGAAGATGGGGGTGAAAATTCCCCCATATTTTGTATTAAGAAATGTTTATTCTTTAACATATAACAAAAATATAAAATAGTTTTGTTTAAGAAATAATAAAAATATGCGACAGTTTTCTACTTTAAGAAAAGAGGAGTTTGGCTATTGTCTAATAGATAGCACTGCTAATTTTTTAAATAAATGTAATTTTGTGTATTGTATGTTGCCTGAGACTATAGCTATGCGTCGGCCATTTTTAATCCAAATAAAAAGTTATTTTATTTATGAAAAATAAATACTAGCTAGATAGATACTACTATAAAATAAAAGTTTAACTTTTTTCATTGTTTTATAAATATTGCTAATTTTTTTAGTAAATTTTTTTTTTGTGTATTGACTTAAAGGATCTTTGCGGCATCCATTTTAAACCCAAATATAAAATGTATGTTTATTTATAATTTAAAAATAAAAAACTGGCTACATTAATAAACTTTAAAAATAGATTCGTCTATTGTCTAATAGATGACGCTGCTAATTAATTATAAATTTATTATTTTGTGTATTGTGTGTTGTCTAAAAGCTGTGATTTTGCAGCAGCCATTTTTAATCCAAATAAATTTTTTTAACCTATTTATTTATTTATAATTTAATAAATTGCTTTAAAAATAAAACCATTGCATAAAGACAACATAGACAATGATATTGTTTTAACACAAATACTGCTTTGAAATAGAAGTTTGACTATTTTCTTATAGATGGCGCTGCTAACTTTTTTAAATAAATTGTATTTATGTGTATTTTGTGTTGCCTAAAAGTTTTAATTTTTGCAGCGGCCATTTTCAATCCAAATAAAAAATGTATTTTAATTTATGATTCAAAAATAAAACCTCGCTACATTAATAATTATTTATTAAACAAATATAATACAACAAATAAATTGAATAATTGTATAATTTATTTAACATTAATTGTTTTTAGTTTATAACAAAAATGTAGAATTATGAACTTTAAAATTAATATTTTTTTAGAATAAAATGTATTTATATTAACAGTATTTTCCAACCATTCGGCAAATAAGAACTTGGTATTACTTTTTAGTTGGCTCCTTTTCTTAAACGATTCTGAAAAAGAAAGGAAAGAAAATCATTAAATATTGTTAGTAAAAATAAAATATTTAAAGAAATGTTTAACAGACTTGAAGATAAACTAATCCTCGAGCAAGAACATATCACTCAGTGGAATGCAAATACTGGCTGCAGAACTTTAAGACAGCTGATAAAAAACCTCTCCAGAAGAGGGCAGATGCAGATCAAAAACCATTACTTTCGTTTTGCTTACATAAGTTCTAAGTTGCGTAATTATGCGTCGAATGCAATTGGTATCACGTCAAAATCATTTTTTGTTCTCGAGATAATCGATACGAAAAATAATTCCGAACGCACATACGAACATACGCACATATGAACATACACACACAGACGTCCACTTAAAAACTATTGTATTCGACTCTGGGAACCTTAAAATGTGGAGATAAGTCAAAATTCGGGATTCGCAAAATCGGACTCATTACTATAGCTTCTTACTGAGCAGTTAACAAACTACAATAGAAAAATTATTCGTTCCTAAACAAAAATTAATAATGAACAAAATTAAAAAAAAATCTTAAAATTTCAATAAAAACAACATAAATATGTTTTATCTTACCTAACATTGTTTCCAGTTTAATGGAACACATTATTATGGCATGCAAATTCCTTCTTTCCACTGTTGGTGCCAAATCAATGCAATGTTCAAAATGTTGTGATTCAATCTTAAGTCTGCCAAATTTAGGGATATTCTTGCTTAAAACCAGCGGTGCAGATTTGTCTTTGTCATAATATATCATATTATAATAACCAAACATTCTAAAAGTAGTAAAAATTGAATATTAATGCAAGCAAATAAAGTGGTAGTTTTAAAGTTTATATTCGTCATTTTTAAAAAAAGCTAAAAAAATATTTATGTAAGTCAAGTGATGGAAAGTGACAATTTACCATCTAAATATTTATTATCAATAAACCAAGAAAAAAAAAGAATAATTTTAAAACTTTTCACTCACTGGACAAAAAAACATACAGGTAATATCTATACTATGGTCCACAATATCTTGAATAAAAATGACGGGGTTAAATAAAGAAATATCATTACTCAACGCATCATCCTGATGGAACGGGTAAAAATTTCCCCGTTATCTAACCTTTCTTATATTTATAAAAAAATATATAAGTTGGTTTTGTCATTGAATTTTTTATACAATTGTTTTGTTATTTTGTTTAAGAAATAAAAAATAAGTACCTTTAAAAACAAGAAGTTTGGGTCTAATAGATGGAGCTCTGAAAAAAACAATTTTGTATTGGCAAAATAATTTTATGAACAAAAATATATTAATTTTATATTTTGTTTGAAAAACAATACAAATAAAAGACTATATCTTATAAAAACTTACTATTCTAATTATATTCATTGGAAGAGACTCTGCAACTACCCAGGAAACAGGGAAGATTTTTTTGTACCTAACATAATCTTGTTTTAATCTGTTTAATGCCACCATTGAATTCTTTATTTTTTAAAACACTTGGAAATATTTAGCATCATTTCAAGTAGAGCAGAAAGTCTCTCTTGGCGTTAAATTCAAACTCACATACGCACCTATAAATATATACAGGGTGGCCAACCAAAAACGAAACAGAGCCAATTGCAGGAACCTCGTCAACATTTTAGCAAAACGCTCAGACCCGTCGATTTTTGATTAAATTGGGACACTTCCGGTATTTTTGACTCCACTACTTTCAACCCCAAGCGAGGGTAAGAATTACCCCAACATTTTTAAAAAGCATTGAGGGTCGAATAAAATGTCTTTTGAAAGCTCTGACAATTCTCTTTACAATAGTCTTTAAATTTTACATTTCCTCCCAATACTTTGAAAAAAATTACATGTTAAAATTCCAATTATTTTAGTTGCTTACTTACTACTGAATGGATTCAATAATTAAACTGATGACCGCCTGCTTCCATACAATAAAAAAAATTTTGTTCAAAACGTTCACACACATTTCGAACAATTTCCGGAGTAATTCGACGGCACTCGTCAAAGATTCTTTGACGCAAATCCTACAACGACGCTGGTTGTGTAATATTGATTTTACTTTTTAGATGTCCCCACAAAAAGAAATCAAGGGGCGATAAATCTGGCGATCGTGGAGGCCATTCAGTGCTGCCTGTTCTCCCAATCCAATGCCGTGGAAAACGTTGGTCTAAATACTGACGAACAATCGCCGCATAATGCGGAGGAGCACCGTCCTGTTGAAAATAAAAATGATGTTCGTCATAGTGTGGATTATTTTCAAATAAAGTTTCACATTTAAAATATAATTTCTCAATAATGGCGGAATTTTAAAATTTTATTGTATTGTATTTTATAATTGTATTGACTATTGTATAGAGAATTGTAAGATCTTTTGAAAGACATCTTATTCGATCCCCAATGCTATTTAAAAACATTGGGGTAATAGGGTACTTTCGGTAGTGAACATAAATCATGAAATTTGAAAAAAAATTAAAATTTATGTAGAAATATACTTAAATATTCTGATTTTGAGTCATAAAAGCACATTATTGTTTTATTATATTGAAATTTAAAGTCGTAAATTTTAATCTGTATATCACGTGACCTAAAACACGAGCCGCCATGGTGTGACGTCATATAGGCAAAAACTGTCAGTTCAGTGTAAACAGCTAGGTACATATCTATCTAGGTACATATCTATCAACTTTAACTTCAAGGAGTAATAATTGTGTTCTTTCGTCAGTGCATTTCATTTGTACATATTTATTTATTAAAATGCAAACCGGTTTTGTAAAAGCAGATATTACAAATCTGCCAAAAAATGGATTCAATGATGGTTGCATATAGCTGTTAACGTTGAATGAGTGCCGGTCGTACATACACGACTGTTGTTTTTACCAATATTACGTCACCAAAATGGCGAACAGCATTTTCGCGTGAAAAAAAAAGGTTTAAAATTTAATTTAATTTAATTTTATGGCAAGAATGCGTATTTATTTTGCCGAAATATATTTGTTTGTGGCTTTTTATTAGGAAAATAAAATGTTGACAAGGTTCCTGCAAATGGCTCTGTTTCGTTTTCGGTTTACGGGGCCCCCGGGCTATAGGTCTACAGGTGCCATGTATTTCAAAATATACTATCGTCAATTACAATTACAACTTTATGCAATTTATAAAACAAAAAAAATTAAATAACTAAAATGAAACCATATTTTTTGTACTTAATTTAAAACATTTAATAAATAAATAACATTACAGAGTGTGTCCAGTAAAACTTTCGATTGGCAATTAATATACATATGCATCTTTAATAAAAATTATTTATCGACAACACATAATTCACAAACAAATTTCTAGGAATGTCAAACTATCCGAAGCATTTTTTATTCTTACATACTAATGTATATTGGAGTAAAAACACTTATATAATAAATAAACTACATAAATGTAAAAGTTATCGCAATGTTCAAGCTTGATTGAATTTTGAAAATTTATATTTTTCATTGAATCCAACTTTTTTCAATTGCTTGTAATGAAATTTAAATAATTTTTGATCAATTTCTTCAATATATGGAAGAAATATTGGCAAATATGTTTAAAAAAATTTTAAAAATGGTATAATACTGATCTTTTTTTAAAGGCTCAATCAATCCTGAGGATTTTGGATTTGACCAAATTCGATGGTTGAAAATTAAAAAAGAAAACGATAAAAAATCTAAAAAAGGAAATGAGTTTGTGACCTAACAGGATAAAAAAAAGAATTTTCACAAAAGAAAAAAATTTCCCAACAAGTCATATTTAACATTATTTTCTTAAATTGCTCAATATTAAACTCTTGGATAAAATAAAAGCAACAATAAAATAACTTATTATTTTTTTATTTTCTACTGTATTTAAACGGTAGTTATGAAAGGATTTTAGTAATTGATAAGTCTAATACACATAAAAATCATTATTTGAATTCGTTATTGTAACATCAACAACAAAAAAAAGGTAAATCAAGGAAGATCAAAAAAATTTCCTGAAAATTTTACAATAGTGATACAAAGGGTCTACAAAAAAGACAACGTGCACGTGACGTTTCAACTTTGGCAATGATAGAAAGAGTGACGTACATGTGACGTCACAGCTTGAGATTCTAATTATTTGTCAAAAAGTGGCTGCAGGTAACATAAACCCTACTTTTTAACACTTGAATATTTATGTATAGTCTTTAAAAATCACTAATAACACCACAATATGAGGAAAATTAATAAAGGGAATTTGAGAAAAGGGAGAAGACAAGTTATCGCATATCCAGATGATATAGTAATAATAGCAAAAACAACAAAAATCATAGAAAATATCTTGAACGAAATTGTAGAACAAGGAAAAACGATATGATTAGAGATATGCCAAGAAAAAAGAAACATGAGACTGGGTAATGAGACAATACAAGGAAGTATTAAAATGGAAATACATTAATATGAAGAAATAAAAAAAATAAATATCTGGGAACCACAATGGATAGAACGGGAGACAGGCAATTTAAAATAGCACTACAAATAAAAAATTATAAAAAGCGAATTACTTAAGAAGAAAACCAAAATGAAGATCTACAATACAATAATTAAATCAAGCATGAGCATGACAAAACAAGATGAAGAAGATCTAAATATAGTAACAAATATAAGGCATTTCAGAGTAAGATGGTTAGGGCACATGTGGAGAGCAGGAAATAGAACATTGATTTATTCCATGCTACATTGGGACCTAGGAGTTAGAAGAAGACGTGGAAGACCAAGATCAGGATGGCTGTAGGTAATACGCAGGGAAGGAGTAAATAATTGGAAAGAAAGAACGATAGGGAAAAATCAAGGGACATTGTAAAGAGAGTTATATAAGCAGTGACGTCACGTGTACGTCACCCTTTCTACCGATGTCAAGAAGTGGCCACGTGCTGCACGTCACCCATAGTAAACAAACTTAAAATTACAGTCCATTTCGAACTCACTTTTCCAATAACTAACTAATATTTTTTGTTGTTATGTTTTTAAGTTTATATGTTTTGCTTTAGATTTGTGTTTAAAATGTTGTTAGTCATGTTATTAAAATCGATTTACGATGGTTGACACTCATCTGATTAGATTTTTTGTATTTAAAAAATAAAATCAGTAAGTATATTTTTTTAAAAAAAATAACATTTTTAATCTAATACATTGGAGCATCGATTTTATCCAGGAGTTGTATTATATTGTTTGTATTTTGGTAAAATAATTTGTCATTAAACTAAATATTTGAAAATATTTATCTAAATATTAATAAAAAAACTATATTATTCTCTTAAACACAAATTATTTAAACGTACTTATTAAATATATTGTAATAAATAATAGGAGGGTAAAAGTGAGTGTGACATATTCTTGAGGTAAACTTGAAATTTATAAAATAAAGTAGGCGTCGTTTTAAATCAATTTGTACACAATGTATATTTTATAATGCGCTCAATTGATCGAAGAGAGATTCAAGATTTTTCTGCAACAAATGTTTTGATAAAACCAACTTGATTGATTTTTTAACATTTAACATCCGATTTCAAACATTTCGACAATGCATATTTTAAACAGAAACGTCTCCGAGATTATTTTAAAATTTCGCCTGATCAGTAGTGTATTTTTTTTTATTTCGACTTACCATAATAATCCATATAATTGTATTGTATATTACTTAACTTACTCCGATATTACATTTCTATCGATTGGCATTTTTCTTTTGCCTTTTCTTCGTACCTAAAACCCATCAACATGTATTCTCAAAATTAATTATCAACATCGAGTGGATGGAGTAACAACAAAAAGTTAGTAGAATAGTTTCGTTATTAATATACCCGTGCGATATTTGTCGACGTTTAGAACTGATCACCTGCAGTCTAGTACAATTCTAGCTCGACAGTTTTGACACATTTTGACACACTAAACGAAAACTAACATTTCTACAGAGAGATGTCACCAATAGCAGGAAATCTACACCATTATTTATTCTTTAACGTACCATTTAAAGTTACAATACTTTTTCATCTTGTGTCACTAGTAGTTTGTAAGGCAAAATTATCTGATTAAATGTTAAAAAATTAATTGATATTAGGTATAGGTTAGTAGATTTCCGACTAAAAAAGGGATCCCTCTAACCTATTTTTTTTAGCTCCTTTAAGACTGTACACTTAACCTTTGACAAACGTTCTCTACTCTTGTCCTTAGATGTACAAAAACGTCCTTCGACAAATCTTCTACGTTCGTGTATTTACATTTGTGAAAGTTGAAGATATCTACTAAAAATTCCATCACCTGAAAAACAAATAATAATGTCAGTTAATTTCACGAAGATGGTTTTTTGTGCACCACACCGACAGCAGCTCTGGGCGGGCTGCTGGCATACCCCTTCTTTACCTGATAATTAAGATGATTTGACAGATGATTTCAGGACGGTGGGGAGGTCTGGAGTAAGATATGTTGTTGCAGGGATGGTAGGGGTAGGTATATCCCACTGTCATACTATATTCGATGGTGGTCCGAGGTCATTGCTATTATGGAATGTATCCAGACTGTAGTGCCATGAGGGCATTAGGTATAAACATCAATATTATATCTCTACCAAAAACCAGAGTTTGTATACCAGTGTATAGAACATAGACTACTAGCGTACTAGTGGCATAAGGTTAAGAACCTAGAGACAACAGATTGCATTTCTATCCAAGACTATCATTACACATTACACAGATACAAAAAGAACTCACGAGTCAGGGGCTAGGCGGATTATCAACTGTTCGGATAGTTAGACAGCACCAAGAGCACACAACCCTGGTCTTGAAATACATCTTGGCTCTCAAAAGACTATGCTTTCCAGAACCTTCTGTGGGTGCTAGGTCATACGCCTGTAAAGGAGCCGGAACCCTTCGTAGGGTTAGCAATATGCAGAGACAAGAGTATCATTAGAAAGTGGGTCGCGTCGAAACATTCAAAATTGTGGCAAGACTGACAGTTAATATGAGTCTAGAACAAGGCTTTAAATAAATACTGGACCAAGACTATATAAGTAACAAATGCTTCACACAACTGCTGCGAATCGTCACAGGACACAGGAGACTGTGACTATGGCGACAATGGTTTATAGAGTTTAAGTAGTTTTCGACCAGCCGATGAAAGGCCCTTACAATTAAACTAAATAACTAATTTTACCAAACAAGAAATAAATGTATTATTCATACTGACAAATTTAGAGATATCTTGTTAAAACACGTATGAATGATTTTACTAACCTGATCTTTAAAATAAACGCAGGTTTCTTTCAGCATCTCGTCAGAACCTAAGAAACCCCAAGCTAGCAACGGAGATAGCTGTTCCGATATCGTGTAAAAATGAGACATAAAACCATCGGGGAATCTCAATTTTCTTCTTTTCGCTTTTAATACTGACCATACCGCCGTCGTTAGCGCAGTCTCTTTAAAACCCTAAAACGAGATACTATTTAAATTATAATGGAATTTTTCACGTCACCTTAACTATGTTGTTCATATTCTGTTTAAGCAAAAGCTTGCCATGAAAACGCGGAAATTTTACAAGCCATTTTCATTTTGAAGTTATTTATTTGGTAGGAGACTAGGATAGTTTTCTACATATTCCTGTCTCTGGAAAGACAAATTGAAGGGAAGTAACATGAGGATCACTCCGATATACTGAGTGAAATAAAAAACCACATCAAAACCGTGGACGTACAGAAGGCTATTAAGAATCTTCTGGGTAAAAAGAGTGCGTAACACCGAGGTACTTCAATGCCTCGACAAGCAGCTGGAAGTTCTGTTTACACTAAAAAAGCGCAAACTGGAGTATTTTGGTCACATCTTAAGGAATGACAAGTATCGAGTTTTAAAGCTTATTATAGAAGGGAAGATCGAAGGACGAAGAGGCCTGGGTAGAAGAAAGATATCCTGGCTAAAAAACTTAAGATAATGGTATGTTCCGCCGAGCTGTAGACAAGGTTCAGATAGCGCTGATAATTGCCAACGTCCGAGGAGGACAGGGCACCTAAAGAAGAAGAAGAAGAAATCCGTGTGATGTTCCTGACATGTTAGTCACAAGAATACACGTAGAAAAGTTTTTCAAAGTCCTTTTTCTGAAGAAAGATGAGTGGGTGACGGCAGCAATCCACTTCCCAGAGACTGGATTCGTAATGTACATAGATGGCTCAAAAACCCCAGAATGAGTTGGGGCCGATGTTTTGAGCAGGAAACCGAAGACTTAAATATCAATCAGTCTTGGTAGTTACGCTAAAAATTTTTAGGCTGTAGTCTTCGTGTGTGCAAGGAAGCTGACTAACAGACCTCTAGTGAACAAAAACATAAGTATTATTTCAAACACCCCGGCTGCTCTTTAACTACAGAGCTCCAACAAGATTAACTCCAAGTTTGTATAGAACTGTACCGAATCACTGGAGTGCCTTGGTGCAAATGGATTTGTTGTGAATGCCTGGGCACCAGGGGGTGGAGGGCAACGACGCAAAAAAGAGTTCTGCATTCATAGGACCACAAAGTCACCACAAATGATGCCAAAACCATCGTATTGAGCGGAGAAAAAAAGACTCACGTAGTGGTCGAAAGGATAGGTCTAAACTAACTAATGAACTATCGGTTTTGCTGCGTGGAAGACGAAACAGCTGAACTTATACTATCTTCATGCTCTTTTTTAGAAAGAATAAGGTTCAACATATTTGGTTTCCCCAACTTAGAACCTTTCAATTTCAGGAAAATCTCACCTCATGCAATCATGAACTGGATTGTGCGTTAAACTATATAATCTTTATGGGTAAGCCACAATATAAACCCATCAATGGTCGCCTTACTACGCCCCTCTCGCATGATACCCATCCTAAACTATTTATTTGGAAAAATGATTAAATCGTTACCAAACGTCATAGTTTTATCTAAATCATTCTTATTTGTTAATTCTTCCTTATCGAATCATTGTAACAGAAAAACCTCGTGGGTCATGACGTGAAAATAGTCGTTCCGATTTCCCAAATCGTCTTTCTTTTCCAGACGTTTCGACTACTACCATTATTATTAATCCCGGACAGTCTGTCACATCCTATATCAACTAACAGCCCGCGATTCTGTGAGGTACTACGTTCTTGTGGGATTAATAGAGTCTGCATTAAGGAATTCCATCCATATTCGGATTGATATCGTACAACAACGACCGACGTTATTTAGCCTGGTGGTTTCTCTGTTGTTTTGGCTTTACTTTAATAAACTTTATCACGAGTTCTAACTCGTACGGATTCTGTTCCGGTCCAGCATTGACCATTATCGTTAAAGGGGCGTCATAAACGTATCAAAAGAGGGTTTGCATCTCGGGTCTCGCGTATTTCTAGTATTTGCCGCTTGCATTGTAACCTAGCAACTTTATAAGATGTTGATTAGGATTCTTCTATTTCGTCGAATTGTCTTAATGCTCTCTCACTCAAGAGATTTAACACACTTTTTATGTTTTAAATATTTAAAAATGTCGGCGTTTTTTCACGTACTGCTTGTTTCAAGCAGGCGTTTTGTTGGGCTTTTATTTTTTTCCTTATCGTTTTACAACTAGAGATGCATACTTGAGTATTGGTATTACGAGGGCAGTTTGATAAGTCAGTGACTTTTTGAATTTCCCGCGCAGTTACTCCAAATGCAAGAGTGCTGCCGTCAACTATAATCTATCAGTGGGCAACTTTCTAATTTTGAGCAAGCTACGTCGTGCAGTTGGTGTTTGATAGCCGTTCAAAGCAGACAACCTCGTGAATTTTTACGAAAATGGAAAAAAGTGAATTTCGTGTGCTGATTAAGCATTACTTTTTACGTAAAAAATCCATCACTGAAACTAAGGAAAGACTTGATAAATACTACGGGGACTCGGCACCATCAATTTCAATGGTTAAGAAGTGATTTACAGAGTTCCGTTGTGGTCGTACCAGCACTAGTGACGCCGAACGTTCAGGTCGCCCAAAAGAAGTGATCACGCCGGAAATCGTCGATAAAATCCATCGGAGAATGAAAGTGCGTGAGTTGGCTCATGCTGTAGGTATCTCAACTGAACGGGTACATAATATTTTACACGAATATTTGGACATGAAAAAACTCTCTGCGAGATGGGTGCCGCGATTGCTCACACTCGACCATAAGCGCAATCGTGTGACCACTTCAAAAGAGTGTTTAGCGATGTTCAGCCGTAATCCGGACGAATTTTTGCGCCGTTTTGTTACTGTGGATGAAACATGGATCCATCACAACACGCCAGAGACCAAGAAACAATCGAAACAGTGGGTTGCTCGGGGTGAACGAGGACCAAAGAAGGCGAAACAGAGTCTGTCAGCCAACAAGGTCATGGCCACAGTTTTTTGGGATGTACGCGGTGTCATTCACATCGATTACCTCAAGAAAGGTAAAACTATCACCGGCGAATATTATTCAAAGCTTTTGAACAGACTCGACGTTGATTTGAAGCAAAAACGGCCGCATTTGGCTAAGAAGAAGAAAGTGCTGTTCCATCAAGACAATGCACGTGTGCACACTTGTCTAGTCACGATGGCCAAAATCCACGAATTGGGATACGAACTGCTACCCCATATTCTCCAGATTTAGCCACCTGCGACTATTTTCTGTTTCCAAACATAAAGAAATGGCTGGGCGGTAAGAGATTTGAGTCGAATGAAGAAGTCATTACCGAAACAAACGCGTATTTTGAGAGCTTTGAAAAAACCTATTATTTGGAGGGAATAAAAAAATTATAAAAACGCTGGACTAAATGTATCGAGCTAAAAGGTGATTATGTAGAAAAATAAAATGTTTATTTGCGGAAAAAAATTTGTTTTATTCAAAAAGTCACTGACTTATCAAACCGCCCTCGTATTATCGTTTGAATGGGAACTAATTTTGTTCCATTCCAAGATTGCTTTTTCTTCCTATTACATGTTGTCGTCTTCCTCTTGCTCGTTAATTTGTTATTAAGTGTATTTGGTAGTTGGCGCTCAACTCATTTATTTTTCGTTGATTTTCATTACCGTTGTTGGTTATACAAATCGTTTTTGAAAATATTTTTCAATTTTTGACACCATTTTTACTTGTTAGGTTAAACAGTCGTCGATGGGAAACCGGTTCAGTCTATAACCCTATTATAACCAGTAAAATTATTTGTTTAGCTTACGTTTTATGAACAGTAGATAACGTCTGGCATTTATTACATCTGGTATTTCCTAAACTAAGGCTCATTAGCTTACATCAGTTGGATTCAAGCAATCTGCTTACAGGCTATTGCTCAAAACAATCTACTGGTAACTTTTACCCGTCAAAGTGTGTAGTTTATAAAATTCAAATAAATACGGGGCGAGCTTCTGCGCAAAAGAAAATATAAACATTTTGTTTTAATTTTGTCAAATATGATATAGAGGGTGGGCCGTAAGTCAGTTGCCAAAAAACTGGCAGTCATTGGGACTGCCGACAGAAAACTATGAAGTAACAGTTGTTTTTTTTGGATTTTTAACTTAATCGTACGATCACTGGGCAGTACAACAGTGGGTACTATATATGTTAATATAACACCTATCTGTCGCTAACACTGACGTAGTTATTATCATGTTTCGACCATGTTTGCAAAACAAATACACGCTGTACGGTAGTTAACTTTCTACTCATTGTTTCCAGATAACAACATACAACGTAATCTCAGACATCTAGTGCAAACTGACTAGGGGTACTGCACACTAGTCAAGTTTTCAACTGACTACCACTACGCTAGTGAAAACTGACATATGGTCCACCATGTACTAAGAGATTTAGTACCTTAGAGAGCCACCTATTTTGAATAACAGCTGTCACCGAGGATGGAGGGTTGTTAAGGTCTTCGAACGCGTCCATAAGAATGTAATCTAGTACTACATCATAGAACGTTAGTGCTTTAATACCTCTTGCGCTCAGTTCTTCCTCCAAATCACGCCAGTTTTGAATATCTTGACTGTATTTAATGATTTCTTCATAGCCTACAATCACACACATCACAATCATCACTTGTATGGATAATGTTTACTTTGCTGCTTACCAATTAAAAAATCTTTGGGATCTTTTTCGGCGTACAGCAACAAATCGGCCAAGATCTGTCTTCCGGCGTCGACAAACCAACCGTAGGTCATCCTGTCTCTGAGCATATGTTGAAAGGCCAGTCGGAGGCAGTGTAACTTTGCTAAATATTCTCCGTCCGAACCGCACTTGACGATTTCCGTTCTCAGTGTTCGACAAGGGATTCCCCCGTTCTCTACTTGTCGCAGAGCGTTCTGGTACAAAGGATACGATTCCAAATCGGGAAAATAATCGGAGAATTCTTCGAATTCTCTTAAATCTGCAACCTAAAGGACAATCATTAATTTTTTACGAAACGTAAAACGTTATGAATTAAACTTGGAAAAGATCCGACTTACTACATCCTGTGCCGAAGCAAAACTCTCTCCCTCTGACAAATTAACATCTTTGGCAAGCGTTTCTTCTCTTACACCACTTTCCGATCTAAAAAGTATTGACATTTCATCTAAAAATAGCATCTCGGAGTTTTCTTGCAATTCTATGGCGAATTCGAGGAGCTGTTGAAGGTCCTTGCAGAAAGCAGATTCTTCGGGACCCAAAACCACTATGGTGGACGGAGCGCCATCCTTATTGTTTCGATAGGCCGCCAACGCATCCTCCCAGTAGCCTATGCACGTCTCTAACGCTTCCATGCCTGTAAAATACATATAAATTTAAATAACACTCACTCACCAACAACAATCAATTGTTCCAGTTATCTGAGACATGAATAGGTATCTGCTAATGAACAAGCCTCTTTAATTATAGTAATAAAGTAATTAAAATAAAGGACAAAAAGGCTTTTTATTTTCTACAAAGGTCAAATAACAACAAGTTTGGTGTAGTGTGCCAGTATTTAGACAACTCCATCTCTCTAAGCTGCTGAATTCTATTCAACAAAAAGCTTGTTCAACGACCCATGCTTAAAACATATAACAGTGATAGACTTTTTGCTATTTTTAACAATATTTGCTCCGAGGAAATGTATTCCTTAGTCCACTATTCGGTTGTATTAGTAGAAACTACAGCAGACTGTGTGATTTTTAGGACCTACCAAGTAGAACATGTGCCTTTTACCATTTTACAGGTGGTATCCTTTATCTAGAGATCTATTCGCCTGTCCAACGGTCCACACCCTACAAACATTATCTATCCATGGAAAAAATTCTGATGGATTGTCTATCATAATTTCTTTCACTGCGTTCATAAGTACTACAAGAAGTGATAAATACAGCTGATTCAAACATTTAGAAGTTCTCTATTACAGTGGTAATTTTTTAACAGTTGCAAGGTTTTCTACCCCCTCCCCTTACTAGTCTAACTATTCACATACAACCGAAGTATATTTAGTGTTATATTTGCCGTACCGAAATCATTAAGGAGAATTTCTTGAAAATGTTTCTTGGACATCCAGCAATCTATATAATGCAGTCAATGGCTTGAAATTATTCCGATGAATATTATAACATCAGCTACAACAAAAACGAAGTTGAGAGAAACATTTGCTAAAGATGGATTGCCAAAAATAATTGTATCCGATAGTGGTTCCCAGTTATGGAAAAGTAATGGTATATATTTGGTCAATATAACACTACATCATCCAAAGTCTGATTGAAAGAGCAGAAATTTTTAAATGAAATGTTTGAGAAAATCTTGAATACTCGTTTACAAAAATTTCTCCTAGATTACCGAACTACACCTCAGAAAAATTCAGGCCGATTAACAGCAGATATGTTACATAACATGAGAATTCATACATACTTCGATAAAATCAAAAAAGACGTATCTAGGCATATGGATAGAGCTGAGGTATTACAAAACAAATATCACGACAAAGGGTTAAAACATAGAAATTTCCAAGAAAATGATGATGTTTAGGTATCGAACTTCGAAAAGTAAACACAAAATAAAAAATTATAAAATTGTCATATCTGGTTGACGTTAACAGAGTGATGAGAAGAAAGCATGCTGATCAACTATGGGTCCGGCAAAGATTAATGTTTGAATCAAGAAACAGAAGGAAGCAGGTCTATAGTGGAGTAATTAATTTACCAAGACGTTAATGAAAGGGAAACAATAATTGAAGAAATCGAAAATGAAGACGAAAGCGGTAGGATATATCCTGTTAGTGAAGGGAAGCCTTAAAAAAAATTTTCCTCACAGTCTTTTTTGTTTGTAATCAAGAGGGAAAATGTGTTATATGTTTGTTACTTAATTCTCTGGTTATTTGTTAATGACAGAAAAATAGTTGTCGAATCCGTATAAATATATAAAAATGAATGTGAGTATACAGATATGAAAAAATATTTGTGGAACATAGAAATTTCAATGCTGGACGGTATCCAGTCGACTAGCACAAAATATAATAAATATTTGCGATAAATAATCAAGTAATTAACTATGACACTCTTTTTCGGAATCTTGTCCGATTTTATTGTGAAGGGGTGTTTACGGAGGGCCTCAATCTTGGTGTGACCATTATTAATACGTAAAATTAAAAAATTTGTAGTATTATTTAGACACGTAATTTTTTTAAACATTTTTAGACATTTATCGAAACAGCAACTCATTCTAGGTAGTTTATTATGTTGGCAGTTGATTGCCAATTGTATAATGATAGCACAAAAAGTTATAGTTCTTCATTATTATCAATTGCAGAATATAAAAACTTGTTCCGAACCCTTACCGACAACATTGTTTAATCTGCCATAGGCAGAGATAGCTTATTGTATAAATTTATTTTTAAAAATACCTGTCTAAATCTTCATTGTTAAATTCATATTTTATTCTCACTACACTGTGCAATTTAATTAATTTCATTAGCCCATAGTCTACAAAACACCATATTTTTATTTATTTATTTAATGAAATTTTCAAATTCAACATACCACACTACGCCACTAACATCACAGACTATCTTTTCAAACATAAACAAGATGATCTATAGCTTTTCGACCACGTTACACCTCTCGACCAATTTAGTGCGTTTAACCTTATGATTCGCTGTTCCCATTGGGTGAATAACCTTTTTTTTATTGAGATGGAAATGCATCACGCACGCTGGCCGCTTCGTTTTCTATCACGAGCCAACAGTGCCGGGCTCTTACTTGCTAAATCCACTTCTCGCCCTCTCTTGCTCCAGGGATCGTCGTAAGACATACATCCGGTACGGGTGGCTTCCGATTTTTGCATTTGCTATTCATGTTAGTTAGCGGTTTCTTGTGGTTGAATAACCTAGTTTGTGAATTTTGACGCACGTCAATCAACTCCACGTTGACAGACGCTTTCTTTGATTTATACCGGATTTTATACGGGTGGTAAACATTATTTTTTGTTTCTAAATTTGGCACGATTGCCGTGTGTATATATTAAATATTGATTACTCCTCACATAACTGTGTTCTGCAATTGATAATGGAAGAACTATACATACAAACGATAAAGAGTTTTTAGTTGCATATTATGATTGAGTGATTCGTCGCGGATGAGACGGCTATATTAGTATTTTATTTAACTTTTAAGTAAGTAGTTGGTTGAGTGCATTAAAAAGTAAGGACGAACGGCAATTTACATCATCGTACAATTGACGTCTTCCTATAGCTTTATTAATATATCTGTCAGCCTCGACATTCGCGTATTAGCCACCTCCTTTAACAGACCTAATCTCTGATAAATGCATAAGCAATTACGTATATAATGATTGCGTGGCACGTGCAAATTGCATACACCACGTTATGATACATTACTCATAAATACGAATTAAGTGCGTTATCACAAGACACAAGTTATGTTCAAAATCAACGATTCAGAGTAGCAAATTTTGGAGCAATATAAACCGACCAAACAGAAATTATTTTTTATTTTAAATCTTAAATTTATAGGAAAAATGTTCAGTACCGAATATAGTTACTTAATACAAAAAAGTAGCTAATTTTAAAAAGCTATAAGTGCAAATCCCCCTTCTTACTAATTTTTCTCGAATAAATTCTACCTCAAACACTAAAAAATTTCTTTTGATACCTCTATTAATTTTATTTTACACTAGAAACACTGGTGTTTGTCCAATTCACCTGCACCCTTATATTTTGCAGCTACAAACACCTGGGACTGTCTCAAATAGAACGAGTCTTAAATTGTGCACCTCCCTTTCAAATGAAGATTTTTTGATTTTTTTTCTACCCTTATTCTTTTTCAATCCCCACTGGCAATTTTCGCAGAGGGTGTGCATAAATATGTGGTATTGTTATTTACTTGTAGTGTTTGGGTTGTTTTTTCATGTATACTAATTTTCAAAAAAAATCGGAGAGTCCGCCCGCCAATAGCGATGAAATTTTACATAGATTTTTTTTTCAAGCAATGATACTAAACTGGGGGGTAGCGTAAAAAAAACCTTGTTTCTCTACGACCATTGGATTCTACAACAATTACATATGCGTTATCTATTGATGCATGGATATGATTCCTTAGATATTGTTACAAATCCGGTGATAGAACTAAAATTCGTAACAAAATGTTGGATCCTGATACATTATTCAACAGCTGACAACCAATCGCCAATTTCAATATTTAGGATCCAACAGACCAATAAGGAAGCTGCAATAGAACAGCTTTTTCATAAATGGGCTCTGCTGCTCTAACTCGATATCGCGAACGTCATGTTCATTCTGATGAACTGTCATCGATTACGACAATATGATGGAGAATTTAACGAGTGATAGTGATGGTCTGCGATGGTCGTAGAGAAAGTATAGTCTTCTAACCGCGTATAATTTTCATCCTCGAGAATAATAGCCATCATTATACGAATATACTATATTTTTTAAAAATAAGTAATTATTCTGTTAGTTTATTTAAACACACATTTTGTATAAATTGCATTAAAATTGATCTATTCGTACTGGTGAGGAAAAGTAGGTACCTAGACCTAAATGCACAAAATATCTGATAGGTCGAGGTGCTTGAAAGGCTGCATAGCCTTCACGACCTAGACCTAAATTTGGACCGAAGATTAACGTGGAAAATACACATCTTTAATGAAAGGAAACAGCTTGACCTCGAGCTGCGTAAACTCTATTGATTCATATGTCGCAAATCAAAGTTGCCTACCAAAAATAAAGTTTATACAGTCATTATAGTATTATCTAACTACTATCACAATAATATCTATTTAACTAATAAAGCGCTGTAAATGAGAGTATAAAAAAGTTTGATTAATCAATAAAATAATAATGCTGAGATAAATGACGGCGTAATGTTGCGGCAATATTGAAAAAAAAAATAATTTCTACAGAATAATGTTGATGATGATCTTAATACTTTTTTTTATACACAGCCGAGCAAAAAATTTAGGTCACTTTTAATAACATAACAAATTGCAAATAATTTTAAAACTAAAACTAATCAGGGAGTCATAGGTGAAAGTTATATTTTTGTATGGATGCTATCTGTTATAGTTAGCGTCTTTCACATTCTGTCACCGTATTCGCAACGTAATTATTGTACGTTTCAAAAAATAAATAAATTGTGTTGTCTGATTCCATACTTGAAAGCTACGAAAATGCAGTAGATAAATTTACAATATGCAGACATAAGCAGATGCATTTTATTTTTAAAATTATTCGCAATTTCATTTAAAGTGACCTAAATTTTTTGCGCGGCAATGTATACAGGATGTCCCCGAAAATAGTGCGTTCCTTAAGACAAAAGACATAATACAGTATGCAGAGTAAAAAAGTCTTGTAAAATTTTTTCTAAAGTCAACGCGGTTTGCAAAAAAACAATTACATTAGTAATTATATGTTAATATTATTGTCTACAGAAATTCAGTTAACGCCAGCAACGCCGCACCTCTATGCGAAAATAATCTATTTGTTAACTATCATGAGTCATGACATGACACTGTCTGTTGAAAATAAAATCTGGCCCTTAAAACTAATTAAAAATATACTTTTTTAGCATCACTTTGTAAAACGAAACAATTTTTAAAAATGGTTTTTAGTAAGATAAACCGAAACGTCAAATGAATTTAGTTCTGTGTTTCAATTACAGTTTTTAATTTAACTGTGTAATGAAATTAAAGTACACCTTTATCGTTGTTAAGGTTAATTATAAATGTTTATTATATAGTGAGTCAGTTAGAATCGAAGCAAAATATCTGGTGCTTCTTGTAAACTTTTTTAAATGACTTTAGAAAGTGGTAAATTATTTACTTCAGAGTATAAATTTACTTTAGCACACTTACCAAAAATGTGTGAAATAGGTGAATGATAATGTGTAAATTGTGTTGCCAAAAAGTACGAGGAATTTTAAATGTTTGATCGAGGTAAAAAAAACTTGTTATAAAAATTATCCTTAAAATTGCCACCATGATGAATTTTTTACACATTTTTTTTAGTACTTTTAAAACGTTTCCGCGCAAAAATTTCTATCACAGGATATTCATATAGTGGGTTTTAATGACCTATGAAAGTTTTATGAAAATTTATTTGGCAGCCATATTCTTGAATTATACCTTATTATTTTATGGAAATTAACTAAACATTCGTAGTTTATTCGATTCGGTTGGTCAAACTGCGTCGAATGACGCTAGTGGCAATATAGTGAATTGCGCCAAGATGAAAACACGTCTCTAAAATTGAAAAATTCCTGAAAGGGCCTTCTTTTGCTGAACTTGGGAGTGGTGCCAAATAAAATCATCGTTTAACTGTGCACAAAAGTTTTGGCCGAAAAAATGTGCCTCCAAAAATCGGAAATTTGAAAATTAAAAGGGGCCTAACTTTTAAACGGGGCATTTCCTCGATCTGAGAGTGGTGTCATTCGGCTTAGGTTTACAAGCCGCATCGACTAAAATTGGTGTCTTTTTTTTTGGTAAGTGTGCTAAAGTACATTTAAGCCTATTTAGAATATCCGTTATACGGAATGGAAAAGAATTAAATAACTGCTATTATCATTGCTTAAAAAATTATACAATGCTATTACTTACGTATGCCTTGTGAATTAATAAGATTAGGGATTAGGACAATATCCATTATTGCGTCTTCTGCATTTAGAATACGAGCATTTCGTGTTTGTCCACTAATTTTTTTAGGTACCACAGAACCCGTAGGCAATAATCTTTGCTACACATTCACTAAACTGCGGGCTACCGTGAGCCTTTTCGTATGCAAATAACACGTTGTGATATTCGCGAATTGAATACGCAGGCATTTTAACAAAAATTACGACCGTTGTGTTCTTGCGAGTAACACGTTAATAACTAATTAAATTTATCGGTGGTACTTTTTGCGTGAACTTTTTCTTTACTAAGTACAACGCATGGTTGCCAAACCTACATTTAAATTAAAATTACTACCGTATCAAGTGGAAGGAAGTGGTCTCTGTCTACCCCTACGGGAAAAAGGCGTGACTATATGTATGTATGTACCTTACCTATCAAGATTGAGAATATGAATTTTAATCAATTTTGAATCCCAAATTAGATTTGGATTTGTCGCTTCCTATGATGCAGTAACTAAAAGATCGACAAATGAATTCTTAACTCACAATCTTAATCCCAACCAGGATAAAAAAATCTCCTAAGGGATTGCCGGAAACACAATTTACAGTAAAAACTCTTTATTCGCGGGGTATATGTTCCGTAAATATGCCGCGAATTTAGAAACCGTAAATATGGAATGGTAATTTATATGGGATTATAGGGGATACGTTCC
Source organism: Agelastica alni (assembly GCA_950111635.1). Classification (NCBI taxonomy): domain Eukaryota; kingdom Metazoa; phylum Arthropoda; class Insecta; order Coleoptera; family Chrysomelidae; genus Agelastica; species Agelastica alni. The sequence continues at coordinate 42,907,178 of OX467709.1, forward strand.
TAGATGACAAAATAAAAAACAAATATATAAAAAATTAATTTAATTAAAGTTTTTGATCATATTGATTAATTATTATCTTCAGGCTTAGGCAATGATTTAAAGAATTTTGTAATTTTTTCTTGCTTGGTAGTTTTTAAAAGCTCCTTTAATTCAGACTGATATTCAGCAGTGGCATTAGCAATTTGCCTCTTAAAAATAAAGCTTCGTTCCATATACGGATCAATTTTCATAAAGAAATCACAAAGCTCATTTGCAATTCTTGAACTTTCACAAAGATTTTTCAAATTAAATGTCACGTTTCCAGTGCTTGTTAAAGCCTCTTCTTCAATGAGCTGTGAATTTAACATTTCCTCCAAGTCGGTTTCAGTCAAATCTTCATCTTGCGATTCAAGCGATTCAAGCGATTCCTGAATGTCACTTGATTCAATCTGATCGAACCCATCTCGTCCTATTCCATTCGCAATTTCGGCTATGTTTGCAGTCAAAGTTTGAATTTGCACAGATTCTTCGTCATTTTCCGCAGTTTTTTCCAGCATGATTTCAATGTGTATGGCTTCAGTTCTTCCAATGATTCTTTTATGTTTATGATGCATTTTACTACGTCAAATTACTTCCAGCATTCCATAACATTCATATCAGGATAATTTAGGCATAGTTGTAATAAGGTCTATTTTACTTTTTTATTAGTCCATTTGACGACGCGTTTACAATTTTTATTAACATGTATGTAAAGTGCAACAGAAGTAGCTTGGCGGGCGAGAGATCACAAAGTCTGCGCACAACGAAAACATTCGAATAACGATCCGATCGGCGACGACGAAATTTTCAGTAATCGTGAGTCTCAAGTACAATCGGAGGAAGAAGTTTACGAATGTGAAGTATATTCAGCCGAATATTTGTTATTTTAGGGGCTAGTCGCCCGCCAAGCTACTTTTGTTGCACTGTACTTTAGCGACATCAGATATATATATATATATATATATATATATATATATATATATATATATATATAATTATCTCAATTACAGAAAAAAATGTAGTGATACCAAAAATTAGGAAGTGACACGTACCCTGCCAATCGAGAAATGGTGAAATGGATGTTATTAAGCGACGACATTCATTACCGTTGTCATGTTAATTAATCGAGCACATGTTTTATTCATTACACAGGTAATCGACGTTCTATGTCTTTACCATGCCGTATTACATAAGTTTGACATTAATGTCACAAGTAATCAGAGCAGGTATCCGTTTTCATAGACGGACACACTGATCACATTGAAAAAACAAACATTGGACGAAATTATTCCACAGTAATCAATTACTCGCATATAAAACAAATTTTTTTTATTAAAGCTTACATTCACATAATTTAACTGATTCGTACGTAGCTTTCTTTTAAATTTATTAAACTACAACGGTGTCATAATGGTAGGCAATTTTTAAAAACAAACAAAAAGAAAGTTTATCTTCACTTTCATTGGTTATTGGAACGAAGTTCCTTATCGCACGGCACGGGCTTGGCGGATGGGGGCTAGGCGAAAAAAAGTGTAAGATTTTTCCGTCACGAAACACGAAACAGCTAACGCGTATCCCATGTAGTAACTATACCTGCGCAGCCGATGCAAACTTATTGGCTGCCTTGAACCAATAAGCACGCACCTATGACTGGACACAGCCAATATCATACGTGCTATGGATAACCGTCTACACTACTTGTACTTGTGTACTTATACTTATTGTTACGATATTACTTCTTTTTTGGGTTTTAAACTCACGATACAGTAACAAAACAATTTTTTTTATTCCAATACTTTTACACAATACACTTTACTTTTACAAATCACTTAGATACAACTTTTATAACTAATTAAATTTCATGACTCATAAAAACTGTCTTCTTCATGACCGCTGTCCTTTTTATATTTCTAAATCATAATTTCAGAGTAATCGTCACTATTCCACCTTTTTCTCGAGAGTCCGAAACTATCTTTTTACCATTTCGAAACCGCTAGTCGCGGCGTTCGAGAATTTACCAGTCGAATCGCGGAGGCCGGCAGCTCATTAATATGCACCCTAATTGTGATCGCCTCTCGGACGCCGATAAATAAAAAAGGGCCGGAGTCGTAACATTATGTTTATTTTTAACAAAACACTGGCTGCGTAACCTCTTTGCGAATTGTTTGCAAACACTTTTGTTAGTTGATAATAACTCTTGTTATTGTTTAATATACACCAATATTGCACTGTGATAGAGGCTTAGAATATAATAACAATGACGCTAGGTAGAATTTAAGTGGAACAATATGTAAATAATTTATTTTTAACCGAATATGTCGAAAAATGCAAAAGCAAGCGTGAGAGAAAATATAATAAGTTTATCAATAATAATATACTACGAAAAAAACTTCGTTCCAACCGAGTATTCCACGACACTCACGCACTTTTTATTGTTTATAAATATATCAATACAACATTTTCCCGAACACTGCATTGGTAGAAGGGGCACCACCGAATGGAACATTCTGAATTTTAAAATTGACAGCGCACAATTCTGCAATTGAAAGTTGGCAGTCGAATTTTGGGATATCCCTCGTATTTCAAATTATCTACATTACATTTGAACCTTAGCAGATGAAAGGTGAGATTTGCAGTTTGCAGTGCCAATTGTGTTTACATAATCAGGGTCGGCAACCCATTCAGACTAAATAAACATTGAGCGAGCATAGAAGGAACTCTTTTATGAAATATGATACTCGAGTTAAAGATAATTTCGTCGATGTAAAATGTAATATTTCTCACCCAGTGCCGTTTTCGATGTTAATTTATTTCGTACGTATCGATTTCTTTAGTATTTTCAAAAAAAAATATATAATTTTTTATTCTCTCTGATAATATTACTAATGGTGATTTTTTGTTGTTTCATGGAAAAAAAAATTAAAAATCGAACCATTAACTTATTTTCATTCAGCAATGAAATGTTCCAATTTTAACTTTTGAATTGGTCTTAAAAGCAAGCCAAAACATTGAATAAACGGTTGTAATCATTAAAATTTATTTTATTCGGTTAAAATACAGTGTTTGCAAATGGATAAGAATTGTACTGCTCAATTTACGCATAAAATTAAGGGGAAACTTAGAATGAAAAGATGTTATTCATCAAAATTATTAACACGTATTACACCTTGTGCACTGCTTGCATACGTCTGGGCATATATTCGATAAAGGTCTTAATGTCTCCCTGAACAATTTGTTCCCACACTTCTTGAAGAAGCGCGGCAGCAACCTCTACCAAGTTCTTAGGTTGGGGAACACGGGCTCGCATTTGTCGTCCTAGTCGATCCCAAAGGCGTTCGATGGGATTGAGGTCAGGACTACAAGCTGGCCAGTCCATGCGTGTAAAAAATTGGGCCCCAAAAATGGTGCAAAAGCGATCACATGATCTTTCAAAATTGTGGTTATGTACCTTGCTGCTCCATCAACCACCATTAACTTTGCTCGTACTTCAGAACTTATACCAGTCCGAACTGTTCCTCCGCGGTAGCTAATTCTTTCGACGATATTGCACTGGGTAAACCTATCACCCTACCTTCGCCAGCCTCTTCCTCAATCCAGAGAGAGGTATCGGCCAGCATTATGGCTAATGGTTTAATGGTTTCATTTTGCTTAGTCCTCCTGCATCGACGTCTGTTACAGTCATTGGTCTATCCTGGCATTTTCATTTTTTTTTGTCCTTACATTTTCCAATCTCTAATTTTTAATGTTTTGTACATCTTACTTTATTTTTCCCATGCAACATTTCTTCTATTTCTCTATTTCTTTTCAATCTTTTTTCCTAGTTCCTCTTTACGTTTGGTCCAGATATTGTTCTTAACATCTTTTTCCAGTATGTTTGGATCTTATTCTTATTATTTCTTATTTTTTGTTTTGTTTTTTCGTGATATTTGCAAGTTTTAAGAACTTTCTGTTGATACCATAGATTTTAATTTTTTTTTAAATTTTTTCTTCTATCCTAACTTTCTAGTTAGTCACAAATGGACGTTAAAATTTGGTACTTTTTTAACTTATAAATTTGTTCCTCACTATTCTGCATTTGTTTCCCAGCCTCTCATATTTTACCTCGTTTTCATTTATATGTAGTCCGAATTATTATGCTTCATTTAGTTTTTCCAATGCTTTAATTTAAAACTTTTCTTCATGTAAGGATTATTTGGATACGATAATTTTTCCATTAGACAGGTTTTTCATAGTATGCTCTCTAGTGCTAGATTGAACAGTGTTGGCGACATTGAGTCGTCTTGTTTTATTCCTTTGTTGATATTGAATTCGTTTAAATTGGTCCTTTAAATCTCCATTTATTTAATTGATTTTTAGTGTCATTTCTAGTAGTTTTATTAAAATGTATGAGAAGGAGGGCAACATTGCGAATCGGGTCCATAAATTCTTTATGTCCAAATTTTTGGCAAGTTTGTAAATGATTGTTTGGTTTTTATCAGGGGGGGGGGGAGTAAATGAAGCTTCAAATATTTTATATAAAATTAATAAATTACATCCCAACATAAAATTTACTATTGAATTAGAAAATGAAAATAGTATCAACTTTTTGGATTTAAAAATTAGCAAAAAATCACATCATTGCTACATTAATAGATTGCTCAAAGTCCCTCTTTTAAATGATAATTATAAAAAAGAATTAAATATTATTAAACAAATTGCAACATTGCAATTGTAGATAAAAAATTTACAGAAAACAATTAATAAAAGAAATAGAAATTAAGCTTACAATAGTCAAGATCAAACAACCCCATCTTTGAAATATTTTTCACTTCCTTATATTCATGTTCCGATTGCAATAGTACTTATATTAGTAAAACTTCTAGGAAACTTTAAGTTAGAACTAGTGAACATTTAAATAGACCACAAACGTCGAGTTTGGGAAACATATTAAAAACAGTAATCATAATTTTGACTTCAATACTGGCATAACTATCCTACACAACGTTAATGGTTATAATTTACAACTTGATCTTCTTGAAGATTTGGAAATTACAAATGAAATTTCAAAAAATAATAATTGTCTAAATACCCATATACATCTCAACCAAACTTGTTTTCTTCCTATCTTCAAACTTTTGAAAGAAAATCTATCCTCACAAATAAGTTAACTCCTATTTAAGTTTTCATCACAATGTTCTTGTGTTGTCTGACATCTTCGATCAATTTTCTTTTCTTTTTAAATTTCTCTATCAATAATTAACTATTTCTTAGCAATATTTACATTATGAATTTCCCTTCATTTAATTGTTTAGTTTGTCAATACTTGTACAATGTCATTTGTAATTTACAATCAGTTTGTCAATTTCCATTGTTCCATAATTCAATGTTCACATTGTCATTAATATGTCATATATATATACAATTTATTGTGTTCTATGTACTTCATGGTCATTATTTCTTGTTTTATAGCTTAGGTACCTAGGATTACTAGGTTACCATTTTAATTTTTTTAATTATTATGTTAATCTTCTTAACTCTTTCCTTACAAATAAGATGTTGATGAAATGTTCATTTCCTATGTTGACCATTTGTAAAGAATTTTGACAAGTGAGTTAATTAATTTTTGATTTTTTCAATTACTAACCTCAACAATTTTTAACAATCTTAATTAAAAAAAATTTCACGTGCTAGTTTTCACATAATTAATTTACTTTTCAGAATTCTCTCCTGATGATGGCAATGTTGCCGAAAACGTTTGAGAATTGATTTTAAAGAATTGTGTACTATAGCCTTTGGGCAGTTTGTCACATACATTAAATGTTTAATAAGGGTTTTTTGAAAAGTAAAATCCCATGTCTTTAAAAGGCAGATTCTCCAAACTATAGAAGGTGGAATTTCAAAACAATGGACTTTGAAATGAAAGGTAGTTTTACAGAACTATGGAGGCCTGCTTCTAGAAACTATGTAAAATGGATTTTAAAAATTAGAAACGCATATTCTGAAACTACATAGGGCAGCTTTACAAAACTGTGTAAGGTCGCTTTTTAAAACTACGAAAGCCAGATTCTTAGAACTATGGAACGTATATTTTTTAAGAACAATAATAGAGGATAGAGTCACAGAACTTAAAAGTTAAGTTTCATAGAACTGTAATAGGCAGCTCTCGGACTTATAGTAAGTGGCTTTTGTAAAAGGCATATTCTGAAAACAACAGTAGGCAACTTTACAAAACTATGGAAGGTTGCTTTTCAGAACCATAAAATAACGTAGAAGACTTTTCGTAACTATGGAAGGCAGCTTCTTAAATTAATGTGGGTAAATACACCAGAGTATAGAAGCATGAAACTCTCTTTTTATTTGGGTTATTTTGAAAAGTTTCATTAATGAAGAAACTTGAAACTCATATTGCATAAATATTAGTTTAATCCATGATATTCATTAGGAGAGGCATCCGAGTGAAGCACTCATGATTTTACCAGTGGCGTACATCATAGAATTGACTGACCCTCTTAATTCCCAATTTTTTACATGAATAATGCATGATATCAGAGCTTTATACACTTTTTTAATTACGAGAAAAGTTCACGAATTGTTGTCACTAGGTTAGGTTTTATGTGAGTGGGGCGTGGTCGCCCCTCCACCGCGACCCTTAGTAGGTCTATTGTGGCTCACCCCTAGAGGCTACAGTTCACCGTACAATCCAGCCCTTCTTACGAAGTTCATGGTTGTATAGCAACGTTTTCGAGAGAGAATTTCAGGTCAGCTCATTTTTTGTTGTCGTCCTTCTAGCTCTTTCGGTTAAAGTCTGAGCTACCTGGATAGTGGTAGCGGTTGCGTTCATTAGTGCGCACCTTACTACAGGTACAGGTAAGAATCCTACATTTTAAAAAAATTGTAAGAAGCGTAATTTTTAATTTTTTGGCTTTGAATAGATTTGCCAGACATACATTTTTTATTGCCAAACACTTTTATCACTACTAACTATGTGCCATACGCGAATTTATTTTTTATATAAAAAATTTAAAGTATTTTTGTATGTCTGTAATTTTAATATTGTTATTTAATGATAAATAATGGCAGTATGATGCTAGTAGAGAGAGAGAGAGAGAGAGAGAGAGAAAGAGAGAGAGAAAGAGAGTTGCAGAAAGTATTGCTGTGAATGAGACAGAAAACCATTAGAAAAGTACATTACTTGTACTTGTCCTAGTAAGTACCAGTTTCAATTAAAAAATTTTAACATAAAGAAGAAAATAAAATTGGAACAAGACTAAATTAGAAATAATTATAAATTACATTTTTATTTAAAATATCCTGATCATTATACGTGAATTACAAATAATTAATATAAAGTTTTTAATATTTTTTCACTTTATAATAGTGTCACAAAAGAAGGAGGCATCTTCACAATCATCATCGTCGTCGCTCTCATTGTCACTATTATTTATATCAACTATCTTAACTTGGAGCAGCATCTTCTGATAACATGTCAATGTTATTAAAACTTAAATCCGGATTACCTGACATTGACTGATTATTTAAATTTGGAGGAACATTTTCAGATATTATTTCCCTGTTTAAACTTTGTTCAGCATCTCCTGAAATTATTTGACTGCTGAAGTATTCGATGAAAAAATGGGTGGACTGAAATTAATGCTTTCATCTATTTCTGACAAATGAATTAAGGTATTTTGCCATTAAAGCTGTAAAGCTACTGTAACATTGACTATGATATCCATCTGTAGTATTTATTTTTGTAGGCAACTTAGTATCTTTGTATTTTAATTTATATTTTACTCATACACTCAAAACTTCCTGGCATTTTTTTAGTTTATCGTCCACGAAAAGTATTATTTTATTATTCTTCCTTTTACAAAACAAATATTTTATTTTATCACTGGCCATTGTAGTTAAAATTAAACATTAAAAACAACAAGAGCACAAACATATGACTTTAGACTGACGCCATGTTGTCAACTTGCCGTTTGCGCCACCGTCGCTGTCTATCACTCTTGCATTCTAAACTGTCTATCTCTGACTACTGGCATCATACTGCCATGCTTTTCATGACTTTTTCGGGCTTTTTCAAAGTTAAACAATGGACGGTGTCCAATAATATGTCTTGGCATGACCATGTTGCTAACATCGCAGTCGGCAAGCCAGAGGCTAGGTTTTCTGTGCAAAGCCAGAAAGTTCTTTACTCCTGATCAACTGTTGACGACGTACAAGGCTCAAATCTGACCTCTACTGTAGTATAGCTCGCACAATTGGGGTTCAGCACCAAGGCATTCTCTTCGTCTTCTAGATTCCATTCAGAAAAGAGCCATTCGCTTGATAAACAGCTCAACTCTCACAGATACCCTTCACCCTCTAGAACATAGAAGAAGAGTTGCAGACCAGTCATTGCTCTACAAATATTTCCATGGCAGATGCTCCAGAGAAATAAAAACTCTTGTACCACCGTTGGCCACATTCGGCCGAAGAACTCGGCACGCTGATCAGTCTCACACATTTACTCTCAAGCTTGACACTACAAGGACCAATCTTCATCAAGAATCCTTCTTTTACAGGGCTGCTACGGAATGGAATAAGCTTCCAAAATCAGTTTTTCCAGAGATATATGACCTGCAACTTTTTAAAAAGCGTGTCCACAATCATTTCCTTTCTATAATCCCTTCCCCCTCTAATAATCGCAGTTCGGGCCGTCCGCGGCCCACACGATGGGTCTACCCTTTTTGCGACTATTTTCATAAAAAAAAAAATTAGTGTCTGGCAAATTAATTTTAGGTTTATTTATCCTCAAATAACCTAACATTAAAATTACAGACAAACAGAAATACTTTAAATTTTTTAATAAAAAAAAATAATTCGCGTATGGCACATAGTTAGCAGTGATAAAAGTGTCTGGCAATAAAAAATATATGTCTGGTAAATCTATCCAAAACCAAAAAATTAAAAATTACGCTTCTTAAAATTTAGGATTCTTACCTGTACAGGTAAGGTGCGCACTAATGAACGCTACCGCTACCACCATCCAGGTGGCTCAGACTCTAACCGAGAGAGTTAGAAGGACGACATAACAAAAAATGAGCTGACCTGAAATTCTCTCTCAAAAACGTTGCTAGCTCCCTATACTATAAGGTAGATTAAACGAGAAGTAATCAAATCAGAAGAAAAAAATTGTTTGATAGGTTAAAGGACTGTAAAAAATAATCCACAGTACGTCTTCAGACGGAATACGATATTCGCAGAAATGACTTACGAATCCTTACGCGATGAATCATTCATATACAATATGCGCGTATCGAAACATGCGTAGGCCATTTAATACTATCTCATCGAGAGTCAATTTGCCCAAAATATTTCATATAACTTTCGGATGAAACGAAATGAGTCACAACACGAGCGCGAACACATCGTCACCGTAAGGTCATCGGATACGCGGACACGAAATGTTTTCGAAGGATTAAGAACGAATTTAGCAATCACACTAATTTAATAATTAATGTTGTAATATTTTATGCAGCGCTGGATTTAAGGGACGGAGTATGGATAAGGTCTTTTCAATACAAGGTATGGTTGAAAAATTCTTGGCTAGAAGTCAGAAGGTCTATTGCGCTTTTATAGACTTGGAAAAGGCCTATGACAGAGTGGTGAGGAGTGAATTGTGATCGACATTGTCTATGTATGGGGTGAGCGGTAGTTTAAAACGAGCACTGAAATCACTTTATGAGGATTCCACTGCTTGTGTCAGGATAAACGGAGCTTGCACGGACTGGTTTAACATCGAAAATGGTGTGAGACAGGGATGTGTGGCTTCGCCATGGCTGTTTAACTTATATATAGACGATTGTTTAAAAGATTTGAAAGAGAGTGCGTATGGATTAACAATGAATAATTTAATGCCTTCTTTACGCCGATGATCAAGTCATCTGAAGGGGAGTTGCAAGCGATGGTTAATGTTATGCATGATGCCCTGAAAATCAAAGGGATGAAAATAAATGTAAGCAAAACGAAAGTAATGGTTTTTGGAAGAGAAGAAAGCATGACAAACTGTGAAGTTTCGATTGAGGGAGAAAGAGTGGAACAAGTAAATGAATTTGTGTACTTGGGTTCAAAGTTTACGAGAGATGGAAAGTATGACAGTGACATTGAGCGAAGAGTATTGGCAGAAAAACATATGAATGGGGAACTGCATAGCTTTATGAACAGCCAGAAAGTGTCAAAAAAGGCACGTCTGGCTGTGCATAGAGGTGTGTTGGTTCCTACACTTATGTATGGTAGTGAATGTTGGGATTGGCAGAAGCATGAAAATAGGATTAATGCTGCGAAAATGAGTAGTTTGAGAAGTATAGCCGGAGTGACTTGGTTGGATAGAGTAAAAAATAGCGAAATAAGAGAATGCTATGGTGTAAAAGAAGATGTGGTTACAAAGATAGATAAAGGAATGATTAAATGGTTTGGACACGTAAAAAGGATGGATGAAGGAAGATTAACGAAACAAATTTATAGGGCGAGTGTGAATGGACAAGTCGGTAGAGGTCGACCTCGGCGAACATATCTCGATCAGATCAACATTGTTTTGAAGAAAGGCCAGGTCAAGAGTACCAACAACCGACGAACATGCATGAGAACCCTGATGAAAGTAGAGGAAGCAAAATATGTGTGTAAGAACCGTAGCAAGTGGTCTCTGCCTACCCCTACGGAAAAAAGGCGTGACTATATGTATGTATGTAGTAAACACTAGTAAACAACTTTCACAATAAATGATTTATTGAACAACCCAACTGAAAAAATTGTTTATTTTATTTGGAAAATAATTTGGGGCCAGGGGTCCTCTACTTTTATGTTGCCCCGATGCCTCCAGACCTCTTAATCCGGCCCCGATTTTTGGAAAGCGCATGTTTCAATTAATTTAGACGAGGTGTCAATTTAACGAATAAAATCACATTTTTGAAATGATAAAATACATTTTCATTAAGGTAGGCGAATCTTTAAGTAGTCGTATCGAGAGAACTTACGGTGTAATATAATAATAATAATAATAATAATAGCGACGATAAGATGAATTATTACAACTAATTTTCTTGTAAGAGCTCAGTTAAGTGGAAAATGACTCACGATTTATCATTCTTATACTTTTTTTATAAAACCTGCGAGCCCGTAAGATGTAACTACGCCACTACGCTTTTTGCTCGTCATCCCGTTATATCAGTGTCAAGAATTTAAGAACTCAGAACCGTAACTAAAAACATTGTGCCGACACGCGCAACGCTACACGAATTCGTGATCAATTGTAATACACCAAAATCCTTCTCAACATCTGCAAGCCAACTTAATATTTTTATGAGAATGGTTAAGATAAGTTCCTGTAAATAATTTTTAGTCAGTTTCTTTTAGTTTTTTTTGGTAAAGTAAAGATCGTATCCACCTTTTCGACAACGTCTATACAAAGGCAAAACAGTTTTATCAATTGACTAAGTTTATCAAAGGTCTAACCATGTTATTTAATTATTAAAAATTTAAAATAAGATGTATTATTTTAAACAAAAATACTAGTATGAAAAAGTAATTAATAACTTTACTAACTGATAAAGCTCGTCAATGTTGCACAGTAGAAGCTGTTTTTATATATGCGTTTTTTTTCTTGTTAGTTGAAACACCCCCAGTAAGTAGTTTATAAACATCTTGTGGAATGCAGTCAAACAACTACTAAATTTTCGCAGAACTTCTTTGATGTACAGTTTTTTCCCGAAGACAAGTGTAAACAGTTCAACTCAAACTGACACAACAACATAAGACCAATATATTTTGAAGCAGTTAAAGAAAAAATCTTACGATCCATCTACGTCTTACTATAAAGACTATGATAATTACCGTAGCACCTAAATCATGAAGTGAAAATAGACTTGCAGTAGAATTTGGAACATACGAGGATAGTTTACGAATTGTTGTTCCTAACATAAAAGCAAACACATGAGAAGAATTAAACTAATTTATTTTTTAACCTGCAATGTTTATACACTTGGTATATCGGTGTTAAAGTGTTTCAAACCATTTTGAAAAAATTCAGAACTTTGAGTCTTCAGCCATTCATCTACCGCCGACATCACTTCGTTATCATCAGCAAAGCGGATTCCAAGAAGATGTTCTTTTAATGTTGGGAATAGATGGTAGTCGCTGGGGACCAAATCTGGAGAATAAGGGGGTTGTTCCAAAATTTTAAATCCCGCATTGTGAATGGCAGCCATTGAAACACCACTTTTGTGTGCCGGAGCGTTGTCCTGGTGGAAGAGCAAACCTCGACTCAATTTTTCCATCCTCTTTTCTCTGATCGCTACGCGTAGGTACTTTTGGTATTAAATCCGCATAATATTCTTTTGTTATGGTGCGTCCACGCGGTAAAAAATTCACGAAAATACCACTTGCAAAATCCCAAAAAACTGTAGCCATGATCTGACCAGTTGATGGGTCAACACGAAGTGGTGGGAAACCCCTATGCCGCCATTCCATGCTTTGTTTTTTGAATTCTGGATCAAAGTGATGAATCCATGTTTCGTCGACCGTAAAAATTTTTCGCTTAAATTCATCGGTATTCCATTTTTTTTAATTTTAGTTGAAGGTAAATATTTTTAATAACTGTTTAAGTGGAGGGTGACATCCACATAAAAATACCTAATTTTTGATACACATCTCCAATTCTTCTTTACTCTCAGAAGATACTTTAACTCGAATGAAATCTGTATAGGCGTAATAAATATTCATTAAAAAAATGGATCAATATAAATTATAAATTTAATAAAAACTTTCTGGGACTGCATCATTTTCAGCACTTTTAAAAGTCCACCAAAAAGCCATTTTAAAAAAATTAAAATTAGAATACAACACTGGAATAAAAAATTACTTTAACACAACGACGCGTGCCAGAACAACAAATACTTTAATTGGATTATCACTTGTCCATGTGAGATATTAAAAACGAAAAATTAGTGCAGTGTCAACAAATATAAAACAACGCACTTTCAATTAAGCCAATTAGAGACGAACATTTAGATGTGATAACAAACTATATACCTTCTAATGCACAATAAAGCAACGTTACCAAGCATAAATTATTTCTGCGATATCAGTATAATATACATACATACATACATATAGTCACGCCTTTTTCCCATAGGGGTAGGCAGAGACCACTTCCTTCCACTTGCTACGGTTCTTACACACATCTTTTGCTTCCTCTACTTTCATCAGGGCTCTTATGCATGCTCGTCGGTTGTTGGTACTCTTGACCTGGTCTTTCTTCAAAACAATGTTGATCTGATCGAGATGTGTTCGCCGAGGTCGACCTCTACCGACTTACGTCCATTCACACTCGCCTTATAAATTTGTTTCGTCATTCTTCCTTTATCCATCCTTTCTATGTGTCCAAACCATCTAAGCATTCCTTAATCTATCTTTGTAACCACATCTTACTTTACACCACATCGTTGTCTTATCTCACTATTCTTTACTTTATCCAACCGAGTCACTCCGGCTATACTTTTCAAAATACTCATCTCCACAGCATTATTCCTATTTTCATGCTTCTTCTGCCAAACCCAACATTCACTACCATACTGATAAGTGTAGGAACCAACACTCCTGTATGCACAGCCAGACGTGCCTTTTTTGACACTTTCTGGCTGTTCATAAAGCTATGCATTTCCCCATTCATATGTTTTTCTGTCAATACTCTTCGCTCAATGTCACTGTCATACTTTCCATCTCTCGTAAATTTTGAACCAAGGTATACAAACTCATTCACTTGTTCCACTCTTTTTTCCTTAATCAGAACTTCACAGTTTATTATGCTTTCTTCTCTTTCATAAACCATTTCTTTTGTTTTGCCTACATATGTGCACCAAAAATCCATTCTCTTAAGAATAATATATTGCAACGTATTACTTTTTTTCAGTTTGACAACTGTGCGCTTGGATATTTATGAATGCGGTGTCTTTGTGAATATATACAGATACATTTATAATACTGATATATAATTATGAAAAAAGAAAAATTATCTCTGACATCAACTATAACCAATAATTATTTTTATTACGCCCCAAAAGCCGTTAAAATATTTTGAAATCATCAATCTCCCTGGTGTCAACGACCTGTTTAAAGGTAACTTTTAGGGGATTTACTGAAACTTACTACAATTATTCATCTTTCCCGTTTCCCTGAATTTGTTATTACTTTTTGTCTTTTTGGTCGACCCCTTACAAGAATGTCAAATTTTTTGTTTGAAAATGTTACAATCAAGTAGCGAGGAAATTTTACGCACATGTACAGAGTATTTCACGAAATTCTTCGTGAATCTACGAATTTTTCACTGAGAGTTGTGTCGCTTGGTGGCTCCGGTCGATCTTCGTCGTGACGCGATGACGTCGTCGCTTTTTCCGGGCTCCAATCCGGACGAATGCGAACCCCACTTCCCTACTTGCCCGGTTACTGTGTTCTCGGTTCATACTTTACACGAATCGGCGTTGCCACTGCTAACGATAAAGCGGCGCCTTTTCGGAAATCGTCCAACATTTTCAACGGTTAATAGGAGACATCGACCTCTCGTTTTTTGGAGACATTCCCAACACAACGATGACCAAAAATTAGTTTAATTTGCTTGCTGCATCAAAATATTTTTAAATTTTTACGAGAAATTATTTCATCATCATAATGCTGCAACACGGAGTGGTCAGAAATGGTACAGGTTCTCAAATTTTTATTGAATAAAGAGATAGCTGTTTATAAAAATGATTCTTAATAAGATTTTTTTGCAATAGTATTCGATATTGTCAAAAATAAAAGTGTTTTAATGTTTTGTAAAATTTACGGGTATTTACTTCACTTCCGGTGTACATGTTTATTCTTGTTCAATGGATTTTGGAATTACTTCTTGTCTGGGCTAGTTGTGTTTTTTTTAAACGTGGTTGTTTCATTACAACAATTTTTTCTTAGAAACACAAAATTTTGTAACACAGAGAAATTTATGAAAACCGGATAACCCATTACCAAATACACATAGGTATGTTTACAGTAAGCACTTTATGCTGGAAATTTTATAAATTTCCAAGGTTGGTTTCTGAAAACATGATTTGTACGGTTTTAATATGGAACACCATCAAAAGGTAAATCACTAAAACTCTTCTAAAAGACAGCAAACTTCTACAGTCAAACGATAAACCTTTTTTGCCTTTTACAGACGTTGTTGGGAAGGTTCCCTTGTATAAATTTAGAAATACTATGATTTGCAGTAACATCTTTCAGACGCATATAATATCCCCGATAATTTAATTTAATAATGACAAATTTATAATTGATACATACATATGGGGAATGTTTGTTGTTCATCTTATATTCAAAATTAGACGTTTTCCAAAATATCTACATGATAGCAAAGAACAAAATTTTAAGTATTAATGTATTTTCAATATAAGACTTGGGTATAGGCTGAGTAGGCTAAAGCCTAGAGCAGAACGTTCAAGCAGGCGACATTAATTAATTTTTAAGAAAAAAATTAAAAAACTTTGCAGAGCTTAATTGCAAACGTAAAAAAGTGGGAATTAAAAGTTTACCTAAAGCTCATTTTACCAATATACGACGGTATTGGATAGTCACCAAGGCATCGACTTAACGGGCGCACTGTGTTGAGAGGTACATTAGTAAATTTCCCTAAGATTTAAACCCGAAAATGTTTTGTTTATGGTATTATATGATTTTAATGTAGGTACCCACTACTACAATGATAACTTGGGATTACTTTTTTAGAAACACACTTTTCTAGAAATCTAACAAAAACGAACCAACAAGCCAAGTTAAAGCTTATTAGCTTAGTTAATTAGTGAAAGCGTTTATACAAGAAATAAGATAAAATAAGAATAAGAACAAAATATGGCCAACTTTTATCTCTTTGTCTTATTTTATTTTATTTTGTTTAAAAACTGATAATGCGCGTGATCCAAATCATTTCTGTTCTAAATGTTCTCAGTTTACAATCAACCTAACCTAACCTAATAATAGATATTATTTATGGAGGTATTTTTGATTTTCCTTCTACGACCCCTATATTTATTTCTTAAAATCTTCCATCTGTGTTCGGAAGCTTCAGCTACAGAAAAAATGATTTAAAAACCTCTCTGATTTTTTGACACTTACGTGCTTTCTTCATTATGTTAGCAATTGTGAGCCCATCATTTTCTTTCAGTCGACTGTTCTTGTATTTTCCATCAGTTCTTGCATATGACTGAGGAAAGGTCGATACCTGCTCTATCAAAAAGCTGCGATTTCATCGGTTCATTCTTATTTCTTATTTTATTTTAGTCATCTGTATAAACCAATGTTTTTTGCACTCATTCCTTATTTTATTTTATGTTATTTCTTATTTTATTTTATTCGCTGTATAAACTCGCCTTAAAACACGTAAGTAAAGTAAATTTTCAAGGATTTTTTCGAGAACCAGTTTGGCAACGTTGCGTTACTACACAGCCGGTAAATGCAACGGACTCGTCCCGCCATTAGTTTAGCAGTTGTCCTTTTGCCGCATCGTTGGCAACGGTGTGATTTTGAATCGATATAACATATATTATATTTCTATCTCCTAATGGAATAAAGAAACAACACGATTTTTACCTCATTCAAATTTGTTACAAGTAAATTTTTATTTTTGTGTGTATTGTGAGAGTGATATAAAAAAATACATATTTTAGTATTACGTAGTGGTTAGTTTTTTCGAATCGAAAGGATAATAAGTAACTAATACACTTTTTGCCAAATAAAGAAAAGGTAGGTTATGTTTTAAAAAACCTTATTTATTTTAAATTCTAACGAATTAACTGTTTACATTACTTTTAAAAATGACTACGATATTTATCGCTGTTCGGTGTCGAAAGGTTAGGCGAATCGCACGTCAACATTAAAATCCGCATCATTTACCGCGTATTTAAATGAACCATTAAAGGTAACATGTTGAGGAAGGTCCTGTTCGTTAGGGTAAGATTCAATGACAATAAGCGAAAGGGTGGATAAGATGGGTCAAGGTTGTGATATCCCAGTCACCTTGATAATAGTTTTTTTTTCTCTTGGCAATCGTCGAATATAAATGGGTTATTTATGTCACAAAAACTGAATTGCTGAATCGATAAGTAACACACTACGCCTAATCGTACAATTTCATACGCGTGTTAATAAAAGCGAGATAAGACTTTAGAAATAATTTGTTATATTATTGAGACGTATTAATGCTCCCAAATCAACATTTATTGCATCGTTACCGTCATAATACTCCTCCGATTTCTTCTCGGAAAAGCATTATCGGTGAGACTTTACATAAATAAGGTTTGACTTGCACAATTTTAAAAGAAGATATTATTCATAATTAACATTCATCTACAACATAGTAGCTTCAATGAAGGAACGTCTCGATAGTTTTTTTTAAATATTCTGATATTGACATTGAAAATTGTTGTTTATGAAAATTCTATGATTATCTATGCTAGTTAATGCATCGTGTTCGTGTTTGTCTTACGTAAAAAGTACTTATTAAGAGTAAAGTTTACATTAATGTAAAAACATAACGATGATGACAAGAGTTGCCATCATTATCAGAATTGCTAATTAAAATGACAAGAAACCAAAAAGGGGACCTGAAAATTTTTAGTTGTTGATGATTAATGATTTTAAACCACTTTAAGTGCAATTGTAATGGAATGTATATTTGTTACTGACTGACAAATGATAGAATAACATGATTTAAAGTAATAATTACATTATACTGTGTACATGGCACACTGAGTATTTTCTTGTACAAAATTTGACACAAAAATATACATAAGAATTTTTTGTCAAGTGTGAAAAATTAATTTTGTATTTATATTTTCGTTCTAATATCATGTATTAAATGCAGTATGAAAAAAATAAAAAAAAATATTCAATTAGGTTCATAACGGTATATTTTTTAAAAATGTGTAAATATTAACTCGTTTCACTGTTACATGGAGTAATACTTATAAATAGTGGATAATTATACTTATGTCTTGGACAAGATACCGAGTGCCACTTTTGTTTAAAGATTATTGGAGCTTAATGTGCTCGTCATCCAAAGCATCTAAACAGTTGGGAAAATGAAAGAGTTTTTGAAATTCATGGTTCATTAAGCTTGCCTCTGCGCGTCCGAATGCTTCGCTGTTACGTGTTCAGCATACTATTTTATGGAATGGAAGCTTGAACTTTGACAGATGCGATGTGCAAAAAATTGGAGGCTTTTGAAATGTGGACGTACAGAAGGCCATTAAGAATCTCCTGGGTAGAAAGAGTGCGTAACACCGAGGTACTTCAACGCCTCGACAAGCAGCTGGAAGTTCTGTTCACACAATGGAATGACAAGTATCGACTTTTATAGAAGGGAAGATCAAGGAGCACTACCACATCGTTCCGCCGAGCTGTAGACAAGGTTCAGAAAGCGCTGATGATTGCCAACGTCCGAGGAGGACAGGGCATCTAAAGAAGAAGAAGATGGTTCATTCTATGGTTGTCTGTGGTGAAAATTATAATAAAAAAAATGATACACTCATAGTCGATCTGTTTACAACATATATTGGTTTTTCATTTGTTCAAACATGAAGTAAGAAATTTATGACACTTTCATGAATTCTGATTTGGTACATTAGAGAGCGATATGTCTCTTCAGTTGCCAAGAAAGTTCCAACTTTTCGTAATATAGTACACAAGGTGGTTTATGAAGAAAATATTTCAAAGTGACGAAGAAACAGTAGGATCCAGACTTTTTCAGCAAATTGAGATCCGATTTACCTGCTTCTTGCTGAAATACTGTCTCTCATAAAGGTTTTCTGGATGTTATTCTTCAGTAAGTCTAGTAATTTTCCGAATTGTTGGCTGCTCAGGCGCAGAAAATTTCTATAAGACAATAAGTCTTTTACTTTTAATTAGTTATTCTTCTTCTTCAGCCAATTATTGCCCACTGCAGGACATAGGCCTCTTCTAATCTCTTCCATGCGTTTCTTCTTCTTGTTTCTCTGGGTCTCCACTGAATTAACTTTTTTGTCTATCTGTTGTCGTTTTGTCTAGCCACATGTCCAGCTCATTACCACTTAAGGTGTGCGACACGCTCTATGATATCGGCGACTTTGGTTCTTTGTCGAATGGTCTCATTACGTACTCTGTCCCTCAGACTTATCCCAAACATTCTTCATTCTATTTCTCGTTGCGTCGTTCTAAGTCTTTTTACGCTTTTTTCTGTTAATGTGGCGGTTTCTAGACCGTAAGTTGATACTGGCAGTATGCAAGTTTCATATACCTTCCGTTTCAAGCTTATGAGCATATTGGCATCTTTAAATATATATTGGAGCTTTCCAAAAGCCGACCATGTCAAAGCTACTCTTCTGCCTATCTCCACCGTTTGATTTTTTCTTTCCAAGCTTTATGCATGTCCAAGGTATATGTGTACTGATCCATGTTTTCTATTATTTGGCCTTGAATTTCCAAATGTTCTCCTGTTGGACTCATTATTTTAGTTTTGTTGACATTCATCTCGAGTCCCACTGTCGATATGTGCTTTAGATCTTCTAGCATTGTTTTAAGTTCGTTTATGTCGCAACTGATAAGTACAATGTCATCAGCAAAACGTAGGTGATTTAGATAAGAGCCGTCGATTTTAATTAGTTATTCAACATACTTAAAACTGCATTGCATGTTTTCCTCCTTTTCATCCACTAGCGGGTCCATAATGTTTTTTTGCGATTTTTCTTATCAAAACTTGAGTAATGAGTATCACAGAAGAACATGCAGTAATAATAGCAATTTTTTTTATTAAAATCCTTTGGTTAACAGTGTTTGTTGTCAGTTTCCAAACGATGCAATTCTTCCGGCCATATTTTCGAAACACTTCCATTGCAGTGAAAAAAATGTTATGCACAAGGGGCAAACGTCACATACTTGCACCGTAATACTGAACAACTTCAGATTAATCTATACAAGATATCATGCGTGATTTTGTACAAAAAAATGATAGCGTCATACGAACTTCACAAGTTATTTTAAATTATTTTCCGTCGGTTTTCGTATCGTTATTATTAAAAATAACAAAAATGATAACATACAGTGATACGCATTAATTAATGCATTAAATACGGCACCATTAATGTTAATATTGTGTAAATCTTTCAGCAAACTTGAACATTTCCTTATTTAAGTCGCAAACGTGGTAAATAGTATCAACAGAAACTTCAGTGTTTCGTGACAGATTCACGATCGCCATTGCGATAACGACGATGTGTGTACCATCAAAGGAGGGTATTTTAAATAATTTGTTGCGACACAGTTTCGGCCGTGCCTTTTAAAAATAGCATGTTTGTTAAATCGAACAAATTTATGGTCGCGTTTTTGTGTATGTTTGGACAGTTGGGTATAATTAAGATCTCGTTTCACTAATGAGAAATCGATTGAACGAGACGTAAAATTGATCGTTAACGCCGTTCGATCTTTGCGTTCCGAGCACGATATAGACAGTTGGTCGCGGCGTTTAAATGTATTCGTTAGAACCGGCTGTAGAGAATCCACTTCCTCTACAATGCTACATACATCCAGGATGGAAAACAAACCGGGTGAGGGGTCCAGGGTTTAAACTCTTTTGGATTAAATTTCGGTTTTAAAAAATTCCTTTCATTTTTCATACAAACAAAACAATAAAATACCGGACACCCGGTGACCCTGTCTTCTTCTTGAAATGCAGCTCCTATCGGAGATTGGAAATCATCACCACTACTCGGACCTTATCAACCGCCCGCCTGAAGAGTTCTGCGGACGTGCAACCAAACCAAACCAGAGATTCTTCTTATGCCAATCGTTCTCTTGCCTTTTATTTTGCATTGAATAATTAGCTTAAGGATATTATATCTATCCTCTCTCAGAACATGTCCTAGATATTCTAATTTTTATCCTTTTTATGGTGTTACTAATTTCTTTGGCTTTATTCATTCGGCGTAGTACTTCCTCATTTGAAACCTTGTCAACCCATGGTATTCTCAGCATCCTCCTATAACACCACATTTAAAATGCTTCTATGTTCTTGATGTTTTCTGATTTAAGTGTCCAAGTCTTCATTCCTTACAATAGAATGGAGAATATATAGCATTTTAGCATTCTGGTTTTAGCTACTTCCATTCGACACTTGATTTCTTTTGTGTGTTCTGTTACCCATGTGCCAAGATATTTGTAAGGGGATACCCATTCCAGGTTGTCGTTATTAATATTTATAGATGGTCTATTATGATTTGTGCTTTGGTTTTCTAAAGTTGCCATGACTTTGGTTTTCTTTGGGTTCATATCTAGGCCATATTTCTTGCAGAGAATGCTTGTTAACTCAACCAGATGTTGTAGATCTTCCTGACTGTCGGCGAAGATAACGGTATCGTCTGCGTATCGCAAGTTGTTAATTCTTTTCCCGTTTATGGCAATACCACCGGTTTCCCCTGACAGCGCTTCTTAAAAGATGCCTTTATTATATACATTAAACAAGAGAGGCGACAGTACACATCCCTGTCTAATACCTCGACATATCTTGATCTCCTCACTCAAAACTTCTCCGACTTTGACTCGTGCTGTTTGGTGCCAATAGAGATTGGGTATTATTCTTATGTTTTTTTTGCTATCGATGTTTTTTCTCTTTAGTATCTCTAGAAGTTTTGGGTGTTGGACTCTATCAAATGCCTTTTGAAAGTCGATAAAGCAGATGTACATATCATGATTCATATCTAGACACCTTTGTTTCAGTACGTTTAGCCCGAAGGGCGCTTCTCTTGACTCTGTATACATCCGCAATGTCTAGGAATGTTTTAGATTTAGACGTATTTTTTTTAATCTATTCAATGGTCAATAATTCGTTGTTTACCACTACTTTACGTTGTCACCATTTAAGGCTGTTTACAACCAACTTCAGTATTTATTACTTCAGGTTTTTCTCATGGGATACACAAAATATTTACTGCAAAAATAAACGAGGTACATGGGTTTTAAATTTTATGCGTGCAAGTCAGTATAGTGTTTGTTAACCGTGCAGTGAATATATTTGACTAGACAAGAAATGATTAAGGCAGTGAGCCTTTTGGACAGTGGTATGAGGCAAAATCAGATTTCCGTGGAAATGGGTACTACTCAAAGCATGATTTCATGACTTTATGCAAGTTATTGAGAAGAGAAAAATGTAGCGGGTAGGCAGAGGGGTGGCGCTCGTAAAACCCCTGAACACGACCATTTTTTACAACTAAATAGTCGTAGCTGCTTTACTCTGACAGTACTAAAAATCATGCTCCAGCAAGTACATAATGTTGCGGCCAATACTTTTTGTCGTCTATTGCATGAAAACAATCTTTGTAGCTGCTAAAGGTTCATGGGGAAATCGAGGAGAACGACATTTCTGGAATATCTTTAGGGTAAAATGATAATTGAGCAACTGTGCTTCTCACTAGTTTGAAATGTATTCCGTACTCCAGAAATATTCGCGTGTGGAAAGATCCTTGCAATGTAAAACGTCTTCACAACGTTCAGGAAGGGTATTATTTTGAGAGGAAACAATTATGGCCTGGAAAGAGATGATCAGTAACGGGGAAAAATGAACATCATTCTGGTAAAGAACCTTTTGACTGGTAGATCAGATACTGGCATCAGTCGTTCTATATTCGGCAGTTATTGGTCCCAATTTTGTTTACATGCATTAAAGCCAGACCAGACCAGACACGTTTTTGGAGAACAACAATATCGATGGCCATCACAATGCCCTTAATCATGAGGGGTTTGATTCAAAGAATTTTTCGTACGAAAAGCCAAGAGACAATAATAGAAGAACCCTTATTTTTACGGCTTTGATAAGATACCCCAACAAGACATTGATCTTTTAATTTTAAGCACGTCCAGGACGTTACCGAGAGGTTGTAAATAATCATACTCATTATTGAATCGGTTTCCTAGAAGGTGAAACGGAAGATTTAATTTTTTCAAACGGCCCCCAAGATCGCTTGAACTTGGAATATTGAACGCATTACATAATTTTAAGCATCGGTTTTCGTCGATTGCGTGCTTGTGGTTCAAAGTGGCGCAATATACGGAAGACGCGGTACCGAAAGGAAATGAATGAGAGAGTGGGTAGGCGTTAAAGAAACCGGTAATTTCTCCTTCTTTTAATGCTTTTAAATACAAAAACTCCCACGATATCGTACCATTTCTACACTCGTAGTGGATAAACAACACTTGAAGTTCATAAATGTTTTATGCTTATTTACACGAACGCAAATAGGACGACACAATGCAGAGATGAACGACGCAACTGCCGCGACTAATAAAAAATTACAGTCGATTTAACCGTTATTTCTTTGTTTTACCAATTAAATTTATAAAGAGCGTTTCTTGCTCTAGAATTAACGATGATATTATTAGGTACGAAAAAGTCTTTGTGATCTTTGCAAGATCTTTTGTCACGTTCACAAGGGCTGCTGCTAACATTTCGAAATATGACAATACCGTAGTCAATCACCTGATGATTGACAATGAAAAATTTAGAGAAATACAACAGTCGGTACACCAAGTTGTTCCCGCATCATTCTGCAACAGGACAATGATCTTACACAGCGCGGCAAACAATGATTTATATTTAATCAGACAAAATATGGAATTAACATCCAAACCTACAATCATACCCGATCTAAATGCTTCATTTTCTCGAAAAATTAGCTTCACAATCAACGGTTTTCATCATACATGCAACGCAAGTGTTTAAAAATTAAATTTTAGGTGTCCGGTCTTATAAACTAAAAAAATTCTTTAACAGTAAGAGCATTCTACAATATTATTGCTAGAATTAACGATCTTGCGAGATATTTTCACACGTTTACATAGACTGCTGCCAACATTTCGGAATGTGACAATACCGTAGAAGATTATTCGATGATTGACAATGAAGAATTTAGAGAAATACAAATGTCCATACACCAAATTGTTCATGCATAATTCTGCAGCGAGGCAAACAATAAACCTAACCTAACCTTTGTTCATCATCCACCAGCCACTTGCATCCATTGCTGGATATAGGCCTCCTCTAGGTCCTTCCACTGTTTTCTGTCCTGTGCTTTGTTTATCCAGTTGCCTGCTATTCTTCGTATGTCATCTAGTTGGTGATCTGCCTCTGCTTCTTTTGTTTTCCCTAGGTCTCCATTCTATTAATCTTTTGGTCCATCTATTATCGGTCATTCGGGCTATGTGGCCTGCCCGTCTCTATTTAGCTTGCGTGATACGTTGTTCAAACCTAATCTAAATTCTTCATAATCTCGAAAAATTACCTTCATAACCAACGATTCAAAAGATGCAACACAAGTGTTTAAAAATTAAATTGTGAGTGTCCGGTCGTCAAATAAAAAAAAATGCTTTAATTATTGGTTTATTTGCATGAAAAAATATATAAATTGTAAGGGGAAATGTTCTGAAAAGCTTTAACACCGAACATGCTGGTGTTCTTCTTCAAATAGCAGACCTGCCAGGGTAAAGACAGAGTGAAGACACAACTGAAGCAGTTTGTATTTGTTACGTAATCGAAATGTGAACTAGAGGTGATGATTAGGTCGAATCTTGTGGTGAGGCTTTACCTTAAGTCTTTACTCCCGCTATCATACGTCCACTAGCGTTTTTAACTAGCAAACCCTTATACTTATAGTACTGATTTTTCAATTAGTAAATTATGATATAAATTAAATGAAATTTTTTGTTAAAACCTGTCAATTTTAACTGGTAAGGTTAACACAAGTTTAAAAGCTCTTTAAATGTGAGAGTCTCACACTCCCCATTTCATTTTTTATAGCACTCAAATTTGAAACAAAATAATTTTGTTTTTTAAGTGTTATTAATTTTCAAGATCACACATTCTTTCACACATTGTCGACAGAGTGTTAATCAAAAGAATAAATATTTGTTTTTCATGTCCCCATTTATCCATCCGAACAGATGACGATGAAAGCTTTTAATTCATTTTGATTGGACATATCAACAATGCAAACGTCAATACAATGGTAAATGAAGTAATAACTCTATTCAAATAATCTTTTCTACGAATATTTTAAGGGAACTCATCGTACCTTTTTTCTCACCGGATAACAATAATTCGACACTTCCTTTACGAGTCTATTAATTGTTCATAATAAGTTCATAGAATCTTGGGAGAATTAAAAAATGAAGAAATTTATCAGCCAAGTTTGTCGTTTTACTTGTCTGCAACTTGAAACCTTCCAATTTGGTGTACGATGCTTATATTTAGCATTAGCGTATTATCTTCCAACATACAATAAGTATAATAATAATAATAATAAGTAGTTTATTAAATAGAAACATCATAATATTTACAATACATTTTTAAAGAGACAATACAAGATTTAATCAAAAACAATAAATCCGAACACAAACAATAGTGGCAGCCAGGGTATCAGGATATTTCCGGGACATAATATGGAGAAACAAACATATGAGTATTGAAGGCAAAACGCGAATTTACAAGGCCTACTATGACCTACGCCACATAAACACGAGCAGAAACAGCCGGTACTAAACAACTGCTAAGAACAACCGAAATGAAGACGGTAAGATCAATTGCGGGCAAAACGCTTAGAGAAGCAGCGACATCAGAGCCCAATGTGACATTCCAGACATTGTAGGATGGTCCAGAATAAGAAGACGAGCATGGAGAGACCACGTCGACAGAATGACTGATAATCGACTACCCAAAATTGCAAAAGAGGAGAAACCAACCAACCGTAGACCTCCAACAAGACCTCCCAAACGATGGTTCGAAAGCTGGACATCGGAGTCACAACTTGGGCTACAGCTTTGAAAAAACAAGACATTGTTTTAAAATAAGAAGAAGAAGAAGACAATAGAATTGTCGTTTAATTTTTTGATTTTGCATGATGTAAATGTAAGACAGGGATATGTTGTAAGTCCACTTCTGTTCAACATTTATGGCGAGTGTATTATCCGTTAAGCTACAGAAGGCTGGGAGGGAGGTATTTCTGTGGGCGGAAGAACAATCAATAACCTTAGGTATGCTGACGATACTACTTTATTTGCCAGCAACGAGCAAGAGCTAACAGAACTGTTACAGCGGGTCGAGATGGCTGGTCAGGAGACAGGGTTAACTATTAACAAATCAAAGACAAAAATAATGATTATCGACCGGCCAAGAAACAACAGGCCAGAAACCAAGGAAATAAATGGTATAGCTGTGGTTAATCAATTCGTGTATCTGGGATCGTTTACAACGAATTCAGGGGGATGCACATCGGAAATCAAAAGGCGGTCAGCAGTTGCAAAAGAAGCCATGGCAAGGCTTACTAAGATCTGGAAGAGTCATGACATAACCCTATCCACCAAGACCAGACTCGTTAAAACTCTAGTATTCTCAGTCTTCTTATATGCATTAGAGTGCTGGGCACTCAAGGAAACGAATAAACGCGCTATCGATGCTTTTGAAATGTGCTGTTGGCGAACGATGTTACGCGTATCATGGACACAAAGAATAACAAACGAGTCGATTCTAAACCAATTGAAGATCAAAAAAAGACTGCGCACTATCGTCTCTGAGCGAATAACATCCTTTTTCGGACATATCCTCCGAAGAAACGGACTGGAAAAACTCACCGTCCAGGGAAAGGTACAAGGAACGAGAAGCCGAGGTAGATCACCAATCAGATATGTGGACCACATTGTCAGGGAAACCGAAGCACCACTCAACGAATGTTTCAAATCCGCGGAAGACAGGCGGATAGGGAAAGATCTCACAGATCACAGATCATGATGGCACGATACCCGAAACGGGTGAGACCGAATAGAAAGAAGAAATGTTATGAATAAACTAAAGTACCTAGAGCCCATTAGGACCAGAACTGGTTGGGCATGAGCTTAAAGAATTTTAAATAAGAACTTAGTAATAATAAAAATTAATTTAATTTAATTTAGCGAGCAGGCACCTGATATTCACAACTCTGCATATATCAAATTTTTTATCCTTTACCTCCATCTTAAGCTAATTTAAAAGAGAGCTGTTTAGCTAATCGGCGACCTAACCTTACAAAGACTATTTCCATAATTACCACGTACACCTTTTAATAAGTATTGTTCCCTTATTTAGACGACTCCCCCATCATCTCTGGACTTCCAGAACTTTATTATTTCACTTGTACTTTTATATGACTACAGTGCCATATGAGGCTATTTTTTCTCCTAACCTTTAAATCCTTAAGACACGTTTTATTAAACTATTTATCACATTAATTTAGTTTACCACAAAGCTTTTATTTTATTCTCAGGGTTAAGATCCTCTGCATTATCGACATCCTTTTCAGTTGAAGTATTCTTCATGTACGATTTTTTTTAAACTGTTAGAAATCCGCATATATAGTATATACCAACTCTGACGTTCTTAGTTTCACTACCACTAAAATCCAAAAATGCTACCCATTAAAACCATTGCTTGCAAAAAAATTTATTACACGAAACTACGTCCACAACTTAGACCAAATAATAGACATTACCACTTATATTATTTGGTACTTACATCAAAAGAAATACATTCAACTGAATCATTATCTTCAAAGAACACATTAACGTTTTATTTAAATTGATTCGACTCAACAATTGAATAATTGAACAGGTCAGTCATTTTAAATAATGTATCGGATGTTATCTCATAACGCTTGCCGACATTAAACATCCCTAGTTACAACATTTAAAACATTTAACATGAAACTTATTAATTGTGGGATTCAATAAAAACTTTCCACCATTAACATAACCTTTGACGCAATCATCATCATTATAAAACTTCCACTGCTGGACATAGGTCTCCCTCATGGCCTTCCACCCACGTCTATCCTGACCTGCCCGGATCCAGTTATTGGCAACCCTTTTCAGGTCGTCGGTCCAACGTGTACGTGGTCTTCTTCTATTTCTTTTATCGGTGCGTGGTCTCCATTCTAGTAGCTTCTTTGTCCACCTATCGTCACTCGTTCTGGCCACGTGTCCAATTCCATTTTAGTGTTGTTATTCGCTCGACGATGTCTTTCACGCCGGTTCTTCGCCGCAGGTCCTGGTTAGTGACGTGGTCCCTTAAACTCTCTGCAAACATTGACCTTTCCATTTTGCGTTGTGCAACTTTGAGTTTTCTCGTGGATGTTATCGTTAAGGTGAGTGTTTCCGCGCTATACGTAAGCACAGGCAGAACGCATTGGTGGAACACTTTTCTTTTTTGACAGATGGGGATTTCGCTCTTTAAGACGTATCTTAACCTTCCAACGCTGACCCTTCTGTGCAGTTCACATTTCTGATTGTCTCTAGACACTCTAACTTGGTGGCCAAGGTATTTATATTTTTCGACCAATTCAATTACGGTGTTATTGATGCTTATACTCTCACTCACGACGAGATTTGTCATGATCTTCGTTTTGGAAAACTTTATTTTTAGCTCAACCTTGGCGCATACATCTTCTAATTCGTGGAGCATTTGTTTTGCCTATCCCAAGTTATCAACTGTAAGGACAATATAGTCCGAGAAACGGAGGTGGCTAAGTTTCTGACCATCTACGTTTATCCTCCTTGTATCCCAGTTAAGATTTTTGAAGGCATGTTCTAAAACGGTGATGAATATTTTTGGAGATATAGTGTCTCCTTGCCTCACTCCTCTACCGATTTTGATGTGGTTGCTGGCTTCATGTAGTCTAGCTGACATGGTGGCGTACATATTATAGATGATTTTTGAATATCTAAAGTCCACTCGACAATCATTCAAGGTGTCTAGTATAGCTTTCAGCTCAATTGTATCAAAGGCTTTGTGGAAGTCTATGAACATAAGGACTAGTGGTTTATTGTATTCGATGGTTTTCTCAATGAGGGTCTTAATACTCTGCAGATGGTCGTTTGTCCCAAAACCGGATCTAAAACCCGCTTGTTCTCTTGGTTGGTAAGGCTCTATTTAGTCAAAAAAAAAAAAATAAACTAGAGCTTTGACGCAATAGTTTTCAATAAAAAATACAAAAATAAAACGAATGAGACTCTCACCACCTTGCCCCTTGTAACGATAGAAACGCCTAGCTCAACAGATTTCACCACGTCATATTATTTTTGTGTGGGCATATTAAAAAACAAATTTTTTTATAAATGCAGTAACTCTAATATCGAACACTTCTGATCAGTACATTTGATAAAATTATTTATTTAACATCTATATCATGCAAGCTAATGACTTTAGAACCACAGAAGCACACATTTTTGGCACTACCTGCATTTCCGGGAGAATCCGAATGTAAGGGGTGGTATTTTATAAAAAAAAATAGCTCTCTTTGAGGGTAGGGGTGAGTCTGAGTATTAGAAACTTCTTACTTTCGAGTTTTTTCGAAAAAGGTGGATATAGTTACAGTTAAAAATTATCAAGATCGCCCCATTTTAAATACCAGCAATAAAAAGATAACTCAATATTATCCTCACGTATCGAAGAAACAATAATTTTCGATGTTTCAGATGTCATTACATCTCTTCCTGTTATGGTAACAATTTAAAAAAAAATTAGTATTCGTTCGCATCATCGGAAACAATTAGTATTTAATCAATAAATAATTACCCGTCAGATTTATCATTTGTTATTATTATTCCTTATTCCTATCTGGTAATGGTCGCTGTCGACCTTGTATGGTGGTAACAGTTAGGGTTATTGAAGAAAAATGTTGGTCTTAACGAACCTCGCTATTATTATCTTGATGTGATAATCTTAAATGCAAAACTAAAAAAAAATGTTCGCGATAGGAAGTTCTTGCGAGACATTAAAACAAATAGTAAAAGTTAAAGTTAATGTGTAAAATATCTTTAGTATATGCGGAAGAATTTCTCTTGTTATGGATCTTAGTAATTTTGAGCTTCAGAATATTGTTCCCAAATTTGGAGCTTTCGAGCCACTAGTCCCATGGACTATCCTCGCTTTCTTGGCTATGTCAATGAGGACCGCGGCGGCTCTGACACAGTTTCAGACTCCAAAAGCTTCTTATCTCCCAACTTCCCATCACTTTAGTTTGTAAAACCCAATTTCATTTAAGGTTTTCTGATATTGCAAAGTAATGATCCCTTATTTAGAGCTTTGGAGCCGTTGTATCTTAGGGTATGCTCTCTTCCTTGGCTGTTAGTGAGTACCACGGTAGCTCTAACACTTATAACCTGCAGAACTTCAGTCTCCTATGGAATCCTAACTGAGGGTTCCTTTGAAATTATAAAACTTACTTCCATTTGAGGTTTTGTGATCCTTTATTTGGAGCCGCTGTTCCATAGACCATATTCCCTTCCTTGGGCTTTTAGTGAGTACCACGATGGCTCTGTCCCTTACACCTTACAGAGCTTCAGACTCGTAGGGCATTTCAACTTAGGAATCCTTTAAAATTCTAAAACTTACTTCCATTTGAGGTATTGTGATGTTCTTCGACTTTTCATGACCCGCATTAACAATCCAACACTCACATCTATTCGGTCGGCCATGATCGCCTTCGTGGAATGATCTTTTATTATGGATAACAATAATGGACGTGTTTATTTTTGATTATTATCACGTTGGCAAAAAATTAGCAATTTAAATAATGCAGAGCGTAAAAAAAAATTGGAAATCCTCCCGGTACAATGGTGAATGGTGCATTGTTCAAGTCGGAGATTACATTCATGAAAATAATGCACCGTGTCAGAATTTTGAATTTTAGATCGTAACTCGTCGGGTCGTCGTTATTATTAAAATTGTAATGAGGAGAGCACGCCGAAAAAATAACATTGTTGATTTGTGTGCAAAACTATTTGTAATTATAAATTTACATACGGTATATCAAGTACTTTACTGGGCGGTTTCTTTTATCATAAATTTAAATTATATTTTAATGCATTGATATAATTTTTAATTTAGTTACAAGTAAAAAAAAAAATGATAAAGTACGAGGTTAAACTTTCGATGTCGATCAACAAAAATCCGCGACTAAAAATTTTTCAAGCCGATAGATTTTACTAACTCGTCAGCTTAAAATTGAACCGCTCTGTATATCGAAACAAATCTGGTATGGTGATCGTGATTCGCGTACAATATAGTCTCTTCTGATTGTAATTGTAGGCTGTATATTTGCTTTAATTTTTATTGTCTTCACGTTCACCTTCGTGCCGTGGGAGTTTTACTATTATGGAAATGTCTTTTAACCTTTTTTGGCTGATTTATTTTAAATATTTAAAAGCTAAAGTTAATCGATCTATTGAATTTGCTAAGCAGTTTGTTTTTAAATTTGTTTTATGTGTTTACGATAATTAATATTAACTTTATATGGATGTAACTGAAAGTTTGTGGCTACGGATCTTGAACGAGTTACAAAAAAGGAGAAGAAAAAACAACCTCAGTTAAAAGTTACTTCTAGAATCTGGTGTCCACCGGCAGTCCACCTCCCAAGAACTGATACAGAGGAACCTGCAAAACTAACAGATCAAAGGATCTTAAATATGGATAAGAAGAAGAAGAAGCTAATTCCTATTAATTTTGGGAACAACAGGATGGTTGTTCAAGTTACAGCGCACGAGCAGTGACACATTTTGTCCAAACGACGTTTCTTGATCGTTTAATATCCACACGTGCAACGATCACATGTCCTCCCGGATCTTCAGATTTATCTTCTTCTTCTTCTTCGGGTACCTATCCGTTTCGGATATTGGCAATCATGTTGGCAATTATAACTTTGTTTGTACACGCTCGAAACAGTTCTGCTGAGGTTTTCCCAAACCAAGTCCGTAAATTCCTCAACCATGAGATTCTTCTTCCTCCGGGTCCTCTCCTACACAGTATCTTTCCCTGTATTATGGTTTGCAGTAGGGAGTATTGATCTTTATTCCTCATAACGTGCCCTAGGTATTCTAGTTTTCTTTTTTGTATTATGGTTTGCAGTAGGGAGTATTGATCTTTATTCCTCATAACGTGCCCTAGGTATTCTAGTTTTCTTTTTTTAATGATGTACATGATATCTAGATCTTTTTTCATTCTCTTTAGCACTTCTATATTTGTAACGTGAGCTGTCCATGGTATTCGTAGCATTCTCCTATACAGCCACATCTCAAATGCTTCCACTTTTTTAGTGGTGGCTTCTGTGAGTGTCCAGGATTCTACTCCATAAAATAGAACAGAAAAAACATAGCATCTTAAGTGTCTTATTTTCGTTTCTAGGGATATGTTGTGACTTTTAAAGATGGCACTCATTTTGTTAAAAACCGTCATGGCTTTTCCTATACGACATTTTACCTCTTGTGTGTTGTCCCATTGTTCGTTTATGATGGTTCCAAGGTAGCAATATTGTTGAACACGTTCAATTTGAGTTCCGTTGATATATAGGTGAGCTCCATTTATATCTCTTTTGCTGATGATAATTTGTTTTGTTCTTTACGTTGATATTAAGACCATATTGTTGACTAATTTATCTCCAAATGATTTTTTTCTTTGGAAAAACTAAAAGAATCCGCTTATTAACACGAATTTTAAAAAGATAAAAATTTTAATGGATTAAGGGAAAAGATTATACAACTTTGTGCCGACGATACACCAAATCTACTCGGCGATATGAGAATATCTCTGTTTCACAGATTTTCCTATTGATTGGCACAACAAGGTGGTTTATTTGAACCTTTATTTCCTCAAATATTTTTTCATATCTGTATATCTAGGTAGTAGAAGAAAGTTCTAATATTTACGATTCCATAATTAATGACCAGACATTCCTGTGGTTTGAAGTATGTAACATTGGAAAATTTATTAGAAAATAGACAACAGAAAATATAAGGAAATATCAACTCGATTTAATATTAATTCTTCCGTATGATATGTCGTTATATGAGCAGTTAGAATTGCATCTCTACAAGATCTGCAGGATGCAATAAAGCAACCCAATTATTTTATATCATTAGCAGATAATAAGCAAGTAAATGTATAATGGGTCGAGCTAGCGCAACTACCGAGACTTGGGATTGAAATATTTTGTTACAAAAGCATATTCGTAGTTGTGCACTCATCGCTATTGTTGTATTTATATCAAAACAAGTTTCAACTGATATTGGCTTTCTTTTTAACGCAAATTATAAATTATATTCAACAACAACAACAAGTATCAACGAAGCAAAAAATGTTTCCCATTAGATTATATTCCGGCACACCCAGTCTTTTTGTTTTTAAACGATTCTATTGCATCTTTTATGTTAGCTGAATTTTAAAAATGTTTTATCTTCGAAAAAATTCACCATTGACGATAAAAAAAACGTATTGGTGTGAAAATACTACCATCTTAAAATGTTACTACTACTACTAACAGTGATGAACACGTTAGCTGCCAATAACGTTTTTAACGTCACAAACTTCACGACATAATAAATATAAACTTGATCGATGAGAGATCTACACGTAGGTAGTATTTAATTAAAAAAATTAAAGGTGGGCGTTTTAAATATAAAAATATAATAAAACAATGTTCTGCGGTCAATCAAACTGGTTTTTCACGAAACTTACAGTTGAGTCGTTGCCTTTAACTTAACGAATACAAAAAATTATTGTCCTACTAAAAAAAACATGCAGATCAAATTTAAATAGATAAAGAACAACATACCACGCCGAAGAAAATATGCAACAAACCGTTTTTATTTCCGACGAGATAAAAATCTTATACGTCGACAGAAATATTTAGAAATTTTCATTTGCTTAAGAATTTAGAACAGTCGATGCACCGAACTGTGCATATATTTTTCTCTTGGATGATGGGTTTTGGAACGTGCCACGAAAAAATAATCTATTGGGGAAAATTAATGCACATTTTTTTTTTTTTCTTGATTACAAACTAACAAAAACTTTTGGTTGACTTACTTCCTACCAAATATCTGATCAAAAATTGCTTATAGGATAAATTATCTTTAGAAACAAAAACTTTGTTATCGCCAACTGCTTCAGTAAAACTTTTATACTGTATAAATCGCCCATGAAACTTATCACATGAAGAGGTTTATCTTTGCTGGAGAAAAAGTATTCGATGCCTTATGCTGCCAACACGATACTACGAAATCATTCCAGCATAAGTAGCATGAATGTACGAGTTAATGAGATCTGGTCTCACCTTCGAAGACCAGGGCATGGGAAAAAACGACCTATCAATCCAAGAAATGAGTGTTTTTTTAGACAATCAATGCCAAAAAAACAAAAGAACCATTAGCAATATTCTTAAAAATGAGCTTGTAGTTGCTCGCAATTCTAAAATATTGTCTCAAACGATGTTTAAATGAAGCTGGATTAAAAAAAAATCGACAAATAACTCATTGCTTATCACAGAGTACAAAATTCTAAGACTGCGTTTTGCTAGAAATCGTCAGCATTAAACTGTTGATGATTGTTAAGTTTTATTCTTAATTAAAACAAGGTTAACCTCAAATCTCTTGATAACCGTGAGTATATTTGGTGAAGAACAGAAGAAAAATTTGCAAGTTGCAATATATCTCTAAGGATCTTTTGTAATGGTGACTCTGTAATGTTTTGGAATTTGTTTCAACCGACACAAATAAACGATCCCTTTACGGGCGAGGTCTATGAATGCAGATTGTTAACTTTAAAACATTATAGTAGCAAATACCATGCCATATTTTCCCCCTTCATGGGACCCCATTTTTAATTGAAGCAAAATAATGCTTGTCCCCACGTAGCTAAACAAGTTATCTTTTACCTGAATACTGTTGATATTCTGTTTATGGAATAGCCATCCAACAGTCCCGATTTAAATTTAAAATTTTTTAGTAACATTGATTATTTTACTGTATCTTTTTTGGTAAGTGATTACACACAGCTTTTAAATTTTCATACAATTTTAATTATAATAATATTATAATTAGGTAAATTAATTTAAGTGGTCTGTTAATTTTTGCCCTGATTTTTTTCCGAATAAGAAGATGGTGTATTTTGGTATTTCTTTACCATCTTCTTCAATTATTTTCCATGTTTTTATTAATTCATTATTTTATTTTGCAATTCCTTTCCATTACATGGTTCAATTACAAGCAACCAATTGTTTCTGACTTTTTGCAAAAAATAAGGCTCTTCGTAGCTGTAAAGTTCATACAAGATCAACAAAACATTCGTCTACTAGCCCACACAGCTCAAGTAAAACCAACAGCTTGAAATATTGTTCCCATATTGTGTCTCTATTATTTGCTGGATTTCATTAGAAAGCTATTCGCTAAGCGTTACAATGTTCTATAATCGCCCTATAGAACTTTCTTCTTTGTTACTGTCATTCATAGTTTTAATAATTCACTCGAGAGAGCTACAGGTTGTACCTAGGAACTACAAATTGTGGAAGTCACTTCCAGATGAAGTTTTTTCTTGCTCGTTCAAAATTTAACTTATTAAAATCCTTTTTAACAAGCATACGTTTAGAGGGCCTTTTTGGAGTGCTCCTTTTTTATAACTCAAATGGTTCATTTCCCAAAAGTACATCAATGCAGAGTATTTTCAATTTTCGAATCCATAAATCTTCAAATGTTATCGAGTTCTTTCACGACAAACGCTTGCTCTTTATAGCTAAAATGTAACTAGGACATTTCTATAATAAATGTTAATGTTGACAAAACCAGTAGATGTGTAGAAGAATATTACGTCACCGTGATAATATCCCTTTAAAAAGAAATGAATACCGGAGACCAACCAATAAATTTAAATTAATTTACACCAAGGATTTATATTTATGGCGATTTCAATGTCACTTTTATTAGCGGCAGCCACACATTCACACAAGGACTAAACTGAAATGACAATATAATTTCGGGAAT
Organism: Agelastica alni; assembly: GCA_950111635.1. NCBI lineage: Eukaryota > Metazoa > Arthropoda > Insecta > Coleoptera > Chrysomelidae > Agelastica > Agelastica alni. The sequence continues at coordinate 42,943,103 of OX467709.1, forward strand.
GACTAAATAAACTATTTGACGACGTTTATTTTTTTTATGTCGGTAATTTTTCTTCGGGGCTTTTACAGCAATTCGATTGGGGTAATAACGAAATAGGTAACGCTAGATCTTTTTGAAATTTTGGGACAGTAATAACGGCTATAGTGCAAACTAAAAACTATACAGGGTGTTTCATTACTAATTGGAAATATTTCAACTATAAAATCCTGAACGCAAAATATGAAGGTTCAACCCAAATTACCTAAATAAAATGTGTTACAGGGTGTTTTATTTGAAAATTTAAAAATTATTTGTGCCCAGTACTTTAAAACTATTCGCAGTATTATTGTCATATTTTGGTAGGGAGTGTAAGTACTATACACCCTACTAAATTATGTTAAATGAACGTTTCTGGCTGCTACCAGAGGCGTACGACAGGGGCAAGTAACTGGTTGATCCTTCCTAAATTCTACGCCACTGGCGGAATTGCAATTCTGTCTCAATTTATTGATTCTCCAATACTTTCTACGTAAATATTTCTCCATGGTGGGATATTTCGGGTTAAACATGAAGCTGCACAATTATTTTGATTTCAATGTGTATTAATTATGTCGGTGTTTTGGGTCATTTGATTGCATTTATTACGCGAATGAAACTTCAATTTTTATTAATATTTTTTTCTTAATAAAATTCTTTTATTTAGATTATAACATTTTTAAAACCACAATTTGTTTTTATTTGTTTAATGCATCAATTCGTTAAAAAAATTCCGATAAATAAAATTATGTCTTTTGTTAATAAAGATTAAAGTTTTATTGGAGTAATAAATGCAATCGGATGACCCAAAACACCGACATAATAATTAATACACATTGAAATCAAAGTAATTGTGCAGCTTCATGTTTAACTCGTAATATTTTGAAAAATAATAACTTTATCGCCATGGAGAAAGAGTACAATATTTACGTAGAAAGTATTGGAAAATCGAAAAGTTGTAATAAAATTGCAATTCCGCCAGTGGCCCAGAATTTGGGAGGGATCAACCAGTCACTTGACCCTGTCGTAAGCCTCTGGTAGTAGCCAGAAACGTTCATTTAACATAATTTAGTAGGTTGTATAGTACTTACACTCCCCACTAAATATAACAATAATACTTCGAATAGTTTTAAAGTACTGGGCACAAATAAACCCTGTAAATCGGACAGGAGACACATTTTATCTAGGTGATTTGGGTTGAATCTTCATATTTTGAGTTCAGGATTCCATAGTTGAAATATTTCCAATTAGTAATGAAACACCCAGTATAAATCAAAAGTAATATAAGTATAGTTGAAGTCAGAAATAATATTTTCTGTTTCCAGGACCGGACTTTAATTGAACGTAACGAACAATTCAAATATTCTTTGTCGATAATAGCAAACAATATGAAATACAATATACAATACAAAACCGTTTTCTTTGCAGGCATGTAGTTTTATAATAGGTTTATTTAGGAAAGCATTCACGATACATTTAGCAGATTGATCACTCCATCCTTTTTTCCCAATATCACGAGTGACGTACCAAGAAGTTTAATCAAGATAAACTATGAATCTATCTTGCCGATGAACTTCATCTATTCTACTGAGGTATTCATTATTTAATTTTTTTTTTGAGATTCCATAATAGTCTGTCTTCTACTTAAGATACGATATCTCCTACTCAAAAAATGTAGCACCTTTTTAATAGTATTACAGTATTACCAACCGGTACCAACTTTATTTTACTTTTGATTATATGAAAAGACGAAACAATGTTATTAGAATTAAAATTACACCAGAAAGTGATGTACACTGACCAAAAATCTCTGATTCAGCTTATTTCTTAGAAGATATTCCTCGCTTGTAAATACTTTTATAATGGAAGGGTTTGAAATTTTTGTCAAAACGAAAATCGCTACGACCCAATTAGACCCAAAATTTTCTAATTTTAGTTGGTGGTACATATTTTTTATAACTGTTTAAAAAGACGGTGACATTTACATAAAAATATCTAGTTTTTGTTGCACATCCTCCTACTTTTCCAATTCTACTTCACTCTCAGAAGAAACTTTAACTCGGATGGAATCTGCATGGAAGTATGTATACGTTTTTTTTAAATGGATCAATATAAATTATAAATTTTATAAAAACTTTCTGGGACTAGATAATTTTCATCAGTCCTCCAAAAAGCCAGTTTTAAAAAAATTAAAATACAAATGCAACCCTGAAATAAGAATCACTTTAATACAACGACGCGTGCCAGAACAACGAATAAGATTGGACATTAAACCAATAGGAAATAAACAAATTCAACTAACAACCACTTCAATTGGATATTACTTCAATCAATATATTACACACCAAAATTTGCTTATACCAAACACGATCCATCCCATCATGGCTCCAAATTACGATATTTTCACGCATATAGGTGTTCCTACTACAATTAAAACAAAACTATCTTTAGAAACAACAAATCTTTAAAGACAACTGGATGAAATAGAAATGGCACGAAAGCGGTCGAGATTTTGTAACAAAAATACTGTTACCGTTGCAATAGTCATGCTTCCTTGTGAATATTGTTCCCCTAATGCTATAAAAACGTCCCGACTACCTGAGTGGATCGATACGTAAACACACGTCACAAACAGTAGCAATTCCACTAAATATCTTTCTTTTCTCGACCCTTCAGACGGTTCCACGTCATTTCAGATACTGTAACGAACAACGCGCGGTCCTATAGCGTGCAGACTAACGACAATGTTTTATCTTGATTTTCCCTTATTTTCCTCCTTATCTCAATGAAATTTTCCATAAAAAAAGTGCTAGAGCAATTGTGGTGAATGAAAATGATACGAAATATGCACACTTTGATATTAAATCCCAAGGGGGAGAAAAAAAAATCGTTGTCAATTTTCTCGTTTCGGACATAACAAACAACCAATGAATATATAGTACGCTTGTTTATGCAAATTTGGGCTCATCTGTAAAGGCGGACCAATCGAATATATTACCATGTTTAGTCTACTGTAAATTCAAGAATACTGCTGACCTAACACTTTGGTAGATTGTAGGGGGGTCGTAAAGGCTATGCAACCTCTCAAGCACCTCGACCTATCAGATCTTTTGTGCATAGCCCTTAATCTATTCGAGTCCCGGGATTCCGAGACTTCGAGCAAAGTTTATCAGTTTCCTGGGGGCTAAGTTTCTGACATCGAAGGGCTTTAGGAAGGTCCCTTCCAGAAACTTAAGCCTCTTGCAGAAAAGCGTTAAGCATTCGTAAAGCAAATGTTCTGCAGTTTCAGCGAAGTTCTCGCAGTGGCGGCAACTATCACTCTCTGTTTTGCCTATCTTTTTAAGGTGGTACCTCAGAACAATATTTCAACACAAAAATCATAATAGGTGCTTAATATTTATTATAAATTTGACATTGTACTATTAAAGTACAGGTAATTAATTAGTGTATTAATTAGCACGACTCAATTTTGACGCTTACTTTTTTTGTCATGCAATGTTATGTATTTAAGCTGTACAAAGTGTACAAAGAAAATCTACCTTATAAACATCAAACGTTCCGACATAACTGCAGCTTCTCGTTGTTTTATATACCCTCAGAAGTTTTTCGTTATTGCTTCATTCTTATCTCGATTATTTTTCCTTTCTTTGACCGATTGTCAGAACTGTAGCACAGTAATAATACCTTAACAGAAGATGATAATTCGATTTTCCGCGCTGCTTTCCCCTCCTAATTTTTTTTTTATTCCTCTATACACGAGCATCTTTTCTTTTAACCTTCCATTTTATTTTATTTTCCTTTTATCGTCATTAAAATATATTCCATAAAATTAATTCTCTTCTCGTTCTGGTAGTAAAGATCAAGCCACGCTTGCGAAGGATACTTTCTAGTAACGTCATCTACATAAATTGTTTCTTGATTATATGTTACGAAAATTGTATCAAAGTTCTTCATAGCACGTTCCGTTTTTGATACTGTCAACTATCGAGTCGACGATGTTGTTAAATTCATAAAAAATAAAACAGATCTAACAGATTATCTCGTTACATAATGGTATGTTATGATTTTGTTATGTAATTTGCACAAACAGGTGAGAATGCGAGACACGTCCTTCTGGTTTACGATATTTTACTAGTTTCTGACGTTTACAAGTCAAAAAAAATTATATATAAATGTCTTTGATAAGTTAAACGGTTAAAATGTAATCTAGAAGAGAATATATATAACATAGTTGCAAACCAGTATAATAATTCTTGTTCTCATATACCTAGTTTCTATAAATATCAGGAAGAAAAAGTTGTATACCGAACCGATCACGACCGTTGGTATTCCTGCAATGAAACATACGTTAATATACAATTCGTTCATTATTTTTTTTATATATCGAGTTTTTACTTTGGAATTTACATAAGATTTTCAACTTATAGCTGGCATATCTTCCCAGTTAGTTAGTAAAGCTAAAAGTTTTTCCATGTATTTTTGACGGACAAAGGTACCAACGCAGTGCTCGGGTTAAAGTCCCAGACAAAAATTATTCTTGATAATCAATTTTATATGTGAATTAAAATAGAAAGTAGACATGGATTCTTAGGCAACAAATAAATATAGGAACTCTTTATTTTTAATAAATGATTTGGGTACTTAGTCAGAAACAGCTCAACTGCTTTTTTGGCACTGTTACCTGCGTAGTATAATTTTATAAGATTCAATTTTGCAGACCTAACTTTTCAGCATACATAATTAACAAGTAACCCGCGCACTGCGTTAGTACCTTGGTCCACTAAACCGGTTTTAAGGCTCGGCTAATTTTCATGAAAATAGTTTCTGTTTCTAATACTACATGGAAAAAACTTTCAACTTCATCTTCATAACTTACTGTGAAGATAAGCCAGCTATAAATTGAAAATCCCATGTAAATTTCTATGGTACACACATACATACATATAGTCACGCCTTTTTCCCGTAGTGGTAGGCAGAAACCACTTCCTTCCATTTGCTACGGTTCTTACACACATTCGTCTAGGTCGACCTCTACCGACTTGTCCATTCACACTCGCCTTATAAATTTGTTTCGTCAATTGTCCTTCATCCATCCTTTCTACGTGTCCAAACCATCTAAGCATTCCTTTATCTATCTTTGTAACACGCAGCATTAATCCTATTTTCATGCTTCTTTTGCCAAACCCGACATTCACTACCATACATAAGCAGCACTCTATGCACAGCCAGACAAGCCTTTTTTGACACTTTCTGGCTGTTCATAAAGCCATGCAGTGCCCCATCCATTAATTCTTATGGTACAACTAGAAAGTAGAATCTCTGTATATCTATAGGATGTTGCAAAAAATTAAAGTCGTTAAAAATTAGCAGGGGTATTTTCGGCCCATTCTTCATGAGTTATCTCCCTCGAACGAAAACGGTTTAAATTAAGTTTTTAAGAGTTAAAAAATTTAACTTTTAGGATTATGATTTGTGGCTGAAAGATGTTGTTTAAACCCTTGACTTAATCCATATCAGAAGAGTAATAAAAGTTGTCTAGGAAATTTTCGTTTCAAATTTTCAACACAGTAATAACACATGTGTTTTTTCTAGGACAAAGGATTTATGGAAATCCTTCACTACATCTGCAAGCCACGCTTTTATAAAGCTAGAGGCTAGTTGGTTTTTTTTTCTAATTTTACATAAATACTAAACACTTTGTCAATGTTTAGTAAAACTTGTTCAATTCAAAAATAAGAAATGAAGTTTTTCAAGTTTCCGAATTGGACAAGTTTTGCTGCTTTTTCAACTACTACCCTAGATACACGTTATTGAGGTCTATAAAGTTGACCATATTAAGTCCACCGATATCGCCCATATTGGTGTCAGTATTACCTTAAATAAAAGAAAAATGAACTCAATTTAAATGATTTAAAATAGGGGGTGAGATTTCGCAAGAAGATAATAATAATATATAAATATAATAATAATAATATATAAAAATAATAAATATTTTTTTTAAATAAACGTCAAATATTTGTCATTGATATGCAACGTATTTTATAGTAAAAATTCTTAAAGAAATCGTAAACTAAACGACATTTTACACCCGCATAACGAATGCAATTTAATCAAACCCATTAATGCTTTCGTCGAGAAGTGTTGTTAACAAATTAAACGACTTGTTTCGATTGTTGTTATCCATTAACTTTTCCAGTTGTTAAACGAACGCTTATTCCATCAGCGAAAAATTCGGTCACATTATAATTGAATATTTTTAAGACTCCGTCGGTGTAATCGCGAAAAACTATTCGTTTACTTTATAATTTAATGCACATAATAATATAAGAGAATCTAGAAAATATAAGACATATAAAGTTTTACCATTTTAAATACAAAACTATTTTGTTAGAAAGTTTTTTTTATAAAGAATACACAAATTTAAACGTGAACGTGGAACAAATTGTTGTGAACATAACCAAAATACACACTCACACACACTAAAAAGTGGCAACAAATGCATTTTGATCGACAATGCCGCCAAATGCGTATGTATTAGGTCGCATAGAAATGTGTTATTGGCGCACAAAATTTCATTGTATAGTTGATGAATATCGTGTTTTTAAAGTTATAAATACTGATATAAACAGATTGTAGATTGTAAATTGTAGGGGGGTCGTGAAGCCTCTCAAGCAGCTACAGATATTTTGTGCATAATCCTTAATTTTGAGGTCCGGGATTCGGAGACTTCATACAGAGTTTATCAGTTTTCTGGGAGCTAAGTTCCTGACGATAGAGAGCTTTAAGAAGGCTCCTTTCAGGAACTTGAGCCTCTTGCAGAAAAGCACTGTGCATTCGCAAAGCAAATGTTCTGCAAAGTTCTCGCAGTAGCGGCAGCTATTACTCTCTGTTTTGTCCATCTTTTTCAGGTGATACCTCAGAGGGCAGTGGCCAGTGAGGAGTCCTGACACCAGTTTCAAACCTTTCTTGTCTAACTCGCGAAGCTGTTTAGCTTTCCTTGGAGAAAGGCTTACTAGCTTTTTTGCTCGTCTTTGTCCTGGCACTTTATTCCAGTGAGATTTCATTTAATTTTTTTCACAGCGTCGAACCTCTTCTTTCAAATGGGCCTTGGAGATTCCACAGAAGGGTTCTGGGCCGAAAAATAGTGTATTTGCCCCTTTCTCAGCAAGGCAGCCTTCTTCTTCGTTGCCTTTAACTCCCCTGTGACCTGGAACCCACATTAAAGTGACCTGGTTGTTTACTGATAGTTGTCTTAGGGATTATTTACAGTCTCAAGTCAGCTTAGACTCACAAGTGTATGACTTCAGAGTTTTTAATGCTGCTTGGCTAACTGATAGAATATAGATTTCTGTCCTTCGTGTGTCCTTTTCGAGGCACTTCTGGGCACATATCTCTATGGCATGTAATTCGGCTTGAAAGATGGTTGGGGTATTACCAAGGTGTTTTTTAGAGCCTAAAATTTGGCCCAGTAATAACTAGTCCAACCTTTTTATCCCTGATATAAACAAATTTAAGTTATTTTATCCTGTTTGTAAATAAGTTGTACATGAAATAAATTCATAACTAGCTGCTATGTAACGGTAATCCGAGCCAAATGGAACCTCTTATCAACTCCGAAGACCTGAGGCCCCCATCCCTTTGTTGGAGCAGACGGTCTTAACTAATCGCTTAACGATCACGGTGCGCAAAGCTCGATGAGTTGGAGTTTGCTTGAAATCAGTCGCATTCCCAAAGGCCTAAAATAACTGATGTGTAGAATCGAAGAAAGACATGTATGATGTTTTTATGCCACTTAATGTTAAAACGTGCCCATTCTGTGTCTTCGAGGCGATTTTTCACATCTTAAGACTATCACTCATTTTTGCTGTGACTGCGTACTTAAAACCTTTCAACTGAGAGTCTTGAAATTGGTGCCGACAAAAGACTACCTTTTGAATATGATACTTATTCTAAAGTACCTATATTAGGACAGATGAATGTCCCAACGAGAATGATTGCGGTGCGCTAAAATTGATGGTTATGTGAAGACTGGTCTTAAGACGAAATCAAATGCCGGATAGAAAAAGCGAGGAGCTCATTCCTGAGATTCAAAAACGTCTTCACAAACTCTGACTTTGACCTCAATCTCGGAATAAGATTCACAAAATAATACGTATGGTCCGTACTGTTGTATGGTATGGAAGGCTGGACATTGAAGGTTAGCACAATGAATAGGCTGGAACCATTTGAAATGTGGATCTATTGAAGAATCTTGAAAGTCCCATGGACAGCAAGTAAAACCAACGAGAAAATATACTATTTGCAACAACTATTAATAGAAGGAAAAATAGAGGAAAGAAAGGCAGAAAGAGAATGTCGTGGCTCCGAAATATCAAACATTGGACAGGAATAGGAACCTCGGGAGAATTAATTCACACCACCAGAGATAGGGAAAAATGGTTAGAAGTGATCGCAAACATCCATTAATGGATAACAGCGGAAGAAGAAGAATGCTAAAACGTGCCCAGCCCGTCAAAACGTTATGGTGAATAGCTCCTGATTACCGCTCGTTATAAGGTAACCTTTCCACCAAAAATTTGGAATCGATTTATGTTGGCCAAACTGAATATTTGAAACATCTACCTCATTGATGACGTGTGTTGGATTTTGCTTTGTGTTTCCTGTATTTGTTGACACACGAATAACGCGATACGTTATTCTCGATTGAGAGGTGTATGTGTCTCTTTTTTGGTCAATTTCTCAGTGTACAATCAGAAATAACATATGCTCCCAATGTTTTCGAATAATTTTTCAGATGATTTATTTTTGTACCAAATGAAGATTAATTAATTTGTCGCTACAAAGAAACATTAAAATGACTCGTTTTAATCATGACAGTTTTTTCGTTATGTTTAAGTAAAATAGGCCGAACGTTGTTAAGAAATTTACAGTTATCCAAACGATATTATCGTGAACAAAAAACCTATCTATACATATAAAATGCTTTGTCCTGAATGACTGACTGACGGATCAACGCACAGTCTAAACCGCTGATCGTAGAGACCTGAAACTTGGAGGGTGTGTTCTTTGTATGACGTAGGAATTCGATAAAAAAGATTTTCCGAAATTCTGCCTCCAAGCGGAAAAAAAAGTTTGTATCGGACAACGTGATTCCTTGGTCCAATCTACTTCAAATTTTGCATAAACATTCTTTACTCATCGCCTAACGGGTCCTATTATTCTACGCGGACGAAGTCGTAGGCAAAAGCTAGTCTTTTAATAATTTAATAGATCATTAAAGAATGTTAGAATACAACGATTTATGAAAACCGCTGAAGAAAAAGTTGAAACATATAGCTTGAAAGCTCAGTGTTTTTGGGACGGAACTACCTTAGTTCAAGAGGTGTCATCGTACGATAATAGGTATCCATTTTGACAATGGATAAAAAATATTTCCGCATTGTCCCATAAGAAAAGCAAATTAACTAAAAATTTAGGTTTGAGACTTGAGACTCACCCAAACGATTGTCGAACAACTGAGCGTCCAAAATGACTGAAATTTTGGTGAGTACTTGTCAAAACATGCGCTATCTTCACGTTAAATCAAAAACTTTTCAGACCTCCCTCGGTATTGGTATATTGGTCGTTCTTGATAATTCTTTAATTTTACAATTTCATGTTTAAAGATGCCTCTCCAGACTGTTTTAGTTTTTTTATAGATTGTGTCGAATGTTAATGTGTGGTATTTTGACCCGATCTAGTTTTAAGAAACATTCTCTGGCGCGGCTAATTGAAGGATCTTGGCTAATAAAAATGTACAATAAATAAAGAGTGGAAAGCTGCAAAAATGATGAATAATTACGTCTAATTTTTCAATAAAATCTAGAAATTTGTTCTATTCTTGTCCAAACAATGCAAAATCAGGTCCATTTAAAATAATTGCTTACTATCAAAAAAATAATTAGAGCATTTTGCAGGCTTTCCAGTGTTGTGTATTACAAAAAGGGGGCTTTTAAGTTTTTTTAATTAAGTCATTTTGTCATTTTAGTTTTACCATTCTACCGATTTTAATCAATTTTTATTATTTTACTTTACACACACATTTTAATTCCATGTATACGTAAAAATATAAATTATCAAATCTACTTTTTACTGGACTAATTTTTTAAGTCACATTTATTCTTGATCGCAGACTACAGACCGTGGCTGATTAATATTATTAAATCATTCTCTTTATTATTGTATTTTAATTAAAATCCAACAAAATTGCAATAAACTAATTTACATAACGATTAAATGTGTATGTTATGCTTACCAATAAGTTTATACTGGTAATGGAAATTTTTGCTAGATTGAAAAGTATTTACTAAACCATAATCTGATTGTTATTAATAAACGAGTAATATAAAAATGAAAATTCGAATATAAACATGGCAATTCCAAATATGCTTACATTCTTGGGACGCTAGACATGGAATAAAATAAAACTCTTTTAAAATCATAAAAAAACAACCAAAAAAAGGACGACTTATCATTGCATTAAAATGATGGCTTGTGGCTGATGCGAATTAAGTATTTTTAAAAGTTCAATCGACTGAGTTTTAAAAATAAGAAAAATTGCAAACAAAAATGCATTTCATCCTAACATACATACATATAGTCACGCCTTTTTCCCGTAGGGAAAGGCAGAGAACACTTCCTTCCACTTGTTACGGTTCTCACACATATCTTTTGCTTCCTCTACTTTCATCAGTGCTCTCATACATGCTCGTCGGTTGTTGATACTCTTGACCTGGCCTTTCTTCAAAACAATGTTGACCTGATCGAGATATGTTCGCCGAGGTCGACCTCTACCGACTTCCGTCCATTCACACTCGCCTTATAAATTTGTTTCGTCAATCTTTCTTCATTCATCCTTTGTACGTGTCCAAACCATCCAAGCATTCCTTTATCTATCTTTGTAACCACATCTTCTTTTACACCACAGCGTTTTCTTATCTCGGTATTTTTTACTTTATCCAACCAAGTCAAACTACTCATCTCCGCAGCATTAATCCTATTTTCATGCTTCTGCCAAACCCAACATTCACAACCATACATACGTGTAAAAACTAACACACCTCTACGCAAAGCCAGACGTGCCTTTTTTGACACTTTCTGGCTGTTCATAAAGTTATACAGTGCCCCATTCATTTGTTTTCCTGCCAACACCCTTCGATCAATCTCACTGTCATACTATCCATCTCTTGTAAACTTTGAACATAAGTATACAAATCCATTTACTTGTTTCACCCTTTCTCCCTTAATACTAACAACGTCGACATTATATGTATTTTAAAATTATGGTCCTGCAAAATCTGTTTTTACTCTATTCAAGATGCCGCCTTAAGACGAGACGATATTACAACGTGCACTCCAGTCCTGATTAAAAATTCAAATCCCTCTAATATTATACTTTATTAAAAGCGACTAAACTATCCTGTCCACACGCGTTCACTTCCACGTTAGCCACTTGTTCAAATAAATAGAAGCTGTTTCTATTTTACTACTACAACTGACTAACGAGTTGCATGGTTACTAAATGAAGGAATCTACACGGCTCAACTAACTAAATCTTAGTTACTGGCTTTAGTACTTGCTCCAGCTACTGGAATCTTGTAAATTGGACGGGAAAATTAGAACGGTTAGACGGGTAAATTTGACGGGACTCCTCACTGGACACTGCCCTCTGAGGTATCACTTGAAAAAATTGGCAAAACAGAGAGTGATAGTTGTCGCTACTGCGAGAACTTTGCCGAAACTACAGAACATTTGCTTTGCGAATACCCAGCGCTTTTTTCTGCAAGAGGCTAACGTTTAAAGCCCTCCGATGTCAGAAACTTAGCTCGTAGGAAACCAATACACTTCGTGCGAAGACTCGGAATCACGGACCTCGAATAAATTAAGGGTTATGCAGACATTGACATTGCTGCAATGTCTGAATACTACAAAGAAAACTCACTTATACCAAACCCATAAAAAATTCAGGCTAGCGCATTTCACCTCCATACACGTCTGGCTCACAGAAAGCTACACGTTGTGGTTACACACGATCTATGGCTAGCGAGACTTCAAGCATTGGACGTGGCTCAATACTGGGCCGAAAAGCTATAAAGCACTCCGGACACGAAAAAGTAAAGTAAGTAAGGGTTATGCACAAAAGATCTGATAGGTCGAAATGCTTGAGAGGCTGTATAGACTTCACGACCCCCCAACAATCTATAATCTACAGCACATACCTATCCTGTAATGCCCAAAGATAGAAGTTTCCTAACTGTGATAGAGAGAGGACAAGAGACGACAAGAGACAAGAGAATCCATACTGAGAGAAAGATGGTCAACCACCTCTGGCGACATTAAGGCAATATCCCTACCTATATTAGAAAAATAGCCTGGTTAAGAGTGGGCCTGGGTACTGTGGTACTCATTTCAGAATTTCAGATTTAGCACCATTATCTAAATCGGTATTATGCGATTAAAAAAAGAAACCCGACAATCTGTGAAAAACTACATTTACTGTTAATGTATTAATCACTTTTTTTATACGAAATCCAACTAAACTTCCGGTACGTTTTTTCGAATCAAAGTGCTAACGACATCAGCGATATTTTTCCGTAGCGATTGAATAGCGAAAAAAAATGTCGTAACGGTCGATTCGATCTGTGTAAAAGATTCTTTCAATTCGTCGTAAATCGATTTTAAATTCAACCATTACGATGGTAAGATTTCAATTAGATAATCAATTGAAAAAAAAACAAAAATAAAGAGTGTGAGCATTCACTGCGGCAAGTTTTAGTTAATTATCGCCAGCAATATGAGGTTGAGCTCAACAATTTTAATGTTCAAAAAAAGGAGAGAAACATGATCCATCAAATTACAGTGGAATTTATCTATTAAATACTAATGTAAAGCTTACAACCAAAATATTAACTGATAAAATAAATACACTTATCTCTTTAGCAACGAACAGCAAGGATTTAGAAAGGGCAGGTCGTGTACAGACGCCATATTTATCATGAGGCAAATAGCCGAAAAATCGGTTAAATATAACAAACCAGCGTTTATGTTTCATCGATCTTCAAAAGGCGTTCGACCGAGTTCTACTTGAGAATGCGATAGAATTAATCTACAATAGGGGATTTCCGCAAGATATTATCGAGACCATTAAAAATATTTATACTTCGAACACAATTTAAGCGAGAGTAAACGGGGAATTAACAGAACCAATACCGATGAACAGTAGTATTAAACAAAGCGATTCGTTAATACCCTGTTATTTAACATCATTATGGACAGAATTATTACAGAAGTACGCAAGGCAACGGCTTAGAGGACATAGAAATCAAAATTTTATGTCATGCAGACGATACAGTCTTCTTTGCAGAGGACAACTTACAAAAACTTCTATCAATTTTCAATAAAAAGGCCAAAAAGCTAAATATGATCATTTCCACGCAAAAACAAAATACTTAACAACTTCAAAAGAACCACTAGGATGTAAATTATAATTAGATGGTAGGATTATAAAGCATGTTATGACCTGAAGCCTTTGACCGCGTTTGGCACAAGGCATTGTTAAGCAAATTATCTGCCTACGGTCTCCCAACTAAACTGCACCAATGGCTCATGAGCTTCATGCAAGATCGCTTTTTACATGTGGCAGTTGACGGTTTTTCTTCTGATGCGTTGAAAACCAATGCCGGGGTCCCCCAGGGTGCCATCCTGCCCCCCAGCTTATTTCTTGTACTCATTAACGACCTCTTAAAAACCACCACGAACCCCATTTACAGTTTCGCAGACGATAGCACACTTGTCTCAACTTTCACATCCTATCGATCACTTTCGGTGAATGATACAAATAGACTCAGGCAGGAACAGGTTGATTCCATCAATAGACATCTTGAAGCAACCGTCGAGTGGGGAACTAACAATCTTGTTTAGTTCAACGCCCAGAAAACACAAAGCACCTCGTTTTCCAAGAAAGTGAATTCCTCAAATCATTTCATCACAATGTCCGGAAATACCCTTAAATCAAGTCCCTCCATCTCAATTTTGGGAGTCACGGTGTCTAATAATATGTCTTGGCATGACCATGTTGCTAACATCGCAAAGTCAGCAAGCCAGAGGATAGGTTTTCTGTGAAAAGCTAGAAAGTTTTTTACTCCTGATCAACTGCTGACGACGTACAAGGCTCAAATCCGACCTCTACTAGAGTATTGCTTGCACATTTGGGGTTCAGCACCAAGGAATTCTCTTCGTCTTCTAGATTCCATTCAGAAAAGGGCCATTCGGTTGATAAACAGCTCAACTCTCACAGATACCCTTCACCCTCTAGAACATAGAAGAAGAGTTGCAGACCAGTCATTGCTCTACAAATATTTCCATGGCAGATGCTCCAGAGAAATAAAAACTCTTGTACCACCACTGGCCACATTCGGCCGAAGAACTCGGCACACTGATCAGTGTCACCCATTTAATCTCAAGATTTACACTACAAGGACCAATCTCCATCAAGAACCCTTTTTTTACAGGACTGCTACAGAATGGAACAAGCTTCCAAAATCAGTTTTTCCAGAGAACTATGACCTGCAACTTTTCAAAAAGCGGGTCCACAATCATTTCCTATCTATAATCCATCCCCCTTCTATTAGTTGCAGTGCGGGCCGTTCGCGGCCCACACAATAGGTCTACCTTTTTTGCGACTATTTTCAGTAAAACAAAATAACAAGTTCTTCTCAGAAGACCCCTCACTTAGCCCTAGTGTAGCCATTACCGGGGTAGCTGTCTGTACACTCCGCAACGAACAAAAGTTCAGATAGAGATATCCATTCTCTGCGACAGCCAGGCTGCTATCAAATCACTGAACTCAGTCTACTGGACCTCTAGGGAAGCGGTGCAATGCCGAGCCGCCCTAAATGAGCTAGCAACTAAGTCTATAGTTCACATTGTCTGGGTACCTGGACACAGCGACATACCAGGCAACTGTAAGGCTCAGCAGTGGTACCGATTGCAAATTGCCGGCTCCTCGAAACAGATTTGGCCTAAACTAGATCTACGTCGAACTAATGATGTTTTAACTCTATCCAAGGAGTCCATTGGAAATGCGGATCGCAGCCATAACAGGACACTGGGCAGGTGGATCCCATGCACAGTGCATGGGAATCGCAGAGCTACGACACGACTTCTGTAGAAGCTGTCACGATGAGGAAGAGGAGGCCACTGCCCTGCGCTAGGCAGAAAACGGCTTTCTATACTAAGGCAACCGAACTTTAATGACTTATCTGATCTCAGCTCAGTTAGCATTAAATACCTTACACTTTTTATTAAAAGTTCCAACTGGCACGACCGTCCATCACGGTATCACAACGAGCCAAAAGACCCAAGTGGGTTCCCTCCGAACCGCCGTTTTAACCTAACCTAACCCTGCTGATGGTCTACGGTAACCCCTTTACCATCTACCCCCTAAAAGTACATCCTTAAGGAGCTGATTTGCGCCATTTTTTTTCCAAACTGTAAAGTGTTGTTGATATTTACTACTTGTATTTCGTAGATTATTTATAAGCAATGATGAGTAGATAAAACCGACTCGATACGTAGCCCCATAAGAAATAAAAACACTTGTTGCGATATCAGCGATTGCGACAAGACCGTAATTGTTTTATTCGACATTTTACACCGACGTATTACTTACCTGACATTGAACTTGAACCGGCACCGGTTCATTTGCTAGCTATTTTTGCAAAAGTACTGCGCCTTCCCGGTTAAAACAATTTTCTATTATTTTAAAATAAAAAATAGCTTTACATTAATCGGATTGCAGTTGAAGATGCTAACTGTAAATATATAATTTTTTTTTGTCTACTTTGATTATTGCAATTACGTCGTTAATTGTGATATTTATACCGCAATGTCGTGATTAAAATTGTTTATAAATAAAAAAATATACCGTATATTGGCGAACGGCTATTAAAATAATGTCTTCGATCTTTATTTTTAAAATAATCTTTTTTAGTTTTGAATTGTTAATTATGCACCGTTGGTAAAATCCTTGAAATATTTTAAAACATGTTTGCATCTTTTATTCTAATGAACATTTTAAAAAACCATATGAGTACATAATTCTGTGGATGTTAAAATGAAATAAGTTTATGTGAAAAAGAAAGAGAAAAATTCATTTGGAAGTGGGTTCCACAATCTGTTAGTTGCATGTGCATACCTTAAGAGTTTTTTTGTGGTTTTTGGTACACCCAGAGAAGGGATGATACAAGTCAGTACTTCGTGTATATAACTGTATAAAAGATTGCAGTCCTCCCCCACCGCTCTTCTATGGAACAATTACTTACTTACTTTCTTACTTAACGTGGCCAAATGACACTTTAAGCGTTTAAGCCTCCTCGACCACCGCCCTCCATCTAGTCCTATCTCTAGCTACTTCTTCCCAATTTCGTATTTTCATCATATTGGCGTCTCTCTCTACATTATCTTTCCACCTTTGTCTAGGTCGTCCTGGTGGCCTTCTTGCATTTGACCTGCCCATGCGAGCCTTCTGGAACTTATTTTGCTAGTGATCCATGACTGTTTAGTCATTTCCCCATGGAACAATTAATAGGGATTATTTGTAAGGTTTGGTTGGTTGATCTCGCTTATTGATGGAGTTGAATATATTAAGAGTTTGTCCCTCCCTCAGGGAGGTTTCTCCAGAAAATCCTCAACGAGTTACTGATAGTTCCCAAATCAACATAAATGCGCATATCTGTTTCTGACTGATCTTAAACCAAATTAAGGAACAGCAAACTACTTGTCAGTGGCTCACTTTGGTCAATTATCGCTCTGTTTCTTTTTCTTCACGTGTTTGTGATCAGTATCCCAGGGAAATATTACCCACCCATTATGTACTCGAAACTTAGATGTCATTCATACTCAAAAACATCAAATCAAACATATCGCGTGGATTATACATATTTTTATTTAAAAATAATTGTTTGGTAAATACGAATCATTATTATATTATTAATGTCATTGTGATAACACAAGAAATGTAAAAATATTTTATTTATTCTGAATTCAATTATTTTTTTAAGGACTAGATGAATTTATTGTGTTCTTGCGGCAGCTACCTGAAAGAATGTACCGTTATGGCCCATCTTCGAACTCAGTATTGTCCTTCGGGCAAAACTTCTATCCTGTAAGTTTTAGTGACTTACGGCCTCTTTGTCTCAAGATATCGTGCTCACAAGATTTTCCAACACACACACGCACTAAACACAGACAAAATTTGAAACAACCGTCACGCTGAAAATGGTGCCATTCGACGCGCGGGGCCGTAAAACGTGCAGCGCGCATGGTTTTGGCGATTTTTGGGGGTAAACCAATACTTTTTCTTTGTTACCCTTCGGTTCGGAAAAGTAAAAAGATAAGGATTTGCTATTTAAAAAGCGTCTGTGTGACAAAGTTACTTATGTTTAAGTGATTTCAAGTTAAAATATAGGTACTGCCACTTGTCAAATTATGAACTGGATTGTCTGTGACAGAAAGGTCGTTGATGTACAGCACCCCTACACAAAAGGGGAAAAATAACACATGAAAGTGCCATTAGTATGTTTAATCGGGAATGAAATCCATTATTCACTGTTGTGGCCTTATCCATGAACCGGTACCTATGTACGTCGTAATTGTGAGAATTAAGTTCACGGTGCCACCATCGTATAGTAAGTACATGCGATTAATTACGATCCGAGTAAGGACAAAATTAATTAAAATACCGACGTGATTCGATAAGGAAATTGAAATGTACACACATCGCACTATGTAAAAAATTTGCCAGACAGTCCTTATTTGTTATCATTAGGTATAATACAGTACCAATAACATAATAAATTTATTTATGTTTACGACCTTAATTTCCTATTTGCATTCATTAATTTTATTTCGTGTTCAGTGTTCTGGCGATGGTCCGTTTTGACGAAATATGTAATATTTTTCTGCGAAAATCGACGTAATATTTTCATAATGATCTTAAACTTTAATTTTTTCTTATTAGTTATGTTGAAAATTCCGTTATTTTCAACTGTAGAATGTTTCTTCAATCCATTCCTTGATTTAAAACCCTCATTATTACAGCCGATAGACGCGTACTATAGGCAACCAATTATACATAAAAGTCACAAGCAAACCAATAGAAAAGCTGACATCAGCGCCCTAAAACAACAACTACTCTTGACCACTTTCGTTTTTGGTCTTCGTCAAAAGTTCAAGCAAGCTTCGCTTAGAAAACCCATGTGGTACCATGTATCCTTAATTTTTAAGTTTTAACAAAAATGTTCGTTTTTACTGCAGTAATAGAATAAAATGTGAATCCTATTAATGGAAAAAATACAGTTTAGGTCGACAGCCAGTGACAAAATTCTACAGGATAAAAGAGACCTGAATTTGTAAACTGATCATGTTTTAAATAGACGACAAAATGGCGTCTCTATGTATAGCATCTTAATATACTAAACAGGGTAATTATAGTGTTTGATTTCCTTGAAAAACAAACCAACGTGTAATGGACAGGATGACCATGCTATGACCCACAATTACGCAACTTACAGCAAAGCAGGACAACCCAAGCTATCGAACATCTCATCGAGGCACGGCGAGATTTTACAGAGGCAGGAACCTACTACATACATCTTTTCTTTTTCTTCTTCTTCATCTTACTTCTTTACTGCTCCCTGTAGTTTGCCGTCGCTTTAAAAAGTCTGTGCAGTACGTTGACGTGCAAATTCAAACTTTTAATAAGCGAAATAACTTCTTTTGTATAAATAAAAAATCGTATATACCTAAATAAAACGAAAAATAATAAATGTATCGGCTGCATGATGATAAGGTCATTTAGCATCATATGAGGAGGAATTACAGGTGATGGTAAATGTATTGCATATATTAAGTTCAACGAGAGACGGAAAGTATGATTGTGATATTGAGCGAAGGGTGTTGGCAAGGAAACAAATTAATGGGGTCTTGCATAACTTTATGAGCATCCAGAACGTGTTAAAAAAAGCACGCCAATTTGTCATTTTTAAACGACCAAGTTCTTGAGAACGTCGATTAATCGACCAATTTGCATCTTCTCTAACACTGGCACTTTTTTTTTTGCAGAGGTGGAGAAAATCCTTTACGGAGAGGTTATGAGTCCGAAAGCTCAAGGTCTATTGTGAGGCTCCCCTGACTAGGTGTCAGGTCTACTCACTAAAAACTTCACCCCTATTTAGGTCCGTCTGCTATTGCCTGCGGTGACACTTAGGCCTGTTGGCCCTTTGTATCTTGTCTGTCTTTTGCGGTCCAGTGCTTCGCAGCAGTACAATATGTGTTATACTGTTTCCGGATCTTTGCCGCACAATCTGCAGGTTAGGTCTCCATTATACAGTCCCATTTTGTTGAGGTATAATAGAGACACTGGCACTTGCAGCGTTAATATTCCCTTGGTTTCTTGCGTTTCGTTGCCATATTGGTGTTTTGGTATCGTGTAAAGTGAAATATGTTTCGAATAGCAAGGACATAAGGACGATTATGTGGACCATAGTCTTCACGTTGAGTTTAAACAAAAGAACGGTCATTTTTATAAAATTTTTGAATAATAACCAAAAGTTATTAAAGCATATATTTTGCCATGGCGAATTGTCAAACTATATTTAAGACAACAAAGATAATAATAGTAATAATATTTAGTGTTAGCGTACATTGAAGTACTTACATAAGTCAGTCAAGAGGAAAAAGTTAAAAGTTTAAAATCCGGTAAACTAACATGAAACGACATGATAATCTAGTAAAAAACACATATAGACGAAAAATCAACAGTCAGAAATTCTTCGAGTGAGTAGAACGCATTTCGAAGTAAGCAGTGCTTAATTCGCTTTTCTTTTTAAAGAAAGAAGACTAATGGTAGAGTTAAAATTTTCAGTCGTGTGAATTCATTTCTACCATCATCCCGGTAATCAAGATGTATTATTATACGAAGTGCTTTCCGCTGGAGTTTAAATACTGGTTTAGTATGTAAAGAGTGGCCCCACACAAATATACAGCAGCTTATAACAGAGTATATAAGCCCTTATTAGGCGGTTTTCATAAATGTTTCACCAACACTTTTGGAGAGTTTTCTCCAGACGAAATAGGTTTTTTGATACCTTTTAATCCGTGGTCTAACCAATAAAGTTTGCTGTCGAGCATCACCCCAATAAATTTTACATTATCGCTATCAGTTCCTGATGGTCTAAGTGTAAAAGTTAGATTTTCAGTTTTCTGTACATTCAGGCAGTTTGTTCGTAGAGTATAATTTCTTGGCGATCGACTGTGCGTCGGTTATCCATTTATTGAGCTCTACTAGGTTAGTAGTCTCTGACGCGCTGGGTGGATCAAACTAAAGAAGTCATTGGTCATGGTCTGCAAGAAGCTTCTCTTGCAGCTCAAGATAGAGAAGGATGGAGAACTACGATCCGAGCAATTGAGACATGATGTCACCATACTCGAGAGTAAAAGGATAAGAGAGAGAGGAAGAGAGAGAGAGAGAGAAAAAAAAGAGAGAGACTAGGTTAGTGTCGTCTGCAAATAATTATAAAATTTGTATTTTCAAAGATATATAAAGGAATGCTTATAAGATTAGTACACGTAGAGGATGACGAAACAAATTTATAAGGCGAGTGTGAATGGAAGTAAGTCGGTAGAGGTCGACCTCGGTGAACTTATCTCGATCAGATCAACATTGTTTTGAAGAAAGGCCAGGTCAAGAGTACCAGCAACCAACGGGCAGGTATGAAAGTGCTGATGAAATTAGTAGATGTGTGTAGGAACCGTAGCAAGTGGAAAGAAGTGGTCTCTGCCTTCCCCTACGGGAAAAACCGTGGCTATATGTATGTATCAGCAATTTTTTTTCTCAACCAAAAAAACTTGACAAAAATTTTGTCTTAGACCATTAACATCACATCAAAAAATTTTTTAAAAATAACCTGCTGACATAATACCAATTATTCCAAATATAACGGCTGCATTATTTAAACTAGTGATCTACATAATAATAATAAATAATATTTGTAGCAACAAGCGAATAAGGCCAAGGTTGTAATAATATAGCATTCCCCATGTCATTTGTTTATTGTTACGTAACAACTTTGTTTATTCGTTTTGCACTTATTATTTTATTAAATACGCGGTTAAATTTTTTTTAAAGAAACCTGTTAAAATTTCAGAAGTTACAATCTAACATTTTCATTACTTTTGATCTCAATACGAGATTACTTGAGATTATAATGTATTAAATGTGTTAAGGCTCACTTACACTTATCACTTTGGATGTTCATCTAGGAGGAATCGTCCAAAGTCTCGGTATATTAAAGATGAAGGATGAAACATATGACCACCACCTACCAACTTTTAATAAAAAAGTTGATCCTCATCCGATGATTCATCCAGAGTAAAGGCTCAGTGAAAAATGTAAAATTTTAATAAACGAAGTTACTTTTTCGTGAAGATAAGCAAACTGATTCTCGTTCATTCTTAAATGATTTCTGTAGAAGTAGAATGGAAATAGCCAGAAGTACCTTTATTAAAATGAAAATATTACTTTGCAATCGGGATCTGAGTCTGACTACTCGATGGCGAGCCACCAAATGTTATGTACTGTGTACACTGTTATACGGAGTTGAGGTGTGCACGCTGAAGGCACGGACCATGTGTCACGTTTGGATTCTTTTGAAATGTGGTTATACCGACGGATATTAAAGATATCATGGCCCGAGCGAGTAACAAATGATAAGGTACTCGAGAGAATTGATAAATAACAAGAACTTGTAACTACAATAAAACGAAGGAAAGCAGCTTATTGGTTTGATATAAGAGAGGCCAGAACGATTATCCGTTTAGCACAGGACAGAGAGGAATTCCAGTTGATGGTCGCCAACCTCCGTTGAGGAGACGGCACTTAAAGAAGAAGATCAGTCCATACGCATCTGCGTATAATCCTTGCTTGCATTCCTTTTCGAACGAGACATTCTGCCACCCGGCATATAAAAATTAGACACGAATATCAGTGGTCTGGGTGCGACCCGAGAGGTCCATACGACTAACTCCCCAGTGGAAAGAATGAAAAAATACCGTGTTTTGTTGTTATAATTATTATTATTATTAAAAATAATTTAAAAAACAATTTCAAATTGTTTATAACAAATTATAATTGTCATTAACAATATATGTCAACCGTATTCTTTCAAACTTTTTCTGATCATTTTATAAGCGGGAGCTATTTTCAATTGTTTATAACAATTGAAATTTTTTTTAATTATTATGATCAATAATCATTTGTTAGTAACAATATTCAATTGTTATAAACAATACTTGGTAATTATTAACAATAATTTTTTACTGTTATAGCATCTTCAATGCTATTCTCTCAATACTGACACAAGTTTAAAATTCTCTAATTCCTATATTTGTTTTCTAAAACTATCTCTTTTTATAAAATATTGTCATCATATTTTTCATACAAATATTCCTACCAAGCAATAAACATATTATTCAAAAGATCTTAAAATTATGTATTAAAAATAGTATAATTTATAAATTGTAAAATTCAGGTAGCTTACCATTTTTTTAAGTTTTTTTATTCTCCATCAAAAACAGCTCGACCGCAATGCTCGAATGCAATTGGTCCCACGTCGATATAATTTTTTGTTCTCGAGATAATCGAGACGAAAAATAATTCCGAACGCAGAAACGAACATACGCACATACGTACACAAACACACACAGACGTCTATTTAAAAACTATTGAATTCGACTCTGGGGACCTTAAAATGTGGAGATATGTCAAAATTTGGGATTTGCAAAATCGGATCCATTACTATAACTTCCAACTGGGAAGTTGAAAATAGTTAAACAAGGATGATCACTCTGGATGATTTCACTCTGCGTGATTCACTTTGTGTGTAATTCAAAATTGATATAGTGTAAATGAAGCTTTAGAATTCTGGTAGGAAGGTTTGATAAATACGCAGAAAATTTATAAATACCATTGTTATTAACCCATTAAAATTTAATGCTAAAATGTTGTTATTGGAGATAGTGTTTTTATACAATACAAAAGAATTCTGCTATTAATGTAATTTTAATGTTTATTTTATCCTCTATGTTGTTAATGTTTCATGTTTTGTAAGTTTTGCATATTTTATTATTATTTAAAGCAATTTTTTTTCGGATATCAAGATATTATATTGTACAATGATTGTTAAAACATTTCCTTAAAATTTGAATAAGGAACAAATACATATTATCTTTTGGTGATATTTACATTGACTCTTTAATTTTAATTTATTTTAATTCACTACAAATGAAGCAAAAGATAATTAATTAATATTTGCATTAATGATAGTGGGTCGTTAACTTTTCTTTTGACATGACCCACCATTTTCTGCTAAATATTGATACGACCAAAACTCTTTTATTAGCAGAGTCTAAAGAAGTATTGGTTGGTTCAAAAACCGGTACAGACATTTTTGAATTTAAAGGTTGTGTACTTGAGTATTTTTCTTGAATACTATCAAGATAAAGTAGCGCGATTAGCCTCTCATACTAAAACTACCTCAAATGCTTCGTAAAAAATTTTCAAGATAAAGGGCGTTTGAGAAAAAAAATGTATACACATTTATTACGATTTTGCCGAAACTACTGACAACATTGTAATGAAATTGTATACGAATATGTTTTAAAAGCTGATGCATCCCATAAATTTGTTTTTATATCTGACTCTTATAGAGGGCGATAATAACACGGTTCGTACCAAGTAGTATTGAACATAACTTTTTTAAGGTTAGATTTATTAATCAAGTGAACTTAAACATCATTCAATTTTACACAAAAAGGTACTCTTTGTAAAACTCGATACTGTGTACCGTTTCTGTATTATTTTGATTTGAAAATTATGAAGTATTAACCACATTTTTTTTCTTCAACGCCCTTTATCTTGAATACGGATGGCGTTACGAAAATTTTTTACTAAGCAAACCCCAATTATTTTTCAGTTTTCTACCTATCCTAGAGACGGGGTCACTTTTTTTAAAACACCCTGTATATCCATTTCGAGAAAATGTCTAACAGACCTCCTCACAAGCCTTAAAAATTTTGTTGCGTTTCTTTAGGTCTACCATCTTTCTCTACCATCTTTCCCTACTATCTTTCACTTCCATCTTTGTTTGGACAAATTATTGTCCATACAAATATATTTTGTTGACGATAACTTACAACAATATCAAAACAAATCGTTTAAAAATGTTGATGAGATCTCGTTAAATAAAATTTCATAATAATTGAACTCAAAATCATAGTTTTTTTAAGCAGAAACTTGTACATATCTTTAAATTCCGTTTTTTTTTCATTTTTGACGAATTCAAATTCTGACTATACAATAGGAAGAGAAAGTTTTGCGTACAACAACAATAGTATCGGTTCAAATATTTTTCAATCACTGCAGGTGTTTGAAAAAAAAAATGGTCGAGTAGGAAATTTTTCGAAAGAAATTTCAGATCATGTAGGTAGAAGAATATCGAGAACCGAAATTGACCTTCATCAAAATGATTATAATTACCAAAAAAAAAGCAACAAAGGACCATCAACGAGAACGACCCAATGGCGTAACAAAAGACTCGAGCTTATTTTTTGAATACTATGATGGTTTTCGTAAAACAATTATTATTGTCTGTATTGTAAATAAAAGTATACAACGTCTTTTTAAGTTTATGCGAAAAATTTAGACGACAATTAAATCTGTGGATTTTTTAATAAAAAAATGCCCCAACACACTTTTGAGATGTTTAAATTGATGTTAGTTTATTTATTAATAAAGGTTTTAAAGAGTTAAATATTAACCCGGGAATGAGTTCTGAAAGCAATAAAAAGTAATGACAGTTCTAAATGAGAAGTCCTAGGAGCATAAAACTGTATTTCTTTTTTGATACACACGATTACGCTTCTGGTATTTCTTGGCACAACCGCTGAATCAACTACGCGAGATAGATGTTCAGAATAAATGTCAGTATAATAGAGAAAAAAATCTGCCACTGATCTATGGACAAAATGTTTGTTGGATATTCTGTAAGTCCAATAACCTTTAGAGGTGCACGATTCAAATATGGTTACAACTACTTTAACTTTAAGTTTAAAGATGAAATGTTTTTTCTTGCTTTAAATAAGAATTTTAATTTTCAAGCAGCTGATGAATTTTCTGTTGGAAATGAGCAAATCAATCATATAAATGCAAGAGTTTTTGTGATGATTTTGTTGGTTAGTTTAAGTGTTGTAATATTTCTAAAAAAATTGTAAGAGTTAAAAAATACCAAACAATCAATAGAACAATACATAACCTCTTTATAGACTTCAGACAAGCGTATGACAGTGTGGAAAGAAGCCAAGTGTGGCACGCAATGGCAGAATTCTCAATTCCAAAAAAACTCATCCAGATGACAAAACTGTGTATGAACGCTGGTAGATCCAAGGTACGAGTAAGCAGCGAACTATCTGAACAGTTCCAAATACAAAACGGGCTTAAACAGGGAGATGCCTTGTCACCCCTGTTGTTTAACATCGTCCTGGAAAGAGCCATAAGACGGACGGACATAAAAACTGAACTCCTATCAACTGAAGGCCCCAAACTAAAACTGGCATATGCAGATGACGTTGACCTAATCGGTAATACTATTTTAACGGTGAAAGATATATTCAATAAAATAGAAAGAACAACTAGCGAAATGGGACTAATGATCAATGAAGAAAAAACTAAATACATGTGTGTAAACCGACTCGGAAGAAGAGACAGAATAGGACAAAATGTATCAATAAACAACTTTGAAAGAGTAGAACGTTTTAAATATTTTGGCGCAACAATCACAGTAGATAATGATATCACCGGAGAAATAAAAGGAAAAATCCAAGCCACAAATCGATGTCTATACTCCCTAAACAATCTCTTTAAGTCAAAAAACCTGACACGGATATCCAAAGTAAAAATATATAAGAGTATTATTAAACCAATAACTACCTATTGATGTGAAACATGGACAATGACTAAAGCGAACGAAGAAACACTCAGACGCTTTGAACGCAAAATACTGAGGAAAATCTTCGGACCTTATTACGACCCCAATTCAACTCAGTATCGAATTAGAACTAATGCAGAGAAATTTTCCTAATCGAGTTTTTTTTCTTATAACCTGCAAATTTGAATGCCTGTTTAGCAAGTTGAATTAAGACAATTTTAGATGCGATTGTTGAAGAACAGAAACCGTTCAGTTTCTCTCTGCTGAAGAATGAAGTTGTACCCCTTTTTATACTCTGTCGGAATAGCTTTCGTTTATTTCGAACATCTAAATAATTGTCATTACAAACATTAGCTAACCTGAGAGAATTAAAATTATTTCGTTTCGACTGGCTCTCCATACATTAAAACTACCAGTTTCAATACAGGTAATATGAAAATATTATTTCCTCTGTTTAACTATCAAAATTTTGGAGATATCAGACATCGCCTAGGGCTCGGACAGCCAAAACTCTCCCTCGTCTGCAATCGTTTTATTTTATCCCTTGCTATACAATATACTATTATTAGGACAACGCTTTTTCCAGAAAACAAATCATGTGAATTTACAACACTTTGTACACGTAACTGCTGAAATTAATGCATCTTAAATTTAGAACACGACTTACACGGAACACAGAAAACAATATGGAGAACATTACAAAACCAAAAGAAACAAATTAACGAAAACGTAAAAATTAACAGCATAACAGAAGAACAATGGGTACGTCATTTCGAAACATTGTATGCAATGGAAGGAGAAAACCTGGAAAGATAAGAAGAAATAGAAGGGGTGGAACTGGAAGAGATAGCACAAGAGGAGATAGAAGAAGCCATAAAAAGATTGAAAAATCGAAAATCACCTGGACCAGATGAAATATATAACGAACTCATAAAATACGCTGGACACACGCTAAACGCAAGGTTATGCGCACTATTTAATAAAAGTCTGGTGACAGTGAAAGTACCAAAGGAATGGAAGAGCAGCTATACCATCCCCATTTTCAAGAAAGGAGATAGGAAAACACCAGACAACTATCGAGGAATTACATTACTCAATACAACACTAAAAGTATTAACATCTATTCTAAGAAACCGTATAGAACAACAAATTCCCATACAGGTGTGGAGTTATTTTTCTTGTTAAATGGTTACTTTAGTTACGACACTGATTAAAACTTATATTATTTCATGATTGTTTATATTCAACTATAACGGTTTATTGAATAAATTAAACAATTTTTATTAACCGTACAATGATGATGCAGAAATTACGCAATCTAACAGACAACGCGTATATTGAGAAATCCCCACGACTTAAAGAAGCGCGTGATGCATCAAAGAAGAATAAATTTTGTAAATCAGTAACCTAAAGGACGTTCCCATTAAATTCACTTTTCTTACAATCTTTTTCAAACTTATTATGCACAATTTTGAGTGTCCTTTACGAGGAATTTTCTTGAATCTTGCGGTGGTAAATTTGTAATTATTGACTATTAAAATTTGCATACTTAACATGTAAATCCTACCCCGGTCAGTGTTATAACGCACGTTTTTTTGAATAATAATAGTAATTTTCTTACGATTGTTTAAAAAAACTGAAAATCATTTAAAGATGTAACAAAACTCGAATCCTTTTTGCTACACCCTAATTGGATCATTATTTTCTAATTTAAATTGGTAGTACATTTTTAATAACTGTTTAAGAAAAGGATAACATCCGCTTATAAAAAGAAATTAATTTTTGTAGCACATCCTCCCTCTCCTCCAATTGTTCTTCACTTTCAGAATACTCTTCAAATTGAATAGAATTTGCATGGGAGTATGAGAATTATATATTTAATAAAAACTTTCTGGGACTACATAATTTTCATCACTTTTAAAAGTCGTCCAAAATGCCATTTTAAAAAAATTAAAATCGAAATACACTGGAATAAGAAAAAATCACCTTAACTCAACGACACGTGCCAGAACGCACGAAAAACGAATGAGATTGGATATTGAGCCAATATGAAATAAACAAATTCAACCAACAACCAGTATAATTGGACGCACTTGTTCATGTGAATTATAAAACACGGAAAATTAGTGCAGAGTCAACAAAAAGAAAACAACGCTCGTTCAATTGAGCCAATCAGAAACACGATCATTTATAAGTGATAACAAACTATAAATTATTTCTGCGGTATCAATAAAATAAGTGCTCCAAAAATCCATTCTCTTAAGAATAACATATTGCAACGTATTACTTTTTTTTGCAGTTTGGCAACAGTGCGCTTGGGTTTTTATGGATGCGGTGTCTTTGTGAATATAGATATATTAATGATACTAATAAAATAATTATATGAAAAGAAAAAAATTATCTCTGTCTTCAGCCATACATGAGGCCTAACAATTTCTGAATCTGAATTGAGCAAAAAACACTCCGTATAAACAGCTTGCAAATACCCTAACTAATCTAACCACATAGATTTTGCGAATAAATGCACACTACCAGTTCTAAAATACTCGCCGTTTCTGTATTTATACCGACCCTTCCCGTGTCATGTGCCCCAATTTCGCCCTAGGGACATCCTTTGATGATGGCAACACGCACCGGAACATTTCTATCCCGGTCCTGCCTCCCTCGCCTTGCACACTACAACATGCATTTTGATTTTATATTTACCTTCTGGAAAAGGTAATCTCTCTTCTTTGGTACAAGGGTGGAAAAGCTAATCTTCGAGATGAACGCACGCCAGAGTCGTGACTCATAATGGCAAATTTAATTTTTGTTTGGAAAAAAATCTACCATTTCTTTTATTTTTGGACCTGTATATGTTTCTAAATTTTCCTTTTTTCTTTTTTCTCGCCATATATTTCAAGGTGTTGCACAAAGTATAGAGGTGTTAGAACCGTGTAAGGCACAGCCATGGAAAAATGGAGCTCAGACGATGGAGAAGCAGCTCTTCAAGTATGGGAACATTACTTCAAGTTTTATTCTACATTTTCGTAGAGTTAGCAGGGAAACAAATCACAAATCAGCCAGGGCGTGTCAAAAATGGCACGACTGGCTGTGCATGAGGAGTGCTTGATCCCGGATGGATAAAGTAAAGAGTAGTGACATAATGGAACGCTTTAGTGTGAAAGAATATGTGTAACAAAGATAGACAAAGAAATGTTTAGAAGGTTTGGACACGTAGAGGTCGAACTCGGCGAATGTATCTCGATCAGATCGACATTGTTTTGAAGTAAGGACAGGTCAAGAGTACCAACAACCGACGAGCATGTATGAGAGCGCTAATGAAATTAAAAGAAGCGAAAGATGCGTGTATCTCTACGGGAAAAAGGCGTGACTATAAGTAGGTACGTATGTTTCGAAGTGTTAACAGATTGGTAGACTCCCAACTTTTGAACGGCGCAATGGAATTGTGCATTTTAACGAATTTAAATCGTTACTTTCGCGTATTCTTTCGTTCATGAAATGATATTGCATGCCCGTTGAATGCAAAGAAAGTTAACCACGACACCCATTTGTCTAACACATTATAGATGTTAATTACACATTATTGGCAGATAAAATACAAAAACTATACCAGTAATGATATACAAAACCCGTATCTACTTGTTTAAATTACTCATTATCTTATTCGTTTCGGTAGAACGAATATATATCAAGATAAAAAATTTGAGTAAAAATAATTTTAACCGATAATTTTCAATAAACAGCTCCATAACTTTCGAAGATTGGTAGATAATAGGAACACTGAATGGGCATTTACTACGATGGGAATTAATAAAACAGAGAAAGTTTAGGTCACAGCCAAAGGCGAATTTTTCAAAGAGTCGTGACAAGTCATGGATGTAGACATCGCGTTTTAATAATAAATGATCAATAACGTCATAAGTGACAACAGTCGACGATACTAAATTTTGGGTTGTTTATTTGCGATACAATCACTTAACTGGCTCGTTTAATTTCTACAATTTTTGTAGACATCCGCCAAAAATTCAAAGTAATCGACACCTACTCGATGCCAGTATCGATACTACTCAGTATCGAGTACTTACTCCATCCATAGAAATCTTATCTCTGGGGGCTTTCAAGTATTAGGTAAACAGGCTTAGGGGTGGGCGGGTATAATTTTTTCTTACTTTTGCTAACAGTGGGAACGGGTGAAATATTATAAATTTTAAGTAAGATAAAAAAATTACAAAATAATGAAAACATTTTCAAAACAATATTTGTAGAAACATGTATACGAGTCCGTGGACATTAAATGATTTCTGATTTTATTAAAACACTAATTCTTTAATCTTGAAAATAATTTAGTTTTTTAAATTTGATATTTAATGAGTTTTGAAAAAATTCTTACCTCCTATCGTTTGGGCGAAAGGATTCACGATTTTCTTATTTTCGGTCATACATAGGAGGTGGAGGTCTAAAATCATTGATAGTTTGTTTACATTATACTTGAAAGCTCTCTTATCGCAAAAAACAGCAGTAAATAAGTAGGTAGTCAAGTAACAATTATTTTTTTAAAAAAATGTAAAATTATCATTATACCTATTTCTGACTGTGATCAAATTACTTTTTATATCGGACTCCAGCACTACAAGAAAGTAGAAAGAAAGGTGCTTTTCATCCCTAATAACTTTTATTTTTTTCACAACCATCATTGGCGAATTACCCAAAACTAACTAAAAATACTTACGTACTACGTTGCTACACTGTAGTTTATTATTAAACTATAGTAGGGTTTTCCCCGGGATAATCACTCGACCGAGAGAGACAACGCTATACGTCAGAAAGAGACATGGTGACTGAGTAATATGACACCAAACTTAAAGTTTCACAATCAATTTTCTCTCCGAGATTTTTACAAAAAATAAGTTTTTATTTATAAACCAACGAATAAAAATAATAATCAGGAAAGAGAGATTTATTTCAAAGTTTTCCAATTGTATCGACTGCGCCACTGAGTGTTTTTTCAATTTGATCGTTGCCATGCCAACTCCCTTAAATCTCATGTATCTTAAGGTCTATTTAAACTGTCTCGATTTCGAGAGCGTAGATCGTACTTTTTGAGTATTCGATAAATAAATAAAAAATGTGTAAATTCCCCCCACAAATTTTCTGATACCCTGTATCAGACACGTGTTTGATTTACCGTTTTAGTAATGAAATTTGTTTGAAACTGCAGTTAAATAATGACACAATTGAAAGGAAAAGTTGAATGAATTTGTAATTATTATGATAAATGGCAGTATTCTGACGGTTTTGACACATAAATAATCACAAAATAGTATCGTTAACGTTTCCAAAAAGTACGAGAACTTATACTCACCCAATCAATTTGGATTATTTGGATTACAAGCTTTGTTCCAAAAGTACGGGGACGTAAATTATACCGTATATGCTTGTTTGATCGATTATGAAAAAGCATTCGATGGAGTTTAACACGAAAATACTTGGGAAAGCAGAGCTAGATAACAGAGATCTCAGAATAATCTACAACCTCTACTGGAATCAATCAGATAATGGGAGGTTAAATGCAGAACTTATATATGTTAAAATCATTCGTGAAGTTCGGCAAGGGTATATAACATCTCCATTTATATTTAATTTATACTCAGAACGAATTATTAACGAGGCTCTAGATTGTGTGAGATAGGCATCTTAAATAATGGAGTTAGATTAAACATCAGCTATTCAAATGATACCATTGTTTTTGCGTATAGTTTGGAAAGATGCAAAGTTTGCTACATAGAATATCAGACCACAGTCAACAATAAGGTCTTAACATTAATGTCTTAAAAACCAAGCAAATGATCAACGGCAAGGAAACTATAACTGGAGCTCACTTATATGTCAAACAGATCCGGATAGAGAGAGTATATAAGTATTACTTCCAGAGAACTACCCGCCTTTTCCAGGCAGAGACCACTTTTTTCCACATCTGCTACGGTTCTTATACACGTCTTTTAATTCTTCTACTTTCATCAGCGCTTTCATACATGCTCGTCGGTTGATGGTACACTTGACTGGACTTTCTTCAAGACAATTTCGATCTGATCGAGAAACGTTCGCCGAGGTCGACCTCTTCTGACTTGCCCATTTACATAGACCAATTACTGCTCAGATGTTATGTATTTTTCGTACTTTTGTATAGCGTGAAATTCTAAACGCTAATCGAAGCAACTCTTAAAAAAATAGAATCATTTGAGATGTGGCTCTACAGAAGATAACTGAAAATACTATAGACTGCTAAAATGAAAAACGAAGTTTTCAGAAATATCAGAAAAGATTTGAAATTTACACCAATCCATTTTACAGTGGAAAATATTCGGAAAGCGAGGACCCGGCAGAAGACGAATATCCTGGCACCAAAATTTGAGGACATGGTTCGAAAAGAGCTTTGCAGAAATGTTTCGCAGCGCGAAAAAAATTGCCATGATGATAATAGCCAACATTCGAAACGGATAGGCACGCCCAAGAAGAAGAACGTCGCACAAAAATATTGCATGTATTTTTATTTAAATTACGATTGTACATGTATATTAGATATTTATCAATTTATGCTATGCTACCAACTTGTGATTTGTGACAAGTAGTTGTTAAAAAACTGTTATACCTACCAATAAAACAAGTACCAGTAAATAATTAGTATAAAATTGAATTAGTAGTCTTCAAAGCTAATAGAGTAGACAATATTTCTCACTATATAGTAAATTTTTTGTACATTACGATAAAACGAACAGCACCATAAATATTTATTACAGTTATAAAAAGCACAATGCTGTCTTTTTATATTTATTACTGCAAAGTCGTAATCACCATACTTTGGTTTTATGTAGAGTGGTCGCAATAATTATTAATAACTTACCGACATCAACATTTTTGTCACGTTTGTTTTAAGTTAAAACTAAATTTGGAAATGACGATAAAAATAACCTGTTATTTTTCCACATCACAACCGATTTTCGTCAGAAATTGCGTTGATGTGATCATGCATACATACATATAATCACGCATTTTTCCTGTAGTGGTAGGCAGATACCACTTCCTTTCACTTCCGCTACGGTTCTTAC
Organism: Agelastica alni; assembly: GCA_950111635.1. Classification (NCBI taxonomy): domain Eukaryota; kingdom Metazoa; phylum Arthropoda; class Insecta; order Coleoptera; family Chrysomelidae; genus Agelastica; species Agelastica alni. Next base: position 42,976,308 of record OX467709.1, read on the forward strand.
ACACATCTTTTGCTTCCTCTTCTTTCATCAGGGCTCTTATGCATGCTCGTCGGTTGTTGGTACTCTTGACCTGGCCTTTATTCAAAACAATGTCGATCTGATCGAGATATGTTCGCCGAGGTCGACCTCTACCAACTTCCGTCAATTCACACTCGCCTTATAAATTTGTTTCGTCAATCTTCCTTCATCCATCCTTTCTACGTGTCTAAACCATCTAAGCATTCCTTTATGTATTTTTGTAACCACATCTTCTTTTACACCAAAGCGTTCTCTTATCTTACTATTTTTTACTTTATCAAACCGGGTCACTCCGGCTATACTTCTCAAACTACTCATCTCTGGAGCATTAATTCTATTTTCATGCTACTTCTGCCAAACCCAACATTCAATACCATACATAAGTTTAGGAACCAACACACCTCTATGCACAGCCAGACGTGCCTTTTTTGACACTTTCAACACAAGCAGAGGAATCCACTTAAAGTAATTTCAGTGCTCGTATTAAATTACTATCATAAATCACAGAAAACGAAAACCATGCTTCAGTTACAAAAACGCTGACAAATGCGAACTGGGGTAGTAACTACTCTTTTTAAAATGATGGAGCAGTCTGCCCCAACGAGAATATCGCTATCAGTGACACTACCACATTTCCTTAATCTAGTGTTCAAAGAAAACTGTTATTTTTCAAAATATGTAGCAGTAGGTATACTCTTACAACAAAATTGCTGACAATCAGAGAATACCTACTACAAATACCACCTTTCGAAAAGTCAAAGTCTGATTTATTATTGTGCAACAAAATAAACTTTGAAACAAAATTTGATAAAAAAAACACAGCTATTCTTGAAACATTAGAGCAACGGCAAGTAGCTGACAGTGATCTACTAAACTGTGTGACAATGGCTTTATTCCTACAGAGAATTCGCAACAATTACTAATAAAGCCAGCAGCTCACTACAGTCTACTGTCACTCTGTTTCTTCCTCTTTATGTTGTTGTGGACTGTATACCGGAGACAAATGACCATTTTGTAGGTACTTGAATGTTGAATATCAAACTAAAAACATCAAATCATACATAAAGCGTAGATTATACCCATTATTGCTAAAAATTAATTGTTAGATATAGTCATACACAACGATCACTTCTTTCCACTTGCTACGGTTCTTACACACGTCTTTTGCTTCTTCTACTTTCCTCAGCGCTTTCGTACATGCTTGTCAGGTTTTGGTATATTTCTTCAAAATAATTTCGATCTGATCGAGATACCTTCGCCGAGGTCAACCCCTACCATTCACACCCTCCTTACAAATCTGTTTCAACAATCATCTTTCATCCATTCTTTCTACGTGTCCAAACCATTTAAGCATTCCTTTATCTATCTTTGTTACCATGTCTTTCACACCACAGCGTTCCCTTATCACACTTTTCCTCACTTTATTATTCAGAGTCACTCCAGATATACTTCTTTGACTACTCATCTTGGTAGCATTACGTTCATGCTTCTTCTGTCTAACTCTACATTTACCACCAAACATAAGTGTAGGGACAAACACTCCTCTATGCATAGCCAGTCGTTCTTTTTTTGATACGTTCTGGCTGCTCATAAAGTTATGCAGGACCCCATTTATTTGATTCCGTCAACACCCTTTGCTCAATATCACAGTCATACTTTCCGTCTTTCGTAAACTTTAAACCTAAGTATACAGCAAAGATAAATATACTATTTAAATTATTGCGATAACGAGAGAAAAATAAAATAAATTCATTTATTTTCTTAAGGATTAGATGAACTTATTGTGTTCCCAAGTCAGGAACAACCACCCAATAAATCTACAGTAATTGTTAAATAAAATAAGCAAAATTAAATGCACATCACAACACTTAAGATAAACAGGTTATGAACTAATTTTGACTGTAATCACGTTATCATCGCAGACAAAAGTCCGTTTTGTGATCGACTGCGAAAACTCTTTTGACATCTATCAGCAAAATTTGCGGAAACAGCATTTTACATGTTTGCAATCAGTCAATAACTTTTGTTTGAATGCTTTTGAATATACTGAGCACAATTCGGACTATCACAACATTTGATTCTAAAAATCACAGCTTCTTAAAAAATTCGAGCAGTGAAAAAGTAGCTGTTTTAGTGAAATCGCAATCATTCTCTACACTTTTAAACAACCATGTACCTGTGAGTACCTAACGAAGGTATGTTATATATTTATAAACACGTACTTCTCTGACTCACACAGTAAGGTACTTTCATAAAAATCACAACAAAATAAAAATGAAAAGTATGTCTAGGATATCGGGCGCCTGAAAGTCTCAATTTGGAATAATTGATTGTATGTAAAAGAGAACACATCTATCTTTTTCCAATGCAAGTTTCTCTATTGCTCTCAACGTAGCATTCACTCTAAATGTCACGTCAGAGTCGTAATTTCAATGTATTGACATGAAAATGTAGGGTACAAATTTCATTATCTCATAAGGCATGTTATGTCGCAGCCTTTTCTAAGTGGAACACGGTTTATTTCATGTTCATAAATCATGGAAACTTGATAAAATTTTACTCGTGTTTCTGGTTTTACAATTAACTTTTTAATGTTAAATAATTCATAAAGAGTTAGAAACCATAATCGGTGCGTTTCAATGAAAAAGGTTCATGATAAATAAATTGTGACACGATTATTTTTTAAAAATCAAGAAATATATTTTTTTTAGAGATGATTTATTAAAAAAATAGATCCTGTCAAAGGTTCCCACTTTATTCCCAATGAAGCAGATATCAAGTCACGACTCAAACCGATTTAGTTATCACCCAACCACACCTTTGCTTCTTCAACATGATTACATATTCCCGTTTAAAATTACATGCGCGAACTTCTTTGTTTATTGTTAAGCAGGGTTATTCGGTAACCGTCGTGTTTTTTTGACGTTTGATCCTTCTCAGACTGATTTAACCGGAAGTGGTCCCTAACAATAATAATAATTCAACTCTAGTTCAAAATCTAGTTCAAATCTAGTTCAAAATCCAAATTTTACGTAACTCAAACAGCGTTACATACGGCAATAGCAAAAAAAAAATGACAATTAATTTCGGATACGAGTCAACCGATTGCAACAAAAATGTTTATGCTTGGGCTCCAATAAAAAATGATAACAATATGGACAAAATTTTTTATCAATCATGTACACTTTTTTAATTTTGTTTTATCGGTTTGAAGGAATATTTCGTAGCGGTTTGTACTCTACCAGCGGTACAGCGGTACTCTTAATGTCATCCACTCATCTTATAGGTGGTCTTCCTCGTGGACGCTTGTGTGGCCTCGGTCGCCTTTGTAAGACTCTCTTTGTCCATCTTTTATTCTTGAGTCGTGCTATCTGGCCTGCCCATTTCCATTTTAATCTGGATATTTTGTTTTTGCCGTATCCATTTAGTGTTCTTTCTGTCTGTCAGTTATTTACTAATAATAATAAATAGGGAAGCTGTTACTTACGAATTCAACGACTCTTTAGACAACATACATATTATCTCTCCGTGATAGCAGTTAGTCTGTCTTAGTTGCTCCGGGATTAAGATAATCTGAGCCCAGCAGAGTCAGCCTTAGTCTGGCATACGCCGGGCATTGGTCAAGGATATAGAAGGCTGGTTTCCTCCTTTTCCACACAATATACAATTGGCGGTATTGGCCATCCTCAGATTGTACATGTGGTATCTAAGGGTATCATGATCGGTTAGTATTTGTACTGCTAAGTCTGGCATCCTTCTTATTCAGAGACGTTATGCTTCCGGCTAGGTTTTCTTGAACAGAATTCCCTATGAGGGCCATTGCCTGTCTACATTTTTCCCTGGTTTCTGTTTTCCAGTACATTAAGCTCTGGTCCCTGACCCAGCTCCGGATTGCCCTTTTGTCTAGACAGAAGGGAATCCTAGAACGGGCTTTAGACCCACGATAATTAAGATTTTACTTTATTTACACAAATTCTGTATCAATTTTAATAAAATTGATTTTTTTGAAAGTCAAAAATTTATTATTTTTAATCATTCATTTATAGAGAATATTAATTCAAAATTAAAATTTTTTCAAGAACATCACCTTGACATATATATGTATTCAAATTTAAAAAAAAAAAATAGTATGCTTGGAATGACCGGAATCGTCAGTGCATTAACAAATTATTGATGAAAGATTATGTGCCTGCAGTAAACGATTGAGACTCTCACGTGTATCCTCAACCATAATCTAATTTTCAGATAATAAAAGTCATTATGCATGTTTACGTAATGGTGTCCTTGAGAAGATTATTAATGGTCGTTAATTATGACATCGACACAGGAAAAATCCAATTTATTAATTCGCACATGAACTATTTTTACTACTGACACTTTTATATACCTTTCATTTATCTACACACATATTACCAACGTTTTCATACCTACTCATAAATTAAAATTTGTTCATTTTTTTCAATTATTAATAATTTTTTAAATAATTTCGTATTTGATTTTTTTTTCTAGAGTCAATATCTAATTTATTATTTTCCCAAACCACAGGACGTATTTTGTACACTGTTACGAAGAAAAAATCAATAAATACAGGGCGACGTAAATTATTACACACCGACTAACATTGGGTGAAAATTAAATCCTATTAAAAAAAAAAAATACATTTTTCAGGATTGATGGGGTAACCATAGTTTAGCTTTCCGTTACAGGTTACTAGGTTAGGTTCAGTGCGAAGTTGGCGAAACATAAATATTGAACCTTATTCTTTCAAAGCAAGGGCATTAACATAGTACGTGTTCAGCTATTTCGTCTTCCACGCAGCAAAACTGACAGTCCGTTTGATGGATTAGACCTATCCTTCCGGAATGGTATCTTAGACGCAGATCTGATGACAATGTATATTACACTTTTTAGATTTATTTCTCACGCCTTTCTTCTTCTTCTTCCACTTGTAGAAGGAGTACCGCCTGTAGTTCACTGATTTTTTTCCTGTGAGGTGGACTGCCAGCTGTCCCTCCATCTTTTTGATGGTCTGACCAGGGGTCTTCTTCCTGTTGCTATGTTGTTGATTCCTGGTAATCTGTCTTAATTCATCCTGCTGACGTGTGCATTCCAGTATCTTCGTCGAGCTCTGCACCATCTTACGATATCACCGGTATCAGTTTGTCTTCTTAGGTCTTCGTTCCTTTCCTTATCCACAAGGGTGTTGCCTGTTATTGCGCGTATTGTTTTCATCTCTGTTGTTCTAAACATTCTTTTGGCTTTGATGTATCGGCTCTTGTCGCTGCTCCGTAGGTCATTACTGGTCTTACGCATGTTTTATAGATTCGCGACTTACTCTGAATGCTTATCTGTTTGTTTCGCCAAATGCTTTTTAGATGACCAAAGATTAATGCAGCTTTGTTCACGTTTTGTTTGACTTCTTTCTCCAAATTTCCCCGGCTGGAGATCTTGCAACCCAGGTAGTCGAAATCCATGACCTGTTCTATTGGTACGTCATCAATTACTAGTTTACATCTAAGTGGGTCTTTTGTTTTTGATTTCGAGATTTCCATGTTCCATTTTCTGGCTTCCTTGTTGAAGGCATATAGTAGTTTTTGCAGATTGTCTTCGTTTTTGATCTATTAGAACAGTGTCATCTGCATAACAGAGAATTTTTATTTTCGTATTGCCCATTCTGTATCCGAAGGCGGTCTCTTTGACTCTGTCTATTATGTTGTTTATTATGGTGTTAAATATCAGCGGGGTTAGGCTGTCCCCTTGACGTATACCAACTGTATTATTTATTTCTCTAGTTTATTCCGAGTTGATATTTATTTGGGTGGTGTTGTGAGTGTTCAGTTCCAATATTAATTGTTGTAGTTGATTTATTACATTTTTCTGCTTCAATGTGTTGATTACATCCTCCAATCTTACTCTTATGGAATGGAAGCTTGGACTTTGACAGATGCGATGTGCAAAAAATTGGAGGCATTTGAAATGTGGACGTACAGAAGGCTATTAAGAATCTCCTGGGTAGAAAGAGTGCTTAACACCGAGGTACTTCAACGCCTCGACAAGCAGCTGGAAGTTATGTTTACACTAAAAAAGCGCAAACTGGAGTATTTTGGTCACATCTTAAGAAATGACAAGTATCGACTTTTAAAGCTTATTATAGAAGGGAAGATCGAAGGACGAAGAGGCCCGGGTAGAAGAAAGATATCCTGGCTAAAAAACTTAAGACAATGGTATGGAGTGAGCACTACCACATTGTTCCGCCGAGCTGTAGACAAGGTTCAGATAGCGCTGATGATTGCCAACGTCCGAGGAGGAAAGGGCACCTAAAGAAGAAGAAGAAGAATCTTACTCTATCAAACGCCTTGTTTAGGTCCACGAAGCAGAGGAATGCAGGTGTGTTGTATTCTAGGGACTTCTTTGCTATTTGTCTGATGGTAAAAATCGCATCTACCGTGGATCTTTTTTTGCGAAATCCTTGTTGTTCTTCATTCAGCGGTGTGTGGGGACTTAGTTTGGTAGCTAAAATGCTGGTAAACAGTTTCATCGCTGAGCTTATGAGGGCTATGCTTCTATAGTAGGAAGGGTCAGTTCTTTCTCCTTTGTTAAATAAGGGGGTTGTTGTGATTTTTCTCCATTCAGAAATTTTGCAGTTCTTTATAATGTTATTGAATAGTTTCGTAAGTTCTTGGATTAGTAGGTCTCCTTCATATTTAATGAATTCATTATGTATCCGGTCTTGGTTTGGTGTCTTTCGATTCATGAGTTTTTTTGTAGCTGTTTCTACTTCCTCTCCTGTTATACTTATTGGAGTTTTCTTCCCTTTATCTAATACTATACTGGGTGTCGTCTTGTTCTGGTTATATAAGTTTTTAAAGTAATCAGTCCATTGTTCTTTGTTGATGCTTTTGATCTCTACGTGTTCATTGACTGCTTTCTTCATCCCTCTCAACATTTTCCATACTCTCTTTTGAGTACCGTAAAGGTCGTTATCCATTTCTATCCCTAGGTGTCCCAGTATTCCTGTTTAATAAGTCTAACGCCTTTAAAAGTGTGAAAGTATAGCTTCGTTATGATTTAGTTTATTTACGCAATTTCTCGTATATTCTTATCATGTTTGTGAGCAGTTGGAATTTTGTCGTTGCCTTCAATTAGTCTCGAGTCTTTTTAAAAAATTGTGTCAACAGAGGCCAACATCTGACTTACTGGGGTGAATAAAATTAACGAACGTCTTACGACTCGCGTCAATTAAATGAGTTTTAAAGCTTAATAAAATAAGGGCGTGCAGACTTTCACGACGTACACGCCGCCCTGTCATTAATACTGACGGCCTTTTGAAATATTAACAATATAATTGAGGTTTTAATCAAAATTTTCAATTCAATAACGAATTTATCTATGTTGGTTTATCGTTTCTGCGGTGGGCGAGGATTAGGATTAGATTAGATACAAATGGCCTGTCTTCTTAGTTTTGCAATGAAACCAAGCAATAAATCGATTTCGGAGAATTTTATTTCGTTAAAATGATCTTTTGCATTCGTTAAAACCAACTATAAAACAGTTACTCCAATCTCTTTGGCGGAGACCGTTAAAGCCACGGTCTTTCGCTGGCAACGCAATTTATTGCTAACGTTGAGACCGTCGCGTCGTCATTACAATATTATTTATCAAAGCAGTTAGTTCTTCCACCATATCAATTTTTACAAAAGTAACGACCAACTTCACTTGTTAGTGATAACAAATTAAAGTTTGACGAACGTGTACCTACTCCATTTGGGTAAAAGAATTTCAAGTGGCTGCCACGCAATGGGAATAATATAATATGGGCAGGGTTGTCCTACAGGTCGAATAGCATATTTAGCCCTGACTGAATCCTATATTATGGGATTGAATTTTGTCGTCATGGCAACTCTCTATTATTAAATAACATATTTTTAATTCAAAATGGAGTACTGAAATACGTAACAAAATCAAAGCCAAGGGTACATTGCAGACCTCGGTTTATTATAAACCAAATATACAGATATGGAAAAATATTTGCAAAACATAGAAATTTCAATACAAAACGCTAAGGTGCACAGAAACCAGTCTTACCAGCTCAAAATAAATAGCTCATTTCACCAATATACGACGGCATCGGATTAGTCTCCGAGGCATCGACCGGGCGCATTGTGTTTTTTTTTTTATGTTCTGGTTCCTACGAAAAGGGATATCCTGTAATGTTCAGAGAACATCGTGGGAACCAAGGGAAAGAAGGTAGGAGTTGGTGTTCTTTCTAAATTTCTGGAGGTTGTATGCCTCGGGGAACACCTCCCTAGGCAATGAGTTCCAAAGCCTCGCAATTCGTTGGATGAATGAGTCTTTGGAAAGTGATGTTCTGCAGGTCTCCAAAGTTACCACGAAGGGGTGTGAAGACTGAACTTGACGGGTTAATCTCGAAGAGACTGCCAAAGGAGGAACGATTGTTGATATTTCAGAAGAGCATCGCCCATGAAAATATCTATAAAATAGAGACAAATCGCCAACTTTTCTACGGTGTTCCAGACAAGTGAGCGAGTTTGTAAGCGAGGCATCACCGACGAGACGAATTGCTCTTTTTTGGACAGAATCCAGTAGCTTCAGGATATGTTTAGGTGCTGCACTCCAAATATGGGAACAGTACTCCAGTACAGGTCGGATCTGTGCCTTATAGATCATAAGCAGCTGACTGGAGGTGAAATAGCTCTTGGCACGAAACAAAAAACCAAGTTTTTGGGATGCACTTTTGGCAATGGACCTCACGTGATTTTCTCAGGAAAGGTTATTGCTGATAGTAATACCAAGCATCGATATGGATGACTTCAGTGGTATGGTTTCTGTATCCATATTGTCATGATAATCGGGCGATTTTGATTTTGACGAAAATAAAAGATCCGCCCCATCAACAAAACCATGCTTTCCACCTACATGCACAATAATGTGTCTTTTTTCTTTACCATTTACCTTTACCGTTGGTGTGTTTTATACACTTTATGTTATCGTCCTGCCAAATTCTTTTTGTTCCAACTTTAGCAAAAATCCAAGTTTCGTCCAGATAAACAAATGAAGAGCATTCTTGTTTACAGAGAGTATAATTTTTAAAAAAAATCAATTCTTTTGTTTTAAAATTCTCCATAGACTCGTTCTACATCAATTTCAAATACATTTTTTTTTTACTTTTTCTAATATTAAATCTTGGGAGACATGTTCTTTTTTTTTCAAGAATATTGTACACGATGTCGCGAATTTCAAATTTGTAAGCTTTGGGAAAGTCAACAGTCTTTGGATGTCGACGGGGTATATATTTTTACACTTTTTGTTCACTATTTCCATCTTTTACACTTTTTAAAACTGAGGTTAATTTTGTTTCACCAATAACCATCGCATCACACAAACGCTTACGTATAGATAAAACTGGTAGCAACGGACCTCCATTGTTATTTTCCGCAGTAAAATAAGCGTGTACATTCAATATTAATGCATCTACATCTAAAACACGTCGCGGCATTTTCGCGGTCTATAAGGTATACATACACTACTTGAAATTACAATCGGTACTATACGATTTTAATGTCGGTACCCACTACAATAATAAACCAGGATAACCAATTATTTTTCTAGAAATCTAACAAAATAAATCAACAAGCCAAATTAAAGCTTAATATTGATCCTTTGTAGAGGGACGGCGAACTTTTCTCTTTTTTGCAGATTCTTTCATGATCTTTGCTCTAAGGAGCTGTTTGCTTGTGCCAATGGAATAGATCTTTAATACGAAAGATATTTTAAAAATATTGCATCCATATTGTGACACCCACTTCGTTTTTTTCATGACTGTCAACTCCTTAAGCTCCAAATTTCAAAATTGTATTTTTGTATACTTAGAAGAATATGCGTCGACAGATAAGATTCTTCATCACCAAATACAGTAACCAACAGCTAGATTAGGTGCGAGATAAAACCAACATTTAAAAATTTAAACTTCATTGCTGCCACAATGCTTTTCGTTACCGGACAAATTTGTGCATACTTTCATTTTCAATTTAATAATTCGTTACGTTTTTCATTGTGTTTTACGTAATAATTTGTTTTATTAGTGTGAAATGAAAGCAGCCCTTTGTAACTTTTATCGCTTGTAAAAAAAAAATCAAAAAAATTTTAGCATTATTTTGAAAATATTATTATTCGAGTTTTGTGTGCACCTGACTACAAAATATTCACCTGTGAAATTGTATTCAATCATTATGTAAATTAAATCGTAATACCTCATTTTATAAAACGTGTCGATGATGTCATAATGATGTGATAATAAATATTTTGTTGCTGGATTTTAAATAAATGCAAATCAATTATATAATTTGTTTGAATATGTTATATTAGTTTTTGCCTTATTAAAACTTTTATTATTTAAACTAAATTTAATATTCAAATTATTGATAGTCATTTTCTCCTTTTCATTTAGCATTATTATTTGGACCAGATCAGGTTGGGATTTCTTTTTTTTTTTAAGCTCCGTAGTACATTAAAAGAACATGATCTAATTTAAAAACAAAGTTGTTCTTGCCTATTGGCAAGAAGCTAGATCGATCCAAAACACTTTACCATCATGGCATAATTAGCACTTAATTCGGGAGTAGGCTAGAAGCTTTTATTACAAAGTTGTACATTTTCTCGAACAAAATTAAGTGAAACACCAAAGTAAAATTTTCCTTAAAAAATGTATTATCTCTGACATTGAAGTATTTTTTGTAAAATGATGGTACCTCTCCTTCTATTCTTAAATGACATAAAGAGAAATATTTCTTATTATCCATTATAAATCAGCTCAACAAAATAGATGCGTCTTAACGCACGACAAGATTTAGGAAATGGTCTTAACAGAGTTTCTTTGGTTTTTATTCTTCTGTTCAGAAACATCACCAGACATTTTACCTTTGACTAATTTTTGCTTAGTAATTTAATCCTTTAGGAAGTTCAATGGTAACAAAATTTTATAGCGTTATAAAAAGTACATTTTGCAACATTGCTTATTGAAACAATTAGTTCGTTAGTGATATCTGTCCAATATAAAAAATTAATTTGTAGGTTAATACGAATATAATTTGACAGAGAAGTAAAGATTTTTTAAAGAAAAATGTATGATTATTTGATGTACGATGTAAAAGGAAGTTTGTGTGGATTAAAACAAAATTTATTTGAATAATGTATCTAACTACAACGACTTTAAATATATATTTAACCAATGCAACATTAGACGTAACAATAAGTAAAAAGTTTTGCCAAAATTCAAATGCTTGCACTGTTGTCAGATTAAAAACGTCATATACGAGTTTAAAAATATTAATATTTTAATAAAATTATAGTTATTTTATTTATTTAAAAACATGTTGAACACATTTTATTTTTAAATTAACGTTTGTAACCCCGCTGCTGGGCTATGTTAAATCATAGAGAACCCTTTACCCCCCTATAAGTACCATTGAACATCCTTAATGGCTTAAATCAGTTTTACATGATTCAACCATGTTTTGGACAAATTAACACACATAATGTGTAAACATATAGGTACTGTGAGAGTCAAAAAGTCACAAGGGCAAAATGTTTTATTATTTATTTGTCAAAAAAAATTTCTTAATAAAAGTTAAGTTGGTTTTTCAAATATCGAAAGTGTTTAGGAAAGATAAAAAAATAGAAATGTTTATCAAGAGTAAAGTAGGTACTATTATTTTCGACAAAGTTTATTTTGGAAAAGTCTATTGGAATTTAAAACAATGATCACTTACGATATTTTGTTGACGATAAATAATTATAAAAATATTATGTTTGGACCTTCGCCAAACTAAATTGTAAATTATTTTACGAAAATTTTATTAAATACATTTTATTATACTATCTAAACGGTGAATTGTAAAAACCCATTTAGCTATTAAATTTATTTCCCAAACTACCAAAAAATATTTGTACGTGTTTTACGAATAAAATGCAGCTTAAATTGTGTGTTATTAAAATGAAATTTATATGCACCCTCAACATCGATTCATGTCCATTTTATGCGAATTAAATTTTAAATGAGCCGACAAATTGAAATGCTGAAACTGAAATAATAAATATGCAGAAAACGTTGGTAAATGGGGTTTAATAAAGGTGGGTGAAGGTTAGTTAGCTGCTTTGTTTACCGTTGATCAATAAAACATATAACATAATAAAATTATTGTATTATGCAGTGCAAACAAAAACGTTTTAGCTTTTTTTTTAACAAAATACTAATGAATATTACAAATCGAGAACAAAAATCATTACTCAGTTTTTACAGTTTTTTAAATTTTCAAATGTAATTTTATCATTTATACTTTACAACAGCAATATTAAAAAAAAACTACTTAACGTTAGTAATACATTTTCATTTTTTTAGTACTATTAGTAGTAGTTACTTTTTTAGTAACTTGTTTTTGCACTACTTACTTATAAATTTCTTCACAGTACTTTCCTCTAATTTTTCATGCACCACTTTCCTTTATTTTACTTCGCGCTACTTGCTTAAAAATTTCTTCCCAGTACTTTCTTTCCCGCTCTATTTTTTGCGCCACTTTTCTCTATTTTACCTCGCGCTACTTTACTTTTCTTTGCATAACCTGTTTATAAATTTATTCGCGATACTTTCATATAAAACTACGAGGTGCTGATTGAAGAAGGAAAAGTTTACTAGAGGCAGAAAGTATGACTGATATTGACAGGAAACTAAATGAATGGGGCTCTGCAGCCAGAACTTGTCAAAAAAGGCACAAACGGCTGTGCATATAGGAGTGCTTGTTCCTACACTTATGTTTGGTAGTGAATGTTGGATTTGGCGAAGGAAGCATGAAAGTAAGATCAATGCTGCGGAGATGAGTAGTCAAAGAAGTATAGCTGGAGTTACTCTGATGGATAAAGTGAGGAATAGTGTAATAAGAGAACACTGTAGTGTAAAAGAAGATAGATAAAAGAATGCTTAGATGGTTCGGACACGTAGAGATTGACGTAGCAAGTAGAAAGAAGTGGTATCTGCCAACTCTTACGGGAAAAAGGCGTGACTATAGAGGGTAATTGATTAGTGTGATGAAGCTCAGTAGCTCTGTTATCATAAGAGATAACAAAAAAGTGTGTATGAAAATTTTGGGCAGCTTCACATTTCAAATTTAGTTACAATATTACAGTGTGTTCCATAATGCGGTGCCAGATCAATGTTATGTTTTTTAAATGAAACACCCCGTATTGTATCTTAAAATTAAAATCCGCTTTACCTTCCCATTACAACAATGTAAGGTTATAGTATGTTATACAGGGTATTTAAAAAGTTAAAAATCTTAACAAATTTAACGGCCTGTATAATTAAAAAGGAGTTTAAGATTGATAATCTTTTGAAGCCAACGTTTTTTAATGATTGTCAAAGTTTAAAAACACGAACGATTTGCGAATATTTTTTAAATTAAATACAGGCAAGTCAAAATTTGACTACATTATTTTCTCAGTAATTTCAAATGGACCACACTGTATTTTACCTAAAGTTATTAGTTTTTGAAATATTTCTATTTCTCTATGCAAAGTATTAATTAGGTATCTAAAGGTATTAATTGTTAGTTGGCCATGATTAATTTGTCAGAAACTGACAATTCACCATTACTGTTTATTAATCCATTGATGTGTTACACTCTAAACTAGCCAATATAAATTTTACTCGTGACGAAATGTTAGATATGATCTGGATATTGGGGGAATGCAATAAAAACGCAGTTAACGAAAATCTGCATGCAAGTATTAGAAATATTTTAAAAGAACAAGAACATAGTTACTACTGTGTAAAAAGAATTTTTTCTAAAAACAAAATGCACGCTTACCACATTCAATTAATTGGTTTTTATTACATTCTTCCAATATCCAGATCACATCTACCATTTCGTCACGAGTAAAATTAATATTTGCTAGTTTAAAGTGTAACACACCCATGGATTGACAAACAGTAATGGTGAATTGTCAGTTTCTGACAAATCAATCATGGCCGACTAACAATTGATACGTTAAGATATCTTATTAATACTTTGCACAGAAAAATGGCAATCTCTTAAAAACTTATAACTTTATTTATAGGAAATGATTAATAAAAATAGAAGTATGGTAACAGTAGTCTTCGGCAGTGATATAAGATACAGGATGATCCATTTGAAATTACTGAGAAAATATTGTACTCAAGTTGTGACTTACCCTGTATTCGATTTAATAAATATTCGAAAATTCGTTCGTTTTAATAAACTTTGGCAATCATTAAAAAACTTTGGCTTCAATAGATTATTTGCATTGCATTGCTCTCAGTCATATCCAAAGTTATGGAAAAAGCGATTAACACAAAACTTATCAAATATCTGGAGAAATTTGAGATAATCCATGACAGACAATATGGATTTCGACAACTTCGGTCTACTGGAGATTTGCTGGCTTATGTCACTCAGCTCTGGACAAACACTATTGAAAAGTTTGGTGAATCCCGTGCAATAGCCTTGGATATATCTAAAGCCCGCGTTTGGCACCAGGCATTGTTAAGTAAATTATCTGCTTACGGTCTCCCAACCAAACTGCGCCAATGGCTCTTGAGCTTCATGCAAGATCGCTCCTTACATGTGGCAGTTGACGGTATTTCTTCTGTTGCGTTTAAAACTAATGCCGGGGTCCCCCAGGGTTCCATCCTGTCCCCCACCTTATTTCTTTTACACATCAACGACCTCTTGAAAACCACCACGAACCTCATTTACAGTTTCGCAGACGATAGCACACTTGTCTCAACTTTCACATCCTATCGATCACTTTCGGTGAATGATACAAATAGACTTAGGCAGAAACAGGTTAATTCCATCAATAGAGATCTTGAAGCAATCGTCGAGTGGGGAACCAACAATCTTGTTCAGTTCAACGCCCAAAAAACACAAAGTGCCACGTTTTCCAAGAAAGTGAATTCCTCAAATCATCCCATCACAATGTCCGGAAATACCCTTGAACCAAGTCCCTCCATCTCGATTTTGGAAGTCACGGTGTCCAATAATATGTCTTGGCATGACCACGTTGCTAACATCGCAAAGTCGGCAAGCCAGAGGCTAGGTTTTCTGTAAAAAGCCAGAAAGTTTTTTCTCCTGATCAACTGTTGACGACGTACAAGGCTCAAATCCGACCTCTACTGGAGTATTGCTCGCACATTTGGGGTTCAGCATCAAGGCATTCTCTTCGTCTTCTAGATTCCATTCAGAAAAGAGCCATTCGCTTGATAAACAGCTCAACTCTCACAGATACCCTTTACCCTCTAGAACATAGAAGAAGAATTGCAGACCAGTCATTGCTCTACAGATATTTCCATGGCAGATGCTTGAGAGAAATAAAAACTCTTGTACCACCATTGGCCACATTTGGCCGAAGAACTCGGCACGCTGATCAGTCTCACCCATTTACTCTCAAGATTGACACTACAAGGACCAATCTTCATCAAGAATCCTTCTTTTACGGGGCTGCTACGGAATGGAATAATCTTCCAAAATCAGTTTTTCCAGAGAACTATGACCTGCAACTTTTTAAAAAGCGTGTCCACAATCATCTCCTTTCTATAATCCCTTCCCCTTCTAATAGTCGCAGTGCGGGCCGTCCGCGGCCCACACGATAGGTCTACCCTTTTTGCGACTATTTTCATAAAAAAAAAAGAAAAATTTTCTTATACTCCTTTTTAATTATACAGGACGTTGAACTTAAGATTTCCACATAATATAATTGTTTATGATTTTTTGAATACCTGGTATCTCTTATGAAAACAGAGCTACTGAGCTTTATCACACTAATTAATCACCCTGTATGGATGTACCTATGTAGTTTCATTTTCTTTTTTTCGCACTATTTTACTATTTACTTTCCTTTAGATCTTCATACGCCACTTAAGCTAATACCAATCACAACTGATAATATAATGTATTTTAACAATGCTCCATTTAACATTTTCGATGATAACTTTGCTTCTGGCACTGTTAAGAACTGGAGTTACCAGGAGAAATCCCTAACGATGATGACAGAAGTTGAATAATCAATGTTATCTCATGAAAATTACTATACGGCTAATTTCAAATCGATTAATCGAAACAGATTTAAGCAGTATTATTTTTATTGGATTAGTTTCATTGACAAAACAGTTTTTCAACTGACCGATTTATTTTTTGTTTCAGTAGAAAAATGAAGCATATCCATTGGACCTTAGTATTTGCGCCATTTTGGTTTGTATTTGTGAACGCGGAATTGTCCGTTCACATTCTAGCAGAGAATTTGGAACAAGTTATCACGTCTACTACGTTAGAATGGTTACCGTTTAACGAAGATGACAAAATATTGCTCAGAAATGCCGTCGTCGCCGCATATCAAACTGTAGAAGGTTAGATTTTTAACAACGGTATAAGAAACATCTTTAAATTTTGTATTTACGCATGTTTTTCCATTTATTAGTTCAATTTCAAGAAGAGTAAGCAAAAAATATCGATTCGCGCCACTTCCCCCTACATTTTTTTGCTTTAAATTATTTAAATTTTCCAGCAAACTAATTATTATTTCGTTTCAGTAAATATTTACTCGTTTTCAAACAAATTAGTCGATATTTGATAATTTTTTACAATGTAATTATAGTAAAAATATAAACTTTTGAAATAATAATCTAAGGTTATTTTATATTTAAATGGACGTTCATTAATTATATTGTATTTTTAACTCACATTATATATTACTCGATTTTTGAATGTGTTTATATTACGACAAAAAAAAGCTTAACAAAAACATTTAAAAATCATGTTTTTGTGATTGTTCTTTATGTTTTCGGTTTTAAACACTGAAAAAAAAGTGTTATTATTGATTTGACTTTAAATAAATCACATAAATTTTTAAATTGATTTTGAGAGCCATTGGCTTGCTTGGTCCTCGACAAAAAGATGTAACACGAGCATTTAGCACATCTCAAAGCGTGATTTCCCGCTTAAATGCCAGGTATGTAGAAACTGAATATGTATCTGAGAGACACACAGAAAGCACGAAATCAACACCCCATAATGAAGATCGCTTTTTGCAATTAGCTATAAGAAGGAACTCTACGATAACGTTATCTGAGTTACTAAACCAACTGTTGCAAATGGAACAAAAGTGTCTTCCAAGAACATCATAAATCGTTAGCACGAAGCTCACTTAAGATCGATAAGACTGTTGAGATGTCAGTCTTTAACAAAAGGCAATACACTGCTCAATATTTGGGATATATCATGAGTCAAGACTTGTAAGAGTTTGAAGAGTACCGGGCAATGAAGCACGATAGCAGAAGGTAGGTACAGGAGGTTCATTCTTACAGAGAATCTACAGTAGATAATTTTTTTTCTTAATTATATCGAAAATATTGTCGGTGAAAAAAAAAATACTGTGAAAGTTAAAGCTCTTAATATTAATATTAAGAGGTGCCGCATCGTACATTTCAATTTCCCATTTAAATAACATGGTAACAAAGTTCTCTTGGATTTTGGAATTTTGTAACTTACGTTAGAGATAATGTTTTAAAATGATCAAAACAGATTCTTATAAAGAATTTAACGCTCTACAAAAAAGGTCACTTACAGTTTTTTTATATATATTTGTTTTCAAAAGTTATTTAACGTTAAAGTTGGATTGATTTAAAAATTTTACATTTTTCTTATTTTCCGAAGCAACCATTTGTGGTTCACTAAAAATGAAGAGCAATTACAATACTTATTACTAGTTATAAGTGAATATTAAAAAAAATGCCCAATTGTAATAAAAAATCTTTTAGTGTAACGATATAAGTTACTTTAATTATGATAAACGATAAATTTTTGGGTTAAAAATCTATTTATTTAAGTATAATGATTAATTTTTAGCAGTAAAATGACATTTTTTTAAAAAAAATATTTTGCTGGTAACTTACGATGTAAAAAATATCAAAAACTTTTTACAAGATAAGTTATAGGAAATGGAATTCTCTACAAAAAATGTCTAATAATACTTCCTCATAAAGTTGATGGTTGCTTCGGAAAATAAGAAAAATGTAAAATTTTTAAATCAATCCAACTTAAACGTTAAATAACTTTTGAAAAAATAGATACATCAAAAAACTGTAGGAGACCTCTTTTGTAGAGCGTTAAATTCTTTATAAGTATATGTTTTGATCATTTTAAAATATTATCTCTAACGTGAGATACAATATTCCAAAATCCAAGAGAACGTTGTTCTGATGTTATATGGGAAATTGAAATTTACCTCTTAATATTAATATTAAGAGCTCTAACTTTCACACTATTTTTTTTTACCATTTTCAACAATATTTTCGGTATAATTAAGAAAAAAAATTAATCGATTTTTTTGAAACCATCTAATGTACAGTAAGGGTTTGGAGCAGAATTAGCATCAGAGGTAGTACCGACCTCGTTTTGCTGCACACATTTTTTAAGTGCCACTAGGTATATTGATGAAATAGTTCAATCAATTGTGCTTCCATATGCCGCAGGTATTGGAGAAAATTTCCTACTGATACATGATAATTCACGACCACAAGTGGCTATCTTTTTTAATGATAATTGTATCGAAGTATTGCGTGGCCTGCGCAATCACCGGACTTAAATCCAATAGAGCATGTATGGGACATGCTTCAACAAAGAGTTTGAAAGGCGGCAGGAATATTCAGAACCACCAAGTAGAGCTGTTATAAATAATTGAGGAGGATACACTACTTCTTTATTTAATTTTTTAGGTTATTTTCAGGTTTTTCTTAATTTTTGTCAACAGAAAAAACCCCTTATTTAGTTGAAAATATTCAGCTCAGAAAAGAATATCCTTGGATTAGTTCCATGCGTGTATTTCTACTCATTATTTTAAATTAAAAAACTTCCGACTAGAATGCGGTAAAAAATCCGTTGGGTTCTCGAGATTTTGTTGCATTGGCAACACGTTCAATGTTTACACAACGGTTTCAAAATTAGTC
This sequence comes from Agelastica alni, assembly GCA_950111635.1. Taxonomy (NCBI): domain Eukaryota; kingdom Metazoa; phylum Arthropoda; class Insecta; order Coleoptera; family Chrysomelidae; genus Agelastica; species Agelastica alni. The sequence continues at coordinate 42,995,362 of OX467709.1, forward strand.
TCACCACATAAAGAATACCGCTAAAACAACGTTGAAAAGTTATGTACTAGTTTCAAAGCAACCGAGATATACAAAGCGTTTGAATAGTTTAAAGTTACATTTATACTCATCATAAAGTTTATTTCACAAAAAAACATTAAAGTGGCCATTAATGAGTATAAAACTAGCTCGGTAATAAGAAATTACGACACAACGTTTTTTAGCTACCGGACTCTAGCTAGAAGAGACCTATACATTGCAAAGAATTAAAAAGGATAGCGACCGTTGATTATGAATTTGATTATTGAATTGATAGGACTTCGATGAGGATATATCTGGATATATCCAAAGCCTTTGACCGCGTTTGGCAACAGGCATTGTTAAGCAAATTATCTGCCTACGGTCTCCCAACCAAACTTCGCCAATGGCTCTTAAACTTCATGCCAGATCGCTAGAAAGTTTTTACTCCTGATCAACTGTTGACGACGTACAAGGCTCAAATCCGACCTATACTGGAGTATTGCTCGCACATTTGGGGTTCAGCACCAAGGCATTCTCTTCGTCTTCTATATTCCATTCAGAAAAGGGCCATTCGGTTGATAAACAGCTCAACTCTCACAGATACCCTTCACCCTCTAGAACATAGAAGAAGAGTTGCAGACCAGTTATTACTCTACAGATATTTTTATGGCAGATGCTCCAGAGAAATAAAAACTCTTGTACCACCATTGGCCACATTCGGCCGAAGAACTCGGCACACTGATCAGTCTCGCCCATTTACTCTCAAGATTGACACTACAAGGACCAATCTCCATCAAGAATCCTTCTTTTACAGGGCTGCTACAGAATGGAACAAGCTTCCAAATCAGTTTTTCCAGAGAACTATGACCTGCAACTTTTTAAAAAGCGGGTCCACAATCATCTCCTTTCTATAATCCCTTCCCCTTCTAATAGTCGCAGTGCGGGCCGTCCGCGGCCCACACAATAGGTCTATCCTTTTTGCGACTATTTTTAGTAAAAAATAATATTGAAAAAAACCAAGTGCTAAAAACTCTACGTTTCAAAACTTTATTGATACATCTTTAAGACTCCATGGACGTAGAACGTAGACTTTTTAAAACTTGATTTTTTTAATATCCCGACCGAAGTCCTGCAAATTTAATAAACCAAATCATTGCAAAAAATGTTTCTTTACCCATTACACTAATATGTTTTTCAGTGTCATCTTCCTGACTATGCTAATCACAAGCACCCTAACCAAAGACTTCCCAACTAGAATGGTAATTTAACTTTGATTCACTTCCATATGAAGTTTTATATATATACCACGTTTTCTTTTGCTTTCTGGTATGTATTCTAAAGCACGTTTGGGCCACCTATTCTCGTTCATGCGTTGCACGAGCCCATACCATATTAACTGTCGAGTTATACCCCATAAGCTAGGATAGGCTCTACAACGGCTGTGTAGATTGTTTTCTTAGTCCTTAAGCTAATTTGGTTGGACCAAAGTAATGAGTTGAAGTTTTTTCTTCCTCTCCCAAACTCACACACGTTAAAACAAGATTAAACAAACTAACACTGACATCCATTTAAACTCCAACGGTATTTTACTTTACTTAGTCATTGTCTCGCTAACTTAATGCCCTTTTAAGTGGACTAGAAGATTAAAGATATTCTGAGTAGATGCTTTTATTGTAACCGTCATTATTTTTTCTCTTTTATGCCAAAAAAATACTGGCTATGGGCTTTTGTTAAAATCTATGTGCTATGTAGAAATACGTCATTTTTTTAATTCTGGAGTAATTAAATTGCTATGTTTCATAACGAGTTTCATGTTTTTAGTAGAAGCGATTATCGAAAGCACCTTTTTCTAGTGTCCCTAATTCACCGTATTGGCAACTTTTTACACCTCAAAAATGATATTTTTGTCAAGAAGACAAATTTCTATTCGTTGCAGTTTTATTTAACTGTTTATAAAACTCAAAGTTAATACATTCTAATAATCCCAAAAACAGCTAACTAATTACCAAAATACAATCAAACTATTACCTTTTATGGACAGCGATTATCTATAAGTTTTTATCTAAATTAGTATCTTAATCGCTTAAAAAAAACCGACCCCACAATTTTCAGTTGAAAATACTGTATATATGTAAATTTTTTTTCGGTAATTTCCTGTTTTACATAATACTTTTAGAAAATGCATTCACACACGTTAGTGATTTGGAGCTGAAAATTACAAACATACGAGGGTCACTCGTCTTTATGTCAGCAAGGCTAATGCAAAATGTTATATTTTTAAAAGCACTACTTTTATTTTTAACGTATTAAATTTTGTCTTCGGAAAACTAAATATTTAATTTAGAGTACTTTTCAACCCAGAAAAGGAAAAGTTGCGACATCAATTAGTGATGAGCAAAAACCCGCCGTACGAAAGTAACAATTTATCACGCAATTATAAGACCTGTAATGACATATGCATGTGAAACATGGACGATGACAAAACAAAATGAGAACCGACTAAAAATCGCAGACCGAAGAATTCTTAGAAGGATATATATGGACCAATCAAGAACAACGCCACACAACAATACAGAATAAGAACTAACAGGTAAGTGCAAGAACTATATAACCAACCAGATATAGTAAAAATAATGAAGGCAGAGAGATTGAGATGGGCCGGACATGTGAAGAGACAAGACCAACGTGTCGTAAAACTGGTGTGGGAAGAGAAGCCGGTAGGAAAGCGGCCGCTGGGAAGGCCAAGGATGCGGTGGAAAGATAATATTGTAGCGGACTTACGGATCCTAAATGTCCAACGACCAGAAGAACTTATGATGGACCGCAGCAAGTGGAGGCAAATTGTAATGTCAGCGAAGACTCACCCCGGGTTGTAAGCTACAGAGAGAGAGAAAATCGGTATTGATCTTGCAGTCTTGGTCTTGCGATTTTGAGAAGTTATTTGAAGAATATAGACTTGGAGAGCCAGTAGGAGAACCATCAATGGATATAAGTGTAGAGTGTCTGGAAGATGAAGACGCTGCAGATTTCAACAAATTATATTCAGCTCCATCTTCTTCGTCGGCTTCTCAACTCTCAAAGAAAGAGTTAGAACAGTATTTGAGACAGCCTAGAGCTATAAGCAACGAAGATATATTACATTGGTGGAAAAGTGAGCTTCAATTTTCCGTTTTGGCAAAAACGGCTCGAGAATGTTGTCAATTTCGGCTACATCTGTCCCAATAGAATATGATAAAAAAATTTGATTATAATAAAATTGAGGTTTATTAATTATAGATATTAATTGTTAATCATTTATAATTTATTTATTTATTTTTTAAAGTAAATAAAAGTCAGTCATTCCTAAGGTCAAGGTTATTTAAACCTAATGCCTGGCCATTTACATAGGTTTATTTTTCAACGCGATTAAATTTTACACCAGTATTAGCATTACCTAACATTTGTCCTCAATATAAATCTAAATTAATACATTTACCTATTAGCCGGGTCCTTTATTTAAACAAAAGATTACAGTACTAGGAATATGGGTATTACCATATCACTAACGACATTGGTAAAAAGTAAATTATTATATTTGATCCATGCATACCAACATTTCTTATTAATATGAGTACAGAAAATTTAATTTCATTTGGTCGACTCTTCCTAGGTGTTGAAATTGTTAAAAAAATATGCCAAATTACTTAAAACAATCCAAAAATTTACCGATTGTGTTTCAAATATGGATTACTTTTATTAAATTTAATAACAATAAATTATTTAAGTATTCTCTAGTCCAAATGTTTTAAAAATATTAAAAATTTTTTTTTTTTTAAATAATCAACTATCCTAATTGTTAACAACTTAGAACCTACCGATTTCAAAAAAACTCACCCCATACAACCATGAATTTCGTGAGAACTGGATTGTGAGGTGAACTGTAACCCCTAGAGGTGAGCCACAATAGATCCATCAAGGGTCGCAGTGGAGGGGCGATCTACACCCCACTCACATGATACTTAACCCAACCTATCATAATTGTTTGATAGATTCAAACCTAAACTGGATAAGTTTAACAATGTTACGTCTACTTAATTTTAAATTAAATTCAGCTGCCTAGCAACGCGACGGCGTTAACGCAACAGAATCTTCGCGCACGAAAATCACCGTACGCGCCTCGTATACAAAAATCGTTTTTCTAAAAAGAAACATTAATTATTTTATAACCGACCAAAAATAAAACGTGTATTATTAAATTCTAATTTGGAGTGATTTGTGCAGGATCCGTAACTTCCATTATTTCTCCGTATAATATCAGTAAAAGCAAGTGTGGAATTGTTTACGCATCAGCTACAACAATGTAAACAAAACAAAAAAAAGTTTATTCCAATCTGCAGCTTTTTTAAGGTATTCGGGATCATTAAAAAATGTAACAATATAATATATATTGTTACAATTTGCGAGCCAACCATGTCGACTGTCGCCTTGAGGCGACAGCGCATCGACCATAGTGCGGGGAATGCATAATTTTATGGCCACGGGCGATTGAAAGAGATCCGACAATTTCTAGAAAGGCGTCTATCTAAGAGGAAAGAGATGTATGGATCAGGTCTTTTCATTAGGAGGTGTAGTCGAAAAATTCTTGGCTAGAAGTCAGAAGGTCTATTGCGATTTTATAGACTTGGAAAAATTCTATGACAGAGTGGTGAGGAGTAAATTGTGGTCGACATTATATAAGTATGGGGTGAGCGGTAGTTTAATACAAGCACTGGAATCACTATACGAGGATTCCACTGCTTGTGTCAGGATAAACGGAGCTTACACGAACCGGTTTAACATTGAAAAAGGTGTGAGACAGAGATTTGTGGCTTCGCCATGGCTGCTTACCTTATACATAGACGATTGTTTAAAAGAATTGAAAGAGAGTGCGTATGGATTGAAAATGAATGATTTGATCGTCAAATGCCTTCTTTACGCCGATGATCAAGTCATATTAGCGTCATCTGAAGAGAAGTCGCAGGCAATGGTTAATGTTATGCATGATGGCCTAAAAATCAAAGGGATGAAAATAAATGTAAGCAAAACAAAAGTAATGGTTTTTGAAAGAGAAGAAAGCATGACAAACTGTGTAGTTCTGATTTACCTAAGTTCAAAGTTTACGAGAGATGGAAAGTATGACAGTGACATTGAGCGAAGGGTGTTGGCAGGAAAACAAATGAATGGGGCAGTGCATAGCTTTATGAATAGCCAGAAAGTGTCAAAAAAGGCACACCTATGTATGGTAGTAATTGTTGGGTTTAACAGAAAAAGCATGAAAATAGGATTAATGCTGTGGAGATGAGTAGTCTGAGAAGTATAGCCGAAGTGACTGGGTTAGATAAAGTAAAAAATAGTGAGATAAGAGAACAATGTAGTGTAAAATAAAGGAATAAAGGAACAAAGGAATTCTTAGATGGTTTGGACATGTAGAAAGGATGAATGAAGAAAGATTGACGAAACAAAAAAGTAAAGGAAGCAAAAGATGTGTGTAAGAACCGTAGTGGAAGTGGAAGGAAGTGGTCTCTGCCTACCCCTACGGGAAAAATTTTTTTGGAGAAAATAAAAAAACAGCGGCCGCGGAAGCTTTAGTTTAGTTTGAAGTCAAGTTTTTGAAGTAATTATAAAATGTTATACAACGATTGTATACAGTTGTGAATATCTAAATGATTTGTAAAGTAATATTTATTGTGTGGAAACATTAGAATAAAATTATTTAGTTATTGTACTGAGTGTTTAGAATCATGGAACCAAAAGAGTAACAATATGTAGATCCTAATATTAATTTCTTGTACCCAAATGACTTAGACAATCGGAAGCATATAAAACGATAGTAAAAATATCTTTATGAACTTTAATATTTCAATGATTTTAATGCACTTATTTTATTTTAGACGCAAAAAGTAACGAGCCTGAGCTATCAGACAATGAGACTGAAGGTAACGGCTTGTCGCATAAGCCAGTCTACGTCTGTCGAGCAAAAATTAACAGCATCTGGGTGTCCGGTCAACTAAGGCCTAATAAGAACGTCTGCGTAGTGGCTCTGTATAAAAAAGTCACCGAATACAAGCAATTCGACGTGTTGATCAACATCGAGGGTAGCGCCAGATTGAGCTGGGTCAAAAAGAATAAATACACGTTGATCTCTCAAGGAGCAGTCACCAACGGAGATGATACTTTCAGAAGTTTTGTTGCGAGAAGAATCGCCAACAGTCATGACAAAGAAGGTAAACAATACTTACTTAAAGATAAACAATACTTTTTAGTAATTTTTAAACTAGTTATAACTATTTGAAGTCATTATTATTTTCCTACACGTTTAAATAATTTTGCTCTTCAGGATCATTGTCTCATTACGTCGGAAAATTCTCACCGACCGAAAATCTGGGTATGTTCTCCGTCGTTGATCAAAACAACATCGAAATAACATTCGAAGAGGGCGAACTTCTAGTGGAAACCGAACCGATTTCTTACGAACTCAAAAATATCGTATACACCAGCACTAATAAACGTCATCCCAAAAAGCAACGCGTTCTAGGACACGCCGTTTTGAAAAATGAAGAATCCACCTACCAAAGAGTCGAATCCGTAATCAACTACAGTTACGCCTACAATCTATTTTGGGGTAAAGGACACGGTCTTTTGACGGGACTGCCTTTAAAAGTTAACCTACCACACGGGCCCCAACTCGACGGTGCTTGGGCCTTGCACCACGAGGAGGAGAAAGTGGAATTGGCACCGATAGAAAGGTACAAAAATCAAACTAACTTTTAGACAAAATAAATATTATGTTTTTCATAACTACAAATAACTGTTGGTTTACCAACTGCCTGCTAATTGGAATGGAAACCGATTCTGACATTTGAAGTAAATGCTGTCAATAACTGTTTTGTTTTAAAATTGTAATGCGAGTTCTTTTTTGCCAAAAAGTAATTTAATATCTGATCTAAAATTGCTTACAAGATAAATTACCCCACGGGACCGAGATTTCTTGTCAATTGCATGAGTTACAAAAATTAAAAAATAAATCTTTGCCGGTTGAAGGACACTCGATATACATCATAGTGCCGACACGATAGAAAGAAATCATTTCTGCATAGTCGTACGATTACCTAGACTATTTAACGGGGCAGGACCAGGGCAAAAGCAAAAACAATCCCCCAATTTAAGGGATGCGTGTTTTCTTAGGCGCAATGAAACTGGAGAATCCCTAGCAATATGCTAAAAAATGAGCTAGAAACTGCTCGCAATCTTGAAATATAATATAAATGAAACTGCATTAAGCAGATAAATACCGGCAAAAAAATCACTGCTCACCACAGAACACAAAAATTCAAAGACTGCATTTTGTGAGCCTGTCTGGTGAAAAGCGAGAGAAAATGTGCAAGTTGCAATATCTCTTATCTTTTGATGGTGGCTCTGTGATGTTTTGGGAAGGAATTTGTTTCAACGGACGCACAGAGGTGCTACTGTTAATATTCCGTTTATAAAATGGCCACTTAACAGTCCCAAATTACATCCATGGGACGCCCTTAAAAACAGGTTTGGAATCTTAGACCACCACCTGCCAGCCACAATCAACTTGTAGATGCAGTACTTGTAGGATGGGAATAGTGTCCGAAGAAGTTATCCTTAAAGGCAGTTATAAGGAGTAGATGAGGACATATACGATCCTAATATTACATATTTATTTTTAATTTTATTATTTTTGTCCATCCGTTTTATTTTTTTCCCATAAAAACCAAATTCTTTCTCGGCAGTGGACGTTATACAAAACTTAAAAGTATCATCTTTTCACCATGCCAAAACAGAAATCTTACTAGGACCCACGCTGTTTCTTACTCACATTAATGAACTTCTCTTCAGACAATCCTGTTTACAATTTTGCAGATTACAGTATCCAAAACTACGAGATTAAATGCACCAAAATAGAATCCGACTGTCACAAATGAACAACCCCTCTAAATAAGTAACCTTTTATTATTATATATTTTAAAACAACCCAATGAGGAACCAGTACCTACGTTATTTTTATTTACAGTTTACTTTTATAAATATATACTACTAGGCCTTTTCCACTGATAAAGGTTTCTAGTTTTGTGTGTAAATTAAAAATGTCTTGATGGGTCCCGAGAAGCGAGTGACCAGTGTTTTTATCCTCTTGTAGATTTCTCTCTTATTTTACTTTGCTTTGTATAGGCTAAGAAGGTATGCATGGTATGTGTAAAAGCTTTTACTATTTACATAGATTAAATAAATAAAATTTTGTATGTGACTGGCTGAATGGCAACCGCCCAAGCAAAAAAAACAGGTTTTAATTTGGAAAACCCGAAAAAATAAAACTTCTTTAGCTCGTTGACTTTTCCTTAGCTCTGTCATAAAATATCATAAGGAGCTCTAAACGTATGCAAACATCCACGGTACATGAGTACTAAGGTATCGCCTTAGAGTGTTCACCAAAACGAAAATTTTCAAACGCAAGAGAGCTGCACTAAATCGAAATAATTTTAAATTTCTATACGTCTTGTTACTTATGGATGACTCTGTTGAATGAATTGTAGATATACGAGTATAAGAAACAATAAATGTTTCCGTAGGTCTTTGGAAGCCGGCACCGCGGTAAATGTAACCGTCTTGGGCAATTACACAGAATTGGAAATCCCTTACACGGCAACCGTAATCCAAAATTACAAAGATGGAGAAAAAAAAGAGATCATCATCAGAGATACGAAGAGAGAACATAAGATGATGGAAATCATCGCGGTTTATACGCCTGCTTATTACCTACATAACAACACTCTAGTACCGACCACTACAACTACCACCACTACAAGTACTACCACCACCAGCACTACAACCACACAAGAAGTAAGTAAAATAATATCTCAAAAATGTGTTACACTAATTTCCATCTAAATAATTAAAGTTACAACGCATTTTAGCGGTAAATTTCTTTACTAATGTACGTATTTCTCAGGTCACCCCGATCGTACCGCCGGAATTAGAAGACAAATCTAAGAGACCCGACAATCTCCAATCCAGCGATAAGAAATCCGATACCGCGCAAGCAGACGAACAAAATTCCACAATAAAAATCGGTGAAACGAAATCGAGCAAAAGTTCAAACATACCAACCAGTAGTTCAAATGTCTTAGTCGCTAGCCTAACATTATTGGTCGTCAGGATGCTAACACACACGTAAAGAGAGACTAAATGTTTATTCGGAAACGTAGCTTGCGCTAGCAAACGTTATTTAAAATTTAATAAAATATCGGGGGCTATCGACTTCACGCAAACAATAAACGGTAAAATTACATCCTTAATTTTTCTATAAATATGTTTCATAAAAACGTTAAAATTTAAATAAAAAATGTTGAAGGATTCCCGCAAGAGAAAATTAATAAAATAACAAAAAAATTCAGTACCTTCTTGTAAAATATTCTACAGGTACCTATAGTCGATAAACATTTTAAAGCTGATTCGCACTAGTGAATTAAAATAAAACATTTCCCGATGTAGCTTAATAATTTAAAAATATCCAAGATAAAAAAATAACATCGTGAAGTCGGTGTCTTCCACCAGGGGGAATAATAATTATATCAATAATATTATAGTTTCGCTAAAATTCCATCAAATGTTCTTCATTTTATTTTTTTAGAATTACATGTATATAGATTTTGTATATAGGAAGAAGCGGTGAGGACGAATAAAGCCGAATATTGGGTGATAATAATTTGCTACGACACGTCCAATTTACAGTACGAAAAGGTCATATCAGAGGAGTGTTATTACTGTTTTAACAAAAAAGTAATTATTAAAAAGGAAAGTACATACTTATTCAAATTATATTATTAATTTACATTTACAATATGCTTCTCAAACTAAGTTGTTCTAGCAATTAATTTTATTTTTAAAAAATAGGTAGTGACACAAAATTATTTCCTACTTTTATAACAATATATATGTAAATTATTAGATAGAAAATAAAAATGAAATTTTCATATTACACGATAATTGGTCCCAGTTATAAAAAAACTACTTTTTTGATAAAACAAAATGGGCTCCAGAAAAAAATTGATCTGAATGCATTTTAAACGCATAAACAAAGAAATGTTTCCATTACTACAGATTATCAGTTTGTAAATTAATCACAAGATAATGTGAGAGAAAATGAGTCAAACAATAGAATTATTTTCCATATAAACAAGTACTGATATTATTTTTAAAATGGTGATGTTATACTTAAAAACAATTGCTGTATTTAAAATTTTTATTATGAATAATGGAAAAAGTTACGTTAAATAGCCGACAGAGACTTGTTTGTGGAGCTCCAATCTTGTCATATGTGAGAGATAAAATTGAATTCTTAGCAAGAAGAAATATATTTTGCAAGAGAAAAAAATGTTAGAATGTAGCGTGTGGCATATATTTTTGCTAAAAATGATAATGTTATATTTATTCAGTATTTAAAAAGAAGGTACAAACGTTAAGAGTGACCAAGGTTCACACATATTCTTGAAAATCAATTCTCTTAAAAATTAACCATTTTATAAAATAAGATTGAGAGCAAATATTAATGAAATTTAAAACAATATAATTATTTGAACAGTAAAAAAAGATAAAAAACTTACAAGAATAGATTAATTTCAAAAATTTAATCAATCAAAAAATATACCACAATTAGCAGTAGATGGAAAAATATGTGAAAGTCTTTAAATAAGGAACTATTAGTCACTCTTAAAAATAATTAAACGTTCTTTATGTAGCAAATAGTTATTTCTATACTATAGATGTAGAGTACGCATTTCTACAACATTAAGAACTTTACGTCGGGGGTTCGAATTTCTTTTTTTGTATGACCATAAATTAGTTGAATTCTCCTTTATGTAATAAACAAAAAACATTCATAGATATTCAAAAAAAACTATTATTAAGGTCATGCAAAGAATTTGTTTTAATTAAGTACAAAAATTTGTTTTACAGTTTTAAAGCATTATTAATAGAATAAGTAAATCTTTAAAAATATCGTAAAGTACAGACAGTTTTAAGTGTCACTTATACAAATTTTTGTGTATATATGTTTAAAACAAATTTTACCCTTCGTATATTATGTAAAAGAAAAACATAACGTTTTCATATCTAATGGCAAAATACAAAATCAAACTATTAATACAAAAGCTCAGTAATCCTTTTTATTTCAACCAATTTCTCGCAAATAAATAGAAATAATTCTCCAAACCTGGAACATGTTTCTTCCACTTGCAATGAAAGTGAAAAGAATTTAATACATTTCTAATTTACTGTATGCTATTTAATAAAAAATTATTTTTGGTGAAAAGTAGAGTACTACATACTTAATAACCGAGTTTTTATGTATCATAACAAATTTGATTTTGTCTTTTGATATAAAAGGCTTGTAATTGCTCTTTAAAATACCACTTTGCGATCTTTCCAATTGAAAAAATAAATTATATAAACTTCTACTTCTGCTTTTCTATAAGAAATAGTGACAATATTTAAGACATAAACAGCAGCTACCGTTCTTTGTGATTCAATATTGGACTGAAAATTATGTGTAAAGATTATATTTGTTTTAATTATAATTGTACATTCCTGTATTATGTAGATATTCATTATTAAATATATGAGTACATTTTATATTTTATTTTTTCCCACCAAAATGTTGTCTCTATTATTGTCCATTTTAATAAATAAAATTTATAGCTTCTTCCTCAATAAAAATAGTCATTTCCAATATACCCACTGTACATTCTGGTAAACATAATCATTTAAATTATGTAATACAATAATTTTATTTTTTAGCTGGGCAAAGTTCACAACAATCAAGAGCAATTTATTACCATTTAACTACACAAAGTTAATAAACATTTTATTTTTAAAATTCATTTAAAAGTTATAAACTTTGGAAACGTTTCAACTATTTTATTTAAAAAAATAATTATCACCATTCAAAATTACTTTTTTAAATGTTGCTGAAATATAGGCAACTAAATATACGATCAGTCTGAACACAGAATACCTTTTAATATTAAAAAGTAATAATGACTTATGTATAGTGAGCAAAATAGTTTTGAGTTAACTTTCTAATACTCTTTTAATATTTTATAATCGCAATTGTTTAAAATCTTGTAAAAGAAGACTAAGCAGCTTACATAAAGAAAATAAATATAATACTTATTAACTATTGTATGGAAATGTTGACTCACCCATTACCCCCAGTTGCTGTGGTGTTAAATTTGTAGTATCTAGCCCCTCAGGAATAGGTAAACCACTACTCACTACACTTCCAGAAGCCACCGATGCTTTTCCACTGACTGCAATTGAACCCTGTCTAATAAATCTTTCCCCTGATGCACTATAAGTCGCACTGCGTCTTCCACTACTAGCTACGCTACCTATTTCTAAGAAAAAATGAAATAAAAAATATTGTATTAAGGCTACAAAAAGTGCAAGACTCACCTGGAAATGGGCTCCGCATTCCAGTTATTCTAGAGAGATTACCATTAAAAATATTTCTAGATAGTTTGGAAGGATCTACGACTTTCTTTTTACGACGTAAAAGTCTAGCTAAAACACCTATGAGCACGACACTTGTTGAAACAGATACGATTATTACCTAAAAGGCAAAAACAAACATTTAAAAAAAATCTCATTTTTTTAAATGATCTTACCTTTTGAGTGGATGACAATGCAAATTCCTTTGAAAAAAGTTGTTTAATGGTACTTAAATATTGCTTCGCGTTTCCAGAATTTAAAAATATAGACATTATTATTATTATTATTATAAATAAAATTTGTTAGATTTAGAGGTTATGTCACAAACTTCAATTCCAGTTTATTTTAAAGAACTACCGAAAACACTTTTAAAAATGTATCTTAAATATAATTTAGATACTTCACTTTTAAAATACATTCATATACATAAATGAAAAAATACTATTTCAAATAGTCCGAATTCAAAGGTAACAATACATTTGAACTACTCACGTAAATAAATACTTCTCTTTAAAAGTCTTCTTATGAACTACGACAATCATTTTCTTTTTGAGATTCGTTTTACATTAATTACTATAATTAAGTTACTATTAGTAGTATCTTATCATTTTAACATGCAAAGTCAACTTAAATTGTATAAATACAAGAACTTATTGTTTATTGTGAACATCTGTAGTAGATAAAACGCTCACAAATAGTTATAATGAGAAGATGTAAATGTCTAAGCCATTTAACCTCAAAAAACGTTTTGGATTTGTTTAGATATTTTTAAAAATGCCAATAAAACAAAAAAATGAATCAGAACCCATGGATATAGTATTCGTAAGTGTTTTCTTGTATGATAATTAACATATCAATAAAAACTTATTTCTGGCTATTTTTATTGTAGAATGATGATGATTTGCCTTATGAAGAAGAAATTTTACGAAACCCTTATTCAGTAAAACACTGGTTAAGATATATAGATCACAAAAAATCTGCACCAAATTATGGCGTTAATATAATTTTTGAAAGAGCTTTGAAAGAATTACCTGGTTCATACAAATTGTGGTACAATTATTTAAGAACTCGAAGAAACCAAATAAAAGGTAAATGTATAACAGATCCAGGTTTTGAAGAAGTAAATAATGCATTTGAAAGGTCATTAGTGTTCATGCATAAGATGCCAAGAATTTGGATGGATTATTGCACATTTTTGACAGATCAATGTAAAATTACTAGGACTAGAAAAGTATTTGATAGAGCACTGAGAGCATTGCCAGTGACTCAACATAATCGAATTTGGCCTTTGTATTTAAAATTTGTTCAAAAACATGATATTCCAGAGACTGCAGTAAGAGTATTTCGTAGGTAAGAAAAGTATAGATGGTAGAATAACAAAGCGTTTATAAATAGATAAATACAAATTTAATATTTTTAAGATATATGAAATTATGTCCCGAAAATGCTGAAGAATATATTGATTATTTAATAAATATTAAAAGATTGGATGAAGCTGCCCAAATTATGGCAAAAATTGTAAATGATGAAGGCTTCGTTTCTCAGCAAGGAAAATCTAAACATCAATTATGGAATGAACTTTGCGAATTAATTTCCAAAAATCCTGAAAAAGTTCATTCTCTAAATGTTGATGCCATTATAAGAGGAGGTTTGAGGAGATATACAGATCAATTAGGTACTAAATATTTTTTTATTTATGTGTAGTGTACATTTATTGACCTTAAGGTTTAAAATAATTTTTTTTTACATAGGTCATCTTTGGAATTCTTTAGCTAATTACTATGTCCGTAGTGGTTTGTTTGAAAGAGCTCGTGACATTTATGAAGAAGCTATTCAAACTGTCACCACAGTTAGAGATTTCACGCAAGTTTTTGATGCATATGCTCAATTTGAAGAATTAAGTTTAAGCAAAAGAATGGAAGAAGTAGCTAACACGGTAAATCCCAGTGAGGATGATGACACAGAGTTGGAATTGAGACTGGCCAGGTATGAGTACTTAATGGAAAGAAGACTGCTTTTGCTAAATTCGGTTTTACTCAGACAAAATCCTCACAATGTTCAAGAGTGGCACAAACGTGTACAGCTTTATGAAGGTGAGGATTTTTTTATCTGGTTTTAAGTCAACTTTATTAAACATGTATCTGTTCAGTTATTTAAAACTTTTTAAAATTTGATTATACTTAAATTATAAAAGAAAAACAATGTTGATCTATTTGTCTGTTTTCAATACACTACCATTGGAGTAGAGACATTTCTATTTCATTTTGTTGATAATAAAATACATGCTGATTTATTTAATTAAAAAAAAAATTACAGGTAAACCAGTTGAAATAATAAACACTTACACTGAAGCTGTCCAAACTGTAGAACCAAAATCAGCTGTTGGTAAACTCCACACATTGTGGGTGGATTTCGCAAAATTTTATGAAAAAAATAATCAAATTGATGATGCACGTCTTATTTTCGAAAAAGCTTCCCAAGTGGCATTTGTCAAAGTGGATGATTTAGCAACAGTTTGGTGTGAATGGTCTGAAATGGAAATCAGGAATGAAAATTATGAAGAAGCCCTTAGACTTATGCATAAGTAAGTTAATCAATTTGCTTTATATTTTTCTTCATATCATTTGTAACTATTAATGTTTATTTTATTTGCAGGGCGACGGTAATGCCCAGTCGTAAAGTGGCATATCATGACGATTCTGAAACTGTTCAAAGTCGTCTTTATAAATCGCTCAAAGTTTGGTCCATGTATGCAGATTTGGAAGAGAGTTTCGGCACTTTTAAATCATGCAAAGCGATTTACGATAAAATTATCGATTTGAAGATTTCCACTCCACAAATTATTATTAATTATGGAGTGTTTCTAGAGGAGAATAATTACTTTGAAGAAGCTTTCAGGTAAAACAACCATCATTCACTTACTTAAAATTTAAACCTTAGTTTATAAAGTGAAGTTAGGCAACAAAAACATTGGTAGCTTGCTAACCAATAAGATATACAAAAAGTCACTTAAATTATAAATATTTTTAAAAACTTTAAATTTTACCTATTTTAAAGAGAGGTGATAACTATTATTTAGTTATATATTTTTCAAACAATATCAAACACAACACACCAATTAAAATATTACATTCAAAAGGACTAGACGAAGAAGATCTAAAATCTATATTGGCAACAAACTGCATCAGTGAGAACCGAAGACGGGAGCAGGGAAAAGACCTTGATAAAAAAGGGAGTGAGGCAGAAATGCATCCTTTCACCTCTGATTTTTAATATATTTTCAGAGAAAATCCTTTAGATGGCACTACAAGATACTAATGACGGCATTAAAGTTAATGATATTTATTAAAAATCCGAATGTGCAAGCCAATATTGTAGTAGACGGCACACGCATTGAAAGAGTTCCTAAATTTAAGTACTTTGGATGTTGGCTAACGGAAGACTTAGGCCCTGATTTAGAGGTACGAACTTAAATAGAGATAGCGAGAACAACCTTCATGAACATGCAGAAGCTGTTAACAAATCGTAGCCAGAACTTTATTACACGTTACCATTACGTTCAGTGTCATATATTCAATATTGCTTTACGGTGTAGGGACATGGACTATGAGAAAAAACAGAAAGGAAAATACAGGCATTTGAGTTCTGGGTATTCCAACATATGCTTCAAATATCATGGATGGATCATGTCACAAACGAAGAAGTATTAAGAAGAATGGGAAGGGACAGAGAACTATTATGTACGATAAAAAAACGAAAAACATTGGACACTTAACCGTAACAACAAATATGAACTTTTACAACTACTTATGGAAGGAAAAATAGAAGGGGAGGGAGGACCAGGTAGAAGGAAGTGCTCTTGGCTCAAGAACATTTAGGATTGGACAGGAATGAATAGCAATTCACTAATAAGAATAGCCAAGAGCAGAAATGATTTTGCAAACCTTCAAGGATGAAGACGGCACCGCTGAGAAGAGAGAAGATATTTTTCATTAAAAATTGTCATTAAATAGTTACTATTATTTTTAAATAAGCATAAATAAATGTTTCTATTGCGTTTAAAATAATTTAAAAATGTCTAGAAAATTTAACAAAATCTACACTTGGGTACAATTTAAAAACTTTTAGGGCGTACGAAAAAGGAATATCTCTATTCAAATGGCCAAATGTATATGATATTTGGAATACATATTTAACGAAATTCCTTAAACGTTATGGCGGAACTAAATTAGAACGTGCTAGAGATCTATTTGAGCAGTGTTTGGATGGATGTCCCTCCCAGTTTGCTAAACATCTTTATTTGCTTTATGCTAAATTAGAAGAAGAACACGGCATGGCCAGGCATGCTATGGCAGTGTATGAAAGGTAAGTCTAATCAATTCTTTTATAGTCGCCTAAAAAAGGAATATTTTTGAGTAATTTTGTTTGCAGAGCAACAAAAGCTGTTCCCGAAAACGAAATGTTTGATATATTTAACATATACATTAAGAGAGCTGCTGAAATTTATGGCATTCCCAAAACTAGACAAATTTATGAAAAGGCTATCGAAGTACTTCCAGAAGATAAGACCAGAGAAATGTGTCTCAGATTCTCAGATATGGAAACGAAATTAGGTAAAATATATTTAGATAATTTTCAAAATATATAATCACTGTCAACATGAATTTTTTCAGGTGAAATTGACAGAGCTAGAGCTATTTACGCTCACTGCAGTCAAATTTGCGATCCACGAATTACTGCTGACTTTTGGCAAATATGGAAAGAATTCGAAGTACGACACGGCAACGAGGATACCATGAGGGAGATGTTAAGGATTAAACGCAGTGTACAAGCAGTTTATAACACTCAGGTGAGACATTAAACGTTTAAAACAAAAAAAAATTTATTACCTAATGCTCAACTTTTTGTCGGTTCATTAAATTTTAAAAATTCCATTATTCACTGGTAGAAATTTAAACTACAAATCATTTAAAAGCATTTCTCACCTTTTCACAAATACAAGTTAACTGCTTTATTTAAAATAACTCAAAATTTTAGTTTTCCAAACATTAATTATATATGCTTCTCTAGAATATAATTCCTAAATCATTTATAAAAAATCTACCTTTGGAGGTAATATGGCTGTAAACATTTAATTTTCGTAGGTGAATATGATGTCGGCGCAGATGTTAAGCTCGGTAGGTAGCATGAGCGGCACAGTGGCAGATTTGGCACCGGGAGTTAAAGACGGAATGCGTCTTCTAGAAGCCAAGGCAGTAGAAATGGCGGGAATAACTTCACAGGCCTCCAAACCAGGCACCATTATGTTCGTTAGAGGAGAAACACAAGGAGATAACAAAGATAAGGTACATTATTACAAGCTTTATTTTTTTTTCTGGAGAAAAACCACATAGATACAGTATGAAATTATTTCTTGGTACGTTTCTTTGTTGGAATAATTATTCAGAAATAATGTTTTTACCAGATTATTAATTAACTTAAATCATACAATTTTTAATACTTTAATAAGTAGATTTTCTTACTCCCTTAATTTGCAACTATTTAAATAATTTTAAATATTTAAATGTAAACTTAGGATTTTATTTCGATAAAATTGTTCAAAATCATTAATATTGTATTTTATTTATACATAATTGTTTTTTTAATAGGTCGTAAACCCTGATGAAATCGACATTGGTAGTGAAGATTCTGAAGAGGATGATGAGATAGAAGAAGTCTCGGTGGAAAAACAAAGTGTGCCTGCAGAAGTATTCGGAAGTTTGAAGAGGAAAAATGGCGAAAAAGACGATGAAGAATCGGACTAAATTCCATTCAATATGTAAATAATCTTAGATATTAATGAATAAATACTTGATTTTTCCTAAATTCTCGTTTCTTTATATTTATCTCACAAGTTCAATATAAATTAATTTTTTTGAACAGCAGTCTTTTTCTAATAATTGGTAGTGATAAAACTTGGACTAGGTACTTACAATAGTTTAGTTATTTTTTTATAACAAAACAGTTCTGACGAGGAATTGGCTTGTTTTTTTTTACATGTGGGGTTTAATGATTTTTTTATTCAGATTTAGTTACATCATTTTAAATGCCTGTTACCTTATGTTGGATTTGTATAGGTCTAATGGGCTAGGAGCCTCTTTACTGTTACCTGCAGATCCATTGTTTGTACCTTTTTGTTGTGTTAGAGTTCCCTGTCTATATCTGCTGTGGTTATGGTTTTTTCTTTCCTATGGTCGAAAACCTTAGTCTTGTCAGACCTTTGAGGTAGCACAGTATATGTGCAGATGTTTCCTCATCTTCTTTGTAGAAACTACATATGGTTGTTCCTGCTAGTCCGATGTTGTTAATGTGTTTGTCTAATCTACAATGCTCTGTCAAGAGCCCAACTTTACAAAGCAGAAGTTGTTTTGTAATTTTTGGATTTTTGTAATTTTTTTTAATAAGTAAGACTCTTTTTATGCCAGTCAGTGAATGGCCACAGATTCAATTTTTGAACTCATATCTAAAAAACTAAGTGATCAAATCATTCCAAACCTCTTTTAATTGATAGCAACCTATACAAATGGCGTATACACGTTTATATTTGAAATGAAAACTATGTAATCCATACTACAGAACGAATAAAAAATATAAAATTACATTACATGATAGTTTTTAAGCATGAAGGTTTTTTTTGCAGAGGTGGAGAAAATCCTTTACAAATAGGTTATGAGTCTGATAACTCAAGGTCTACTGTGAGTCTCCATTGACTGTGTCAGGTCTACTCACTAAAAACTCCACCCCTATTTAGGTCCGTCTGGCTATTGCCTCCGGTGACACTTGGCCTGTTGGCCCATTGTATCGTGCCTATGTGTTTTTGCATCATTGTACAATGGAGACCCGACCCGCAGACCGCCCGGTAAGGACCCGGAAACAGCAAAACATATACTGCGCCACCGCGAGGCACCGGACCGAAAAAGACAGGCAATCCCCGAGACCAAGAACCACGCTACACTCAATCCAGTACCTTCGTACCTTGTACAAGTTCTGTACTGGGTGGGAACAATACAGCCGCCCAAAAACCGCCCGTCCTCCCCAGCGCACCGCAAGAGCACAGCACGCGCTCCACCGCCCTCAGATCCCCGCCGCACCACCCGCAGGTCAGACCTCCATTATACAGTCCTTTAGTGATTCTTAGCTGATTCCTGTTCATCGTTAACAGTTCTGCCATCCTTTTATGGCACGGTTCTTTAATGTATTATTTCCCGTGCTTGTTTCCTGGTATGCTTTTCCAGTACTTTTTGTGTTTTTCCGAACCTCCTGCAAGTTCGTCTGCTTCCTTATTTCCTGCAACTACCTGACGTCCTGGAACCCATAACAGTTTGACGTGAGGAAAGGGGTGGTCAGGCCCTGAGATGCCCCCTGCACAGGACTAAAGCTGTCTACTACAGGATTTTGCCGTTGATTATGCTGTTTCCAAAATATAGTGGTCTTCCCCATTATAGTGCACGCCTGTGGTAGTGTTTCTAGTACTATTCTCTAAAATTCTACATAATGCATAATTTTATTCAACTCACACAATATCATAATAATATAAAAAGTTTTTGTTAAATAAAACTATAAACATACATACATATAGCCACGCCTTTTTCCTGTAGGGGTAGACATAGATCACTTTTTTCCACTTGCTACCGTTCTTACAGACGTTTTTTACTTCTTCCACTTTCATCAGAGCTTTTATACATGCTCGTCGGCTGCTGGCACCCTTGACCTGGACTTTTCTTCTCCTCAACGTGTCCATACCATCTAAGCATTCCTTTATTTATCTTTGTTACCACATCTTCTTTCATACCACTTCGTTCCCGTATCTCACTTTTCCTTACTTTATCCATCAGAGTCCATCTCTAGCTATACTTCTCAAACTACTCATCTCCGCAGCATTGATTTTACTTTTACGCTTCTTCTGCCAAACCCAACATTCACTACCTACCATACATAAGTGTAGTGACCAGCACTCTTTTATGCACAACCAATCGTGCCTTTTTTGACACGTTCTGGCTGCTCATATAGTTATGCAGTGGGCTATTCATTTGTTTCGCTGCCACCACCCTTCACCCAATATATCAGTCATACTTTCCGTCTCTCGTAAACTTTGAACCCAAGTATACTTTGTTACTTTGTCGTGTGCCTAAACAATTATGTATTTAGGCGCACGACAAAATTACAGTAGCCATTTGTGACTCATTGATTTATTTCGTTAGGATAAAGGTCAATTTGTTCTACTGTATCTGGTGTATATATATTTTATTTTACCACTGGCGAAAAGAGCAACTGTGGACCCTGCGACGAATGCTGAGAGTATCGTGGGTTGACCATGTGACGAACGAGGACATACTGAGAAGAGCTAGTTTAGTAGACCGTGAACTTTTCGGAAACATCAAAAGAAAAATTGGCTACCTTGGACACATACTACGTGCAGAACGTTATTATTTCCAACGTATTACTCTCCAGGGTAAAATAGAAGGAGGAAAAAGAGGAATAGGTAGAAGAAAATTATCCTGGCTACGAAACATACGACAATGGACAGGAATACGGAACTTGCAGGCATTGCAAAATGCTGCAATTAATAGAATCATATGATGAGAGAAGCGATGGACGCCTATGCGGGAATCTGCATGTCACTTTAAGAAGAAGAAGAAAGTTAACAACTAAAAACAACGAGGCAATACCGATCGAGAAGGGCATTAGACAGGGAGACTCGTTAAGTCCACTTCTTTTTAATATCGTCATGGATAAAATTTACGCAAGCTGAGAAGCTACAGAATGGGCGACAGGGATATTAAAATATTGGGCTACGCTGGAGGCGCAGTCCTGATCGCGGAGAGTGAAGAGGATGTACAAAAACTATAAGTATTTAGCCGAACAGCAAAATCACTTTATATGAACATATCTACAGATAAAACAAAATGCATGACAACATCAAAAATCCCGTTAAGATACAAGCTGGCAGTCGATGGAAAAATCATTCACCAAGAAACGTGATTCAAGTTCCTCGGCCGTGGGGATATCCGGATATGGGGACGTTGAGGCCGAAGTACGCGAGCAGACCAACAAAGCGGCTAGAATAGCAGAATGTCTCAACAACACAATCTGGCGAAATAAACATATGAGAATAGAAACGAAGTCTAGAATATATAAGGCTACAATAACACCTATAATGACGCACTCAGCTGAAACACGACCGGAAACAGCAAAAGCCAGGCGGATAGAGAACTAAACGAGAATATTAGGAGAACGTGCGGAGTGGAGGATGTAAATCGCTGGCTACTGAGTAGAAAAAATGAATGGTACCAACACATTAACCGGATGGACAACACAATAATCGTAAAAATAGCACGCGACAAATCACCATTAGGTCACAGAAGCATAGGCAGACCTATAAAAATATAGAGTGACAATTTGACACCTGAACAGGCATGGTAACGAAGTTAGAGATGGAAGAAGAAGAACAATTTTATAAAACCCTTTGAATAATTGTTAAATTATTTATTTTGGGTATGAGGAGTTTAAAAATTTATTAACAAAAAATTACTCCCATATTATTAATTTTCCCACTTTGGGCGATCCCCACCTTCTGTTTTAATGTTCCTTTCACTTAATTCAAAAAAGGTATACATGTCACAAACTGTTGATAAATTCGTATTCTTTAACAGTTCTTCGTGATAATTTAGTGTTGAATTTTCAAATTAACTTCAAAAATCATGAAGTATGGAGCACTAATTTTTTTTCTAACGTTTACACTGGAAACCCTTGCAGAAAATATTACTACCTTTAAAACTCGTAAGTATTAACGCACAATTTTATTATTTTTAATTTTAAATTTTGTATAATTTTTTTATTAAACGATATTTGTTGTATTATTGAAATAAAAATTTCCATTATTCTCGATATTAAAATCAATATTGAATATTTTCACAAAATAAATAATTAAATCTACTTTTAAATAATCCCATTTGAAAATCCAAACAGATAAAATTCATAATTATACAAAATGAACAAATACGATATTTAAATTATTTGTAAACTTGTAATGGTTATTAACTGTAGCCATTAACAATAAAATAAAACCAAAACCTATATTTTAATGTATACAGGGTGTGCCGAAATTACTTTCACAAACCTAATATGTAGTAGTGTCATTTAATACTAATTAAAACGACAATTGTGCCTTTGAGAAAAAATTACATTATTAACATTTGATTAAAACGCTACATTTTAAATGAATTAATTATAGAGGGTGTTCTGGAATTGTTTAACTACCTACCCAATGTTGCTGTCCTTTTAAGTTTGTAAGAGCACGATGGTTATGAGTGGCGTAATGTAGGTTTTTTTATTCATTAGAAAGTCTTTAATATTTCTTATTATTTTTAAAATGTAAAAGATATGTGATTACCCAAAGGAAAATTTTTTTTAATTATTATTTATTACTAATTTCACTTTTTTTATTAAAAAATCAGACTAAAAAAAGAACTATTTTAATCGCTCAAAATAATGATATACATACTAATAAATAGAACAATTATATTTGCTCCGTATAGCTGAACAGTAAAATTATTAAATATTGTCCACAAGTAGCATTTTAAAGCTAGAACAACATTAAAATGTGTGGGTAGTTTAAGTCTTTATTTGAGGGAAATTCATACTTAAGTGAATTATAAATTGAAAAAAAATTTGTTTTAAATATTTCCACTTTATTAATGAAAATACGGTGTTAATTATTTTGGCGACATAGTGCCTCTTCTGATGGATTGATTGAAACTTATGGTTACATTAGTGAAAACTACTGTCTTTCCTAACATTCTAGGTGAAGTTAAAATTATATTCAGGATAAAATGAATAAGCTTGGGAAAGGTTTAGTAATGAGGAAAATTTTTCGTCCTGTTGTTCATTTATCAATATATTTTTATTTGTTAATTTCCAATGCTTCTAAATCTGATAATTTAACCCCTTATTGGCAGAAGTTCAAAAAGCCAACTTCAAGTGGCAAAATGAACCCACATGCACATAATCGAAACAGATTTGACCTAAACTAGATCTACGTCGAACTAATGATGTTTTAACTCTCTCCAGAGAGTCCATTGGAAATGCGATCGCGGTCATAACAGGACACTGGGCAGGTGTATCCCATGTATGGCGCATGGGAATCGCAGAGCTACGACACGACTTCTGTAGAAGCTGTCGCGATGAGGAAGAGGAGGAAACAATGGTACATCTTCTCTGCCACTGCCCTGCCCTAGGCAGAAAACGGCTTTCTATACTAGGGCAACCGAACTTTGATGATTGATCTGATCTCAACTCAGTTAGCATCAAAGACCTTACACGTTTTATTAAAAGTTCCAACTGGTTCTCATGGTAGATTAGGAAGGCACCGCCGTCCAGCACGGTATCACAACGGGCCAAAAGGCATAAGTGGGTTCCCTCCGAACCACCGTTTTAACCTAACCTAACTGATTAATGGAAATAAAACCAAAGCGTGTAATTGTAATTACAATTCACCCCAAGTAATTGTAATTGTAATTAATTACATGTTATAAAGTAATTTTAACGTCAATGGGTAGAGGCAACATTTGATATCAGGAAAAAGGATTATTTGAAAAATATTCGGGTAATCCCCATTATAAATAATATTTTGTTGTATTTCCTGAAATCTGCACGTTAATGTAATTTTGATAGCATTTTATCAAAATTCAGTCACAACACGCTCATTTTTTTTCTGTAGGCAATAATAACGATGATAAGTGGTGTGTAATTTATAGTAAATAACCCTGTACATTTAGTGCATTTTTATTTGTACCTACTTAAGTATTTCAATATTTAAATCATAGATTATACGAAAAATACATGCTAGTAATCTTAAAGCGCAAATCATTTTGTGGAAATACTTTCACTGGTTGAAAATTATGTAATACTTACCAAGTTCAATTAAGTATGTCTTTTGTCTGTAACCTACATTTCGATCGCAACCATTTGTTTATGTTTATATAATACGACAAAATAATAATGTAACAGAGAATAGTAGTTTTTTGTTGCGCCTAATTTTTTATTACATCAAAACTTGGAAATTAAAGATAAAGTAGCTCTAGTAAAGAATCACTATAATTACAACTATAAAATTCTTTTTTTTAAATAGTGCGTGTTCTTTAAAAAAATTGTTTCGAGTGACAATAAACCTTTTTATATTATGCCATCTTACCATGAATAGACTTAAAAACAACGCTTGCAAATTGTGCAAATTTACTTCGAAAATCACGGTTGATTTCTAGAAATACACTGTAAACTACGTCCATTTTATAGTCGACAAGATCATTTATTCGAAAACCATGAATTTTTCACACCGAGTATACTGCGCATCAGCAGAGATGTCGTACAGTGCGCACTGAGAAAGCTATTGCTTCTGTGGATTGTAGTGTTGAGGAGAACCCGAATAAGTCGATTCGCCATCGTGTACAGCAAATGAAGCTGTGTCCATCAGCTTGATGGAAGATTTTGTGGAAAGATCTTGGTTTAAGAGCTAACAAGATCCAGCTCCTGCATGAATTAAAGCCGCATGATATAAATATCATGCCTATCATTTAAGTATGGTGAAGAAGAACTAATGGTGCTAATGCATAACTTCATATTAAAAATTTGGAACAATGAAGAACTTCCCCAAGAATGGCAAACCAGAATTATTATCCCCATCCACAAAAAGGGAGACAAGCTGGTGTGTGAGAATTACAGAGGCATCTCGCTACAGAGCACAGCCTACAAAATCTGCATAAACATCATTAAAAACAAATTAGAGCCTTTAGCCAAAAATATTTTAAACGAATACCAAGCTGGTTTTAGACCACAACAGATCAAATCTTCACCGTGAGGCAAATTAATGAAAAATTCTGGGAATTCTGGGAATACGATCTCTATCAACTCTACATTGACTTTAAGCAAGCTTTTGATAGTATTAAAAAAAAAGCTTTATTCACTAGTACTAGATTTTAATATATCACCAAAACTAATAAGGCTAATAAGACTGACCATGAGTAACAATCAATGCCAGGTAAAGTTGGACGGAGATACTGGCGAATCTTTTAGGGTATCCCAAAGACTGAAGCAGGGAGATGGACTGGTCCCAACTCTCTTTAATTTGGCATTGAAAAGCGTCATAAGGAAGGCCAGCGTAACCTCAACGATAATAAATAGATCAAATCAAATTATCGGATATGCAGATGATCTGAATATAACTGCAAGGAAAACAACCTTTCACACGTTTCTTGATTAATGAACAAAAAACCAAGCTACTACTGCATAGCAGACAACAACGCTATCTATAAGGCCAAAACATCACATTTGATAATTACAATTTTGAAGTAGTGAAAGACTTTACCTACCTCGGCTCAATCATATTACATGACAACGACGAAACCAAATAAATTAGAAAAAGGACCAACGCAGCAAATATAGCATACCACTCAATATTACCCGTCTTAAAATCGAGAGATGTACACAGGAAGACCAAAATTAGAGTCTACAAAACAATGATCCGCACAGTTTTGACATACGGAGCTGAAACGTGGACACTCTCAGCTAAAAACACGCTGTAGCGCCATCGTAGTAGTAGTAGTAGTAGTAGTAGTAGTAGTAGTAGTAGTAGTAGTAGCCTATCATGCCCGTCGATGATTTAGTCAAAAACAAGATTGCTCTTGATCTTCATTTTCTCTACAAAATTTTGTTTAGTGGTTATGCTCATATTTAGTTTAATGACTACGTAAACGAACAAAACTGGCGGATTTGGAATGAAGAAAATCTAGTTTATTTATTATTTAGTAGACGCCATTACACCCACAAAAGCAATAGCAAAAGTAAAAGCACGCGCCCAGAGATTAGTTTATAGTCCGTTCATAATTTGTCGATAGCACAAAATGTGCGTCCAAGTCATAAAACGGCCGTAATAGTCGTAAAATCATAGGCGGAGGTTCCTGAGGTGTTTATTCATGTCCGTACACAATTTGTTGATAGCTCACTGCAAGTTTGACCCTCATTAGGTTTAGTACGTTTTTGATCGCATTTAATTTACGGCTCGTTGGTGTTTCGGCGTCTACGGCAGTAATTAACGTCTCTAATATTTATTTTGCGAATTTTGTGCAGTGCGTGAGTAACTTTTTTTCATATTCCTACAAACATATACGTACCTTTCGTTCCTGCTTGTTTTGTTTGATTGCTTGCGATGGCTTCGTCATCATCATCAACATCATCAAGTTTTACACCGGTACTGTTGCGTACAGTCAGTAAGTCTGTCTATTCACCAAGAGAGAAGACTATTGTTTTGAACGTTCACGATGCTCTGCTTTCTCAGAATCCCACAAACACTGTTCAGAACATAATCAAGAGTTGTGCCCACATGACGGGCGTAGGGGAGTCAACAATATATAGGTTCCTATCAGAAAGAAAAAAACAAGGTATAGCTAACCCAAATACAAACGAATACTTAAAGAGGGGGAGAAAACCTATTGAAATTGATGAATTTGCCAAAAATGGTATTCGAAGGAAAATTCACGAATTTTTTTACAAAAAAGAAATACCCAACTTAAACAAAATTTTACAAGAAGTTAGAGACGACCCGGATTTGCCTCATGTCGGACGAACCAAATTGTGGCAAGTTTTAAAAGAATTAAATTTCCGGTGGGAGAAATCAGACCGAAAATCACTTTTGATTGACCGGGAAGAGATAATATGTTGGAGAAGAAAGTATCTAAGATCTATACGAAAATTTCGGGCTGAAGGAAAGCCAATTTACTATCAGGACGAAACGTGGGTAAACGCAGGTCATACTCTCACAAAAATTTGGTCAGATAAAAATATATCAAGCTCCAGGCAAGCCTTTATGGAAGGTTGGTCTACTGGTATTTCCCCACCCTCTGGTAAAGGCAGTAGATTAATAGTTTCTCACATTGGCAGTGAAAAAGGATTTGCTAAGCATGGTTTGTTGGAATTTCAATCCAAAAGCACAAAAGACTATCACGAGGAGATGACAGCTGATGTTTTCGAAGAGTATTTTGAGCAGATGATTGAACATATACCACCAAACTCAATTGTAGTATTAGATAATGCACCTTATCATTCACGACTAGTAGAAAGACTTCCAACGACTGCGTGGAAGAAACAGGATATCATTGAATGGCTGCGGAATAAGTCCCTGCCTTACAAAGATGGAATGGTTAAAGCAGAACTTTTAAAAATTGCCCGGCAACACAAATCTAAGTTCAAGAAATACGTAGTTGACAAAATGGCGGAAAGACGAAACATCACAGTCCTTGGACTTCCACCCTACCACTGCGAATTAAATCCAATTGAACTCATTTGGGCACAAATGAAAAGCTATGTGGCTAGAAAAAATACGTCATATAAAATACAAGCTGTACGTGAATTGTTATATGAGTCTTTACAACATATTACAGAACAAAATTGGCGAGATGCAGTAAGACATGTAATAGAAGAAGAACAAAAAATGTGGGATCTTGACAATATAATTGATGCGACTGTAGAGACACAACCGCTAATTATTAACCTGCAAGACGACTCGGATTCCGAAGATGATCCTGTTTATTTTGAATTTGAATAGTTTTGTAAGTAATCGTAGTTTATATCATTTAAAAATAGGTATTAATTAAATAAATGTATCTTTTACAAATTGCAAGTAACTTTTTATTTTTAAATAAAATAAAGAAATTTTATTAAAATAAAAATACAATTTACAGTACCTACAGTTTAAGAATATTAATATATTTATTTATTTAAAGTAACGTAATGTTTTAATCATATACTCTACGACACTGGTCAGTCATTTCCACTCAAAATACCTACATAATCGGATTAAAAGTTCTATAGCTGTATTGTATTTATTCAGATACAAGGTGGGTTAGTCGAAAACATCTTAAACTGCCAGTTTTAGGTTGGTTTTTGTTATTATATCATACTACCTGTCCTCTCTGTATTTCAGTTCTCTAATGAGGGTCAAACTTGCAGTGAGCTATCAACAAATTGTGTACGGACTATAGACCTGAGAGTTCGTATGCCTAAATTATATATTTTCCCATTCCTTTTACACGGAGTAGAAGTTTGGACCTTAAACAAAGTCTGCTAACAAAACTTGAAGGCTCTGAAATGTGGACATACCTCAGAATCCTGAGAATAACAGTGACCAGTAAAAACATTACAATATCTCGTACATATTACGGGAGGACCAAAATATGAACTCTCACACCTCAAAATCCAGGGCAAAATAATGCGAAAAAAATCTGTAGGAAGAAGAACATTTTGGCTTAAAAATCTACGAGAATGGTTTAATTTATCAACAGTTGAACTATCTAAGGCTGCATGATGATAGCCAACCACCACAATGGAGACGGCACTTGAAAAAGAAGACACCCACAAAAAATCACTGCTTGGTGTGTTTTATGGGCTGGTGATATCATTAACCCATATTTCTTCAAAGAAAATTCCTGCCAGAACGTAACGGACAATATATAACGCTATAGATCTATGATTAATGACTTTTTAGTTCCCCAATTGAATGGTTTTAATGTGAAAGAGGTCTAGTTTCAAAAATACGGCGCAACATGCCACATAGTCAGCGATACAAACAACTGATTGCAGAAAAATGTTTGTTGAGCACATAATTTCGCAAAATGGGCCTGAGCAGTGGCCTTCACGACCCATGACATTACACCTTAGAATTATTTTCAGTGGGAATAAATAAAATTGCTAGTCTATGCTGATAAACCACAGACTTTGGACCAATTGGAAACCAACATTAGCCGTATTTATTGAACTTCGAGATTGCAATTCAGTCGAGCTACCCACAGCACCTATATGCCAGAAATCATATTTAACCAATAATGTAATGAAATTATCTTTTTAATAAAGCCAAACCCATGGTCGTTATAATGATTTTTACGTGTATTATCGCATTCCAAAGTTGTTCACCTTTAAAAGAAACACACTTTATAAAACTTCCATGATTTCTGTAATATTTGTAATATCGTTTTTAGCGGAATACATTCTACCATGCAAAAAATATGATGCTGATATTAACAAATGCCTAGTAAATACGTTCAACCATCTTCGTCCTTATTTGAAACAAGGTATAAGTGAGATTGACGTTCCAAGTATAGATCCGCTGTTAATTGAGCATTTAGTAATGGAAAATGGTCGAGGACCTGTCAGAGTAAAAGCTGCGTTTTCCAATATCACCACCACAGGAGCCAGCAACTACATTGTTTCTGCCATCAAGTAACGCGCCGTATTTATGTATTTCAATTATGCTTTCATTAAAAATGTTATCTTTCGGTTTCAGAGCAAACATCGACAAATATATAATTGAATTAAGTATTAACATACCGAACATAGAAGTCAAGGGATCTTATGATGTAGATGGAAACATTTTGCTGTTCCCATTAAAATCTAAAGGAGAATTTTGGGCTACGTTTTGTAAGTTTTAAATAAAATTCATACACAATAATTAATACAGAATGCGCCACTCGAAGTGTTACCAACTTTAAGATGCCAAACAATTGACATCAGTGTCCTATAAAACTCTCATTAATAAGTACATTTTGACAAACGTTATTCCTTTTTACAATTGCATAAAAAAATAACAAAAATAGCGTTTATCAAACATACCCTTACCTTCTTCTTCTTATGACGCCCTCTCCTTTCGAAGGTTGGCGATCCACATAGCTAACATTGTTCTGGACACAGCAGCTCGAAAGATTTCAATGGAAGTGCACCCAAACCATCTTCTGAGGTCTTTGAACCAGGAGTTCTGACGTCTACCAACAGATCTTTTCCCTTGAATCTTTCCTTCAATTATTAGTCTGAGCAGTTCATACTTATTGCCTCTCATAATGTGGCCTATGTATGTAGTTTTTCTTTTTTTAATGAGGGCCATTAGTTCTTTCGGCTTCTTCATTCGTCTAAGCACTTCTTTGTTCGTAATTCGTTGGACCCATGAGACCCAGTTTATCTAATTGGACAGGTTATTTGTGAGCACAGATTGTGGAACGCATTTTCATGCGAGGTTTTTTAGACACCCCCGATATCCATATTAAAAGGTAAGGTGTTAAAAAAAACTATAAATGTGGAATTGAAGTCATCACTTTGACAGAAACAATAACAAATTTCATAGACCATAGAATGTAATGTTGTTATCAAAAGACTTGATCCTATCATCAAATTTAGCCTTTGTGATCGGTAACATTTCGAGGGTCAAAACTGTGTCTCAGAGTAAAATTCAAGTTTTAAAACACAACACAAAAGTACTAAACATTTTAATTATTTTTGTAAATAAATATATGTCGATTCAGGTCTGTATTTGAGGAAGTTTTGGTGGTTCAAAAACCCCCAATAAAATCGCGGATGCATAATCACTAGCAAAATAAAATATATTTTCCAATGTTCTAATAAAAAATTACCAAATCAGCAATTAGTAATGTTCAAAGCACCGGCCAATTATAAGAGCCGTTGGACGCTGTAAAAAATATGTTTCCCAATAACCTTTCAGAAATTATTTCCTCCTTTACGCCGATGATCACAGGTCATATTAGCATCATCTGAGGAGGAGTTGCAGGCGATGGTTAATATTATGCATTATGCCCTAAAAACCAGAAGGATGGAAGTGAATGTAATGAGAAAAGTAATGGCTTTGAAAGGGAAGAAAGCATGACAATCTACGAGGTGCTGATTGAAGAAGAAATATTGTAGATTGTAGGGGGAGTCGTGAAGGCTACGCAGCCTCTCAAGCACCTCGACCTATCAGATCTTTTGTGCATAACCGAAAAAGAAAGAGTGGAACAAGTGAAATAGTTCGTGTTCTTGGGTTCAAAGTTTACGAGACACGGAAAGTATGACTGTGATATTGAGCGAAGGGTGTTGACAGGGAAACACATAAATGGGGCTCTGCATAACTTTATGAGCAGCCAAAATGTGTCAAAAAAATCCCGACTGGCTGTGCCAGGCGCGTATACAAGGAGGGGATAGAGGGGGTAATTACCCCCCCCCAGAACACGGGATGAGGGTTACAAAGAATGAAGTTGAAATAAATTGTTTTAGATCTTTTTATATCTTGTAATAAAGATATTTTTTCAATTATCAAACAATGCCTACAAATACTTATTACCTTGTCCGTTAGCGTAGCTTCTGCGGGAAAAAGTTTTTCCTGCTTTAAACGTTTGAAAACCGGGCTAAGCTCAATCATGTTGTAAGAAAGGCTTCCAGGTTTGGCAATGCTCTGTATACACAGAGACATTCAGGTAGATGTCAAAGATGTTATAAACCGATATGCTAACAAAAAAATTAGAAGACTAGATTTTATTTTGTGATTGCTTTTTTATGTTCAATGATCTCCTTTTTCTAAAGAGTTTTTTTATTATGTTTCAAGTTCTTTTTTTTTTGTATTTTATTCTTATTTGTTTTTATTTTTTGTTTAAATGTTGATGACAAAATTATTTTTTTATCAATTATTCTGGTTCATGTTCTTCTCAATTATTTTTTGGGGTAGTTAGCGGGTTTAAGACGAAATAAAACAAACTTCTCGTTCTTCTTAAATCACCGACATTTCGATCTTTATTTTAGATCTTTCTCAATGCTTTTTAATTAGTGGAAGTCTTAAGTCTGTAATGTAAAAATTTTGATATCGTATCCATCACAAAATCAGGGCAAACATGTTTATAATTAACATTGAGCAAATGGATTAATCACATAATAACAAAACAATATCAAAACGAATAATTTCTATTCCTTCAACAATAATAAAATCACATACAGATAGCACAAACAAACTATCCACCCCGATTTTTTTTATGTTGTTGATTTTTTTATTCGTGTTTTATGTTTAGTTTTTATACTCAATGATAGGTTTCTGCTTTCTTACCACCCCCACCCAGAACTAAATCCTAGATGCGCTAGTGGGCTGTGCATAGAGAAGTGCTGGTCCCTTCACCTTTGTATGGTAGTAAATGTTGGGTTTGTTAGAAGAAGCATGAAAGAAAGATCAATGAGTAGTCTGCACTGAAGTGACTCTTTTTCTCAACCTCGCAAAACGCTTAAAATTTCCCGCGTCCATGGGAACTTTGGAATACTAAGTATATCTTCTTCTTCCAGTGCCTGTCCGTTAACGGACGTTGGCGATCATTCTGGCAATAATTATTTTATCAACTGCGGCCCTAAATAGACCCGTGGTGGAGGTTGCAAACCAAGTTCTCAGGTTTTTAAGCCATGAGATCCTTCTTCTGCCTGGTTCCTTCTTTCCAAGCACCTGTCCCTGTAGGATAAGCTGCAACGGACCGTATCTTTCGCTGTTTCTCATGATGTGTCCCAAGTATTCCAATTTTCGACTTTTGACAGTACTCATGATCTCCATTTCCTTGTTTAAAATGTCTTTTGTTTGTAACATGGGCTGTCCAAGGGATTCTTAGTATACGTCGATACAGCCACATCTCAAATGCACGAGCACGAGCCCTCTGTATTCGACAACGTATTTCGAGAGAATGATCCCAACTCTTGTTGATTGTAGTTCCCAAATATGTTGTAGTCTCTACCTTTTCAATAACTAAAAAGTATATAAAAACACTTTTTTATTAAAATGCAAGATTGTGTAGAGATGAATTTGTTACAGACCACTTCAATAAAAAAAGAAGTTCGCGCCTATATTTTTAAGCGGGTATATGTAATCATGTTGAAGAAGTAAAGATGGGATTGGGTGGTAACCAATTCGGTTTAAATCGGCACTCGATATCCACTTCGTTGATAATAAAGTGGGGACTTGACTACTTTTCGAATTTTGAGGACACAAACATACAGAAGTTAAATTTTTACTTTTAAAAATTTTCTTTAGCAGCTGCTCTAACATCTACCCATTTTTTTGCCCAGATACGGCCTTGTGCGTATTTAAATTTTAATCGTGACACTTTTGTAAAAGTTGTCAGGCGGATGTTATTTCCAATAAAGGATATTTATTGGCTAAGTTGTTTCTGGTTTGCTGCACGAGCTACTATTCGGGGATTCTCATGGTGAGCCGAAAATTGTCTACATATCACATACAACAAATGAATAAGGTATGGCATAGCTTTATGAACAGCCAGAAAGTGTCAAAAAAACACGTCTGGGTGTGAATAGAGGTGTGTTAGTTCCTACACTTATGTATGGTAGTGAATGTTGAGTTTGGCAGAAGAAGCATTAAAATAGGATTAATGCTGCGTAGTCTGAAAAGTATAGCCGGAGTGACTCAGCTGGATAAAGTAAAGAATAGTGAGATAAGAGAACGCTGTGGTGTAAAAGAAGTTGTGGTTACAAAGATAGAGTCGATAGAGGTCGACCTCGGCGAATATATCTCGATCAGATCAACATTGTTTAAGAAAGGCCAGGTCAAGAGTACCAACAACCGACGAGCATGTATAAGAGCACTGATGAAAGTAGAGGAAGCAAAAGATGTGTGTAAGAACCGTAGCAAGTGGAATGAAGTGGTCTCAGTCTACCACTACGAAAAAAAGGCGTGACTATATGTATGTATGTATTCGTTTTCGAATTGGCTTCGATATGTTTTACAGTGGTTAAAAATACCTCCCTAAAATACCCGTTACCCCTTTGCATTAACGGTTAATCTTGGTAACTTAAAAAACTGAATATTACTTTGGGACACATTGTACATGACACATTATAAAATTTCTTAGCTGATGTTGATGGTGTTGGCAAAATAATTGGAAGAGAGATTAGCAATGACAACAATGTTAAATTTATGGTAGTCGACAAAATGCTAGTGGACTTCAGATTGAAGAAGAGTCGTTTCAGATTAAGAGATATTTTCAATGATGGCAATCTTATTGGTATGTTTCGACATTACTGACGTACGTATAATAATTCAACCATCATCCGTTTCATTTTTTTAGGTGAAGCCATGAACCAATTTTTGAATAACAATTCCAAAGAAATAATCAAAGAAATGAAGCCGGCTGCTAGCATTGCTATTGCGAGGCATTTTAAAACATTTTTGAATAAGGCTTTCGTTAAATTACCTATGCAGGTTTGGCTACCGGATTCGTAGTTCGTAGAATAATTTTTATTCAATTGAAAAAAAAATAAGCGATAAAAAATCCATTTTAACAAAGTACAAAAATCATTAAGTACCGGGTGTTTCATTAATAAGGACGGATACCGGTAGAAAAATACTAGTCAAACGATCACAGCATGAAATGTTGAGAAAAAAGTGTACTAGAAAATTATTCTATAGTTAATATCATACAAAATCCGATGCACAACGTTGATATACAGGGTGATTCTTTTAGACTTCCAATCAGACGTTTTAGAGAAACTTGACGTAATTAAAATCTGAAAATTTGAGGTTTGAGGTTTTCGGATATGCCGAATTGATCTAAAATATTTAGAGCCTCAAACTACTTCTGGTTATACCGGAAGTTGACTATAACTTGCTTATTTTAAATAGAACACCTTGTATATTATTTTAGTGCAACAGAAGTAGCTTGGCGGGCGACTAGCCTCTAAAATAACAAATATTTGGCTGAATATACTTCACATTCGTAAACTTCTTCCTTTGATTGTACTTAAGACTCACGATAACTGAAAATTTCATCGTCGCCGATCGGATCGTTATTCGAATGTTTTCGTTGTGCGCAGATTTTGTGATCTCTCGACTGCCAAGCTACTTCTGTTGCACTGTACTTATTTCGATAAAGCTACTCTTGGAGATTCTCCCAATATAGAGTTTTGCTACTTTACACCGATTGTTTTACGAGATATGACCATTTTTATCAATAAAGTGTCCGATTTGACACCCTGTATCATTATAATTAATGTAAATTTAAACATTTTTTTTTGTTATGTTTTTCTAGTATTGTTTATTTTTACCAAACTTGGTCATTTTGTTAATAAAATGATTATTATTTAAAGATTACTTAACTTTCTTAAAAAGATCACCCTGTATTTTATAACGTTGTTAGGCAGAACTTTTACTGATCTTTAAGTTTCGTTAACAACTTCTTATATCTAAATCAAACCGTTATTAAGATATTCAACTATTTAAATTAAGCAAGTAATAGTCAACTTTCGGTATAAATAAATATTATATATAAATATAAATATTTTAGATCAATTCGGCATATCCAAAAAACTCAAACCTTTTAAATTTTAATTATGTCAAGTTTCTATAAAACATCTAATTGGAACTCGAAAAGAATCACCCTGTATTACTATTATTATAGAAGTATCTAGAAATTGAAAAAAATTTAAGTTATATTTTTACATGAAAATGTTGACATTTTAAATATGAACCTACTTTCTTTTTGAAAAGAATAATAAGAATAATTTTTAATAATATAAAACACAAAATTAAAAGTAGCTGCATTGGATTTTGTTTTGTAATTACTTTAAATAGTTTTTAAAGATCCAGATCGACCGCTAGAAGGCGCATCCATCCATCCATCTTCAGCTTCCATCTTCGGACATAAGCCTCTCCAATTCATCGTCATTCGCTTCTGTCGGTAGTCTGACTCATCCATTGGGTACCTGCCAGTTTCTGGATGTCATCTTTCCACCTCGTTCTTGGTCGTCCTGGGTTCCTTTTAGTTGTTCTGGGCCACCACTCAGTTGTCTTCCTGGTCCATCTATTATCATCTGTCCACATCAAATGGCCAGCCCATTTCCATTTTAGCCATGCCACCCGTTCTGCGATGTCCATCACTTTTGTCTTTTGTCTAATCCATTCGTTTGTCTTTCGGTCTTGTAGTCCTATTCCTAGCATTTTCCTCTCCATTTTTCTTTGAGCAATCCTTAAACACTCCATGGTCCCCTCCTTAAGGCTCCATGTTTCAGCGGCGTACGTTAAGGTCGGCAGGACACATTGGTCAAAAAATTTTGTTTTTAGGTATTGTGGAATTATGTAATTAAAGACATCACTAAGTTTTCCATATACTGTCCATCCAAGCTGAATTCTTCTGGAGATCTTCGCTCTTTGACTGTCCTTATCGAAGGATATTCTTTGTCCGAGGTACACGTATTCGTCTACGGCTTTAATGTTACTGTTGTTGCCAAGGTCAACATTTGTAACATTATTGTAATTAGACATTACTTTTGTTTTTGCTGCGTTCATTTGTAGGCCATAGCTTCTTACAGCACTGTTTAACTCCTCTAGCATGGTCTTTAAATCATCCATACTCTCGGCAAGAAGTACAATATCGTCTGCAAAACAAAGATTATTTAATTGTTCTCCATTGATGTTAACAGCCTTGGCCTCCCATTCCAGTGTCTTAAAGATATCCTCCAGAGCTGTTGTGAATATTGTATCTCCCTGTCTCACGCCTCTCCATAAATTGATTGAATCAGTTCCCCCGAAGACTTGGACTGTAATGGTTGCGTCGAGGTAGATAGCGTTGATCAGCTGTATATTATATCGACTATCGATATGGCATTTTTTTAGGGCATTTAAAAAAGCCCATTTTTTAAGTGTATTGAACGCTTTTTCAAAGTTGATAAAAGCGAGGAAAACCTATTGATTATATTTCACTGATTTGTCTACTATTTGCCATAATGTGTGAATATGATCAATCGTACTGTAACCCAACGAAAACCAGCTTGTTCCACTGGCTGGAATTCGTCAAGCTTATTGGTAACCCTGTTCGTTATTATTCTTGTCAGGAGCTTGTAGGTATGAGACAGCAGTGAGAAGGCGCAAAACTTACATGTTATATTAGGTTTCTTTTTGCAGCAGTTACAAACGGTTTGCAAACGTACGGAGCAAGCGCAGTTAAAAATAAGCGTTTCTACGAAAACCAAGAAGCTAGAAGAAGCACCAAAGAAGCACTAGAAGGAGTCAATGTCAGAATAAATATTAACGGCAATCACAATCGGATACGCCGATGATACTGTTATGCTAGCAAGCAACCTATCCGACCTACAACATATGACAGACCACTTAATGGAACATAGCAAGAGGTTTAGATTACAGCTAAATACATCTTAAACCAAAACCCTAGTATTTTCGAAGATAAGATGACGCAAATCTCACCCTTGATGGGGAAACTATTGAACAAGTGGTATCATTTAAATGCTTCTATTTCTATTAACAACCAGTGTAACACAAGAAAAGTAAACTGGCAAAAATCGAACAGGCAAGGAAAACATTCACGGACATGAAAACAATGTTCATTATATCACACCTGAGCCTTGAACTAAGGGTGTGCATGATTAGATGCTTTAACCCGTTTTGCTGTACACATAAAACAGATTGGAAGCTTTCGAGATGTACATATACAGACATATGCTGCGTATTTCATAGAATCACGGAATAATAAACGAAGAGGTACTTAACCGCATGCACAAGCAGAGAGAATTGCTACTTACTATCCAAACAAGAAAGGTAGATACTTTGGAGACGTAATGAGAGGCGAAAGATATGAGTTATCGAGACTTGTCATCGAAGGAAAAATACAAGGAAAAAGATCAATCGGAAGACACCAACTGTCATAGCTGAAAGACCTGAGGAGATGGTTCGGTTGCTCATCAGCATTCAAGACGAAAATAGCCATTTGGATCGACAACTTTCGAAAGGAGGCCAAACTCTGACTCAAAATTGGAAGTTCTTGCAACGTTAACAAACGATTTTCAAACCGTTCGATTATAGTAAAATCAGTATGCATTTTGTTTTATTAGTTTGACGCATATGCAGTACGAGGTGTTCAATATTTTACTACAAATCAAAGGACATTTATTAAAAAAGAAAAGAATGGAACAAATGTTTCTGATAAAAATGAGTTTTCATAATCAACGTAATATGAGGGCGGATCAAATATGAACGAGACTTATTTTTTTTAATTTTTGTGTTTAAATTGCAGTACATATTATTTTTCATAGTTTCCTCCTGTGAGTAATTGGAGGACGAACGCTTTCACCTTATTATCGCTCTGGAAACGTCGGCCTCCCAAAGCCTCCTTCATTGAAGCAAACAGATAAAAATCACAGGGTAAGAGATCTGGATTTTTGTTGTGTTGATCGGTTAACGGCCGTGGAACCCAACGTACAGTGTTTTAAATTTTAACTAACTAGAAATAATCATATGGAGTGTTCGTGCGATTTTATCGATATAGATGCGCCTATTTCCCAGAATAAGAACTCTGACCACGTTACCGTTTTCATCAAACACACTCGTCCTTGGGCAGCGGCAATCACTTACATTTGCAACCCATTCTCGCCCTTTAGAGAATAATTTGAGTCATGCAAATGGTACACTACATACCAGACGCGTAAAGGTTCACACCATCCCAGCAACAAACCCGTTTCGACCTGTCATTCCTATAGGATCTATGAAGAAAGAAGTCTCTCTCATATTTGACCCGCACTCGTACCTCTAGTTGCCAAACTAGATACTGGAAATTATTATCCCACTTTCCTTAAAACGGTTTTTTATCGAGACATTGAACGATTAGTATTTACAAAAATATAGTGACTATCCATTATCAATGGAACACCCCGTACAATCGAAATCTGGATCTCTAAAAAAACATCGATTTAGATATACTTTGAATATTTTAAGATAAGGTAGTCCGTAAATAAATGCGTATCAGTATTTATATGTTATGTTAAGACTTTTCTATAATTGTAAATAATAATATTGATTCATAACACAATAATTATTTTATAGTACTATACACAGCTGTGACATAAGATACCAATTACTCGCTCTACTTATCTCGCGTATGATATAAACGTAGTTTTTGCTTGTGAAAATTTATGTTAGTAAATAATTAGCAGCGATTATTTCAGTTTTTTTTTAACCTATCGGATGTGCAATTGTCACTAGGTTAAAATAATTGGTAGGTCATCAACGGTGGTCTTTTTGGAATTAGAAAATTGAAAGTTTTGCTTGTAAATAGTATTATTTAATAGTTTAAATGAAAGTATCTATATCTATATGTATCTAAGGTAAAGGTTTATACATTTTTTTTTGTATTGCGAACATTAATTAATTAATTAAAGAGAAAACGAAGTCAAATCCACAAACTATAAAATTGTTTTGATGCTATACGTTTCGTGCTACAGCATTATCAGGTTTATAAAGAAAGTAACATAAAAATTAAAATTATTATTTTATTTATTAGAATAACCAAATCAAGCAATCTCGTAGATTCCAGATAGTGGTTTTGGATATCCCGTCAAGATTTTGTGTTCTGTACTTCTCAATAAATTTCCTTTCATGTAATAATTTTAAACTTCTTCACCAATCGAAGCATTACAGTTGTTATCAATCGGCAGTTCTTAGAACACCGTTTCTCCAATGCGAGAGTTCCCAAATATAATCCACTCTGTCTTATTTACATTAACGACTTTCTTTTCATCACAGACACTCCAATTTCACGAATGGACTAATTTTTACAATTTTAACTAAAAGCGGGCTCTGTTATAAATGACAAACTCTCAACGACCTATTCTTTCTCCATTTTTTTTTAAAAACAACTTAGGCAAATTTGTGCATCTAAAAACAGGTCCTGTCTGCTTTATCTCAAAGGAGTTATTTAATAAAAAAATCCCAAAAATATAAATCCTCATCAATCCTAAACGTAGGAGGTTGTGCTAACAAATACCACAAGAGATTTTAATTCTATCCCTCGTGACTCTTTAAATAACCAGGCCTAGAATTCACCTACCACAAGGTTTTTTTCTTTCCCTTCTGTAAGACTATTAATAAACTTTTAATTATTAACACTCACTTTGTTCTTCTTCTCGTAGTGCCTATCCGTTCCGGATGCTGGCTATCATATTGGCTATTCGCACTTTATTGACTGCAGCTCGGAATAGCTGAGTTGTTGACTGGTTGAACCAAGCTCGTAAGTTTTTCAGCCACGATATTCGTCGTCTGCCTGGTTCTCTAGTTCCATACACTTTGCCTTGTAGAATATTTTGCAAAAGTTTGTATCGGCTCTCATTACGCATTACATGTCCTAGATATTGTAACTTTCGTGCCTTAACCGTATCGAGGACTTCCCTTTTCTTGCCCATCCTTCTCAGCACTTCTGCATTAGTAACCCGGTCTGTCCAAGGTATTTTTTGAATTCTCCGGTACAGCCACATTTCAAATGCCTCAAGTTTCTTGGAGGAAGCCTCCGTAAGCGTCCACGATTCGACTCCATAAAATAGTATTGAAAACACGTAACAACGAAGTATTTTCGTGGTTAGCTGTATATCGTGGCTTGTGAAGAATTTTTTCATCTTAAGGAAAGCGGTTCTTGCCTTTTCAATGCGAGCTCTAATCTCAATAGAGTGGTTCCACTCATCATTAATGTTTGTGCCCAAGTATACGTAAATATTAACCCTTTCAGGGGAGTTCCATCTGCTAATAAGTTTCCACATATGTCTTGGTTTTTACTAAT
Organism: Agelastica alni; assembly: GCA_950111635.1. NCBI lineage: Eukaryota > Metazoa > Arthropoda > Insecta > Coleoptera > Chrysomelidae > Agelastica > Agelastica alni. The sequence continues at coordinate 43,036,341 of OX467709.1, forward strand.
TATCATAAACTTTGCTTTACTCTTGTTTATTTCCAGCCCATACTGTCAGCTGAAAGCTGTGATTCTGTCCAACAGAAGCTGCAACGTAGCAAGGCTGTCTGCGAAAATAACATTGTCATCTGCATACTTATGTTGTTTAACCGTTCCCCATTCAGTAGTATTCCGGCCTCAATATCTTGCAGCGCCTCTATAAAGATATATTCAGAGTATTAATTGAAGATGACTGCGGACAGTATGCATCCTTGTCTTACACCTCTTAGTATTTTTATGTATTCTGTTTTGTGTTCGTCTATCTTGACACAAGCCACCTGGTTCAAGTAGAGATTTCGGATGATCTTGATATCTTTTCCATCCAGGCCAGTTTTTTTCAAGACTTCCATCATTTTGGTGTGTTGTACTCGGTCAAACGCTTTTAAGTAATCGATAAAACATGCATACACATCATAGTTAACATCCCTGCATCGCTGAAACAATACTTGAACTGAAAAAAGAGCTTCCCTTGTTTCTACGGCACTTCTGGAGCCGAATTGGGACTGAGATATCTGACTTACTTTGAAAGAAAAATAGAGAACAAAGCAATTTTTGTAAATTTATGGTAATAAATTTGTATTTTATTACAAAAAATGTAATTTTTCTTGTTTAAAATAAAAAAAAAACCTAAAAAAACAATTACATAGAGACATAGAAACCAGTAATTTTTTCTGTATGAGTCTATGATTTTGTTAGTTTTTGTGTTATTTTTTGTTTAATAAAATTTCGAAGACGACTTTTTTTTTTATTTTACCCCAAAGCTGCATAAGTGTATTTCTCTCTCCGTTTAGCCGCGATTGCACATTAACGAGCATTCACATGCCCAGGCATTGTTTTTTGTGAATTATTATTGTTTATTTTTTAAAAATAAGCATAAACACAGCAGAAGCAAAGAAAGTATGTTCCACAGTATTTCTCAATGAGATACAAGCATTTGGTAAAGTTTGGCATACAGTATTTAAACTTATAATGAAGATAATAATAATCTAGACCAGGAGTGTCCAACATAACCTTATGGAGAGCCAGGTTTAATATTTTCGTAGCGGGCCAAAAATGTCCAATTCTAACTAAAATATAATACCAAAGTGAGCTTTAAATGTAAAGATAAAGGTATTTTTCATAAAAATGATTTTTTTTAAAAAATAGCGTCAATTGTGCTCAGTATTTCACCTAACGAGATAACTGACATCGTTTTTGCTTGCATAGTGCACCTATGTCAGCTGATATTTTAGAAGTGGTTACACGCAGAATGCCTGTAAGATGGTTGTCTGATAAAGATGATCTCGTTTTTAAATTGTTATGTTTCATGCGTGAAAAAAGCTGTTCGCAAGTATATGTACTACCAAATAAGTAAATTTGTTGAAGAGCTAATGTGGTAAGGTTGGGGTATTGGTTCGGGACAATGTACTTTTTATAAAATTTGGTGGTTTTTTGTTTCACTCAGTATTCCGGAGTGATCCCCGAGTTGCTTTCCATTAATTTGCTTTTCCAAAGACAGGAATCTGTAGGAGACTATCCTGGCCTCCCTCTCTAAGAGAATATCTAGGGGAGGAAGATTTGGGAGGTGCTCCATCGCTGCCGTTGGTTTGCTGGACCACCAGACTACCGAACCATACGTGACCATAGATATTATCATTGTTCGATAAATCCAGTAAATCTCTTTGGGGTTCATTCTCCAAGATTTGCCGCATACTCTTTTGAGATTCCAGAGAGAAAACCTGGCTTTTTGTATTGTTTTTTCCAGGTGGGCGTTCCAGGTAAGTCTTTTATCCAGAACTACACCCAGGTATATCACTTCTGCCGCAATTGGAATGCTCTCTCCGTATAGGACAGGCTGCCGAAGCTTATCTAGCTTTTTCCTTTTTGTAAAAGGAATTATTACAGTTTTCCGGGGGTTGACAGACAACTGTTCTCTTTCGCACCATCTGTATACTGTGTTGAGGGTTTCTTGGAGGACGTTTCAGATCGTCGCTTCAAATTTTCCTTTAACTATTATAACCAGATCATCCGCATAGCATTAAAAATCTGCTCCCTGCATGGAAAGCTCGCTCAGCAGAGAGTCGACTAGGAGTGACCACATTAGGGGGGAAAGTACTCCACCTTGTGGACACCCCTTCGCCGCCCAAAAAAAAGTATGTCAAACGAGAGATATGAATCTTTTTTAGAAATGGCATCGGACACAAGTATGAAGTCACTGTTCAAAACGACGCCTCTCAACGATTTTTGGTGCAGAATCCGTGATGAATATCCAATGCCTGCGAAAAAAGCTCTGAAGCTTCTTCTACCGTTCCAATAACATACTTGTGCGAATCAGAATTCTCAACCTATGCAGCTACAAAAACAAAATACCGCAATAGACTAGGACGCCGAACCTGATATGAGACTTCAACTCTCTTTTATCAAACCTGATATCAACCAACTAATGAAAAATAAAAACTAGTTTCATACCTCCCATTAGATTATTTTTTGATAAGTAACTGTTACATTGTACTCGTATTTGCTTATTAATAAAAAATGCACATTAAGACATTTTTGTTTTATTGTAGCGTTTCGTCAAGTATTTCGCTTTCCAAAAGGGTTCCGTCACCAAAAAAGTTTGAGAGCCGCTGCTCTATGGGATCACCCCATATGTCTTTTCAAAAGATACGACGATTGTATTTTGCACTTATTGTTAACGAAATATTTTCGATTTATTTAAAAACTAAATGACTCGATAACGTTTGTAGATATATTTTTATCGATTTTTACATCTTAGACATATCAAATAATAATAGGCGCCAAAAATGTTAAGATCCGCAAATAATAAACTATTTTGTTATGTTATCAATTTATTTCGAAAAACAATTGGGGCTTTAACAAAATAAAGTTATTTCTATAAAATAAAATTAGTCGTACATTTTATTTACTTTCAACGATTTTTCTTTATCAATTTTTATGAATTGTCTGCAGAAGAATTGTACAAATAGCCCGGTCAATATAGACATTTAAAATAACAAAAATTCCCGTAGAGCCAAATATTGGTGGAGAGCTGGTGTTTACCATAACAAATAAAGTTTTAAAAATCCCCATCGATCCTAAGTGTGCTACAAAAGTTTTTTGGATTTTTCTCGAAAACGGTAAGTTTTATCAAAAAAAAAACCTTAAACCAAAGTTGTAAATCTTAAAATTCTCTACAAAAATGGCCTTTATGATTTTTTTCCTAAGAGTTACCAATCCAGAGCCATCACTGAGTTAGCGACGGTAAACAAAGTCACTCTTACATGGGTTTCTGGGCATACAGGGATAAACGGCAACGAGGTAGCCGATGAACTGGCAAAAAACGGAACCCTGGTGGAACCAAGAAGCCAGTTGGTCGGATTTCCAATTGCCGAAGCAAAACATTTATTGAAATTAATCCTTGAAGAAGAACATATTGCTTAGTGGAATGCAAATATTGGCTGCAGAACATCAAAACAGCTGCTGAAAAGACCTCTCCAGAAGAGGGCTGACACACTCTGGACGATGGACCGGAGTAGACTAAGCAGCACGCTTGGGCTGCTTACAGGACACATCGAACTAAGGGCGCACCTCTTCAAACTTAAGCTGGCGGCCGAGAAAAACTGTCGACTATGCGGAGAGGAGGAGGAGAGCAGTATACACATTCTGTGTCACTGCCCGATGCTAGCGGGGTAGAAGTATCAAACCTGGGGCCGTATGATTATGGATCCAAGCGATCTAAAAGAGACCGGGCCAACAGAAATCCTGGGGTTTGCCAAAATCAGCGGACAGGAATTCTGATGCCCTGAAGACACAGCGGTAGTCACAGAGGATCAAAAGATCTAGGTGGCATAGGTGCCGATACCAAAGGCCAACCTCAAGATTGTAATGTAATGTAATGTACCATTCCTGAGATATCGCGATTCTAAGAGTCACATTATACATGATATGCACACATTTCCACGCCACCTATGAGGTAGTGTACTCGGCGCGTTTTTTTACCGTGGTTTTCCCTGTAGGCCTACTCCACTAACTGTCATTACAATTTTAGGATAATTTAAGGAAACAATACCCGTCAAGTTCTGGATATTACCTTATTATTGATATTGAGTATTGATATTGATTATTGGGTTAACTATTGTTTTGATTTCTTTAAATATTTTTATCAGATTCATACTCTTGAAAGTATACTTCAACAGTCATGTCTTCTTCGATTTCTTCTTCTTCCTCTTCCTCTTGCTGGATGTTCATAAATTGTTCAAATGTGGCTAAGTCATTGGTCTCTTCATTAAAATCACAGGAATCTTCCTCTATTGTACTTAACTGGACATTTGAGCAAGACTGACCTTGGCAATTGGCACACGCTGGAGAACACAGCAACCCGACTTTTTTAGAGCCACATTTGGCACTACAACCTTTTTTGCAATTGCAAAAGGAGTTTTTTTGGAGCAGGTGAAAGTAAAGTTTGAATCGGTTCCAGAGTATTATCTATCAATTTCCAACCCCAGTCTTCTGGGTTCAGTTGATTGCCTAGCCATGTTTGAACTTGATAGTATACTCGATACAAGTGTTGAATAGCAGAATAGCACTTGTTTCTTGTTTCGCGTATTTTTTACAAAAGTTAAGTATCGGTATTTATCAATGCTAGTAATTTTTTTGGAGCTCCATAAACCGCAAGAAGAAAGCGAATTCCTTCCATAATTATTGTTTGAGGTGTGGAATCATTTTCTGTAAATACTTTAGCGCAGTCAGTCTAATCTTTTTTTTCGAATAATTTAAATACTGACGTTTTGCCCCTTCTGTACATTGCTGACGAAGTGTCGCAGACGGTTATCGCATGTAAAAATAAAATATAGTTTTGGCATTTCGGATAGGCAGATAAACTTTTTGACGAATATATTTCTGTTCGCTGTTGAGCCCTTCCAGTTTTTAGTAAATATATAATTTTATCCACTGAAGTCCTTGCAGTAGTAGTATAATATATATAAAAGAGACACAAATAGGTATTTATACTTGTCTTAAGTGCCTGATTATGTATTTACGTGGCTTATATTTGCATATCATGTATAATGTGACTCTTAGAATCGCGATATCGCAGAAATGGTAATTCTTGGGAAAAAATTATAAAAACTATTTTTGTAGAAAATTTTAAGATCTACAACTTTGATTAAAAATTTTTTTTGATAAGACTTACCGTTTTCGATAAAAATCCAAAAAATCTCAAATTTTGACCTTTGACCCCGAATAACTTTTGTAGCACAAATAGGATGGATGGGGATTTTTAAAACTTTATTTGTAATGGCAAACTCACGCTGTCCACTAATATTTGGCTCTCCGCGAATTTTTGTTATTCGACCACTATTTTTATGTCTAAATTGACCGGACTAAAAATTAAAATAGATACGGGGCTTTTCTAATATGTCCCCGAATTTTCAATTTTGTTCCTATAGACCCAGGTAAGAATTAATTTTATAAAAACTTACGAATCTGTTTTCAGTAGTAATATCCCTAGGACATTGATAATAGACAAAATAATTTTTTGACAATCGAAAGCTCGTTCCTTGGTAACGGCCCGAAGCCGAAGGCTGAGTGCGTTACCAAGCAACGAGCTTGAGCAAAAAATGTTTGGCGGAAAATTTTTTGACAAAAAAAATTTATAGCTCAACTCAACGAAACATTTATTTATTTATTAAAAGTACAGTTATCAAAGTACAATTATTAAAATTTAACTTAACATTAGATTCGTTGCTGTTCTCTACTATAGAACTGAACTATTACAACGCATAATATTTATGATCTTGTTGTGGTGTTCTTGATCGAGATTTAAGTATGATTTTATAAAATTTTGATTGCTATGGCCAGTAATTTTCAGCAATTGTTCTTCTACACCACTTTTTGCCAATTCGGTAACAGCAGTTGATCTGTTTGGGTGATTTGTTATCTTTTTGTCCTTCACATTAAAGCCAATTGCCTCAGCAGCAGATTTAGTCCATCCATTTATTGTATTTCTTCCAACAGTTACATTATCGTACCATTTGTCAGTTTCATTTTTCCGGTGTCGATTTGGTTTTAAAAATAGTCATCTGCTTGTAGTTTCTTTCTGATTGCATCGCGGGCATCTCGGGCTAGTTTAAATACTATATTGTTATCATAATGTTATAGTCATTAGAGTACTTTTCTTGCAAAAGTTTGCACGAAACGTTTCACATTGTCTTCACCGTTGCTTCTTTAAATTCGGTCCTGTCTTTCTTTCACATATTGACCGCCCAATCTTTTAGTATCAACGCCAATTCATTCATATTCTCGTTCGCAGCAAAATTCCATAAATATTCTCCAAATATATTTGCTACCGTAGGTTGTATTTCTGGGAAATTTTTCTTTGATTAGCGCATTTATACTTCTACGAAATTCTAGTTCTTTCTTGGGTTTGTTGATTTTTAACTCTCGATACAGTAACAAAACAATGTTTATTCCATTACTTTTACACAATAAATTTTACTTTTATAAAGCACTTAGATATTCAACAACTATTTACATTTCATATATAATAAACACTTTTAAAACTAAACTGTCCTTTGTTACGACCGCTGCCTTTTTTATATTTCTTAATCATAATTCTAGACCATTTCTCGAACGATCCGTCGAACCTCCTGGAAGTCTCTAGGCACGGCGATGCAGTGTTCTAGACTTCGCCAGACCACGGCGGCGGCCGACAAAGCGGTCATTAATACGCACCCCAGCCGCGGTCGATCCTCGGTCGCCGACAGGACCGGCTTGTAACAATACATTGAACATTCGAATTGCCAAAACGTGACATTTTGAAATGATTGGGTGAAATTGTTTCATATGACACAAAATGACAAAATTTAAATGGTTGTTAGAACTGTCCAGAATGTTTCAAGATAATATACATTACTTGTTATAATTTATTATTATATGTACGTTATTTGTTAATTATTGTTACTTTCTGTTTTAATAATATATTTTTCTACGAAATCATACTATCTAATATGCATAAATTGCATATGTTCGTTTCTTCTTTCATTCTTTCTCTTTCTCGCTTAATTACATTACCCCAAAAAAGAAGGCAATGTTTGGAACGATAAAGATTAACATGACCCCTGCACGAGGATGTTACGCAAAACTGTAAAACATTCAACAAATTTTTTCATGTAAAAACACATAATAAAAGAGTACCTACAATATATTTTAATGTTAACGTGTGTCGTCATTCTTGCGCAGGAGCCATATTAATCTATTTTGTATCGTTCCAATTTTAGTTTAAAAAAAAAGCCACCACAAAAAACCATAAATCATAATAATAGTTATTATTATTGTTAAATTTGACAAATTAATTAAATAAGTTTGAGTCGCGTTCGGTAATAATGAATAAAAATTAACACTTGGTGGCTGTAGAAAAAAAATTGAAAATGCGGGGTTGTAACCAAACTTCACACGATCAACCGCCGGGCTAATCTAAAGATTGGCTGAAAATTTCATCAAAATCGGTCCAGCCGTTGGCTATAGAAAAGAAATAAGATCGGCTGAAAATTTGGCTACAGAAAAGAAATTGAAAATAATGCGGGGACGTATTAGTAAAGACCCTAGATACGATATCGTCAAGGTTAATGATGTTTTTTAAATTACCACGAGTCAAGACACGTTGTCAATATTTAACGTTTTTGATTCAGAAAATATAACAGACTAAATTAATAACAAACGAAAAAGTTCACAACATAGGTGCACGTGAACCGTGCCCGACAATGTTCTTAGGCATACATGTTATATTTATGTACTTTCAAACTGTTTTTATTGATAAATGGTTAATAAAATTTGTCATTATCTAATCAATAAACAAAACACGAAATGTTATTACCACTAATTAATTGTTTGCATTCATTACTATAGAAAATTTGGTTTGTTTTTACAATCATGATTTAAATCAATTTTTTTCTTTTTTATTCAGAACCAGATAACAACATAATATAAAAGTTTTCTCAAAAATCAAAAGAAGTATCTGCTTTTAGCAAAAACAAAAAAAAGAAGTACATAATTCCAAATTCTTAAACCAAACGTAACACCTAAATTTTATTACTGTATATTTTCAGTCTATTCATTTTCGTTATACAATTTAAACAAAAACACGAGTTTTCCTCCTTTTTCTATGCCTAATCTGTTTCTAATATCCGAGTGTACAAGACCAAAAGAGCTAAATACGTGTTCTACTAAAGCTAAAGAAGCAGTTGCACACAGGAACTGTTTTATTATTGGCAACTGTTTCAAGATTCCCGGCTCATCATTTTGTGATAACCACCATTGTCCGAAAACATAACTTGCTTAAATGGAGCACTGCGGGCATTTAACTTTATTACTAAAGGTAACAGTCCAGTGTTTTCATATAACTCGTTAATTGTTTCTAAAGCTATATTCTTTTTTTCTGGTGTTAACTGGTATTTTGTTTTTTGCGGATTCAACATATACGCTATAAAATAATATGGCGTTAGTGCTTGCTTATATTGATTATTAAATTGTTGTGTTTTTTGTAATGGTAATTCCACAGATTCATCAAAGATATATTGTAAATTTTTCCACTGCTCTACAGCATCTGCGATAGTAGCATTTTTCCTCTGCACAGTATCAAGAGCAACTGATATAGGTTTTACAATGTTTAAATAATCTTGCGCAATCGCAATATTTGAAACTTTTTGGTAAATAGTGGAATCAATCTCCTTTTTATTTTCTTCGCAGATTTTTAATATGATGTCCCACTGAGTGACATACATCTCTAAGCAGTCGCCAAGGCTATTCCATCGCACATCGCTTGGAAGGACTAAAGCGCTGCCTCCTGCTTGACTGAATTTAGCTCTAGCCAAATGGTTATTTCGAAAATACTTAACAATTTGGACCACATGTTCTTTAACGTCTTTAACTTGAAAGTTCTTGCACAGTAAATTAAAAATATGTGCAGAGCAGCCATAAGTTATAACTTTTTCGTTCCTTTTTTCTTCTTATGCTTTTCTCATAAGTGTCATATTTGCGGCATTGTCTGTAACAAAATATTTTACGGTACACTTGTATTTTAATTCACATGAAGAAATCAGGTCACAAACTATTTGAGTTAAATATTCTGAAGTATTTGGATTTCCTGATGTGTCTATAGTTTCGTATAGGAGGGCTTGTCCATCTTCAGTGGTTATCGTTGCACTATCACTGGTTCGTTGTGCACGTTTGACCACCCATCAATTGACATATTTACGGACTGTCCTGACAGGGAGGAGAAACATTTTTCTTTTTCCTCTTCATAGATTTCGTCCAAAAGACTTGTTGCTCGAATTAGTAGCAAAAATAGCCTTTACTATTTGTTCGTCAATTTTATGTTTTTCAGCAGTTGAAGTCCGCATTACAAAACCACTCATGGTAGGCTGAGTTTCGATTGCTTTCTTTTTTTGGACTGGCTCAAAAGTTGTTGGACTTGTTGGTACTTTCGGTGGAGTTTTTCTAACATATGAGCTCTCCGTCATGAGTGAACTACAACTTGAGGCAGATGAAGTGCTAGCAAAACTGTCAAGCGACATTCGACTCTCTGGAAAGAGAAATTTTAAAATTATCTCAAAAATGTATCTTCTTCTTCTCATTAACTTTCTAACCACGCGATCATTCCCGGGTTAATAATAAAAACCTTTATTAAATATAAATTAAATTAAATTTATAATTTAATTACCTGTATTCCTCTCTTGAGAATTGAAAACATCGTGGTGTGCTTTAAGTCTTTGGAGTAACCCTTGAATATCTTTCTTGCACTTTCTACGGCCCTACACCCCAATTTATTTGGATTTGTTGTCTTAATATAGAACTGCCATATTGGGTCCTCTTTTCTTCCACTCATTTGATTTTACTTTATTTATATGTTTTCATTTCACTTAACTAATCTAACTAGCGAAATGCGTGAAATTGTTGGGCAACGTCAATTTATAGGATGAGAAGGAAAACAAGCCTCGACAGGAATATTCTTGCTAAAAGCACAACAAACGCGTTCGTGCCTTACTCGGCAGTACTCGACACTGTATAGTGAGTGTATAGGACAGAAGGAAAACAAATCGCGACAAGAATTTTCTTGCAAGAAGCGCGACAAATGCGTTGTCACAAGTTTTTGAGCCGCAAATTGTATTATAATTTTTAGACTTATACATTAAAATAATAAACAATAATTTTAAAGAATCAAAATGTTTAAATTTTATATTCAAATTTAAAAAATCAAATAAATCGTGATTTTTTTAAAAAAATCGATGTTTTTTGATTTTTTAATAAAAATCATATTTTGTCCCACCCTGACTGTAACTATATTTACTCTAGAGTTCGATTATTTTAATTACTCTGTACAATAACTAAACAATTAATTCTATAAATTCTTGCAATCACTTAGATAATTACAATCTCTTTATAACACTTTATAAATAGCTGACTTCAAAAACTTAACTTCAAAACTAAACTAAACTACGACCTCGAGATTTCTTTTTATAAATCTGAATCATTTATTCTATAAAGGGGACGTCTATGCTGGAAGAACGAGGAATTAATCGAGAGAATTCTTGCCGCCCGCGGCTATAAATCATTCGCTCTTTTGATGATCCCGAAGCCGCTCCATCACCTCAAACCAAACAGGGACGGATTTCATCGCAATCCTTAACAGTATGAACCTTTATTGCGTTGGTTTTGTTATGTTTTTCTTTGGGAGTTCAAATTTTTAGTTTGTTTTTCAAAAGTTAATTTTATGTTTTTAAATTCGTAGAAGAATATTTATTTTATTTTCGGGACCGTTATAGTGAAAACATTTTTAGAAGAAAAATTGTTTATCTCTTGCACGTGCCGTAGTCATTTCCCTGATAGGTCAGACGTGCCACTGCCGCTAAAAGTTTTATACTGATTTCCAGCATCGCAGACACATGTCGACGAGATGCGTACTGTTCAAATCGGAGTCGTGTAATTAATTACTTGATTGTTTATCGTGAATATTTATTATATTTTGTGCTGGTCGACTGGTTTTCGTGCACCTCAGCGATTTGCATTGAAATTTCTATGTTTCGTAAATAATTTCCATTTCTGTAGATAAAAATCGATGTATGTATGTTTATCCATAAGGACTCCAAAACAGCTGGACCCATTTTGATGAAATTTTTAGCCAATCTTCAGATTAGCCCGGTGGGTCTCCTTGTAAAGTTTGGTAGTGATCGGATCAACAAAAGGGGTAGGAAAAATATGAAATATAAAAACTATCAAAAACTGCTAACATTAGAGCCAAATTCATAGTCCGATTTTATTAAAATTTTGTAAATGTGTATTCATTGCTCCAACATGAGAGATAGGATAGTTTTTATCCCGATAAGTCCCTACGAAAGGGGTTAGAGAGGGTTGAAATATAAAAACTATAAAAGATGGCCGATATTAGTGTCGAATTCATACTTATTCGGGTCGCTGAGTTTGATAGTGACATCCACAATTTTGTTAGCACCCCTACGAAAGGGGTGGAAAGAGGATGGAATATAAAAACGATCAAAAACTGCTGTTTCGAATTCATAGTCTTCGAAGACACTGAGTTTAATAGTAACATTCCCAATGTTAGCGCCCATACGAAAGGGGCACAAGAAAAAATATAAAAACTAATAAAAACTCGGATATTAGTGTCCAAATCATAGTTTTTGGGTCGCTAAGCTTGATAGTGATATTCCAAAGCAGGCAAGTCAACGTTCGGACAAGACAACATCTGCCGGGTCCGCTAGTTAAAAATAAAGGAAAGAGGAATTAAAAAATATTGTAAATAGATATTGAATTGTAAAATAAAAACAAATTATATACTTATCTTGACTTGAATATAACAAGTAGTTTATTAAAACAATTATTCTTAACGTTCTTATTCGAATGAAATTATTTTACGCACAACTTAATCGTATAATCATGATTAAAAACGTGCACATTTTTGTCCGAGATATGTTTAATCTAATAATAGAATTCATCAACACATTATGTGTTAGTAAAAAAAACTAATATCTGGTTAACCGATTTGAAATTTTTGCGTTTACTTAATTAAAATTAACCAATTATTACTACTACATCGTAATATGTAAATAACAAATTATGAATAATCTATAAACTGGTGAACTTGTCTTTAATCTTTGAACTTCAGACCTTCAATGTGTCCATTGATTTGCAGAGGCGCTCCACGCGTCTCTCGACTGAGGTCTTCCTTTCGTCCTTCTGTACAGGATATTGTTCTTTAAATAAAGATTTCTTTAATGTTTTGTACTCTCTGCTTTTTTAAAATTATCAAAGAATAATCAACAACCTAGACCAGGTTTATGGTGACTTTACGAAAATTAACAGTTCGTCTCGTTGATTGAAATGCAACGGTGCTTCTTGTGTATAAAACTATACCATGAAATCTGACGTATTATTGTAAGCTTAATCTATCACTTTAATCTCTTTAGTTGTTTGACTTGATGCAGTGTGGTAGCAAACTTTTCTTTCTTTACAGATACTTTTTGGCTGCATTACAAGAAACCTTTACCAATATGTACCTTTACAACGTGCCACATTAGGCAGATGAATTTATCCTCATCTTTAACACTGTCTCTCTTTGGTGTCTTCTTCATTGGTAGTTTCTTTCTGGAGTGTATGCAGTATCGAGTTTTAAAAAATAACCAAATTATAAAAACAAAATCAGTATTTACAATTCATATGTTTGTTATAGAAACCTCAGGAATAAAGCAAATCCATCATTTTATAAGCTCTCAACATTTTCTTTGTAATATTGGCTAAACGGCTAAAGAAATCGAAAATAAGCACATAAAAGATGTTTTGAATATTCAAACATTGTTCCAAAAAGCTTCATTTTTAGCAGACACAAACTCTTCCCAATTCAATTTTAATTTCATAGGCTATCCATGGTGCTAAGTACTAGTGCTAGAGCAAAGTGCCTTTGGTTAAAGTATTTCTTCAAATTACCTTAAAATTTTTTTTTACTTATCTTCTATCCACTTTAACCAGGTGTTCTTCTTTAGTCTTCTAAGAATATTATCACGTATGCTCACACCATTGTCCTTATACGTTGTCTGTAACCGATTTTATTTTAAATGTTTGTTGTTGTCTATCTTATTTGTTGTTAAATCTGTCTGTCTTCATATTGTTAATGTCCATGTGTGTGATTTGTATGTTGGGATTTTTAAAAATGTTCATTTTTATTGTTAGTAATTTCGTCCTTACTCAAACATTTTTTACAGACCTCAACACTCTTCTTTTCTTACAGTTTCATAACCTACCCAATGGGATTCCTCGTATTTAGCTGTTAATTTCTAGCTATTTCCAGCTAGTTGGAATTGCTACAGGTCACCATCGAGTCAATAAACATCTAGTAAAGATGGGTAAGGTAGAGAACGGTTCATTCAGATTCTGCGGAAAGGACAAAGAATCTGCACACCATCTTTTGATAGAATGTGAAGCACTGTAACAATTAAGATCGCTTGGTAAAGCAGTCACTACCTATCTCAGACAATATGATGCAAGATCACTAATTATGTGCTTCAATGAGCTCGAAATGGACCTAGAAGTAACACAAGGGATGATACAAAAGATCTTAAGGTCGAGGTGACCACGTGAAAAGAGAGTCTTCCGAAAACAATGCAGACTAATTTGGACTATCTGTTTGTAGAAAGACCAAAAGTGGCGCATCACTTACAGTTACACTCCAGCAGGAGAATTAAAATGACCACATTTCCAGTTGGATTTGATGCGTCGGAAAGAGATATCAACATGTTGGTAAGAGGATCGGACCATCGTCGTTATTTTAGCAAATCGATAAGCAGCTTAGACGACACATAGTCCAAATGGAGACGTTAAGCAATCCGCCTGTTAGACGAGCATTGATGAAGGTGGAACTAGAAGAAAAAAAACATACAGATAAAAATAAAACGACGACTTAAATCAACAAAAAACTCTGTCGATCGTTGTGGCAAAAAACTGATTCTCATCAAATATCTGAAGTATTTAGTTTTAAGATTTTACCAGACTTTAATTAATGGTTGATCAATAGTGATCAGTTTTAATACCTCAAACGCCGAACAGTGTCGTAAACAAAACAAAAAAATATCAAGAGAAAAATCTTCATCTCAAATCAAACAAAATTTCGGATTATTATCGTTTGGTAAAAAATTATTACAACTCGGGGAAAAACAGAAAATAAATAGCTTACCGTTATATTAAAAAAAAAACAAAGCAGATAAGTAAATTACTGCTTAACTATGAAGATCTTAGAAACTGTGAAGCAAGATCACTACTCAATATGGACCCAGAAGAAAGATAATAAATAACCTATAAGCGATGATACAAAAGACATTTAGGTCGAGATGCCAAATGGCTTTCGTCAGGCTTGATGCTATTGGTAATTAATAATAATAATAATCTGTACGCAAAAACATAAAAAAAACTACTTCGAGATACGTTCGCCAAGGTCGACCTCTACCGACTTCCGTCCATTCACACTCGCCTTATAAATTTGTTTCATCAATCTTCCTTCATCCATCCTTTCTACGTGTCCAAACCATCTAAGCATTCCTTTATCTATCTTTGTAACCACATCTTCTTTTACAACACAGCGTTTTCTTATCTCACTATTTTTTACTTTATCCAACCGAGTCACTCCGGCTATACTTTTCAGACTACTCATCTCCGCAGCATTAATCCTATTTTCATGCTTCTTCTGCCATATACTACCATATATAAGTGTAGGAACCAACACACCTCTATGCACAGCCAGACGTGCCTTTTTTGACACTTTCTGGCTGTTCATAAAGCTCTGCAGTGCCCCATTCATTTGTTTTGTTTGTAACAAACAAAAAAAAATACAGTCGAATTGAGAACCTTCTTTTTTGAAGTCGGTTAAAAATAGCTGTTAATAACGTGTAAAGAGAAAAAGAAAGTTTTTTTATTTGTACTATTTTTGTGTAAAGGTAATGCAATTTTTGTCCGAGTTGATAACCATTCTGCAATGTGCATGTTTCTACAACTTTTTTTGTCGCAAATCTTTCGGGAAATGCCGGTTTTCAAATTCTGATTGAATTAGTGTTTTCAAATGCTCAATATAATGAATCTTGACGGAGTAAACCTAAACCATACTGCAGAATACAGGGTTGTGATATCTGGCGATCGTAGAGGCACCTCATGGTTCTCCTAATCCATTCATTAATGTTTTCGTTTAGAAAGTCTCTCACAATAACTCCGCGAAGGTGTCGCCATTCAACTTTTCCTTAACCGGCTGCAGAGGTTCATAACGTAGACTATGTTTCAGTCCTAACAACAATTCTTGAAGCATATCTTGGTACTTTACAGAATTGACTTTACCATTAAACCTTACCAAATCATTACCCATACATGCACGTCAAGGGAGTTTAACTCTGTCTCCATCACCACTAGATGCAGTTGTTTCTGTTTACACTGCCTTTCACCCTAAACGTTGCTTCTTCGTTCCAAAAAATGATATTGGAAAAGTTGAGATCTTGTCGGATTGGGGACAACTTGCAGAATTTCATACAGCTGCCCGTATTATCTTCATTTAGGTCCTGAAGATAGGATTATATGGTCTGAATTGCAGACTTTTCTGAATTCTTCGTAATAGACTTTGATCTACCTAAACAAGGATATCCGCTACCTATCAATGTAATGTAAATTTGCTACATTTTCTTCATATTTTAAATATGAGCCCTGTAAATTTGTGACCAAAAATTTTAAAAGGAAACAAAATTAAAATAATCACATTGTTTTTGACAACTGCCATTTTTGTCATCAATAATTTACATCATTTTTATCGTTAAGATCTCATTTTTTAGTTACTACAGCAAAGGTATGCCAAAATATTTTGGGTCGGACGGAAGACTGACGGTTGCCACGCCAACAGCCGGTTTAACCCTCACCAGTCGCTTTAGATTTTTCACATCAAAAATTACAAAAATCGCTGTAATTATAGTAATTTTTCCACCTTTTTTTATAAATAAAAATTGTTAACATGTAACAAAATATTTTTATAACAGGGCAGCAAATAATGAAAAATGCCGAGAAAATGAATCCCCGACCTACGCTAATGTGATACGCATTATCAATTTTGGATTTTGGCGCGTATTGACTTATTTTATCCTTATCGAAGACAAAGTTATAATTATTCGGATATTCCAAAGAAAATTCCAATCGTCGAAACGACAACGTACCGACAACATACATCGCATAAACGAGAAGTGTTTTCAAAAATTCATTTTCGCGGACGCGCGCTTCTTGTAATATGGTAGTAAGAAAATATCTCTTCGTCAATTTTTTCATTTTGTCGGAATTGTCGTATTTTTATGCGATTTTATATTAAGCATATTCTTGCTTTATTAGTTTTGGTATCTAGTCGATAGATTAAATAAAATATGCCGAATTTTAGTAGAAGACAGTTCGCGACTTTACTCGTCATTGGAATTGCTGATTTTTGCAATGCTATTTGTGTATCTCTGCAGGCGCCTTTTTATCCACAAGTGGTAAGTGTGAATAGATTAAAAATAATACACAGCTTTGTTCATTATACAACTTAAGTTGAAAGCATTTGAAAAAAAATTTATTATGTTAATTTTACGAAAAAAAGTTATTCTGCATGGTGGGTAACCATTCTTTTAGTCATATACGAAGTATGTTAAAAAATATGACTTTCACCCAACAGTAAAATACCTTTATTTTTGACAATTTCGAAAACTGTTACCTACTTGGAAAATCTATTTAGAATTGTAAACTATTTGCTAATAAACAGCTATCTCTTTATTCATAGCAGATTTTATAATCTTTACTTTTTTAACTTCCGTGTTGCAGCATTTTAATAATGGGTGGAAGCGTTACTGACTTATTTTTGACAATATTTAAAACTGTTACCAGAAAAATGTATTTAGAATTGTAAACTAATTTATAATTATCACTTTATTCAATAACAAATTTGACAATCTTTCCTCTTTTTAATTTTTGTCTTGTAGCATTTTAATGATGCATTGGGGTGTAAGAATTAGTGAATAGTATTATAGGGAAAAGGTATTGGGACTATTTTTTATTTTGTTATTAGTTACAATTTATTTTAATTTATCATTAAAATCCCGCAGCTCAGAGGTAAAAACAAGTAAAAATTGTCAAATTTTTATTGAAGAGATAACTTAGTTATTCTAAATAAATAGTTTGGTTGCTTATTAGGTTTTACAGCACGCAGAATTTTTTTATGGAAAATAGCTTTTTTTTAATGATACCTAAAATAGTTTCCCATATGCTTGAGTAGACTTTGGATTCGATCGTCAGAAAAATTGGAAAAAATTATGGAATGTTTTAAAAAATATCGCAAAACAAATATTTATAAAAAATATCACCAGCAAAACTGTTATCGACAGTCAGTCAACTTACAGTTTAAGAAAGCAACCCGATTTTAATTACAATATTAATCAAAATATATTTACAGAGTGATTCACTTCATAATTGAACTTAAAAATTTTGAATTTGGAAAAAATTTATAATTTACAAGGTGATGCATAATTATTGGGACATGGTTTAAGGGCGGGTAATTGTTATCAAAATTGGCAGAGAGGCATAACTTTAGACAAGAAATATTATTTTGTTTATTTTTTTACATTTTGTTATAGGGGACGACATGTGAATGATTCCTGATGATGAAATTGACTGGTAACTTTTTAGTAATTTTGATTAGAAAATATGACGCAAACATTTTTTACGTAATATTGGTACTCCTGTTTAAACACGATAATTTCATTCGTTTTCGAGAAAAACGCAATTGAACAATTCAGAGTCTCAGAAATGGATTTCAAGTAGTTACTTGACAACAAAAAAACTTGTAACATAAGGCTTCTATTTCTACGATAAATCAGAATTAAAAACAATTTAACATGAACATAGCAAACTCAAATTAAATGTTCTACGTGACCTTTTCCGACTTTAATGCCTATTCCAATTCTTTTAATGAAAGACTTTCGGACTTCAAAGAAAATATTATTCTGTCCAGTTATGAAATTGGCCGTATTTTGTATCTTCCTCCAGAGTTCGTCTCGTGAATTAATTTTATTGGTATAAACTAATGCATTCATATGTCCCCAAACATAAAAATCAAGCGGGTTATTACTCAGGTTTTCTTGGTAACCATTCAACATCACTTTCTCTGCCAATCCTTTGTTGAGCAAATATGTCAATTAGCTGATTTTCAACACCTAATGGGAAATGAGGTGGAGCTCCATCTTGCATAAACCACATTTTTCTTCCTACATCTAGTGACAGATTATCCAAAATATTACTAACAGTATTTTGTAAAAAAATATAAACAAGACAGGGCAGAGCATATGGCCCTAGTAGTTAAATAATAAGGTTGCCTGTAATGTACACCATACATTAAATTTAAACTCACGCTGAAAATGTCTATCTTTAATAGCATGCGGGTTTTCTTCTTCCCGGTAATGGCTGTTTCGCCAATTAAAACCTGCTTGTCTTCGCAGAACTGTAATCGTCGTGGGAGATCTCTTGGAAGCAAATTTTGAGCTGGAGTGAAGGGATAAGGGTAAAACGATGAAATATATTTGCAAAAGTTTTGTGATTTAGTTGCCTTCTGCCTGGATATAACAATTTATACCTTCTTGCTGCAGAGCGACCGCAAACATTTTCTTGTGCATATACACAAATCATATCCCGCATTTCTTCATTCGCAAAATGATTGTGACGAGTCATTTCAATCGAAAAAGAATATGATAGCTTTAAAAAAATGCAACAATAGACTAATATAACAGCAACAATAATTCAATCACAAGAAATGACATTTACCAGTAACAATTATCTGACAGTCCAAGCCACACTCCTAATGAATAAAATATTTGAAATCCCCTTCTGGGACTCATAATTGTTAAATTGCTTTTTTCTCGAAAACGAATGAAAGTATCATGTTTACCAATATTCTAATCAAAATCACTAAAACGAAGTTTCGTCAAAATAGTTACCAGTCGATTTCATCATCAGGAATCATTCACATGACGCCCCCAATAGGAAAATGTAAAATAATACATAAATTAATATTCCTTGTCTAAAGTTATGCAAACATTACATTAAAATTGATTAATTCTTACTGGGTGTTTGGAGTTTTAATTTTTATGCAAATTAAATATGCAAGAAACGCCTTTTGCTATTATTTATATTAATATAATATTAAAAATACTTTCAGGCACAGAAAAAAGGATGTTCAGCCACCGAATTCGGATTAGTTTTCGGTATTTTCGAGTTTGTAGTATTTTTGATAAGTCCAGTATACGGACGTCATATAAACAAAATTGGACCGAAGCGGATGTTCAACGCAGGAATATACACCATTGGGATATGCGCCATTTTATTCGGGTAATTATTTAAGTTTTATTCGTTGCAAAAATTAAAAAATATATGTATATTTAAATCGTATTGCAGATTGTTGGATAACATTCAAGGAAGATACACCTTTATAACGGCTAGTTTCATAATTAGAATAATAGAAGCTATGGGTAACGCTGCTTTTTTGACGGCCAGCTTTGCGATAATTGCCAAGGAATTTCCAGAACATGTGGCAACAACATTTGTAAGTAAATTTGTACCATAATTTTTTTTTTTTAAATTTCACATATAAAACAAATCTTTTAATAATAATTAATGACCCAACATTTTTTAATAAAATTTACAATCGAATTACAAAAAAAAATAACTTATACTGCATCAAAAAGTCTGCATCATATAGGTAAAAATTTTATAATCCATTTGTCAGAAAACAGAAAATTTTATTCCTAATAAATAAACATGTCACGCATTTTCCTCGTATGGGTAGAAGGGTTCTCACACACGTCTTTCGCTTCTTCTACTTTAATCAGCGCTTTCATAAATGCTTATCGGTTGCTGGTACTCTGGCCTTTCGATCTGATCTGATCGAGATACGTTCGCCTTTTAAATATCAATCTTCTTTCTTCATCAATCCTCTCTACGTATCCGAACCATCTAGTCATTCCTTTATCTATATTTGTTACTACATCTTCTTTCACACAACAGCGTTCCCTTATCACACTATTCCTAACTTTATCCCTAAGTTTTACTCCAGCTATACTTCTTAAACTACTGATCTTCGCAGCATTGATCTTACTTTCATGCTTCTTTCACCACACTCAAATTCACTGCCATACATAAGTGTAAGAATCAACACACCTTTATGCAAAGCCAGCCGTGCCTTTTTTGACACTTTCTGGATGCTCATAAAGGTATACAGCGCCCCATTCATTTGTTTCCCGGCCAACACCCTTCGCTCAATATCACATTCATACTTTTTATCTCTCGTAAACTTTGAACCCAAGTATACAAACAATTTCACTTGTTCAATTCTTTCTCGTTCAATTAGCACCTCGCAGTCTGTCATGCTTTCTTTTCTTTAAAATATAATTACTTTCGTCTTTTGTTCACTTTCATCCCTTTGACTTTTAGGGTATATGACCTGATCATCGGCGTAAAGGTGCCATTATACGATCAAATCATTTATTATCAATCCATACGCACTCTTTTTTAAACTTTTTAACAACCGTCTATAAATAAGTTAAACAGCCATGGCGAAGCCACTCATCACTTTTTAACACCTGTCTAACACCTTTTATATATTTGTTTAAGGTATCTATATGTATGTATGTATGTAAGATCAGGTCACAGAAATATAATAAATACGAGAATGTCAATAGATACATCCGATATTGAGTTAAAATGACCCTGTTGGAAATTGGTGCTTCCAACTGTACAATTCCTCTCTAAAAAATTCCTTGATTTTTAACGCTGCGCAGTACGGCCCTGACGCCGACAAAAAATCATCTAAAAACACGTGCATTCATTATCCCTCCAGAATATTACGAAATCGTCGCGCGCAATTGTAGAAATCAACTATACGATCTCGTGAATCACACTAAGCCACGTCTGACCGGACTTCCGGTCTCTAGCTCTCTTTCGCTTTTCAACAGCCGGGCGATGCACAACGCTCGCTTTAAGAGCACCGCTGCCTCTTTCGCATTTCATCAGCCGGGCAATGAGCACCGCTTCGATCTCTTTCGCATTTCATCAGCCGAGTAATGAACATCTAACAGCGTTCAGAGCATCGCTTTAAAACACCACGTGGTAAAATGCATATCAATATAATCAGATAAAATAAATTAAATTCAAGGCTAACAACCAGTGAAATTATTCTGAAGATACAGGAGGCTTAAAACTGTAAGCTCCATGTATTAAATTACACAATATATTCTCGATGACAAGTGTGTTGTTTTATTTACTGTGATAACAAAATTCACGGCGATAAAAGACAGTAAGCCCTTCAGCCTATAGTAGGTAAAAAACCAATCGAGCCAGCTTGACTGAATTATCGAAGGAATCCAACATCTACGTTGCGGAAGACGTCGTCGAATAGCAAGATTGAGTCGAGGTATCAGAGGTTAAGGTGAAGCGCATTTCCTCAGCTTTACGCTTCAACGCCGCCACCTGCTAGCTTCTCGTCGTCGTCGTCCGTCGCTCAGACCCCACATAGTGAACCAATCACCTACCCCTTGCACATGCACATCTTTTCTTGCCACATCGTTGCCAAATTCTTTTTTTCTTGGTATTTTTCAGATCAAGTTAGAAATAAAATATGTGCTATTAGGGCAAGTAATTATAAAAAATCAAGAAAATCTGGCAACACCACCGCAACACCGGCAACACCGTACGTGACTATAAAGAAGCAAAGAAAATAACAGTGTCGTATTCGGGTTTAATGAGTTGTTGATATGTTTTCCTGTTTGCTGTCGTAAAATCGCTTGCATTAGTGCTCCGTTTTTTGTGTTTCCTCGTTGTTTTTATAGACATTGAATAGTTTTGAAATTCCTGTAGTTTAGTTTTTTAAGTTTTTACTTTAGTTAATTTTAGTAGTCTTCCAAGTGCTTGGACAAATTCTAGACACAATAAAGTGCATGGTTCCCAAGTCTTACCCTGGTGATACGTTTGAATATCCCGCTATTTATTGCGCAAACTCAGGGGTAGGTAAATCGCCCTATGGGGTACCAAATTATATATCACTGATTGGCGTTCCAGTATTTATTATATTTCTGTGGATTGGGTATAAAAAAAAAAGTTATTGACGGAATTTCGGACGACAAAAACGAAAGTATAAAATGTTTTGACCAAGTGTTAAAATTGTTGTTCTCGTTATCAATATTTTTAAAATAATACGTTTTGTATGTATAAACAAATTGATTGCAGGCATTACAGTTTTTATGATGGGCGTTTTTTTTACGAAAATATTTATCATTATTTTATCAATTAGCAGAACATTTTGTTTTTAACAAAAAATTTTATTTTAGGCTTGTTTGGAAACTTGCTTTGGCATGGGATTAATTATTGGACCAACTGTAGGTGGCGCCCTCTTTCAAGCGGGAGGTTATACTCTGCCTTTCGCTGTGATGGGAACTACGCTTTTATTGGCTGCAATTTTAACGTTATTTGTGTTGCCTAACCACGACAGATCGGATGACGAAATTCATCCGCAAAGTAAGTATTGTTTTAATAGCTGCATATATTTATTATTACAATTTATTTAAAAATAACACTGGATATTTATCAATTTCTATGATTTCTATCGTAATGCAAAAAAAAATTAACCCACAGATTTTTAAAGTTTATTTTTTAAATTCCAGAAATGATAAGGGCATTAAAAATTCCTGGTATATTTTTGGCTGCTCTCAGCGTGGTGATAACAAGTTTGTCGATTGGTTTCCTGCAAGCGACTCTCGAGCCCCACTTACGCGATTTCAAACTGTCCAATGTGATTGTGGGCGTTATGTTTGTCATCAATGGTGCAGTGTATGCGACGTCTGCTCCCCTGTTTGGATACTGCTGCGATAAGTTACAGATCAACCCGAAAAAAATAACCATCGTTGGTTGTGCGTTCGTTGCATTAGGATTCGCATTTATTGGACCGATTCCTTTTTTCCCATATCAGAAGTAAGTATGACCTTTCGGCATTATAAAGGTACGCGATTCTCTTATCTTGGACACTGGCTGTACTGCCCTTATCCAAGAAAATATATAAAAAGGTTTAATAAGAGCCCAATGAACTCGGTGGTTGACCATTCACGGGAATTATAACCATCAATCCGATGAACTCTGTTAGAATGTTTAACGAACGCACGTATTGTCTATATTTCACGTCGCTCGTTGAAATAGCAATAATCTATTTTGTATATGTTGGGGTTCAACCTTCTGGGAGGATGACAGTGTTTTATGTTAACTATTGTTAGTTGATGTCGCTGAACTTGTTTAGTCAGCACTCAATCGCCGGTCAAGTTCGACGATGTTAGTAAACAATTATAACGATAGTCGGGCATATAGAATTAATGTATTTTAAGGACAACGTTCCTCTTTTATTTAACAAGAGTTTCCTGTAACCTTAACGTACCTACCGAGCAAAGGACCTAATTACCACATGGCGATCCAGATATATTATACTCGCAAAGAAGGGAGACCGGGGTAGTAACGGCCCTTTAAACATGGAGCCCTATAATTTCAGATATTATAAAAATAAAAAGCATTGCAAGTTATTTATTTAAAGGGCGTTTATTAAACTTTAATTTTTTTTTGGAAATAGTAAACAAATGTCTATATTTATCTTAATAAATCTCAAAAATAAAAAAAGTGATATTGCTCGTATACCCTGGATAATATGGGTATTATTATGACATTAAACTTAAATCTAGCACAAAAGGAACAAATATGAAGGGATTCATTATCATTGTCATCTTCACCTGCGCGTTAGCAGTGAGCCCACTTCTTAGAGGTGCGGTAAGACACCCAATCTTCAGTAGAATTCATTCATTTGTTTGTCCCACAGCTTTCGGAATACATATGATAGTAATAAAACTTTGAAGGATGATGATGGACCTGGAGATGGCGTTTCTGGGCGCTGTATATCGATTATACAGACTGAGTGCGTTGTAGGATATTTGGAGTGCTGTACCGGGTTCCCCTACATAAAAAGAGATTGCTTCCTCCTTATCACATCTTGTACATTAAGAGCTTGGTGTCGAGCCCATAATATGAAGGTGTCAATTGAATCGACACCTGTTAAGAAACTTGTGATTGTCCGACAGTGGTTTATGCTCAATGAGAGAATTTCTTTGTTGATCTTATTGAATGGCTCCTTAATAAAGATCTTTGATTTCTGCATCTCCTCTGTGGTCCGCTAGAAACTCCACAGTTTCCAATTAGATCCGCATGCGTTAAACCATTTTTTTTTTGCAGCTACTCATCTTTTGGAAAAAATGGGTTTTAGTTTTCGTAATTCCATTCCAATTGGTGCATGATTTGATTTCATAAAATCTTTATATATAAAAATTCATCTTTCCTATGTTTGTATCGGCAAAACTCAAAAATTAGTCGATGAATTGACTTGAAATTTTTGCAGGACGTTGCATTTTAATAGAAAAGTGTTTTTAAATACTTTTTATTTCTAAATTTCCACGAAAACAGCAAATTTTAAGCGTTTTGCGAAGTTTAAATAAAAACAATTTGAAAAACAAAAAGATAATAGAAATAACCCATAAACATACATAAATATAGTCACGCCTTTTTCCCGTAGGAGTAGGCAGAGACCACTTCCTTCCACTTGCTACGGTTCTTACACACATCTTTTTCTTCCTCTACATTCATCAGTGTTCTCATGCATGCTCGTCGGTTGTTGGTACTCTTGACCAGGCCTTTCTTCAAAACAATGTTGATCACATCGAGATATGTTTGCCGAGGTCGACCTTCACTGACTTGTCCATTCACACTCGCCTTATAAATTTGTTTCGTCAATCTTCCTTCATCCATCCTTTCTACGTGTCCAAACCATCTAAGCATTCCTTTATCTATCTTTGTAACCACATCTTCTTTTACACCACATTGTTCTCTTACCTCACTATTCTTTACTTTATCCAAACGATTCACACCGTCTATACTTCTCAGACTACTCATCTCCGCAGCATTAATCCTATTTTCATGCTTCTTCTGCCAATCCCAACATTCACTGCCATACATAAGTGTAAGAATCAACACACCTTTATGCACAGCCAGACGTGACTTTTTTGACACTTTCTGGCTGTTCATAAAGCTATGCAGTGCCCCATTCATTTGTTTTCCTCCCAACACCCTTTGCTCAATGTCACTGTCCCCAAGTACACAAATTCATTTACTTGTTCCACTCTTTCTCCCTCAATCGAAACTTCACAGTTTGTCATGCTTTCTTCTCTTTCAAAAACCATTATTTTTGTTTTGCTTACATTTATTTTTATCCCTTTGATTTTCAGGGCATAATACATAACATTAACCATCGCCTGTAACTCCTCTTCAGATGACTTGATCATCGGCGTAAAAAAGGCATTTGACGATCAAATCATTCATTTTCAATCCATACGCACTCTCCTTTAAATATTTTAAACAATCGTCTATGAATAAGTTATACAGCCACGGCG
This sequence comes from Agelastica alni, assembly GCA_950111635.1. Taxonomy (NCBI): domain Eukaryota; kingdom Metazoa; phylum Arthropoda; class Insecta; order Coleoptera; family Chrysomelidae; genus Agelastica; species Agelastica alni. The sequence continues at coordinate 43,061,927 of OX467709.1, forward strand.
AAGTCACACATCCCTACTACCGCTCACTCCATACATAGACAATGTCGACCACAATTCACTCCTTACCACTGTGTCATAGGCTTTTTCCAAGTCTATAAAAGTGCAATAGACCTTCTGACTTTTAGCCCAGAATTTTTCGACATACCTCGTAATGAAAAGATCTGATCCATACATCTCCTTCCTCTTAATCCTTTGGTTTTTTCAGGGAAATCTGACAAATGATTATATATGTAGGTATAACATTTTTTCACTTAAAAACATTGCTATTTTTACTTATTTGTTTTCAAATATATCAAATACTTATAATTTTTATAATTTTAACAATAAACGTCAATAAGCGACAATCTCAACCATTAGTATTAATGTAGATATTAAAAACAAACGTTAGTGCTGAAAAAAGGTGTTACTGTGACCAGTTGATTGAGGTGTAAACTATTATATTTGGGTTCAGAATGTACGAGAGACGGAAAGTATGACTGTGACATTGAGCAAAGGGTGTTGGCAGGGAAACAAATGAATGCATAATTTTATGAGCAGCCAGAACGTGTCAAAAAAGACACGTCTGGCTGGAGTGACTCGGTTGGTTAAAGTGAAGAATTGTGAGATAAAGGAACGCTGTGGTGTAAAAGATGTGGTTACAAAGATAAATATAATAATGCTTAAATGGTTTGGACACGTAGAGAGAATGGATAAAGGAAGATAGACGAAACAAGTCGGTAGAGGTCGACCTCGGCGAACATATCTCGATCAGATCAATATTGTTTTGAAGAAAGGGCAGGTCAAGAGTACCAACAACCGACGAGCATGTATGAGAGCACTGATAAAAGTAAGGGGAAGCAAAAGATGTGTGCAAGAACCGTAACAAGTGGAAGAAAAAGACATGACTATAATATGTATGTAAGTTCAATCAAAAATTGAAATTGATTTGTTTTCTTCTAAGAAGTGATTAATAAATCTGTTTTCGAAAAAATAAAGGTGAGGTTATTTCATAATGAAGGCTGTATTCAATTTATTTGTTTTGTTTTAAAAATGATTATTTGCCCGTTTTTGAAAATTATGTAAATTACTTATATTTAGATTATTGCATTTAAAAGTGTGCGGTTTGAATTTAGAAAACGAATGTTTCTCTCATGGGCAATTATATTATTAGGTCACATGCTCCAGACTCGATAAACCATCTGATTTTTATGTTCATGCAAAAAACGAAAAAAACAAAATGTAGTCCTTTACTATTGTTAGAATTTTAGTGAAAATTTTTTTTTCTTACTTTCCTTTTATTCCTCAGCTAGCCACAACAACGCAAAGTACCCTACTTTGTTAAATTGAATTATGTGTTTTCTCAGTAAATCTATGTTCGTTAGAATACTTTTATTTACTTACCTAATAATTTATATCAGACTGAGCCACAGTTGAGGGTTGGTGGGTTTAGCTAGTAATTTTATAAAAGTCATGAACAGTTTTGTTAAGAAATTTACAACCCACTATTGGTCATAAATTAATAACAAAGAAATTTATGGTGAATGTTTAAGTAGTAATAATAAGAATTTAACTAAGATTGACATTTCTTTTGTAACAAAATTCTTAAATATAGATAAATGTAGATTAAACACTGTTGGATCATTCTATAATTTAAAATCATTCAATGACACTTGTAGTGTCTAAAATCTATGAACTAATTAAAAAACAAATCAAGTTTAACATGCTCAAACTATTAATTAGGTGTAGGTAATATTCGTGTTTTGCATTATTAGGTGACCGGAATTAATTAATTATTGTTTAATTTAATTAAATAGTGTTACATTTTTTTGCTCCACTTGGCAAAATACTAAAATACGTTTAACCATTTAATTCTAAAAATAAAATAATACATATTTCCCGTACATAATATTAAAAATAAAACATTCTGTACAAAATAAAAATAAATATGTGTATTGTATCATCATTATTAAAAAAAACTCCTAGACGAGCACTTTTACTTAGTCTTTTTATTTTGTTTTAGGAACATTTGGTCAATAACTGTGGGGTTGGTTCTTCATGGAATTGGAATGGGGGCGCAGCTGGTAGCATCATTTTCAGATGCTTTGGCCACGAGCTTGTAAGTGAAAAATTTTTTTTTTAATTTTTAATACTGGTTGATTATTTTTTTATATAAATTGACGTATTTACAGATAAAATTAGTTATCAAACATCAACAAAATATTAGACAAAACAAATAATGCGATAGGAGAGATTTGAATTCTAAATATAAAAAAATATTAAAAATGTAGAATCACGAATTGGCGCCGACCATACATTTGATAAGAAAAAGTTTTAGAAACGCAATTACACCAACTTCTTTGTCTCCTGATCACATATTATCTTTGAACTCTTAGCACGTACCTACTGAAGTCAAAAAAGTTACATATTTGTAAAGGAATTCACAATTTCCTCGAGCGAAGCTCGATACTTATTGCTATAATTAATTAATTTTCATAATTTTGTACGGACATTGGTTACAATAGTTAGAAAAAACATATTGGAATTAAAATTATTCTTCAGACTTAAAAACAAAATTGTAACGTTGAAAAAAAATTATAGTGTAAATAGGACACTAGTAACGAAATTAATGGTGTAAGTGCGACAGTAGTAGCGTGTGTTGCCTCCTGGACTTCGTATCAGCATTTATGCTTCTAATTAAATTTTGGATAAAATCTTAAGGAATTTGTTCCTATGCTGTGATAACTGCATTTTCAAGTTACCTCAGGTTTCTAGATGCAGGTAATTGACGTACTTTGGCACTCACATTTAAAATATCAACGAAAAGTATAAAAAATGTTGGAAAATAATTGATTACGTTTGTTGTTTACATTTCACCTAATAAAAAATTTAACGATATAATTTTATTTTTACACGAGAGATTATTTGTATACAGTAGCAAAAGTTCAATGATTTTTAAGAATAATAAACATGAACTGTCGTTGTAAATTTTGCAAAAGATGAATTAATGCTATTGATTACAGTGCAACAGAAGTAACTTGGCTGGCGAAGAAACACAAAATCTGCGCATAACGAAAACATTCGAATAACGATCCGATCGGCGACGACGAAATTTTTCAGTAATCGCGAGTCTCTAGTACAATCGGAGGAAGATGTTTACGAATGTGAAGTATATTCAGCCAAATATTTGTTATTTTAGAGGCTAGTCGCCCGCCAAGCTGCTTCTGTTGCACTGTACGTACTTCAAGAAGAATTTCAACTGCAAATTAACAACAATCCAAGAGATTATACTACCATATAGATACAGTATCCATAAGATACCTTGTTAATGCTATTTCCAACATTATTGTAACATACTTTAGTTATCATCAACCAATTGTCACAATACCGTTACAGGCATCTTTCAATATTAACTATTACAAAAAAGACTGAAAGAATTGAGCCTTCTCAATTTTTAAGAAATTTTTAACTTTATCTGAATATTTTGTTTTTGGTCATGCCATATTTATTTCCTTTAATAAACCATCCCTTTATGCATATTCTAAATACTAAATAAGAAATACTTTGTTATTTTAATTTTTGGAGAAGAATAAATTTTTTGAAAACTCAGTGATTTCCTCTTATAAATAACAAATCAATGAGTATTATATTAATTTTTAAATGGACCTAACATATTAGTTCAGAATCAAGATAATGCAAAACTTGTAAATATATGTGTGTACACGAATTTTATCTAATATATTTAAATGATTGCAGTACTCATGGATTTCCTAACAACATTGATACGTACGGTATCATTATTGCTTTGTGGACAAGCAGTTTCGCTTTGGGCGCTTTCATCGGACCTTCCTTGAGCGGAATTTTATTCGACGCCATTACATTTCCATACGCTTCCTTGGTAGTCATCATTATTCACATCGTCGTAGGTATAATCATATCAGTCTACCTCGTAAATAGGAAGCCCAGGCCTTTTTATACGGAAGTTAAAGATAACGGTTGGGTTAGCATCGATGAAGTTAAGAACGGTCCTACGATGACTTTTCAACAAACCATTCTAACGGATAGTTTAAAAGGGTAAGCATCGTTTTTTATGTATTTTTGTGACAAAAGTACGCTAATACTCTAAATACTATTACCTAAACTAACTACTCTAACTTAAAAATTAACTAAAATGCTTTATCAGTTCGAAAAGACAGCTGCCAAATACAACATGGAGATATCGGTAGCAAAATCAAAAGTGCAATCTCAAAAGAGCCCAGAAGATGTAAATTGGCTATATACAATAAACCAGTAGAACAGGTTATGAGTTTCAAATATCCCGGCGTCAACATCACGAGCAGCAGATACCTCAAAGAAGAAGTAAAGGCTCAAACAACCAAAGCAGCTTTAATATCAGGATTCCTTAGAGATATAATATGGCGAAACAAGCACATGTCCATTGAAAGCAAAGTCCGCATATATAAGAACTGTGTGAGACCTGTTATGACCTACGCTGTAGAAACAAGAGCCGAAAACTCCACAATAAAAAGGATTATTCGTACAGCAGAGATGAGGTCTCTAAGATCCATAGCAGGCTACACACTAAGGGACAACAAAAGAAACTCTGCGATGTCCAAGACATAGTTAGATGTTCCCGAAACAGACGTCGCGAATGAAGAGATCATGTTGAACGGATGGACGACAACAGATTGCCAAAGATTGCAAGGGATGGTCTCCCAAGATCCAGCAGCCCACCTGCACGTCCACCCATACGTTGGTATGAAGCTGAAATCCATCATTCCATCTACAACTCTAAGAAATTAGAGAACAAGGCAGATGCCTTACAAAAAGGATGAAGAAGAATATGAAGAAGTATTTCCTGAAACTTCTAGTCGATCAAAGCTAGTCGATATATTTATATTGGTCGTTCCAAAAGGGGGATTTAACCATTACAACATTTTTTATCAACTTGAATATTCTGTCTCGTATTTATCCGCAATATTTTTAACATCATTTTGGTAAATAAAACAATATTCGATACATAAAGTCTTCGAAACAGTTATTATTTCCTGTATAGTTACAAAGCGGCCAGCGTTTTCTCTTGTATGGCTTCTGCTGACTCAAAACAATATCCACGAAGTGGTAATTTCAATCGAGGAAATATAAAAAAGACACACGAAGCCATATCTAGCTAATACGGTACTTATGAAACGACACCACTTCCTTTTCTATGCATATCCTTCTATAAAGGCCGTTGAAATTAGCTCTATCATTTGCTAAAAGTATTCTTCAAAAACACTTGAATTCATATCACTGTAGTAGTCACCGGTGTAAACCGCTCAGTGCTATCATCGATATAAAATTAGTCACTTTCCTTTTCCAGACGGTGCTTTTATTCCCGTAGACAGACCATCCAAAAAGGCTTGGTGAGAAGATCTTGCTATACCTTTCCCAATGCATAACCATCGTTTAGCCATGTTTCGTCTAAATAATTAATCTCTCCTCCAACATACATTTATCTTTTTCGATTAGTTGAGGGGTTATGATTTTATTTTTCCCACTCAAAGTTCAATTCCCGTAGTATTTCCCAAATCACTGCACGTAAAATTTTATCCAAGATCGGAATTTCCTTATTAAAGTAAAATAAATGTACTGTCCTTCGTATGATACATTTCCTAGGTCATCTTGTTCCTAAGTTCTGGATGCTTCACGGTTTCGCACTTTGCCTTACTTATAAGCCTGTAGATGGTAGACCTTTCAATTCCGGTCATCTTTGAACATGCTTCAACCGTATAATTGACACTTTTTTCAATATTTTTGTATTCAAGGGCTTTAAATACGTTAATAACAATTATTTCTTCGTTGATCGCTAAGGCACATTTGGTCGGAAGTTTAACTGGAGTGAATCCTGAAAGGCTTTCCATTAGTCTCTTTCCTGATAAGTCAGACATAAAGAGTAATTCCATTGCAGACATGCCCCGCTGAAGTAGGGATAAATAAATGTATTTTTGTGCTGGTCGACTGGCTAAAGTAAAGTTCGGTCAAATGTATTTAAAACTATATTCCGTGAATTTTATTCCTCATCTGTATACTTGTACGATAAAATAAACTTTTATAGTACTCCATTACTTAAAAAGACCAATTCACTAAATTAATAAACGTTACGATTTTGGCTAAGATGCAGGCGCAGACAGGTACGTCTCCGGAACGGCATCTTGACAATAATTTATTACTCTCTCTCAATACCAAATAGACTAAAAGAACTTTGATATTTGTTAGGTGGGAAATTATATTATTTTTTTATTTTTTTTAGAGTTCCACGAATGGAAAACGGTATTCGTATAGAGAAGAGCAGACCTCCGTGTATGAACAGCCTGATAGCGTGTAACAGTTACAAAAGTCAAGTTTGGTCTCAAAGTGATCCATCGAATCTCAGCATCGGACCATACAGTTACAGCTATGGTGCAACCGTAAATCAGCAAACCACCAATGGTATTACGTCTAGCTCGTATTTTAATTGATTTTTTTCGATTGTTTTATTTAAAGGATATTTTATTTTTTTATTTATAAACATTTTTACAAAATTTCTGTAAAATTCATGTCAGTTTGCCTTATACATCAGCATAAATTAATAAGTTCGAAAAACTTTGCAAAAGTCTTGTTTTAACACAAAAATGTTTGACTGAGAAAACTCAAGAATTTGATTTTGTGGAATGTTGGGACAAAACGTCGTACGGTAAACAAACAAATTTCAGTTGGTACGTATTTTTGCGCACAATTTTACGAGTACAATGGATTATAGTATGAACATCAGAAATAAACTTGTCCTGCGACCACATAGAAAAGTAACGTATATCGCACTGTACAGTCCCACGGAAAGTAGCATATATCCACAAGCGTGCGAAATACTTTCCGCACATATGAGGATAAGCTGTCAAATGCATAATTTCTATCAAGATTTACCGTTGTCAAGCTGTCCAATATATAATTTTTCTTTAAATTTACCTATTTAATATCTAAATTTAAAGAAATCTCATTGAAAATTGTAATTTTTTAAATTTCATAATAAAAAAAAGTTTATCATCCGCAAACATATACAAGTCATTGTTTCCAAAGATCATCAGCTACAATTCTGGTAGATGCATTCATATATACATACAGTCACGCCTTTTTCCCGAAGGGGTAGACAGAGACCACTTCCTTCCACTTCCACTACGGTTCTTACACACATCTTTTGCTTCCTCTACTTTCATCAGTGCTCTCATGCATGCTCGTCGGTTGTTGGTACTCTTGACCTGGCCTTTCTTCAAAAAAATGTTAATCTGATATATGTTCGCAGAGGTCGACCTCTACCGACTTACGTCCATTCACACTCGCCTTATAAATTGACAATCTTTTGACAATCTTCCTTCATCCATTCTTTTTACGTGTCCAAACCATCTAAGCATTATTTTATCTATCTTTGTAACCACATCTTCTTTTACACCACAGCGTTCTCTTATCTCACTATTTTTTACTTTATCCAACCGAGTCACTCCGGCAATACTTCTTACTCATCTCCGTAGCATTAATCCTATTTTCATGCTTCTTCTGCCAAACCCAACATTCACTACCATACGTAAGTGTAGGAACCAACACACCTCTATGCACAGCCAGACGTGCCTTTTTTGACACTTTCTGGCTGTTCATAAAGCTATGCAGTTCCCCATTCATCTGTTTTCCTGCCAACACCCTTCGCCCAATGTCACTGTCATACTTTCCATCTCTTGTAAACTTTGAACCCAAGTAAACAAATTCATTTACTTGTTCCACTCTTTCTCCTTTAATCGAACCATACAGTTTGTCATGCTTTGTTATCTTTCAAAAACCATTACTTTCGTTTTGCTTAAATTTATTTTCATCCCTTTGATTTTCAGGGCATCATGCATAACATTAACCATCGCCTGCAACTCCTCTTCAGATGACGCTAATATGACTTGATCATCGGCGTAAAGAAGTCATTTGACGATCAAATCATTCATTTTCAATCCATGTACGCACTCTATTTTGAATCTTTTAAACAATCGTCCATGTATAAGTTAAACAGCCATGGCGAAGCCACACATCCCTGTCTCACACCTTTTTCGATGTTAAACCAGTCCGTGCAAGCTCCGTTTATCCTGACACAAGCAAAAGAATTCTCATTAAGTGATTTTAGTGCTCGTATAACGCTCACCCCATACATAGACAATGTCGACCAAAATTCACTCCTCATCACTCTGTCATAGGCCTTTTCCAAGTCTATAAAAGCGCAATAGACCTTATGACTTCTAGCCAAGAATTTTTCAACTATACCTCTTAATGAAAAGACCTGATCCATACATCTCCTTCCTCTTCTAAATCCTGCTTGCGCATCCCATATCATCTTCTCAGTTTCATTCGTTACTCTTTTAATCAATATCTTTGCATACAGTTTGCCGACTATGTAGATGCATGAGGAGATATTACCACTCTTAAGCGACACGGAAGATGGTAGTACTTTGCAGTCGCTGAGGGGTATATCAATGACTTAATCACAAACAGGATGAATGTTGCATTTAAAATTGTAGGTGCATTGCGTGCAACATCTAAAGAAACTATTTAGTCGGCAATATCACAAATAAATCCACAACCATCAACGTCAAGCACTATTACAACCAATGGACTTTTTTATAACATCCAAAAAAATATAGAAACTACACTAATATTTAAGTAGAAAAAAGTTCTTGTTCCTAATAATAGTTATTGCTACTTTTTCAAATAAACTTTGTTGTCTTTAATTGTAATATTTTGTGTACTAATATCTCGGACAATAATTACACATTATTTGGTAAAATTATTGCGTGGTCGTAGGAAAAAGAGTGTACATTACTCGTGAAAAAGTGATTTTTCATACTCGTGTGATTGTCGCACTCGGCTTACGCCTCGTGCTACGATATTTCCCACTCGTGTGAAAACTGTCACTTTCCGCACTCGTAATGTAATATAATATTTCGTAACTAAACCGATAAGGCAGACAGGCGATAGTGATCTTGTTAACTTTGTACGATTTATACCTTGTCGGATATACCTATTGCCAAGATGATTTTTTAAACAAAATCTCCGAAAAAACAACATTTTGTGTTTGTATAAATTTGATAATTATTGGGCTAAAAATTATTCATGAAATTCATGATTAATTTTTAAGGTGCAAGTATTTTATTTATTTATTTTATAAATTACAATGTACGTTAACTTAATTATGAGAAGTAAACGTATTTTGAAAAAATGTGTTTTGAATTCTATCACTCCTCTATCACTATCACAGTCAACTGCTTTTCCATTAGACTGTATAAATGAATTTTAAAGTTTCGCCAATCGAAGCATCACAGTTGTAATCCTTAGAATTTCATTAAGAAGCTCCCTTGTAAGCGCTTGAAAGGGTTGTTAGATAATTCTAAAGTGTTTTAAATCCAAGAATTACGTAACCACCGTAACACGAGGAAAGTCCGACGGATTTTTCTCACGACGGTAAGTATAACAAACATTTTAAATTAAAATAATATTATTGTTAAATTTATATAGTAACACCCATAGTTACACCACTGCAGGTAGGAAATGACCCTTTTGCTTATAAAACCTTTTGTTTGCGGCAGGCTTCCAAATAAAAACATGGTGGCATAAGCAAAATATAATAATTCACACTATAACAGCTGTTGCGGACCATTTAGGAATCATATCACTCTGTACCGTTTTACATTTTATAAGTAGGATTTATTACTCCGTACCATTTGGAAATAGAGTAGTCACTTGCCTGTCGCATACCGCAGAACAAAGTTATTTGAGAGGAGTGAATTTTGTCAGGTAAATGAACATTTTTAAGTCGGCTGTTTTTCAATTAGTGGCAAAACTTTATGAGTACAAACAAAACTAAATTTATTTTAAATGGTAGCTTTATTTTATATTTTGTTTATATTTTACCGCATTGTCAATGTACTCTTTTTAAAAATATAAATGTGTGAAAAATCTACCTCTGGAGCAAGTATTAACAAAGCACATTGGAGTAAGTAGTATAATGTTAATGTTTACCCTGTTTGCCAATTTGCCAATTTTTATTTAGTTACTATAACCTAAAAAAAATTAAAATATTGATTAAGTACTTATAATTTATTTAAATCAAGCAAAGATAAAGCTTAAATAAGAATGTTTATGTTAAGTTGATTACTTTCTGATAATAAAAACATTAAATGTGATACTTTGTTTTATTTTGTGGGTACTCATATTTAAAAAATTATAAAAGTGCGTGAGTGTCGTGTAACACTCGGTTGGAACAAAGTTCCTTTCGTAGTATAGATATTATTATTGATAAACGTTTTATATTTTCTCTCACGCTTGTTTTTGCATTTTTCGGGATTTTTGCTTCTTTTGATCTTTCTTTTTAGTCAATTTGTCAACTAATTGGCTATAACAAAATAAGAGAGTCGTAATATAAAAATTTTAGGCTAAAAATAAATTATTCACATATTGTTGCACTTTAACTCTGACACTTACATAGCGTCATTGTTATTAACTTCTAAGCCACTATCACAATGCATTATTGATGAATATTAACCAATAGTTGGTACACGGCATAAGCGTCATCTATTTCGTGTTTCGTGACGGAAAAATCTTACACTTTCTTTCGTCCACCAAGCCCGTACCGTGCGATAAGAAACTTCGTTCCAAAAATTATCATATAACTACATATTAAAGCTCCAATGTAAATATTTATCGCAAGGTTGTTAAGCATTAAAAAGTAAATTTTTAATAAAATTAGATGTCTTCCTAGAAAGTACAAGGAATAGGTGAGTTTTTTTTATCAAAAATCGTAGAGAGATAGTTGACGCTTCATAAGGTTTAAAAACAAATCTTTAACTAGTTTCATTTCCGTCAAATTAATAAAAATTAAAATCTGTTAGTACATGCTCCTGGCTTTCCTACTTTATTCATTTATTTTTCTTTTGGTTTAATCTTAAATTTAAAAGGTCGATAGATAGTAAGTCCGTTCTCATTCCATCAGATACCTTACTAATTTGAGATTTTCAGGAATCCTTCAACAATTCTATTTTTGCAATTCGATAACAAGGATTAATTTTCCAAATTTAAATTTAAGGTCGACACATAGTATTTTAAGATACGTTCATACCTTCAATTACCTTCCTACGAAAAGTATTTAGGAATTCGTCAACAAAAATCCTATGTTTGCAATTTACTTAATAATAAACTTACAAAGAAGCAACACAATTGGGGTACAATTTTCTTTGCCAAATTATGATTACTTATAAACTAGCTTAATAAATTATCCGACAGGTAGCGTCAGGATTAGCTGTTTTGTGTTCCTATATTTTTAAGTAGTCTGAGAAGTATAGCCGGAGTGACTCCGACTTACAATTAAAGACAACAAAGTTTATTTGAAAAAGTAGCAATAACTATTATTAGGAACTAGAACTTTTTTCTACTTAAATATTAGGTTAGTTTCTATATTTTTTCGGATGTTATAAAAAAGTCCATTGGTTGTAATAGTGCTTGACGTTAATGGTTGTGGATTTATTTGTGATATTGCCGACTAAATAGTTTCTTTAGATGTCGCACGCAATGCACCTACAATTTTAAATGCAACATTCATCCTGTTTGTGGTTAAGTCATTGATATACCCCTCAGCGACTGCAAAGTACTACCATCTTCCGTGTCGCTTAAGAGTGGTAATATCTCCTCATGCATCTACATAGTCGGCAAACTGTATGCAAAGATATTGATTAAAAGAGTAACGAATGAAACTGAGAAGATGATATGGGATGTGCAAGCAGGATTTAGAAGATGAAGGAGATGTATGGATCAGGTCTTTTCATTAAGAGGTATAGTTGAAAAATTCTTGGCTAGAAGTCAGAAGGTCTATTGCGCTTTTATAGACTTGGAAAAGGCCTATGACAGAGTGATGAGGAGTGAATTTTGGTCGACATTGTCTATGTATGGGGTGAGCGTTATACGAGCACTAAAATCACTTAATGAGAATTCTTTTGCTTGTGTCAGGATAAACGGAGCTTGCACGGACTGGTTTAACATCGAAAAAGGTGTGAGACAGGGATGTGTGGCTTCGCCATGGCTGTTTAACTTATACATGGACGATTGTTTAAAAGATTCAAAATAGAGTGCGTACATGGATTGAAAATGAATGATTTGATCGTCAAATGACTTCTTTACGCCGATGATCAAGTTATATTAGCGTCATCTGAAGAGGAGTTGCAGGCGATGGTTAATGTTATGCATGATGCCCTGAAAATCAAAGGGATGAAAATAAATGTAAGCAAAACGAAAGTAATGGTTTTTGAAAGATAACAAAGCATGACAAACTGTATGGTTCGATTAAGGGAGAAAGAGTGGAACAAGTAAATTAATTTGTGTACTTGGGTTCAAAGTTTACAAGAGATGGAAAGTATGACAGTGACATTGGGCGAATGGTGTTGGCAGGAAAACAGATGAATGGGGAACTGCATAGCTTTATGAACAGCCAGAAAGTGTCAAAAAAGGCACGTCTGGCTGTGCATAGAGGTGTGTTGGTTCATAAACTTACGTATGGTAGTGAATGTTGGGTTTGGCAAAAGAAGCATGAAAATAGGATTAATGCTACGGAGATGAGTAAGAAGTATTGCCGGAGTGACTCGGTTGGATAAAGTTAAGAATAGTGAGATAAGAAAACGCTGTGGTGTAAAAGAAGATGTGGTCACAAAGATAGATAAAGGAATGCTTAGATGGTTTGGACACGTAGAAAGGATGGATGAAGGAAGATTGACGAAACAAATTTATAAGGCGATTGTGAATGGGCAAATCGGTAGAGGTCGACCTCGGAGAACATATCTCGATCAGATCAACATTGTTTTGAAGAAAGGCCAGGTCAAAATTACCAACAACCGAAGAGCATGTATGAGAGCACTGATGAAAGTAGAGGAAGCAAAAGATGTGTGTATGAACCGTAGCGGAAGTGGAAGGAAGTGGTCTCTGCCTACCCCTATGGGAAAAAGGCGTATGTATGTATGTATTTTTAATTCAAAAGTATTGAAAATTATCGCATAAACATGCGTTTATCCCCAAAAATTCACATGCACAATTTTTAAAAGTTATAAAACTACCAATAACAGTGACGTAGGTGTAATTTTTTCGTGTCCAAAGTTGTCTATCGTTAAAAATAGTCGTAACGGGCCAGTGCGTCACTGTCGTTTCACGTATCCAACAGGTGAAACACTCTTACTACCCACAGACATTAACCACCAACCATCGAGAGTGAGCGTGAGCGAGACGAATAGAGATAGGAAAAAAGAGAAACGGATAGAAGCTCTGGTCGCAGCCTCAGCCTCCGGTGGATTTCATTTCACGCAGACCGCTCCCGCAAAACGCATTCGGTCTTCGTTCGGTGTACACACGGTTTTCAAAACGAACGAGACATTCTTGTAACATTGAAAAGAATCGACAATCTCGGCGAACGCTTCATCTTTAACGAGTAGTGCGCGAATTTTAGTGACAGTTAGACCCGGTGTTACCTCTTTGGATTTTTTTTATTACATGGACTACGTTCTCTAAGTCATAGGTAAGCTTTTGTCTCTTAGCGAAGGTAAAAACATTGTTCTTTTCGATATGGCCTCTGCGGTACACCTACCTACCTACCTCTGCGTTAATTGTGACGTAATTCCCACCAAGGCACATGATAAACTCGTTTCATTAAGCAGTTCTTATTAATGCTCATATGTATAGCTTCAACGAAACCTTACAGTTGCACCCACAAATAGACAATGTGGATGTTTCATCGTTCGCTGACATTATTATACACTTCTTTGTCGATATCGTTCCTGATGATGGAAGGTGGAAATTACGCTGAAACGAGTGGTATTTTTATTATATAAAAGTATAAATCGCTTATCATCAAAATATATTCATATTGATCAAGCCAAAAAGCACAATTGAACAAATATCGTTTGACCTCAGTAAACGTAAGTGACGTTTGTGTCACCTGACGCAAGATAAAATACCCGGAACCACTATTATTGCAGTCGATGTGATTTTTAGTTTAGCTAATACATATTAACTACGTAACCACCATGGTAAATTGTACGCCACAAACACGAATATTATTATACCTTAACTGTATACCATTCAATCTTTGTTGTCTCTGTTACACCGCGGAAGATACATTGAACTTTTGCATACAACTTACAACAAAGTTAATTTTCGTGATATCTTTCTGGTAAATAGTATGGGCCGGGGTATGCACACGCATACATTGTAAATTAAATTTTGCACTGTGCAAAAATGTGATAAATAAAATAATATAGTTGGAAGTCAGATTTAATTGTTTCGATGTTTTCTATTTGTTGACACTGCACTAATTTTTCATTTCTAATAGACCATATGGACAAGTCATATCCAATTACTGCGGTTATTGCTTGAATTTGTTTATTTCCTTTTGGCTCAATATCCAATCTTATTCGTAGTTCTGGCACGAGTCGTGATTTTTTACTTATTCGATTGTTGTATCTTGATTTTAATTGTTTAAAATGTTTATTTATGTACCTATGACGAAAAACTGTATATTATAGTCGAGTCTGCAAATTGATAGCCGACGCGCTGCCAGGGCTAGCAAGCAGGCGAGACATTGGATAATTTTTCGCCGAGGTGCATATTACATTTTTTCGTCGACCTCTACATACCTTTATGAATGTTGTATTGTTTTTCGTATAAAATTCGTGATTTCTGGGGGAGTAAATCCAACGTGGCTGTAGTTGCCAATTCCCGCAGCTCCGGAGGAGATATCCATATCAGTATTACTATCCATTTTTGATTATTATGAACACTAATATTCACACCACGGTCCTATTCGCACGTAAAATCTAGCGGATTTCGTAAGTAATGTATTTGAAAACAGCAAATGACAGTTATTGCCACAGGCGCATATGTTTTTATTAAATCGTGGATTTACGAAAATGACCCATGCCGTATCATAGTGAACACAGCGGACGAAAAGTGTCTGCGGAAGAAAAATACTTAACCTCAAAAATAGTAGTAATTTTTTGTAGAGGTCGACGAAAAATGGCTTTTTGGAGGACGTTTAACAGTGATAAAAATTATGTGGTTCCAGAGAATTTTTATTAATAATTTATATTGACCCATTTTTTAAATGAATACGTACATAATTTTATGCAGAAAAATTAGGTACTTTTATGTGGATGTCACCCTATCCACTTAAACAGTTGGTAAAAATATATTTCATCAACTGAAACTAGAAAACAATCGATCTGATTAAGGTGTAGTAAAAAGGATTAACGTTTTGACAAAAATTTTAAAATCCCCAGAAAAGTAGATAATTACAAGCGAAGAATGTTTTCCAAGAAATAAGCGTAGGTAATCAGAGATTTTTCGTCAGTGTAGATCAATGTATGTTGGAGAATATTAGAAAAAAGGTGTATAATTTTTATTTCAATAATACTGTTCCGTCTTTTTATAAAATTATAAATAAAATCTAGTCAGTATCTACCGAGTTTCCCATAAAAATCCAATAATACTATTAGAAAAGGGCTCCATTCTTTGGGTTTGAGATATCGTTTCCTAAATAGATGACAAACTATTATGGAATCTCAAAAACTAATTATTTTACCTTAGCAGAATAAATATTTTATCGCCAAGGCAAATCTACTTATAGTTTATCTTGATTAAACTTGGTACCTCCGTCACTCATAATATGGTGAAAAAAGGATAAAGTTTTGTGAATGCTTTGCTAAATAGAAGAATTTAATATTACATGGCGGATATGAAAATTATTTATTATTATATATTTTATCGGCAAAGAATATTTTAAGTTACATCCAATTAAAGTCCGGTCCTGAACCTACCTTCGACAAAATTCTCTGAGATGCCGAATTCGTGAAACAGGAAATAATATTTCTGACATCAATTATATCTACACAAAATCGACTTGTAGGTACCTGTATACAACCTTTTACCCTCCTTACCCAACGTTTATACCGACCTTTTATCTTATTGGTTTTGAAAGCAAGTTAAAATTATGACATTTTAATTTATTAATACCACTTTTTACAGAGACGTTTTATTTGTATTTTTATAGGTATGGAGAAAGTGTATTAATTTTTTTTATTATTTATTAAAATTCGTTTTTCGTCGATCTTTACAAAGAATCAAATTTTACGTAGGTACTAATTTTCGGACGAAAAATCGACTGGGTCATTTTTGTAAAGCCACGATTTAATAAAAACATAGACACCTGCAGCAATAACTGTCATTTGCTGTTTTCAAATTAATCACCTACAAAATCCACTAGATTTTATGTGTGAATAAGACCGTGGTGTGAATATAAGTGTTCATAGTAATAAAAAATGGATAGTGATACCGATATGGATATCAGTAACACTCCTCCGAAGCTGCGGGAATTGGCAACTACGGCCAGAAATTCCCCAGAAATCACGAATTTTATACAAAAAACAATACAGCACATTCATTACTTTCATAAAGGTATGTAGAGGTCGACGAAAAAATGTAATATGCACCTCGGCGAAAAACTGTCTAACGTCTAGCCTTGGCTGCGCCTCGGCTATTAATTTGCAGACTCGACTATAACATACTTACAGTTTTTTGTCCTTGGTACATAAACAACTACTAAACAATATCTAGAAAATAAGCGCGATTTTTTTACCGCTATATTAGATTAGCTGTAGCAGACTGCTTGAAACAGCGGTGACTGTTAGCAAATTTTATGGCACAAATAACACCTGCACAAAAGGGGTTCGATTGAGAACTTTCGTAGAGACCAAAGGGACGACAAAAATAGCCAAACGCATACTGTCAGAATGCGAAGCATTGGATTGCAGTAGAGGACTGGATCATACAACAAAGAAATGACCAGATCCGAACAATTACAGGACTTCTCGCTGGTCATAGTCCAATAAGTGGAAAGTTATAGATAATTGTGCTGTTAAATGCGGAATTTTCGCGCAGACAGTAAGGAGATGGTACAGAATGTGTAGCATTAGATTGCAGGAGACATACCCAAAACAGCCAACCATACAAATCGAGAATTACGGAATGCGAATAATATCTACCTCCGAACTGGAATACAAAAACCCCCTAGAAGCTGAGGTGTGGTTGGTGCAGGACCAGCATAATCATCAGCTACTTAAGGCGATGCCTTGTCTTTGTAACCAGATACATATGCCTGTCAGTCCCTAATTGTTTTATTTTGAAGTAAGACTTAGCTAAATCCTTTGATAGAAGTCTTCAAAGTGAAATTTTCTTAGTCTTTCTCTTAAAGTTTGTACCCATAACAGTCAGAAATATTTTCCCTTAATTCTTCTATAGATAATATTTATAATAAAGTTGTGTCACAGCAGGGTTGTTATTATGTAGTGATAACTTTTCCTTGTAGGTACCTAAGTTTTGATTTGTCTCCATTTCAGCTTAGATTGTTTCATTCGTTTTGTCTGCGTCAATCTAGGAAAAAGATAGGGAGGAGCATAACACTGGCCAAACAAGTCTTCCAAAAGAAAAATTCCCTTTTCATAAATAAAAACTTTACATAACAAGCATAGGTAGGTACTCTTGTGACACTTGGACAATGACAAACATAGAATGGAAGCTATGGCTATATTGCGAAAGACATTCCCAGGGGAAAAAATGAACTAAATAAACATAATCACTTGACAAATATGCACGCATTTAAAATTTTGTTACCGGAACGTTGAAAATATCAACATACGAAAGAAAAATAAGTAGTGAATCACGCAAAAAGGAATGCAGTAGGTATATATTCGTGCCGTACGAGTTTCTTATTGTTTAAATTATTCGTCTCGCTCTTTGCATGTTTGTCCATCATCGAGATCGTAGATATAAATACTTTATCGTATTTACCCATTGTAACGAGCAGAAGGTTCTTTAGAATTCCGACAGTAACGCGTTGGGTTTCTTTTCTAACTACCCATTGATATCACTTGCTACGACGCGGCGTAGTCGAAGATGCCTATAGGGTCTCGCATTGAAACCAAACTGAATATTACAATTTTTATGTGGCAAAAATCGAGATATTCGAATTGTTTTTATAATCAATAGCAAAACGTCAATTTTAGAGAAATTTTTAAAATAAACAATACAATTTGACTAAATCTTTCTCGAATAACAAACCATTACATTCACTTCCTCATTAATGATATAAAATTTTATCTCCGCTTAAAATTTGCTAGATCATCGTGAAGAGATGTCTCTCTAGGGTTTCTTACAGTTCAACTATCTTAACATCATAGATGTGCTTTGTTAATGAACCATGTGGATTCGATACAGACATTTTTTCTAACATATTCGTTTAAGTGTCATCATAATATTGCCAAGTTGAAAATTTGTAAATTAAAAATCCCTCATACGGGGTGTTTCTAAATTTATGCAAAAAAATTCACGAGGTGATTGCCCGTATGAAATTATAATGGATCTTTCCTATACCTAACAAAATATCCTCAGCCCCCACCCCCCTTCCGAGATATCACTCCTTAAAGGTGGTGAGTAGAATTAAGTTTTAATTTTTTTCCTCAAATTTAAGTAAAGATAGAAACTTGAAATTTTGTAATTTCCGGGAATAACCACTGGTATTTTTTTAACATCCTGTTCCATTATAAGGGGGGAAATAAGCATTCCTTACCTTATTTAATATTTAACATCCGCCAATTAATCGAGAAAGCCCGGGAGTTCAATACACCCATGCTCCTATGCTTTATAGATTACAAGAAGGCTTTTGATTGTGTTCGTTGGAGTAGTCTTTGGAATGTATTGAAAGAAATGGGAGTCCCTTTTCATCTCGTATCTCTGATTAGCAACCTATATGGAAATAACAATGCCATAGTTAGTCTCGACAATAAAACTTCAAATATTTTCAAAGTACATAGGGGAGTGCGTCAAGGATGTATCCTATCGCCGAGACTGTTTAAAGCTTATGGTTAATTTATAATGAGACGAGCCCTAGAGAATTTTAAAGGAGGTGTATCAATCAATGGTAAAAAGATACATAATCTCAGGTACGCGAACAACACTACCCTAATAACAAGAGATGAAGATAAGATGATTACACTTCTTGATCAGGTTGCAAATGAAAGCCGAGCCCTAGGTATTGAAATAAATTTAGACAAGACCAAGCTAATGATCATTGATAGGAGTAACACCGTCTAGTTAAGAAATCTGCAAAATAGAATTGAAGTAGTAGAGGAATGCATCTATTTAGGATCGCTAATAAATAGCAAGGGAGGGTGCGAAACAGAAATAAGAAGACGATTAGTATTAGCGAGGACAGCAATGTAAAACTTATCCAAGATATGGAAAGACGGTTGCATAACCAGAAACACTAAAATAACCCTGGTTAACACCTTAGTGTTTTCGATATTTTCATATGGTTCCGAATCCTGGACAATAAAGTCGAGCGACAGGCAACGAATAGATGCATTTGAAATGTGGTGCTGACGGAGGATGCTTCGCATACCCTGGACTGCACTCCGGACCAATGTGTCAGTATTAAGCGAATTAGGAATCAACGATCGATTATCCACCAGTTGCGGACGTCGCATTCTGGGTTACTTCGGACACATCACCAGACAATCTAGAAAGACTTATCGTGCAGGGCAAAGTGGAAGGTAAAAGGTCAAGAGGAAGATCTCCATCACAATGGATATACCAAATTTAAGAATAGCGGAAGACCGACAGCAGTGGAGACAATCGACCCATCAATGCTCATAGACATGATGTCACAACTCTTCAGCAATGAAGATATGACTAAGAAGAACCATTTCCTTCTTTTGATGGTGGTAAGAATTTCAGTGGATTTATTGAGACGTTGGAGTATTACTAAGTTGGATACTTTTTCCGTCCATGAAACTTTTAATATTTTCCTGTAAGTCCACATCTCAAAGGCTTCAAGTCGTCTTTCTTCGTACTTGTTTATAGTTCAGGCTTCCATACCGTACAGCAGGGTGGAGAAGACATAACATCTGAGAAGTCGGATTTTTAGAGTTAACTTCATATCTATACAGCACAAGACCCTACTCATGTTTTAAATGCTGCTCAAGCCTGCTCAATCCTTGATTTCACTTCAGTTTGACTATCCGCGCTGTTAGTTATTACGCTGGTAGATTTATTGGGAGGTATAATTTACATTAAATTTTCTACTCCATTTATTAGACTAGTGCTCTATATCATTAACTGCGTTTTGTAGATTGACCGGCTGGATCAGCAGCAAATGTGGCTAATTCTATGTTTTCGCGGTCCGGAATGTCAGATGTACACAAAAGGTATAGTACCGGTCCAAGAACACTGCCTTGTGGGACACCTGCCTTTATTGGTTTAAGCTTAGTGTACTCACTTTCCATTTAAACTTTAAATATACGCTGGTATAGGTCGGACAATATGATGCTGATTTCGTACTATTTTGTGTCACTTGCAGACAATTTAGATGATTCAGCCGTTTTTGGGAAACAAGGAAAATCTTGGAAAATCGATGCTTGCTATATTATTATTTTTTATTATTTAACAATAGAGTCGGGACTGCCAAAAGCGCTTGGACACTTCGACCTTAAGTTTTTTTTGTGTTCCTTGTGTTATTTATTGTATGTTTTCTAGGTCCAATTTGAGCCCTCTGAAGTATGAGATCCTAACTAATTTCTAAGATTTTCAACATTGCCGAACTATTTTACTCTTTTTTGTGATAGTTCCTCACATTCTATCAAAAGATGGTGTACAGATTATTTGTCCACTTCCATTTTTATTGATATATGAAGTAAATATTTCCATTTTTTTCATAGCATTATATAATGCTAATTTAGTTCTATTCAAAGATACATTTCTAACTTCGAAGGCCAAGGAAACTGTTGATAGGTGATAAACATTTCAGTTTCTGCGTCTGTTGACGTTGCTATTCCATTTATTTTTTTAAAAGGCGTCCATTTAAAATTAATCTACACAATTTGATAAGATCATAACTGATTGGTAAAACAGAAAATTCAATTTGAGTGGTACCTTACAATTCTCTTCAACATTTTTTAAATTCGTTGATGATAGTTTTTTCCTGATTGATCTGTCTGCTTTATTACAAAGCTTGCCTCTCTACATAACTCTTAGGGGTCTATCCAACCACACTTTCTAATAGAAATATCTGCGTTGGTTGAACGTAGTGCATTATATTTATTAGTGCTGGATAAATATTAAAAAAAAACTTTTTGGTTTATTACAATGATCACATTTCAATAAATCACAAAGTTTACGTCATAATCGTTTTTATCAATGAAAACGTGTGTCGAGTAGATATATATAATATTTAATCGACTAAAAAATAACCCGAAATAAATATTTGTCATCGAAAATATACGTCGATTAAGTAAAAATGACTAAAAAATCACGACTATTTGGATAACTATAAGTTTATGAATCATTCTAATATAAATTCCCGAAACCAAATTACACGCGGTGGCGTCTGTCGTCAGACTATTCAAATTAGTGATTTACGAACAAGTTTTTACATACGAAAAGTGTCATTTAAGAACAACATAATTATTAACGGTACAACTGTAATTATATCGCTTGCAACAATGTAACCATGTTATCACTAACCTTGACGTGATTTAATTAATATTCCATTCAGAAGATAGTTATTATTCTCCTGATCAACAGCCAGACAAATAATTTTTCTTCAATGACCCGCCCCGTAGAGTGATGGTCTTTCAGGTATAGGCGATTGGGACTGCCGAAGTCCCCAGGACTTCGTACCTGTGTTGCATTTATTTAACTTTTGGTGGGGAAAATAGAACCGACCCTTATAATCCCTCAAACAATAAGGACCTCTGAAAATCCCATCTACTAATTTTAATACATGCAATAAATTGTTAACAAAGGAGACTTCGACTCTGAACAAGAGGTTCTACCTTTGGGCGCATGGTATAACATTTGATTTTCCAACATTTCATTTTGGAGTTTGTTTCAAAAACAAATCGTCATCGTAGTATCGCTGAACGAGGGGGCTATTCTAGACTCTAGAATAGCTTAATTTTTTAGAGTCAAAGTCGCCTTTGTTAGCAATTTATTGCTCATAATAAAATTAGTAGATGGAACTTTCAGAAGTCCCTATTGTTTGAGAAATTATAAGAGTCGGTTCTATTGTCTCCGCCAAAAGTTAAATAAATGTATCACAGGTACGAATTCCTGGGGACTTCGAGCAGTCCCAATCGCCCATGTCTCTAGAATCTAGAGGATGCAATTTATGCACCTAGTGATGGGATCCAATTAAAAAAATGTCTAGAAATACTTGCATGGTTATGAATTTTGTTAAAATGTTCGGTAACATGCAGATTTTAGGAAATAGTATATTTTTTAAATGGGGTACCCCGTACCTACACTTTTAAATTTTTGGACTGATCTTTATTTCTAATTCACCCTTACCTTGTATACCGTTTTTTTAATTATTAAATGTCGAATATCTTAGATAAAATTGTTACTGTAAATATACAAAAGTTAACAATATTAAACTGAAAATGACAACTACTCAATAAGTGACATTTCTATAATGAAATAATCAATATGGCTTCCAGTAAAAAAGAAAAAGTCCAAATATACATAATAATAAAGAATACATGGCAAAAATTTATATATTATTATACATAATGTGCAT
The DNA here is from genome assembly GCA_950111635.1 of Agelastica alni. Lineage (NCBI taxonomy): Eukaryota > Metazoa > Arthropoda > Insecta > Coleoptera > Chrysomelidae > Agelastica > Agelastica alni. The sequence continues at coordinate 43,084,608 of OX467709.1, forward strand.
AACTGATAATAGCATAATATGCTTAAATACATACATACATGTAGTCACGCCTTTTTCCCGTAGGGATAGACAGAGACCACTTCCGCTACGGTTCTTACACACATCTTTTGCTTCCTCTACTTTCATCAGTGTTCTCATACATGCTCGTCGGTTGTTGATACTCTTGACCTGTCCTTTCTTCAAAACAATGTTGATCTGATCGAGATATGTTCGCCGAGGTCGACCTCTGCTTAAAATATTGTATAAAAATAACTATATAGGAAATATTTTCATTATTGACAGTTATATTGTTTATTTTAAAGCATATCCTGTCTTTAATGACTTCAATACTATTAATATTCTTCTTCTTTCGATTTTGGCCGACTATTGACTACGTGAATTAACCTATGATTGTTCCTCTTCTTTCTTCTTTTTCAGTCATTATTTTATTCTTTCTTCATATTGTTTCTTTCTCCTGTTCATTTTGCTTCTTTTTTGTATTTTCTTAAAAACCATGAAATTTTTTAATCTTTTCTTTGTATTCATTTCTTCTCTACGCCTCATTTTCACCAATTTTTATTTTAACCATGTTTCTTCTTACCTCTTTTGATCCATGGTATCTGCGTTTTGGCATTTTTGTCAAAATAATTTAATATTCTTTTCTAGTCTTTCTTTATTCATTTTTTTTAATGTACCCGTGGAATATCACTCTTCCTCTTCTCATTCTGTCTGTGTCGTTGTTTTTATGTAAAACTCCTTGTTGTTTTTCAGTTTCCACTTTCCATCTTCATATTTTGATACCATTTTCTTGATAATTTTAATCTTCATTTTCTGCATCGCGTCTAACTGAGTCAGCACAATTATTATTAATATTATTATTATAGACAATATCTTTAAGAAATCCCCAAAAAAAATCTATAGGGATCAAACTCGTATTATTAGATGGTGACTAATAGTTCCATTATTTCTTATCTATATTTGGAGTACATTATTTAAATGATCTCGGACGGTTAGGACACTATGCGAAGTTGCTACATCATGCATACAAAATCATATAATAAAGTTCTGCTTCCAGAAAACTCTAAAAGGTGCCGATTGAAAAATAAAGAGTGGAAGAAGTGAATGAGTTTATATACTTGAGTACAATGTTTATAAGAATCGGAAAGTATCATTGTGATATTGAGCGAAGGGAAGAAATACAAATCAATGAAGAACCGAAGCAAGTGAAAAGAAGTGGTCTCTCCCTACTCCTACGAGAAAAAGGCGAATATTTTCTGATTTGTTAACCATTTTGATTAATTTAATAAAGAAATGCGAAACTATGCACAATTGTAAAATTTTGATTACCAAAAAAGGCGGGGCCAATTGTAACTGAAAATTAAAAAGGAATATAATTTTTATAATAAAATTTAATTAAGTAACATGTATTATTAGCAGACGATAAACTAATTTTTTTTTAATTTATAAAAATTAGTGAGGCAACTTTACCCACATAGAGTATATCCTTAAAAAATTTAACCATATATCAAATATTTTTTTCGCAGCATCAGCTTCAGGAACCTCATTAATAATTTAATTGAATGTAAAGTGTGTTAAATTTTACTACTAACAAAGATACAAAAGTGGGCAGAAGAAAAATAATTTTGAATACTGCTCTAGTAGGACTCATTTACAACAAAAAAGCGTAAAGAGCTGGCAATTTATTGCTTAAGACATGGTAAGAACCCTCGAGGTAACTTTTTTAATTTTATTGTCTTTAAAACCACGAATTTTTTATCAAAAAGACAAGTATTTACCGTTAGTTTTTGCAAAATAGCATTTGCAGTTGTGTACATCGTTTTTATAACCATAACGGTTAAGTTCTTCGGGTGATTAAACATATCAAAAACTACGAGATCATCAATATTCAATCATGCAGAGCTAATTGGCTTTTGGTTTCGTGGTAGACTAGATTCTGGGTTGTAAGAACGATACAAATTATGATGTAAACTACTGATTATCTTTATTTGACGTTATGGGAGGTTTGATGGTATTTGCTAGGACTTTGGACTTTTTAATTTTAGCAGAATCACATTTATTATTGCTAGTTTTCAATAAATATTTTTTAAAATAAAAAACCGATTTCAAATTAATTATCTCCTAAGAATTGAAAGGTTCCGTTACTTTGTCATGGATCCCATAATCAGAACCTAACCAAACTCTTATCAAACTACCCTTGAAGTTCATTCTTTCCAATAAAAAAAAAGAATCATCGAAATCGGTTGGCGTTATATTAAGTTATTCGTCCATTTGTCGCGCACATACTTAATGCCAATTTAAGACCTATATGGTTTTCTTATGGATACCATTGTCATAACCGAACCAAATTTAAATGGGACCACACGGAAAACACCAGCTATCAAATAAAAAAAGAATCATTAAAATCGGTTCACCCAGTCTAAAGTTCTGAGGTAACAAACAAACAAAAAAAATACAGTCGAATTGAGAACCTCCTCCTTTTTTAAAGTCTGTTTAAAAAGCAAACAAACGTTTAATTTTTGGACACAATTCACAAAAATGTTTAATTTCGATGCAAGTTTACAATATACTTAAATATTTACAAAGTATTTAGTAAATGGTTTATAATGGTTTTAGCTTGAGTTGGTTACTATCCATCGATAGTTCTTAGAGTAGGTCTTCTGGCCAGCTTCAGTTTAGTCTTCTATTTGCTAGGGGATACTGGTATAGTTTGTTTACTATTTGGCGGTCTCTTGCTTTGTTGGCATGTAGTCTAATAACATCGAGTAAAAATGGTACACTTAGGTCGTTATGGAATGTACGATTTGATACGTATCATGGTGCGTCTGTTATCATTAGTAGGGTTTTTGATTGAAATGTTTGGAGTATTTTTGTATTGGATGGTTTGCTACAACCCCAAAGCTCAATTCCGTATGACCGTATGAGTATTAATATTGGCTTGTAGATTCTTGATTTTAAAGTTTTCCCGATGCTGTCACTCTGTTTGGGTCAGAAGTTAATACAGCGGTGTCGCGTCAGCGAAAGTAGCCATTATTATATCTTTTGCCACTGGTATATCTGCTGTAAAGATAAGGTCCGAGGACACTACTTTGAGGGACACCAGACTTAATGAGATACAAGTTTGAAAGGGATGAGTTTATTTTTAATTGCATCAAAATTCACGAAAATGTTATTTTTATTATAAATTAGACGTTTTATATTGTGTGAAAAAAGTTCTTTTGAAACAAGTCTTTACATAAAATATTCCGCATAAAAACCTTATTCAGTACCAAATTTGGACGGGAGTATCGAGATGTGCACCAAATCCTCAATTAATAACAACAACAATGCCGAGCTTTGTTTTTCTCGTAATATAATTCGCATGAAAGTTCTGATGTCAACAATTGTTCAATAGCTGTGATTATCTAGCGGAATAAACCGTAACAAAATAGGATAACGTACGGTAACAATGGCGTATAAGGTGACCTCTGTTAATATTAAATTGAATAAATAATTGGATGTTTATAAAATGAGAAAAAACAAGTCGACCACAAACGAATTAAAAAGATCTCCAATCGAAGTTGTGTTCTTAATGTTTTCCGAAATATAATTGTTTTCCATCAGACACTTCGTTCTTTTCCATGTTTCAACAACACGGTCTTTCCAAATTCTCCATGTGGATAATGGTTTACGAATGTAGTAGAATTAATTCAACAATGGACGAAGCAATAGAGTTCTAGGATTCGTTGCCTTAGAGACACACTGGCAATTAAAATGTTACTTGTGATGTCATATTAGACGACAACCCACTTGTCTCAACTTTCACATCCTATCGATCACTTTCGGTGAATGATACAAATAGACTCGGGCAGGAACAGGTTGACTCCATCAATAGAGATCTTGAAGCAATCGTCGAGTGGGGAACCAACAATCTTGTTCAGTTCAACGCCCAGAAAACACAAAGCGCCACGTTTTCCAAGAAAGTAAATTCCTCAAATCATTCCATCACAATGTCCGGAAATACCCTTCATCTCGATTTTGGGAGTCACCGTGTCTAATAATATGTCTTGGCATGACCATGTTGCTAACATCACAAAGTCAGCAAGCCAGAGGCTAGATTTTCTGTGGAAAGCTAGAAAATCCGACCCCTGCTGGAGTATTGATCGCACATTTGGGGTTCAGCACCAAGGCATTCTCTTTGTCTTATAGATTCCATTCAGAAAAGGGCCATTCGGTTGATAAAGAGCTCAGCTCTCACAGATACCCTTCACCCACTAGCACTAGAACATAGAAGAAGAGTTGCAGACCAGACATTACTCTACAGATATTTCCATGGCAGATGCTTCGGAGAAATAAAAACTCTTATACCAACACTGGCCACATTCGGCCGAAGAACTCGGCACGCTGATCAGTCTCACCCATTTACTCTCATGATTGACACTACAAAGACCAATCTTCATCAAGAGTCCTTCTTTTACAGAGCTGCTACGAAATGGAACAGGCTTCCAGAAAACTATGACCTGCGACTTTTTAAAAAGCGGGTCCACAATCATCTCCTTTCTATAATCCCTCCCCCTTCTAATAGTCGCAGTGCGGGCCGTCCGCACGACATAATAACATTTGGCATTGTGAGATTGGCCTTCCTAGGGAATAGGAACGTTTGGCTTTTATTTGCATTAAGTTTTACTAGGTCATTGGTTGCCCATTCTAGAATCCTGGCCAAGTTCTTGTTTATTTCTGGTTTTACGGGATGTTATCAGATCTCTGGAAAGGAGTGGTATAAAGGGTACTTTCATCTGCAAAGCTTCAGAGCAATAGATTTACATACACATTTAGGAATAAATTTTGCAACATTCTACCGAAGTATCTTTCAAGTATCAAGAAAATGGAAGACGAAACTGCTGAACATATACTATGTTCATACCCCGGCCTGGGAAGAATAAGGTTCAACATATTTGGTTACACTAACCTAGAACCTACCGATTTTAAAAAAATCTCACCCTATACAACCATGAACTTCGTAAGAAGGGCTGGATTGTACGGTGAACTGTAGCCTCTAGGGGTGAGCCACAATAGACCTACTAAGGGTCACGGTGGAGGGGCGACCACGCCCCACTCACATAAAACCTAACCTAACCTAACCTATCAAGAAAATTTGACTGAGGAACTATAAAATTCGTATACAGCAGGTAACGAAATTCGAATATCCATACGTTGTCTATTATATTTCTGTGACAATAAACAAAAACAAATATTGATCATTGAAAATAATTTTTTTAATGAAGATCAATGCACTGTTTTTCCCGTAGGGAAAACTTCCACTTGCCACTTCCTTCCACTTGCCACTTCCTTCCACTTGCTACAATTCTTACACACAAACTTTTTGTTTCCTCTATATTCATGAGTGCATCATAGATGATCGTCGGTTACTCTTGACCTGGCCTTTCTTCAAAACAATGTTGATTTGATCGAGATCGATGTTCGCCGAGGTCGACCTTTACTGACCTCCGTCCATTCACACACACCTTTTAAATTTGTTTCGTCAATCTTCCTTCATCCATCCTTTCTACGTGTCCAAACCATCTAAGCATTCCTTTATCTACCTTTGTAACCACATCATCTTTTACACCACATCGTTCTCTTAACGCACTATTTTTTACTATATCCAACCGAGTCACTCCGGCTATACTTCTCAAACTACTCATCTCCGCAGCATTAATCTTATTTTCATGCATCTCCTGCCAAACCCAACATTCACTACCATACATAAGTGTAGGAACCAACACACCTCTATGCACAGCCAGACGTGCCTTTTTTGACACTTTCTGGCTGTTCGTAAAGCTATACTGTGCCCCATTTATCTGTTTTCCTGCCAACACCCTTCGCTCAATGTCACTGTCATACTTTCCATCTCTTGTAAACTTTGAATCCACCTTCAGAACGAAAAGTTTTAAGAATTGGTAACCTAATACAAATTTTAAATTACTGCTATAGTAATTTGCCGAAGTTTTTTTGTAAACTATTGTATTATTAGCTCTGTCGCGAAAAGATGTATTGAGATCAATTTCACTTGAAATTTAGCAAGTTAAATAGGAATTATATAGAAAAAATTTATACTAAATCGAGCTACTCCGTATAAAATATAGCTGCATATTTTCTCATCCTACTTTTTTCTGAAGGTGCATCGTTTCAAAATTACGCTTATTATTTAACTGCGTGTGAATCACTTAATTCATTCTCACATTATAGTTAATAACATTGTTTTTATGGAAAAAAACACGTTTCATCTTCCTTAGAACTGAGGTTTTTTTAAACTCGTGCTTTTAATTCGCATGAAAACGATTAACGAAACTAAAATTTAAATAGATGCTTTATGCAGTCAAGGAAGATTAACGAAACAAATTAATAAGGCGAGTGTGAATGGACAAGTCGGTAGAGGTCGACCTCGGCGAACATATCTCGATCAGATCAACATTGTTTTGAAGAAAGGCCAGGTCAAGAGTACCAACAACCGACATGCATGTATGAGTGCACTGATGAAAGTAGAGGAAGCAAAAGATGTGCGTAAGAACCGTAGCGGAAGTGGAAGGAAGTGTTCTCTGCCTACCACTACGGGAAAAAGGCGTGACTATATGTATGTATGTTAAAGCAGCCCTGGACCTACGATTTTTTTGAACCGGGGCAGAGACTTGATAGTGGCGCCCCCTCACTCGAGCGTTTGAGGTAAATTGTTAAAAAATAACTCACAAATATATAGGTGGGCGGAGTCCGTCTCAAAGGCAGTTTTATTTTTAATGGACAGAATCGCGAGGCCACATAGACGTTCCTGACTCATTGTTGAACGCAGATAGGTTTTAAATATATTCAGTTTACTGACGACGCTTTGCTTACAGCTTACAGATGTCGTAGGTATGGTGTAGTGTCTTCTAGCTATACTAACATTAGGAAACGCTTCTTGTAAGTCATGCTTGCACAGATGTTACAACAGGTCGAATGCATTTTTTGTTAAGATCTCATTTTTTTTAATGTCTACAGCCAAGGTTTTTAAAGGTATTTTGGGTCGGATGGATGACTAACGTTCGCCACGCTAGCAGCCGCTTTAACACTCATCCGCGGCATTAGGTGTTTCACATTGAATAAAGTGATGACATCTTTTGAAAACACATCAGGACGAAGAAGAAATACCAGTGCCGATAAGAAGAACAAGGCTCAATATAAATGCAAGACTTAAACGAGCCCAGTGATCCAAAGTTGGGTAAAACGATAACCAAAACAGTAGTGATGAGATTTTTTGAAAACACATCGAGGTAAAGAAGAAACACCGTGGCACCAATTATAAGAACAAGACTTAAGATAAATGCAAGAAATAAACGAACACAATGATCCAAAGTTGGCTGAAACGACAACAAAAAAAGAAATGAGGACATCTTTTAAAAACACATCGAGCTAAAGAAGATATACCAGGGCCAATAAGAAGAACAAGGCTCGAGATAAAAGCAATAGTTAAACAAGCCCAGTGGTTCAAAGTTGGTGAAAACGATAAAAAAGTGTGGACATTATTTAAAACGTAAAAGTAAAAAGACCCATAGAAATAAAATGCATTAACGATCGACTGTTTGCTTATTAATTAAGTACAAATAAATAACCGTCAACGTAATAAGCAATCATTCCACGTATATCCAAGTGTGGGTTGGCCAAGTAAAAGTGACAATAAAATCTGATACAAGAGAAGTAAATCGCCATCGGCAGGATTTAAACAAAAAAAATAAAATCCCCTCCGACCACGTACCTACAAATTAATAGAAATTTAAAGTGCGCGTAACTAAATGTTTTTAGAACGTTGTAAAAATATCAGCGTGATAGTCCTGTATGACTTCTTTCGTTTAATTTGAAAGCTGGAAAATTGAAAGTGATAGGATTCGAGAAATTTTAAGAACGTCTTGCTTGTTTAACATACCGTTTATTATCATCACGAGTCAAATTCTAATGGTGCTCATAGGTACCGATCTCTACAATATTATTGGAGTTATTTAAATGGTGGAACATTTTATTAATTTATTGATGTATTTTTGTTATTTTATTAAGAATAAGTTTCTATGCAAATAGTAGGACAACTTAAATTATCCACTTCAATTGCTAGCAGGATGTATAACAAATATTAACAAGAATTAATGTTTTGAAGATACAAATACAAAAACTGCAACTCAAATTTTAGACACATCGGACCAACTATTTTTACTCAAAAATGTGTAGTATTTAGTTTTACAGAGCCACTGGTTATCTCCGTCGATTTTATAATACTTTCCTTTTCGATAGCAGGACCTTTTAGTGTATTGTCAAACGAGCAAAGTTAAATTCATGCTATTCCAAACAGAAAATAATGCAAATTTTTAAATTTATGGGAGTTTCTCAAATGTTTAAATTTAACAATTTTGCACATTAAAAATGTCCTTTTCGTAAAAGTAGATTAAACATGGCAATCTTAGAAATACCGAATTTTGTAGCGAAACCAACTTCGTGTATGTAAAAAAAATTGGTTGTAAAGTCGGTTTACGGACGATAATTTTACGTGATAACGTCATAAGAAAACATCGATGAAAAATTGCATACTTTTATGAATTGAATTATTATCTCTGAATTAGCATTATTTTGTGTAATACAAAGGAGTTAATTGAAAATTACAATTTTTTCGATAAATTGACATTTATTTGCACTCGTTAATTCAAATATTTTCTGTCTCTCTTCTACTCGGACGCATCGGACGATGGAGTGGAAAAGAGATAGATGCGTCACAAGCCGAACGCTTAGGCCGATCGTGCCTCTCTATCGCTTGTTCCGCGCTCTCATCGATTTATAAGACGTTATCACGTCAAAAATACTAAAAATCATGGAAAAAAAAAGTTTAAAGTAGCACATTATTTTTAAGTGCGAATGTCGTATGTAAAAAAATAATCGCATCGTATTAACGGAATCATTATTTGTTATTTCTTTGTCGCAATAAATGTGTTAACTATTAAAAAAATAAAGAGTTTTATGATAAAATGGGGACTAATAGAAACATATCCGTCGCTTCTTTTATTTAGCACCTTGTTCATTTATTTATATTTATCATTTGCCGAATGTACATACGTTGCGCATATGCTACAAATTTTACAAGGTACTTTCGACGAAAACTTTCACAAGATGCAGAATAACAATTTAAAAAAAAATTGTTTAATATCCCGCATTCTTATTACCAACACCGCATGGCCCCCAAAATACATGGAGCCTAAATCCGTTTAAATATTTTACTGTCATTAATAATGATAATGACATACATATTTAAATTAAAAATAAAATAGAATATATTTTATAATAAGGAGTATCCTGTCAGTGTTTATGCAAAAAATATTATTTTTTTTTCCTTTTTCTTCCAAGGTTAGTAAAAATCAACGTCAATTGTCCTATGTACTGCAGCAAACACGGCATATTGTGCCCCCGTATATAAATAAAAATTCCACGATGTCAACAATGGAGGTGGTGCTGAGCATTACAGGTTCTGGTTTCCCAAAGGAAGAATTTTTCGTAGTAGCATAGGTAGTGAAGAGAAATCTCATCCTCTTTTCACAAAACATTCTGCAGGTCTTGTAGTGTGTAGGTGTTCATTCATGCAGCAGGATCCTTGCATGCATCATTTTCCTTCGCCCAAGCTTTTTCTGCCATTTTCTAGATGGAAATTCATCTTACAGATGCAAGCAGATAGAACGAGAACTTCCTTCGGATTCCGAAAACCATTTAAAGTTATTATTCCAAAAAGTACTACATTGTGCCTACATTTCAAGAATGTCAAATCCCCTTAATAATCACTAATTTGTAAGCAGAGAAGAGGGTGTTGAATCAGTAATTGTGTACACCAAATCTAGCTGTGTGGCGTAATTTGTAGAACGTTTTTTACGCCAATTTCATACCAAAAAACACAGAGTCACAGAGCAATATTTTCTCTCACGCAGAGTCGCCGAATATGTGAGAGTCTGCTTTTCAGATTTAATCGCTGCATCAGCGAGGTCTTTGAGTAACGACTCCATAGACCTAACATAGCCCCTATTCACGGACTGAGCATTGGGTATGTCCCTTCTTCATAGGCTGAGCAAAAGGAGACTTTCTATAATTGATTAATTAGCCTCCTTCCAGACCTGTATCAAATCAACGAGTATTAAAAAAGCGTTACAATTTTTACATTAAACATTTGTATCTGCAATAATACGATCAATAAGGTCGAATAATTTATATCCAGTAGTTCTGTACAGTCAGTTAAATCAAAAAAATTGTAAAAATAAACAAAAATCTTATCAAATATCGGTTAAGATATTTTTTGTATTTAAATGTGTAACCTTGTCCTGTATCCGCATTTTATTCAAAACAGAGGCAATAAAATTGGTCGTTTCGACATTAATGACTTTTTTTTGGGTTTTTTGTGTAATATCTATCCTACGTATAATTTATGTTTACGTTTATTTTATATTTCGGTTTATAAATAGAATAAAAAAATAATAGAAGTATTTATAAAAAAAATCCAATAAAATTTAAATAGCAATACCACTAAGGTCTTTTTGTAGAGTACTAAGTTTCGTCTTGAAGAAGATATAACATACTACAAACAAGACAGACCTTTTCCATAAAATATTCCAGTCTACTCTAAGAGAAACTAATGAATTAAAAAATAAAGTATGTATTTTCATTTTGATGGTAAAAATTCTACGAGATTTCTACTTGTTAATGAGAGGAAGTAAAACATGAAAACGGGTTCCACAAACTGGAAATCGCATTCACAAATGACCAGTTGGAAAGTCCTGGATGTCTGGAGCTGCACTTACTGTACCTACAGTCAGGCCTCCTTGTGGTTGTAATCGACACATTTAGAGGAGAGACATTGGACAAAAGACAAAAGTCAGCCACCACTCGACGTTGGGCTAAAATTTCATACATTCATACATATAGTCACGCCTTTTTCCCGTAGGGGTAAGCAGAGACCAATTACTTAGTCGGTTGTTGATGCTCTTGACCTTGCCTTTCTTCAAAACAATGCTGATCTGATCGAGATATGTTCGCCTAGGTCTACCTCTACCGACTTCCGCCCATTCACATTCGCCTTATAAATTTGTTTCGTCAATCTTCCTTCATCAATCCTTTCTATGTATCCAAACCATCTAAGCATTCCTTTATCTATCTTTGTAACCACATCTTCTTTTACACCACATCGTTCTCTTATCTCAATGTTTTTTACTTTATCCAACAAATTCACTCCCATTTGCCCGAGGGTTATTACAAGTAAAAAGGTCAATGGTTTTGACCGAAATTTGGAAAACCCATTACAATTATATTTTAATCCGTCATTACCAGTTGCCACTGCAAATCCACTGGGATGAATAGGAAAATTGTTCCGTTTAGGGATATTTGGATTTAGGCTGATAGGATATTAGATTTGTTTTTCAATAATACAAATTTAATCATGGGTTTTTTCCAAAAGTGGTTCCGGATAAAAGTGTACATTCTTTCAAATCGAACGCGAACGAAACTCTACTTCTTTTATCTGTTAAAATTACCTCAATGTGGTCAATTCGGACAAAAATGTATCTCCCCAAATGGAGAAATATAGTCAGACTGGGTGATCGGTCAGGTGAACAGTCCCGTCGATGTGGATATTATTTAATAATTTATATTTACTAGAGATTTTAGATATCTAGTACAAATACGTGGAAAATCGGGAATCGTAATAATGATGTTTTAGAGAAGTTTACGTTTATTACTGTTTATTAAACCTAAATTAAAGCACTAGCAAACTTCAAATTCCTTGAAATTTACAAAAAATTGAAAAGGAGTTATGTAAAACGCTGTAATAAGCGTAGAAAACAAACAGCTTATATAAACTTTTGAGGTTCTGACATCTGTATGATGACATATAAGAATAATCGATAAAAAATATATAAGGTGAAGTTTTACCAAAAATTTGATTTTTTTTTGCTTATGCACTATTGTATCGGGGTTACCCATAAATACTTACCTATATACTCCGACAGAAATATATGAAGCCACGAGTTGCACGAAGTTGAGGGAGACATAACATGCGATAACATTGTGTTTCACGTCGCGCTGCGATGTAGTTCTGGTTACATAAAATATTTTAATAGCAAATGGATAATTTTACACATATGTATAGGTAATTATCTATGTATGCTAATTAAATTCTAACGGTAATCATGTCAGTTATGCAAAAAGAAATTTTCTCATTATCGTTAAGACCAAAACAATTAGGTATAAAAAGCTTAACCAAATCATTAGAAAAACGGATTATGTCACAATAAGAAATTAATGTAAACGTGTCTTTTCTTATTGGAATTTATAAGTTTAGTTAATGTTTTATACTTTAGCTGTCTGGAGAAAAAAATATAAATAAATAACTATAAGTTTGTATATAACCAGTTACGAGAGACGAAAAGTATAACTGTGATATTGAGCGAAGGTTGTTGGCAGGGAAACAAATAAATAAGGCCCTACATAACTTTATGAGCAGCCAGAACGTGTTAAAAAAGGCACGACTGGCTGTGCATAGAGGAGTGCTGGTCTCTTTACTTATGTATGGTATTGAATGTTGTATTTAACAGAAGAAGCATAAAAGTATGATCAATGCTGCGGAGATGAGTAGTCTGAGAAGTATAGGAACGCTTAGACGATTCGGACACGTATAGAATATGGATAACAGAAGATTGACGAAACATATTTATAAGGCGGGTGCGAATGAGCAAGTCGGTGGATGTCGATCTAGGCCAGTGATTGGCAAACTTATTCGCCAAAGAGCCATATTTGTATATTACAACGATAAATTTCTTTTTTAGAGCCATATCTGTTCATTAATAAAGTTAACCTTTATGTATTTTAATTTTAGACCTTCATTATTACGGGTACCTACACTGAATAAAACTCGATTTCATAATTAATAAAGATTGTATTTATTGATAAAAAATAATATGAAAGCAAGATTTTTCGCATTAATATGTAGAACCGAAAAGGGAAAGAACAGCAAAGCCGAGTTTTTTCAGCTGATCATAAGAGTCAGGAATACTATTATAGGCGTTGAACACGATCATGTCTTCCTTCTCCAGGTCTTTCAAAGCAGAGCTCTGGTGTTGTAAACTAAGTTCACATTTGTTCTTCTCCAGTATTTCTAAATCAATGCAAAGACGTTTAAATTTCCTTGTTTCTGAAACCCAGCAATTGAATTTCAAAGTTACCAATGTCGATTCCAAAAGGAGAAAAATGTATATCTGTTATCGTAGCAATAAGGGGATTTTTGACAAAAGCTAAGGCCGCGTTGCTGTTTTTAAATTCCTGAAATCTGCTAAGAAATGCTTCCTTCATATTTAAAATGATTGTTTTGAAGTAGTTGTTTGTGGATAAAGGAATTATTTTCTTAATGATGTTTCAGCAGGCTCGAAAAGTGAAACAGTGTTTCCCTTTCAAAATCTTGAGTAAAAATGGATAATTTACTTTCGAATTAAATGACGTCTCCTAACCTCGAAAAAACCTTTCCTTTGCCTTGTAGTTTATGATTAAGTTGGTTTAGATGAGACGTAACGTCTACCATATAATAACATTTTTGTTTCCACTGATCGTCTGTTAGTTTTGCTCGTAGACATTTGTACCAGAGCCGCACTTAAGGGACCAAAGAGCCGCATGCGATGAAAGGCCAGGTCAAGAATACCAACAACCAACGTAAAAGAAGCAAAATACGTGTGTAAGAATCGTTTCAAGTGGAAAGAAGTGGTATCTGCCTACTCCTATGGGAAAAAGGCGTGACTAAATGTATGTATGTACCTATGTATGTATGACCAGCTACGTTGCAGCTACCAATTCTTGTATTTTGCAATAATTGATAATTGATTTATTTTTATCTGCTTTTCTCTGCGATAGTGCCTTCTCCGTTCATTACACCCTTCACACAAGGATTCACGTTAGAATTTCTTCAATGTAAAGACTGGTATTTTAGCGTATAATGGCTATTATACGCTCGTTGAAGAATATACTACTTCAAAAATAGGTAAGGTACACTATACCGATATGAGCGTTTTTTTAATTTTTCCACTCACGAGCGCAAATGCTGTCAAATAATGACATTTTTCTGAAAACGCTAACTTTGTGTTGGGATTTGAAAGCGTCAAAGGTTGTAGAAAAAAGTGTATTATCTGCACCGAGCCCACCCCAGCCCGCAAAGTTTATTCAAATGCAATTCGCGACAGCTAGTTTAACGAGTTTGAATTAGCTCCATTTACTGACTTTGTCGGCAGAAAAATCAGCTCCTTTGTAAATTTTTCGAACACGAATATCGCCTGTAATAAAGATCTTTTCGATGAATGAACCGCACGAAAAAACTGCTCGCGATCCAAACTAAATTGCTCCGTGGTCAGATCATCAGAAGGTGCATGCAAAAATGAAATAATTGTTAAACAATAGCTGTCGCGAAATGCATTTGAATAAACTTTGCGGGCTGCGATGGGCTCTGTCGCGCATGCGCACGGAAAATCTTCGAATCAATTTTTTAACAATTATTTCATTTTTGCATGCACCTTTCGATGATCTGACCACGGTGCAATTTAGTTTTGATCAGGAGCGATTTTTTCGTGTGGTTCATTCATCGAAAAAGTCTTTATTTCAGGCGATATTCGTGTTCGAAAATCAAGTACAAGAACATTCAAATTTTCAATGTTTTCGGAAAATTTACAACGGAGCTGATTTTTCTGCCGACGTCAGTAAATGGAGCTAATTCAAACTCGTTAAACTAGCTGTTGAATAAATATTGCGGGCTGGGGTGGGCTCGGTATTATCTGCGCCATCGCTCTTTCGGCAATAGGTGCATTCGTCGGATTCTGCACTGCTACAGTTATAGAGACATTTTATCATTTTACTACACTATCCATACATTAAGTTTTATGGAAATCGGACTTGGGTCCTAAAGGAAAGTCCTGCCACAAGCAAACGGACGCGACGATATTTGATGCGTACTTTCTTTGTCCACACCATATTTTCGTCGGTTCGTTATTTTGGATATCATTACAAATTACATACATCGTTTAAATCTCTTATCTGCGATACCTAATCCGAATCGACATTCCTTCGAAATATTTCATAACTTAACGCTACTTTCATTAGATATTTCTCGCCCATCCGACCCGCGAATACGTTAATTAACGATACTCAAACGTCGTAATAATTAAAATGTTTCCGAAAAATATTTGCCGGTCGTTAATTTTAACTTTATTATTATACAATTTCGATTTTTATAGACGTACAGTTTAACATTCTTTTTTTTTTAACGAATTTGATCGAATGGAACACATACACACACACATACACATACGTGACCTCCATATGGTGAGACGAGATTGGAAGGAAAGTGAAATCGTTCATAATATGAATTCCTATTTATCGCGTTTAAATAACACTCTTTGCTACCGACTCTTTTTACTTATAGGGACGTTCTAAAAATTCCGATAACATTTTACTATTCACAGAATCACCACTTTTACTTATTTACTAATGCAATCCTTTTAAAAACTGGTCGAATCCAATCGAGGATTTTGAAAAACGTTTCCGGTTTTACAATTTTTAACCTTCTCAACAACAACAAAAAAATGCAGCCCAGCGCACTGAAGTTTCTACTTGTGTTCTTGTTGTTAAATATCATTTTTACAAACGTTACGAAAAAGTTATGGTTTAATGGAAAAAAAACGACCTAGCCTTCAGTTAGTCCGGACAATCTAGACTTTCAAAGATACATAATAAATTCCCAACAAGCTGAAAGTTAGTAAAATTGTTTAAAACATAATTATAAATAAAATTTTCCATCCTTCCCGTGTATGGAGAAAATTTTACCCAAGGTCAAAGGTCAAAAAAATTACAGATTGTAGATCATAAAATTATATATAAAATATTGTTACAATTTTTTTTAGTTCTATCTTGGGTTTGGCGATTAAAACTCTCGATCCATAAACAATGTTTATTTCAATACAATAAATTCTACTTTTATGAACTACTTAGATATTCACTTAGCTATACGACTTTTACAACTCTATATAACTATTTACACTTATTAATTCATAAACACTTTTAAGACCGATACTGCTCTTGTTATGATCGTTTCCCCTTTTATATCACCATATCACAATTCTAGATCATTCCACCAGTTTCTCCAAAGTTCGACGTGGTTCCAGAGGTTGCTCGACCTTGCTGGACCCCTTCGGTGGCCGACAATCAAAGCGGTCAAATACGGACCCTAGTCGCGGCCGATTTCTCAGTTGCCAACAGGACCGGATTTGTAACAATATGTATCAATACTTTTTTTTCTAAGAGCCACCGTTTCTGAGATATAACGGTTTAAAAAGTTTTAAAAGTTGTAATCGTCATAATATGCACACGTTTCCACGCCACCTATGAGGTTGTGTACTTAGCGCGTTTTTTTAACGTGGTTTCCTCAGTAGGCCTATTCCACGGGTCTGTTATGATTTTGTTTAATTTGAAACTATTGCAAAACAACCGATATTAGCAAAGGTTGGAAATGATAATAGCGATGTAAATAAAAAAAAAAGTGAAATTTATTCGTCTGATTCGTAACCTTCAAATACTTCTTCTTGATCTTCTTGTTCTTCTTCTTGATCTTTTTCTTCTTCTTCTTCATCTTCATTTAGGTTGTAAGTAAACTGCGTCAATAGCGATGTATCGAATGTCACCTAGCTGGAATCAAACGAATCCTCTACTGTTGATGATTTAACATTAGAGCACGACCAATTTGTACGTGCCAGAGAACAAAACAGTCCAACCACATTTAGCACTGCGTCCTTTTTTGCAGTTGCAAAAAATTGTGGTCAGCAGTTTTTCCGGCGCAGGTGGGAGTAAAGTTTTAACTTGTTCTAATGTATTGTTGACCAACTTCCAACCCCAGTTTGTTTTGGGTCTAGCTGATAACCAAGCCACACTTGAACTTGGTAATATACCCGAAAAAGATGTTGATGAGCAGCAACTGAGGTTGGAGGAAGACAAGCTAATTGAACTTGTTTTTTATTTCGAGTACTTTTAAAGAAACAAGCATATCGATATACTTATCCAAGCAGTTCGTTTTTTTTAGGAGCTCCGTACATAGAAAGAAGATAACTTCTTGTGTAGTTAAATTACTGTTTTTAAAAACTTCAGCACATTGAACAAATTTTTTTTTCAAACATTTTGAAAACTGTTGTTTTACCCCTTCTGTAAAATGCAGATGTCGTATCACAGCCAGTTATTGCATGTAAAAATAGTACTTGGTTTTGACACTTTGCAAAAGTAGATAAACTTTTAGATGAATAATATTTCCGATTGATGTTGAGCTTTTCCTGGTTTTAAGAAGAAAATAGTTTTTTCAGTTGGAGTTCGAGCAGTGAGTAATACGAGTAAGTCTACGTCTTCACCAACAACAATAGTTGTATTTGTCACATCGAATTGCTCGATTGCTGTTTCAATAATCAATACATCATTATTAGCTTGTTTTACCAATATGTTTTCGTCAGTAAACTTTTCTTTCAACATTGAAATGAACTGAAACTTACATATATTACAGCTCCAGAGATGTATATACGTGGCATACTCATGCATATTATGACGATTACAATTTTTACAACTTTTTGAATCGTTATATCTAAAAAACAGTGGCTTTTAGAAAAAAAAATATTGATACATATTTTATAGATAATTTTATGATCTACAATTTTTGTCCAAGGTAATTTTATGATATGCTGACAATTGCGAAAAACTCATTTTTTTTACCTTTGACCTTGAGTAAAATTTTTTCCATACACGGGAATGATGGGAAATTTTAAAAATTTATTTATAATTATGTTTTAAACATGTTTACTAACTTTCAGCTTGTTGGAAATTTATGTACCTTCACTCTTGTTTTTTGGTCTAAATTGACCGGATTAAGTAGCTGCATATAATGTGTAACATTTGACATCTCACCTTAGTAATAAGCAATTTTAAAATTATATTTTGAAAAGAATGGTTCTTAAGGTATTATTTGAAATGATTTTTCATAACAAACAAAAATTCTTTTTAATGAAAATTGTATTTTATTTAATTGACACTAGGAGTGACAAAAGTCAACCACAAAATTTAAAAAAGCTAAATACTGAAATATTTTATTCGAATAATTATTTATGATTACTTACTTGAATTTTTTATCAATGATCTGCACTTTATTGAGACATCATCAACAGTATTCAATCAAAAAGTGGCCACGTGCTGCATGTCACGTAACCCTAACTTGTTCACTTGTTCTTATGGGAATTTGTTGTGTTTACGTTAGTTTTTTTTAACTTTATTGTGCAAATTTTGTGGTGATTCTAAATATTACATTAAGATAAAATACCTGCATATTGTACAATTGTAAATTGTTTTAATTGCTTAGCTAAAATACTGGGAATCAGTTATTTTAGGCAAGGCTGAAAAGGGGGTATTTTTATTGAATAATTTTATTAACATACTCTTGAATATCATATTAAAATAGGATAAAAAGATAACAAAATAAGAAAGAGGATTATTAGTAAAACAACCTATGATACAAAAAAAAAACAATAGTGCTTCAGTGGATCCCAGCACACTGTGGGATACTCGGTAATAAGAGAGCAGATACATTAGCAAAAAGAGGATTAGAAATTCCAACTACCACCATAAGGTGCCTTCCTTTTTATTCAGCTAAAAGATTGATAAATATACAAAACAATAAAAATGACGGACAATGGATAAAATCGGAAGGAAGAGGAAACAGTGAAAAAAGTCATAGATAACCCAGATTCAATCCTGAACTACCTAGCAAATAAGCAGTAGCCAACCTAAGACACCTAACAGGGCATGACTTCCTGACTCAACACCTTCACAGAATAGGTTGTAAATACTCTCCCTCTTGTCCCTTAAGTAATTAAGGGACAGAAATGATCGCCGAACATCTTTTAGTGTGTCCGGACCTATTAGAACAAAATAATATCATCGGAAAATATTGCAAAGCAAGAAGAAAAATGACCTTATCGTCAGCTTCACGCATTTGAAACCAACTAATCAACCATATATTATAAAAATGTTGAATGAATAAACCAAATTAAGCAAGTCAGTTACAGTTCACGGTTTGAAAGTTACTTTACAGATTGGTATTGCTTTTAATGCAAAATGCTCACTCCAAGCTCAGAAAATCAAAATCGGTATGACATATGCTGTACCACGTGCACGTTACCTATCTCAAGCTACGGCGTTGCGAGCACGTCACCCACACTACCAATGTCAAAGAGTGGCCACGGACTGCACGTGACCCATACCAGTCTTTTGATGTCACTTCTCGAGATTCTCAAATCGTTTATTGACGCCTGACTGACTCCCCCTAAAACAAAGCGCGACTGTCTAACCCCTAGCAACAATAAACATATTTTCCACCTCCGAATAAAAAAAATTACCAAATCGTCAATCAACACAGTTAGATCAAAGCACCGGCCACTCAAGAGAGCCCTAGGAGACTGCTAAACAATAAAATTAAATACTGTATATTTCTCAATACCCTTTTCAAAATTCTTGCAACAAAACCCGTAATTACCAGCTTCGTTTTAATAATAGGGATATATTGTGTGGCAAGCGCAAGACGATTTCAGACAAGGAAACCTGTGTTTCATCCCGTACCACACACTATATTTTTCATATTTCCTATATCCAAGCTAAGAGTTTTAATATATGGAGCCAGTAAGAACGAGATAATTTTAATTTTGTTAATAGAACATCTGTCAGATTAGTGAATGGTTATAAAAAGAATTATTAGAGGTTAGGGAACAAATCCTCAATATAAGACAAATAATAGAAAAAGCATATGAATTGAATGTAAAAACTTATTTGTGCTTTGTCGACTACAGCAAGGCATTCGACTGTGTAAAATGGAAGAATTTGTGGCTTATCTTGGAAAACATGGGAGTACCAAAACATATGATTATTTTGCTTAAAAATCTCTACAACAGTTGCGGGAAGGTAAAAGTCAATAACACGCTATCTAAGTCTTTTAGTCCAAAGTGCGGTGTAAGACAGGGCTGTATTGTGTCACCGATACTCTTGAATATATATGGAGAGTATATAATGAGAAAAATTCTGCAAAGCTGGCTAGGGCGATTAACCATAGGAGGAAAAAGAATTACTAACCTTAGATATGCAGATGAAACCTTAATACTAGCTCGTTCGGAAGAAGAACTCACGGAAATCATGAGAAAGTTGGACAGGATCAGCAGAGAACATGGTCTTACGTTGAACAAAAAAAAGACGAATTATGATAATAGACCGCAACCCTGTCTATGTTAGACAGATCGATGGTTTTGAAGTAATTGAGAAATTTAACCATTTAGGATCACTTTTCACAAACAATGGCGGCTGTGACGGAGAAATCAAACGTAGACTGGCCATAGCACGTAACTCAACAATAAAACTAACTCGAATATGGAAAGACTGCAATATCTCAACGCAAAAAACTGAAATTATTAAACTTCTTGATATTTCCTATTGTCACATATGCCTCTGAGACCTGGACTTTAAAAATGGCCAATCGAAGAATAACAAATGCTTTTGAAATGCGGGCCTACAGACGAATGCTGCGAATATCATACACAGAACACCGTACTAACGTGTCAATTTTTTAGAAACTAAAAATCACCGCAAGGCTATCAACCAGGATAAACTAATCATACCTACGGTATTTTGGACACATTTCAAGAAGAACGAATGGACTGGAAAAACTTATTGCAGAGGGAAAAATCAATGGTAAACGACCAAGAGGAAGGTCTCCGACGCGCTGGGTGGATCAAACCAAAGAAATCATTGGTCACGGTCTGCAAGAAACTTCTCTTGCAGCTCAAGACAGAGCAGGATGAAGAACTACGATCCGAGCAATTGAGACATGATGTCACCATACTCTCTCGAGAGAGTAAAAGGACAAGAGAGAGTGAGAGAGTAAACAAAAGCTATTCTGGTAGCATAAAAATTATTCCAACTTCAGAAAATAGTAAAAACTGTTTAGTTATTTGCTAGCCAATAGTCACATTGGTCTGAAATTGTCTTGTATTCATTGCAGGCATTAAAACTGCGGGTACCTAATATGAAAAGGTCAATTTAAACGATGATTGAATAAGAGACTATTTTCGAAATTTAACTGGTCAAATGGCCTTGCTTTTTTAAAAGTTCCGAGGAACAATAAAATTGATACCGCAATGGAAAAACATACAATTATTGAGCTATTTTTATAAATAATATTTTTAAAGTTACACGGTAGATGTGTTTGTGTTAAGCCTATTTTATTTTTCATTCAAAAATTATAGATACCGATAATACCGATGTTAAAAAAATTAGTTTTTGGAAACACAAATGAATGTATGTACATAAGTTCAAATTTTGTAGCAGAAAATTCTTTTAAAAAATTATCAAAATTTAATAAATGCCAAAGGTCATTCTCAATACTCATTTGAGTTAAATGGAATAATTTGATTTTACCCATATAAGTACCTACATACGATACTACCTCTGTAAATATTTGGTTTTTATGAGTGAAAGTTTTAAAATTATTGAAATGCATAGTTATGTAAATTTCCTGAAATACTTTTAATTAAAAGGCACAAGAATAAAAGCACTAATTATAGATTTATTATTTAAAGTTTTTAAATATGCAGAAATTCTTCTAAATCGTTCGAGAATAATGAATTCCAATGGCTTTTGGTTAACTGACTAAATGTAGGTTATTTCGTCTAAATTTAAAAACTCGGACTTCGGAAGCCACTTTAAATGACTGGGAATATATCCCCAAAGCCACCTCTTAGTCCTAGATTGTGTATACATACTGTTACGAAATTACTTCTTTCTTGGGTTCGGTGATTTTAAACTCTCGATACAGTAACAAAACAATTTTTATTCCAATACTTTTATTCAATAAATTTTACTTTTACAAATCACGTATATATTTAACTAATTACAACTTTTACAACTAATTAAATTTCATAACATTTAAACACTTTTAACTTAAAACTGTCCTCTTCGCGGCCGCTGTCCTTTTTATACCTCTAAATCCTAATTCGAGAGTCCGGAACAATTTTTCTACCTTCTGGAAGTCGCTAGACGCTGCGTTTGAGATCGCGGAGACCGGCATAACAAAGCGCTCATTAATATGCACCCTAGTTGTTATCGATTCTCGGACGCAGGCAAATAAATAAATAAGCAGGGTCGAGTTGTAACAATACATTCGGAATTTTTTGCTGCCTACGAGTTCTGACACTAAAGTAGGTAGTAGGTCTGGTACGATGAAGCTAATTTATTTTTAAAATAGTATAACTATGCTCCCCTACAATATACTCTTTTTGCATATCAACCTACCGGTTCCATGACAAAGCCGCGCAACAAATACCGCGCGTGACAATACCGAAGAACAAAAATAACGTTCAGCAATAAAATCACAAAAAAATCAAACGAAAATATTTTTATAAAAATTAATCTTTAAACCGGTAAAAATAATAATAAGATAAAAATGCTAGATATTATAATTCAAACATTTAAAGCGAAATTGCTCTTGCAATTCCTTTAGGAAATATATCTGGGTCATATCCTTCCACAATACAGATCAGACGTTTCGCAGAATCACGATACTTCTTTCGTTGCTGTAGAGGATTAGCGCCAGCTAAAAGTTTGATTAATTTTATAATTGTTAAGGTTTTAAACCAATAATAAATTTCCATATCGTAGGATGATGGGCACCAAAGGGATGGCCAAACCGCACTCAGTTTACGGGTTAAGCCTCTCTGAATTTGTTAAATGGAACAAACTACCCAAGAGCTTAGGTTGCGGGTTAAGCTTCCCCTAGTTTGTTTTAAGAGACAAACTACCCCTGAGCTTGTTACGGGTTAAGCTTCCCCGACGCTGATGGACAGGGAAAGAAGCGAGAACATCAGAAGAATGTGTAAGATAGATGGTATCAACGACTGGATACTACATAGAAAGATGGAATAGAACGATCATATCAGTTGAATGTCATCAAAAATAATGATGAAAATAACAAGGGACAAATCACCATCAGGTTGCCGAAGCATTGGTCGACCCAGAAAACACTGGAGTCACAATCTTCCTGGAAATGGAGCCCGGACAGGATGCCGATGGAAAAAAACAGGTTCGGCCTATGTACTAGAGGGAAGAAGAAGAAGATGAAGAAGAGTTTGTTTTAAGAGAAAAACCACCCCTGAGCTTATGTTACGAGTTAAGCTTCCCCAAATTTGTTTTAAGGAACAAACTACCCCTGAGCTAATGTTTCGGGTTAAGATTCCTCAAGTTTGTTCTACGAGACAAACAACCCCATATTATTGCTCCCACTCCGCCGTCGTCAATAGTTGGCTAGCTTCACCAACTACTGACTCGTGCAGTTAAAAGTAATTTTTACTTGTATGTTAAGCATACAAAAGTACCTCTTACAAAACGTTACAGTTTTACATTTTTTATTTTATGAATTATAGAAATAGAGAGAGAGAGAGAGAGAGAGAGAGAGAGAGAGAGAAAGAATACATGTTTATTCATTAAGTGCTATTTTTGACTTGCGCTGTTTTTGCTTCGCACTGTTTTTGTATTGCGCTGTTTTGTTTTTTGTTTTGCGCTGTGTTGTCCTGACACGTAACCCAACGTTGCATGCATTTCTGATAACAGTGTAGAAAGAACCTCTTTCATATTCAAAATTCCACGTCGTGCAAAAATTTTTCAACTGTTTTTCTGTTAATAATGTTCCATATCTGCTATTCAAAGGTCATCGATCCTTTCTGACGATGATTTTTCCGATTTGCTGTCGTTTAGCGTCTTCCACTGATGATATGCCGGTCCTTCAAAAACCTCTTGTATTACATAATACTTGCTAAACATGGCATGCAATTATTCCTGTACAACTGTGTCAACTTTGTTGACATTGGACTGTTCGACTCGCTTATACAGACCCTTTTTTCTTCACCAAAACATCAAAACGAACAAAAAGTTGGCTTTTTAGTGACATTTTAATTGTCAGTAAGTCTCCAAGCTAAGGCGAGTCCTGCAACTTTATTGCCAAATCTCGTACTTTTATACTCATAATTTACGAATAACCCCCGTATTGTGAGCTCAAGGAATTTTCTAATTGCACGTTGCACGTTACAGTTAGCTTGTTTATTACCAGATTATAAATACTTTTACATAACTGCTAGTCGATGATGAATAAATTGCAGAAACAACAATCTTTTATTTTGTTGTATTCGAAAAATCGTGATAAAAATGAAAGTGCATCGTTATTGATACTTACTGATGCATGAATTTTATCGATATAAAAAAAAATGAAACGTAGGTGTCGTATGCAAGAAATTTCTTTGAACAATATTTCTTAACGTATAATATCTGTAAAGAACCGCAGGTGTGTCACTACTCACCCTTTCTATTTGCAGTGACTCCTATTACGGGCATTATCGTAGCTATAATATAATAATATAATCGTCCATTTGTGTGTATCCAAGATCGTCTAGACGGGAGTTTTATTACTACGTTACCGGCTGCCGGTAACGGAGACATTGTTTGTTTAGTCGAAAAACAGGTAGATAGATTACAATAAAAATGGAATGTGGGAATCAAGTGCACCAACAGAGCCCGTAAATCATTTTCTTCGAATTTACCGAAATACAGCTTGTCCCACATCTGCAGAACCAAAAACACCTTGTTAAATCTCCGGTCACACTAGACCTCTGCCAGCGGCGAGTTACGAAGTCGCTACTGTCGGTATCAGTTTAATAATAATAATATAATTAGTGTGGCGGTCTATTGTGTCTCTCCGTGATAGTAACTAGTGATCTGCTACACCTGCCTTCCTCTAAAATAGAAACAGGTCGCCGATCGGTAACTGCCGTAGTTGCTCGTGCTCGAGATAAGCTGAACCTAGCAAAGTCAGCCTTATTATGTTGGCAAGGTTAATCAGTTTGGTGTGACCACAAATATTTGTCAGCGGATGGTAAAGTTGGACGTGTTTCACTTTTGGAAGCCAGGCATCGGCAAATAGCAGTCATGTAACTCAATTACTAGGGCAAGCGCATTGGCATCGAATTAAATCAACATGTAATCATTTATTTCGTCAGGTTATGTAGATAAATGTTTTTATTTATAAAAGGACAGGAAAAGAAATAATTGGGTTTTTTAATAGGTACCTACACCTACTTCATATATTTATGTTTATGGGATATTTCGTCAATAGTTATTTGTATGTTTAGGCCGCGAAATACCTTTTTAACGTACCGAAAGAAAGAAAGACACACTATTTTTCGTGCAATCGTTAAAATTATTAGACTAAATAATTGTAAATAAATATATAATTGCTCTAAAATCAACAGCAGTTCAATTTATTTAACAATATCACCGTGTGCTATGGAAATGATATGTTTCAATATATACAAAATATTTTGACAGTTCTTGACAAAACGCAAAATGTCTGATAGTATGATTGCTAAGTATCTCAGATTACCAAATCCTGAAACATACACGGGTCACTGTTTTTGGAAAAGTTCTGCCACGCTGCTTGCCAATACTGGGGCTGATATGTCAATTCTTAAACGTCACGGTGGATGAAAGTCCACGACAGTAGCGGAAGGATATGTAGAAGACTCTATCGAAAATAAGAAGCAAATTTCCAACTCAATTTCTGGCGATATAGTATCTGGTTTGAATGTAGGCAATAACCATTATTAAGAAACACTAGATGTAGTTGCTTCAACTTCTGGAGTGAATATAAGTAATAATACAAACTGTACAATTAATGTTAATATTCATCCTAAATAATATAAGTACTTAAGCATTTGTTGGTATTCAATAAAAAATAATCCTTGTCTTTGTAGTATTTTAGAAATGTCAAATTTGGAAGTGACGTTTATTTTCGCGGCCGTTGCTATCGGTAACTGCCGCGAAATTGAATTTCGCGGACTGTGCTGAGAACGCGAAATACTGACTTCGCGTGCGATTGCACGAAAAAGTTTACTTAAATAGAAACGTAAAAGAGGCCCCATATAATACTCACAATGTAAGAGTTAATCCACGTTCTTAAATTTGGGTTAATTGCCGTTTATATTGCTGAATGTTTGTTGGTACTGCCACAATTGCCGTGGTGACTTAGTAAGCCCGTGTAATTCCCAAGTTGCTGATTTGTCAGAGAAACACATGAGTGGGACACCCTCATCCTTCTGTAAAAAAAGGTATACAATACTACGAGGTCTGACAATAAAGATCTAGGGCTTGTTGCATTAGAAACACATTTACAATTAAAATGTCATTTATTATTGGGAAAAATCACGGAGTGGGACATCTATTATTGATCGTATGAACTTCTCGAGGTCTTCTTCTTCTTATCCATATGTAAGATCTTTTGATCCGTTAGTTTTGCAGGTTCCTCTGTATTAATTCCTGGGAGGTGAACTGCCAGCTGTCCTTCCATCTCTTAGGTGGTCTTCCGGGTGCTCTTTTCCCTATTGGTTTCCCTTCAATTGCGATGCGTGGTAGTCTGCTCTGTTCCATTCTTCTTACGTGAGCGTACCAGCATCTTTTTATTTTTCTTCCCCATCTTACAATGTCTTGCACTCCGCACTGTTCCCTGATGTCAGTGTTCCTAATTCGGTCTCCCCTTGTTTTTCCCATTATAGTCCTAAGCGTTTTCATTTCGGCTACTCGAAGCATGCTTTTCGTTTTGTTGGTTTCTTCTCTGGTTTCTATTCCGTATATCATGATTGGCCTGATGCAAGTCTTATAGATCCTGACTTTGCTATCTTTTCGCATGTATTCGTTCGCCCATATTTGTCTTAAGCAGCCTGATATGGCGGTCGCTTTGTTGATCTGGCTTCTTAGGTCCTTCACTGGGTCGTGATAACTCGACAGATTCTCGAGGTGTGAACAACAAACCAACCTCCATTTGTTTGTATGGGTAAAAAGTGAACTTTATATATTATTTTGAGCAATTTAAGCATTGAAAGTGTTATATTTGAACGATATTTTACGAAGAATTGGTTTTAATGAACTACAGAAACCGAAAATGCAAAGAATTAAAAAAGTAGAATGGAGATAAAATCGCGAAAAATTTGCTCTCTTTCACAATGCTCTACTTATGGCAATTCGATTATATCTTTGCATAAATTTCCTTTAAATCCTAAGGCAGTTTAGAAATGGAGGATGATCTTAAAATAGGAAAACCAATCTCAAAGTTTATGTTTTATTTTAGCAGGCACTTTGTGAAAGATTATTTTTTTCAGTAGTAAGTTTAAAATTGTTGTCCAATGATCTATCATTTTATTTGTGATTATTTATAGTGATTTCAACAACACAAAAAAAGCGTTTGAAAGATGATTTTTATGATTTTTTTATTGAGATCCTCAGTTCCACATAAAATGATGTGGCCATCCATAAAAATCTATTCACCTTCCTTAATTGGTGGAACACATTCACCCACATAATACAATATATCCGAAATTAATATTTTGACTTTCAAAGGCATTGCAACAAGAATTCCAGCGACGACAGAACTGAAAAACTTCGAAAACAAACCAAAATTGATACCTGAACACACCCGGTCTTTACTGGCATTTAACAAGAATCCAGCGACAATAAAACTGAAACGTCGAAAACAAACCTTAAATTCAGCTTCAATCCAATAGTTTAACACAAAAAAATCAACTGAAATCTCTTAAATAAAAACTTTTGGTATTACAAGTGATCAAAAATGACCGAATATTTGTTGTTCACACCTTGACATTTTGTCATTGACAGCGCCATTTCGCGTTACGTGATTTCCCTACGTAATCCCTATAGTAACGAAACAATAAAAACCGATAAAAATGAATAAAATTATTAATGAAAAATGACAGTTGTCAAAAATAATGCGTTTTTTTAAATTTTTATAGGTCATTGTTTTCGTTTGAAATTGTTAGTCACAAATTTGCAATACTTAAGTACTCACATTTAAAATAACAAAGTAAAGTATGAATAACATGTAGCATATTTATTATAATAAGTGATATTTAACAGTAGTATTTAGTTTTTTTAGTATATTTCGATTTAAGTATCAGTGCGTTTATTCGATGTTTTTTTTTTAAATTTCAATTAAGAAAATCTATTTGATAGTAATAACTACAATAAAATATGAGTGACAGTGATAGTTTACCATGAAAGTGAGCATTTTGTTTTTGATTACGCCATATTTATTTCCTTTAATAAACCATCGTTTCATGTATATTTTTTATACAAAATAGTTTCGATGTTTCACATCTGCCAGGTGTCCCGCGACGGCTCATTTTTTTATTATGGATTTACAAATTTGATTTTTTTAACAATAATTTTTTTTTCCAAGAAATCGAAAAAATGAAACACTTACGAAAACGAAAAAATACTCTTTGACTGGAAACTTTTGTCCATAGGCGAAAAATAAAGGGGGCTGGTGGTTATAACATTAACACTAAAAAAATTTAGTAGAACTTAAGTAGGTATACTACATACATACATACAATCACGCATTTTTCCCGTAAGGGTGGGCAAAGACCACTTCCTTCCACTTGCTACGGTTCTTACATACATCTTTTGCTTCCTCTACTTTCATTAGTGCTCTCATACACGCTCGTCGGTTGTTGGTACTCTTAACCTGGCCTTTCTTCAAAACAATGTTGATCTGATCGAGATATGTTCGCCAAGGTCGACCTCTACCGACTTCTGTCCGTTCACACTCGCCTTATAAATTTGTTTCGTCAATCTTCCTTCATTCATCCTTTCTACGTGACCAAACCATTCCTTTATCTATCTTTGTAACCACATCTTCTTTTACACCACAGCGTTCTCTTATCTCACTATTCTTTATTTTATACAACAGAATCTCTCCGGCTATACTTCTTAGACTACTCATCTCCGCAGCATTAATCCTATTTTCATGCTTCTTCTGCCAAACCCAACATTCACTACCATACATAAGTGTAGAAACCAACACACCTCTATGCACAGCCAGACGTGCCTTTTTTGACACTTTTTGGCTGTTCATAAAACTATTCAGTGACCCCTTTTTTTGTTTTCCTGCCAACACCCTTCGCTCAATGTCACTGTCATATTTTCCATCTTCTTCAGCCGACTGAAAGAAAATGATTTGCTCACAATTGCTAACATAATGGAAAAAGCACGTAATTGCCACAAAATCAGAGAGTTTAACGTTTTTTAAATCACTCTTTCTGTAGCTGAAGCTTCTGAACACAGATGAAAATAAATATAGGGGCCATAAAAGGAAAATCAAATTTTTTTTTTTATGAAATTAGTCGCAAAAAGGGTAGACCTATCGTGTGGGCCGCGGACGGCCCGCAATGCGACTATTAGGAGGGGAAAGGATTATAGAAAGGAAATGATTGTGGACACGCTTTTTAAAAAGTTGCAGGTCATAGCTCTCTGGAAAAACTGATTTTTGAAGCTTATTCCATTCCGTAGCAGCCCTGTAAAAGAAGGATTCTTGATGAAGATTGGTCCTTGTAGTGTCAATCTTGAGAGTAAATGGGTGAGACTGATCAGCGAGCCAAGTTCTTCGGCCGAATGTGGCCAATGGTGGTACAAGAGTTTTTATTTCTCTGGAGCATCTGCCATGGAAATATCTATAAAGCAATGACTGGTCTGCAACTCTTCTTCTATGTTCTAGAGGGTAAAGGGTATCTGTGAGAGCTGAGCAGTTTATCAAGCGAATGGCTCTTTTCTGAATGGAATCTAGAAGACGAAGAGAATGCCTTGGTGCTGAACCCCTTATGTGCGAGTAATACTCCAGTAGAGGTCGGATTTGAGCCTGTACGTCGTCAACAGTTGATCAGGAGTAAAAAACTTTCTGGCTTTCCACAGAAAACCTAGCCTCTGGCTTGCCGACTTTGCGATGTTAGCAACATGGTCATGCCGAGACATATTATTGGACACCGTGACTCCCAAAATCGAGAAGGAGGGACTTGGTTCAAGGGTATTTCCGGACATTGTGATGGGATGATTTGAGGAATTCACTTTTTTGGAAAACGTGGCACTTTGTGTTTTTTGGGCGTTGAACTGAACAAGATTGTTGGTTCCCCACTCGACGATTGCTTTAAGATCTCTATTGATGGAATCAACCTGTTCCTGCCTGAGTCTATTTGTATCATTCACCAAAAGTGATCGATAGGATGTGAAAGTTGAGACAAGTGTGCTATCGTCTGCGAAACTGTAAATACCTCCACAAATAATATTATTAGGTTAGGTTAGGTTGATTGTAAACTCGGAACATGTAGAACAGAAACGATTTGGGTCACGCGCAATATCAGTTTTTAAACAAAATAAAATAAAATAAAACAAAAAATTTGGCCATCTTTTGTTCTTTTTCTTATTTTATCTTATTTCTTGTATAAACGCTTTGACAGTTTTGGGCATGTTTATCTTTTTTATTTTATTTTATTTTGTTCCTTATTTTATTTTATTTGCTGTATAAACTCGCCTTTTAATCTTCAAAAATCTCTAAATTTTAAGCAAAAGGACGTATGTACGTGCTAGCAAAATATTTCTTGCATAGCATAAAATCTTTCGTAACAGGTGTTATTTTACAGCTACTAATAATTTTACTTCAACAAAAAGAAACGGCAATAAACGAAAGTTTTTGACAATTGATTTTTGTACATCTTAAATGTTGCATCAACCTAAGCTCGGTTCCTTTCACATTATTTCAATGGTAATCGCATCCCATAGAAAATGAACTTTTATTTTACTCGTTTCTTTTCGTTATCTGTAGAAAGGAAATCACTTTATAGTACTATAATACCACCTGTAATAAAATTATCGACCTGCCGTTTTGGATGAGTCATTTCTAAAAGCGTTGGTTCCTGTTTCGCTAACATTGTAATGCCGCTCTCCCACCAAACGGTCAAACCAAAAACACGACACAGACTTTTACTTTTACAAAATTTTGAATACTCAAGTTTTCTGCGACAGTTGCTGCTCCAAGTAGAAATAAATCGCCATTGAAAGGTACCCCACGTCGCTAAATTCGACGAAATGGAATTAGAACTGCTATAAAACATAATGATTGCCGAAGAACCCTGCTTACAAAGAAGTACTTTTGTCAATTATCGTAATGGATTGTAAGAATGCCCTGGAGGAAATATCAGACATAAGTACACTAATATGGATCTTATGACACTTGAGGGTTAGAAGGGAACGAGGACACTGGACAAAACGGGCTCGGGGACTGTCCCCTTTGGACCTGAACACCAACCTAAAAAAGTGGATGCACTCAGAAGTTCTAGCTAAATGGAATGGATCCAGTTCATAAAAGAACCCCCGTGTGCCATCATGGCAGACTTGCTTAACCTTAGCCGTACTAGACTGAAAGTACAGTGGGCCTGCTGACAGGACATTTTCGACTCTTTATTCACTTTTTTAGATTAGAAAGGGCTGAGAACAGTGAATACCGTTTCTGTCTTAAAGAAGAAAAGACGGCGGAACCTATGATACTGCGAGGGACTGTCAAGGTCCCGGTTCCTGTACTTGGGTAAAGTAGAGCTTCATGAAAACCTCCAACAGCCTCTGGAAGTTGTTAAAACAACTGGGAGTGGAGGAGGAGCTCTAACCTAAAGGAGGGCACAATAGACTTCATCAGGTCGAAGTGCATACTTACAAAAAGCCTCTCATTACAATCTAATCTAATCCATGCAGCTCTAATGTATAGGTTAAAATGTAATGATACTGTGAGGATGATTTTTGCTGCTCTTGTATTTTTCATTTAAAATACAATAAAATGGGCAGACCGAACAGTAGGAAGATCTCTGCGAAAACGAAATGTAATAAAATTTATGAAAAATTAGGCGAAAGATGGCTTACGAAATCCAATTAAAAGGTATCGTCGCCGAGTACTGGCTGCGACGGGAATATCGAAAAAGGTGTTTCGCTTCACCGTGTTCGCAATGAGCCTCAAGAAGTAGAGACAAGTAGGCACCTTGTATTTTTTCTCCGAAAACATTTAACGGAAGGCGTCGAAGCGTCACAGAAGGACAGAAAGAAAGAATTAAAAAAATCGTATATAATTTTCCTATAATACAAATGAACGGTCGACTTTAAAAGTAAATTTACAAGCAGTACAAGTCGATGAACGCTTTGGTTAACCATGGGGTGGGGAAGGTACAAGTATGCCTTTTATTAGTCATTTATCTTTACCTTCCGAAAGCGGTAGAATCAAAGAATTTTGACGCGTTTACGAACTGTCACTATCTAAATTCAGTTCACTAGTTTGTTAGTGCAGACGACAGCTTGATGGAATGATGAAACACCAACAATATTTTGTCAGTTTGGTCGAAAGGAGGTTTCGAATTTCCGTTTTCAGCGTGTCAAATTCGACCACACCGTTTAGTGGAAAACCGGCATAACATTCGAACGAACCGAATGGCGTTGATGTAAATGTCGCGAAGTGGAACCGACCGACCCTCATGAAACCATCGCGCTGACGAGGACGACGACGGTGGCGGTGGGTAAGAATTAATTCTTTGAAGAAAGAAACGTCGGTGGTACCACACGATTGACCGTTAAAAAAAAGCAACAGTAACAACAAAAAGGACGACTCTCCGAGTTGTATATACCGGAGTGGGTAATTCATTTCTGTGTATGATTCGAGCACGTCTGTCTGGAGTAATTTACAGTGACGGGCTCGGAAAACACTTAAACGGGGTACTAAACTTAAAGTAACCGCGGCGGTGAGTCACGCACGAATCGTAAAATGTACCACGGGATTATTTTCAACCGGTAAACTTCTTGGAATCGTTTGATAAATCGATTCTCTGTTGTGTGGGATTTTTCAAATTTCTAATTTCAATCTACTATTAAGTAAATAATTATTTTATATATTTATTGTCTTATTTTTTTAAACATTCCGATATATCATTAGATTGCTAAACAAAATATTTTATGACACTAGGGAAAGTTTTTAAGTCCGCAGAATGGGGAACAAGGAGGAAAAATACAAATACAACATTCTTATTTTTATGTATTCTTCTGCAATTATAATACACTTTTCAGATTTTTCAATTAATTTGTATATGCCTGTTTAAAAAAATATTGAATCTTTGTCAGAAAAATATGCTTAAAATGCATCCTTCACTTCTTCATCGCTCGAAAATTTCTTTTGCTCCTTCGTGGGAGCCAGCACACCGTTAATTTTGTTGGGAGATTTGTACGAGACAAAACTTGGTATGTATGCTAAGTCACTGAAAATCTCACCACTTGTTTCAATTAATAACATCCACCCCCATCATTCCACGAACTAAAAAACTTCCCCTTGAAAGTTACTCAAAAGTTAATAACTAATTGTAAGTGCATAAAAATTGTCATAGATGTCCAACTCCAGATCCAAAGAATATTGAGAGGTAGAACTTATGTTACACAACCTAGAGACTTTGGAAACATTAGGACCGCCTCAATTAAAAAGTGCTAGTTTGAAGCTGCACGTCTAATGGTGCAATTTTTGGTTATAATTGGCATATCACGAAAAGAGTTATTGTTGTTAGCGGAGAAAGATAAGTAAAGAAAGTTTCTTTGTCAGATCTGAATTGTTGGTCAATCGAATAGCTTTCTTTAGATGGAATCCAAGAGCTCAAAAAATGATAAAGATACAACGCCTTAAATATATTTAAAGTTTGTACCAATTTAAAGCTCTAAACGAAAGTTGAGTTAATAAGCGACTGCTGCGTCTAAGAGACGTACAAACTGATGCTATCTTATATCCTGTTTAAATAGCGTAAAGGATGCCGATGTTTCATTTGTAAAAAAATTTTAATAATATTTCTTTTGTAAGTTATACCTGTTTTGACTTTAACTTTTAAAGATTTTTTAAATCGATTTCCAATTTGGAGCAATACAAACAGTCAAGAGTATTTTTTTTTTGAGTTTATATTTAAATTCTTTAAAAAATGTTGCTAGAATTAGTTTGTTAAACGAGTACTAAACAGTTGAATTTTAGAAGAGGAAGAAATATACATACATACATA
This sequence comes from Agelastica alni, assembly GCA_950111635.1. Lineage (NCBI taxonomy): Eukaryota > Metazoa > Arthropoda > Insecta > Coleoptera > Chrysomelidae > Agelastica > Agelastica alni. Next base: position 43,118,690 of record OX467709.1, read on the forward strand.
TAGTCACGCCTTTTTCCTGTAGGGGTAGGCAGAGACCACTTCCTTCCACTTGCTACGGTTCTTACACACATCTTTCGCCTTCTCTACTTTTATCAGGGCTGTCATGCTTTTTTCTCTTTCAAAAACCATTACTTTCGTTTGCTTACATTTATTTTCATCCCTTTGATTTTCAGGGCATCATGCATAACATTAACCATCGCCTGCAACTCCTCTTCAGATGACGCTAATATGACTTGATCATGGGCGTAAAGAAGGCATTTGATGATCAAATCATTCATTTTCAATCCATGCGCACTCTCTTTCAAATCTTTTAAACAATCGTCTATATATAAGTTAAACAGCCATGGCGAAGCCACACATCCCTGTCTCACACCTTTTTCAATGTTAAACCAGTCCGTGCAAGCTCCGTTTATCCTGACACAAGCAGAGGAATCTTCATAAAGTGATTTCAGTGCTTGCATTAAACTACCGCTTACCCCATACATAGACAATGTCGACCACAATTCACTCCTCACCACTTTGTCATAGGCATTTTTCAAAACTATAAAAGCGCAATATATATGAGAAATATATGTACATCAAAGTGTCTTCCACAATCTAGTTGTGTTTTGTTTACAAATAACTGCTATTTTTGGGATCTTCCAGGACCTTTTTAATATATCCTTTAAAAATAATGTGGAAAAACAGCTCCTCTAAGGTAGATATCTGAAAAAAAAGGTCTGCTACCACACTGTACGATGGGCCACTGAAATAAGTCGTTGTAAGATTTGGGCCGTTAATAAGGCGGAATAATCTTTCTCTGAAGCAGAAAAAGCATGAAAATAAGATCAATGCTGCAAAGATGAGTAGTCTGAGAAGTATAGCTGGGTTGACTTTGTGATATGAAAGAAGATGTAGATGGTTCGGTCACGTAGAGAGGATGGATAAAAGAATATTAACGAAACAGATTTATAACACGAGTGTGACTGGGCAAGTCGGTAGACGTTGACCTAGGCGAAATTATCTCGATCGGATCAAAATTGTTTTGAAGAAATGCCAGGCCAATAATATCAGCCACCGACGAGCATGTATGAAAGCGCTGATAAAAGTAGGAGAAGCGAAAGATGTGTGTGTAAGAACCGTTACATGGGGAAAGAAGTGGTCTCTGCTTACCACTACGGGAAAAAGACGTGACTATATGTATGTAATTTCAATCAAAGAATGGGAGTGATTTGATTTCATATAAGAAGTGATCTATATATCTGTGACTATATGTATGTATAAAGCATTTTAATTATGACTGTTTTCTTCTATCTATTCTCCTTTGACTTTACCCTAATGGACCAAGTGTTCATGCTAATAACGTTTTTTTTGTCAACATTTTCCCTATATAATATGTGTTTCTTCACCTTCGAAGAACTTTATTTCGTTTCTACATATGGATCGCATTTAATTATTTATTGTAGCTGATTTTGGAGTTCACAACACAAGTAATCATACATTATGAATGTGTCTTTATTTTGGAAGATTACTGCAAGAGATACTCTTTATTAACTTGGATATTCTCTCTTATCCGAGGACCTGTTTACTGCTCTCTCACGCACTGTATTCTTATATTTCTGCGGTCTGAGATTAAAAATCGGATTCATTTTTGCAAGGCATTTTAAAATAACACCGCCGACAGTGGCTCGACAGTTGGAAGAAAGAATTTTCGTCGAGGTTATCCACGCCAATGGTGGAAATATTTCTTTGAGTATTTTTTTTATTACTTACCCATATCCTGGCTAGATAAAGCTGTTTCTAGCATGACTCACAGGATATTGTAAATGCATATATTTTATCTTAATTTCCATTATTTATTAGCGATTTTATTAATTCTAAGGTGGCAAAAAATGTTCCGGCAAATCGGGTAATAATAAGTGCGCAATAATTTGCGGTCCCTTCTTCATTTAGTAATAATCTGCTAACGCATATTAACGAACTGTTTATTTTTAATTTGTGATGCAAGGTATGTACATCGTTTGATTATAAATAAAATAATGAAGCTTCAAAAAAACAAGTTTCTATTGTGTAAAAGAGAATTTAAACAGAAAACTTTTTTAAATGTAACAATAGCAAAATTCCAAAACCTTTTCTTTTATTCGTTTATCTAATTATAATTGATGAAATAATTTTATTTTTAATAGATAAAAATGTTATTTAAAGTGTTGGAATAACAAATATTGTTTCGAATTCCATACGTGCCTACCATCAAAAACAACTACTTTATAATGTTGTGCCTTGTATTGAAGTTGGTGCAAGTCCTTTCCAACTAAATTATCTTTGATTTTTGGGAAATTCGTCTTGAATGGATAGGCAGGTAAATTTGAATGACTGTAATTCAATGTCTGTTTTCAGGTAAATAACAAATAAAATAGTTGGTTTTCATTCCAGGCACGTCCATTTTTGCTTCGGATTGAATTTTAAATAATAATGGAGTCCCAACACAACAAAATATTTTTGTTATGAATGGGTTTGTAAAAGAGACATTTGTTGACCATATTATGATTAAAATACTAGCGGTCTTTTGATGATATTGTTTTTTATAAGACCTAAATGTACTTCTAGATAGTTTGAACGTGAACACAATTTTTGTTGAGTATGAGGTTAGCTGCCAAGTTATGGGCTTCTAAAAAATTGACGTTTTTAGTGAATGGATTTTTTGGAAAATATAAAATATTATAGAAAATTTACTGTTCTTTTTAATTTTTAAATAAGATTCGACATTTAATTTTTTTTCTGTACAAAACCAGAATTAAAACTTTCAAAATCATAATTATAATAACATAGACCATTTTTTTTAAATTATTTTTATTACAAGATAAAGCTAAAAATGTATTTATTTTACCAAAAAAGTTTCAAAATGGTATCCACATTAGTTAAGGAGAAAGATGAATTAAAGTATATACCTGTCGCACTGAGCGTGATACCTGGCGCTTGCTTTGGTCGTCTGGTTGGTTGAATATGTTACGTTTATATTGATATGTAGTATGTACTAACCTATTTTAACTTTTCAATGGTGTAACCATGCTATTAAATTATTAAATTTTTTAAATAAAATTTATAATTTTGAACAAAATATTAGTAGCAGAATTTGGAACACACAGACAACAAGCGAGAAAAGTAAAGCATCAATTCGGTGTATTACAAATAATATCATCTCCCGATACACGAGGTGACCGTAAACTACCAGTCGAGACATAAAATGTTTTTATCTCCGAGAAGACATTAGTCGAATAATGTCTGGTAAAAAAGATTTTATTTCCCTTAAAATAGATGACGGAAATACATAGAATGCGTATACAAAAACGGCGTCTAATGTACAACATTGACGAACTTTATCAGTTCAGTTATTAATTACTCCTTACTACTTCTTCTTACTAGTATTTTTGTTCAAAATTATACAGTTTATTTTAAATTTTTAATAATTAAATATCACGGTTACCATATTAACGTTTCAATGTGTTTTCGCGCCAACTAGCCGACCTAAGGCCTCACTAATGCGTTACGTTGCGTCGTCGCAGCGTCAACGCTGCGTCGTTTTACATATATTTTAAGTAATATGCCCAGGACATGCCACATTATGCGTTGCGTCAAGGGTACTTTTTTTGAGTTTATATTTAATGACATTTAAATGCTACAAACAATGTAGCTACAATTAGTTTGTTATAACGAGTACTAAATAGTTGAATTTTAGAAAAGGAAGAAATATACATACATACATATAGTCACGCCTTTTTTCCGTAGGGGTAGGCAGAAACCACTTCCTTCCACTTGCTACGGTTCTTACACACATCTTTTGCTTCCTCTACTTTCATCAGTGCTTTCATACATGGTCGTCGGTTGTTGGTGCTCTTGACCTGGCCTTTCTTCAAAACAATGTTGATCAGATCAAGATATGTTCGCCGAGGTCGACCTCTACTGACTTCCGTCCATTCACACTCGCCTTATAAATTTGTTTCGACAATCTTCCTTCATCCATCGTTTCTACGTGTCCAAACCATCTAAGTATTTCTTTATTTATTTTTGTAACCACATCTTCTTTTACACCACAGCGTTCTCTTATTTCACTATTTCTTACTTTATCCAACCGAGTCACTCCGGCTATATTTTTCAGGCTACTCATCTCCGCAGCATTAATCCTATTTTCATGCTTCTTCTGCCAAACTCAACATTTACTACCATACATAAGTGTAGGAACCAACACTCCTCTATGCACAGCCAGAAGTGCCTTTTTTGACACTTTCTGGCTGTTCATAAAGCTATGCAGTGCCTCATTTATTTGTTTTCCTGCCAACACCCTTCGCTCAATGTCACTGTCATACTTTCCATCTCTCGTAAACTTTGAATCCAAGTACACAAATTCATTAACTTGTTCCACTCTTTCTCCCTCAATCGAAACTTCACAGTTTGTCATGCTTTCTTCTCTTTCAAAAACCATTACTTTGTTTTTGCTTACATTTATTTTCATTCCTTTTATTTTCAGGGCATCATGCATAACATTAACCATCGCTTGCAACTCCTCTTCAGATGACGCGACACGCATGTACTTTAATTCATGTATCTCCTAAACTAAGTAGATCCAGTTGTATATTCACGTTCATACCATCTATTAAGTACTCATTAAACATATCCGCTTCACATGAAATACCCCAATAAATTATCTTAGGGGGAATACCCCAAACTTAAATATAAACTTAATTAAACTTTCTTTAACTTAACCGCCCAACATTACTTTCAATTTTTCAAGGATCATTCTTACTGGAGCACAAATAATACCAAATGCCGCTAACCACTTTATTTTTAATTAAAATATATAGCTATTTTGTGATGAACAATCTTTCCTTGTTCCGTTTAATCAAACCCTGAAAGTGAGGTCGCACCAATCTTTTTTTTAATAAGGATTTTAATATTTTTTTAAATGGTGACCGCGTGATTGCTAGGACCTCACAATAACGTATGGTCTTAAAGTTTTCAAAACTTTTTATGGTAATCGACATATTAAAAGTGTGTTTAATTTTTTTACCTTTATAACACAACTAACAAGAAATACAACAGATACATACTATTAATATTGGATTTTCGAAAAAACACCCAGAAATAGGAGACCAATTGCAATGAAATTTTCTATACGCTGATAAAAAATGAGAACAATATGGACAACATTTTTACAAAATTAAAATAACAAACAGAAGCATAATTGTCATTTTCCTAAACAAATACTGTAACCTCTAACTTCAATACAAGTACGAATTCAACATGGCATGCTTTCTATTAAGTTATTAATTTCTTTTTGGGGTAAATTCTGTTATTCCTTCAAAACTGCTTAAATAACTTGATCTGTATTACCTGGACTACTTTCAATTTTTTTTACAGTACTTTATAAGTGTTCTTTTGGATTAATATCAGGTAAACAACTAGGCCACTCTAAAATACTCACGCCCTCCATTTTTAAAAAATAGTGTAAACTCAGCTTTTGCATTATCTTGCATAAAAAAAAATTCCTTTAAAAGCTCCACTCCAGGTTCTTACTACAGGCTTCTAGTGGTTAAAATATGCAGTCCATGATAGATTTACGATACTGTGTAAAGGTAGAGATGATTTTTGAAAGAAAGAGACCTGTCAAATTTCCCCACTATATTCTCGATTTAAACAGAAAAGGTTACCACCCAACCACCTTTTCTTCTTCTACATGATTACATATTCCCGTTTAAAAATAACATCAATTGAAGCGGTCTTGATCACTTGAGCTTGTAAAAGTTGCCTCTGATGCTCTGGATGGAATAAAGTGCAGTTCTTCTTGCTGTTTAAGATACAACTCGGCCCTGAAGTTTTGTGGAAAAATCTTAAGTTTTAGAAACAACTCATTACCTAATTCTCGCGTTTCTTGTAACCTCTCTTTGTAATATTCCCTGTCCTACAAAAGTAACAATTCCTCCCCTCTGTACTTCAGATAACCCAACATAACTGAATAGAAATATCAAGGATACAGTAAAAACAACTTTTTATGAATGTTTTTGTTAGTGACATTTATCTTTTATTTACATATTGTGTTTTTACAAAAAAAAAATCTCGTAAATAATGGGTGATGTGTGTAATTGTAGAAGTGGTAAAATAATTTAAATAGAATTATTATATTTTGTTTATGGAGGTTTATGAATCTCAAAAATTCGATTATTCATCTAAAAATATTGGTAATTTTATAAAAATTTACCATGTTTGTTCGTTAAAAAAGAAAACAAAAGAAAACAAAATTCCAAATTCCTGATATAAATTCGTATTAATCCAACAGCTACCGATGACAAATAAATAAATATATATATACAGGGTGGCCAACCGAAAACGAAACGGAGCCATTTGCAGGAACGTCGTCCACATTTTAGAAAAAAGCTTAGACAATTTATATTAAAGGGGACACTCTTTTCCGGTATTTTTTACTCCACTACTTTTAACCCCAAGCGACGGTGAGAATTACCCCAAAATTTTTAAATGGCATTGGGGGCGAATAAAATGTCTTTTGAAAGCTCTGACGATTCTTTGACACAAATCTTACAACGACGCTAGTTATATTTTATAGATTTTACTTTTAGATGTCCCCACAAAAAGAAATCGAGTGGCGATAAATCTAGCGATCGTGGAGGCCATTCAATGCTGCCTCTTCTCCCAATCCAATACCGTGGAAAACTTCGGTCTAAATACTGACGAACAATCGCCGCATAATGCGGGGTAGCACCGTCCTGTTGAAAATAAAAATGATCTTCGTCATACAGTGGATTATTTTCAAATACATATCAGTCAAGGCAGTGTCAATAGCGTCTTCCAGTAATTGCAAATACATTTCGCCAGTCAAATTGTCTGGCAGTAAAAAAGGACTCACCAGTCGGTTACCGCAAATGCCAGCCCATACATTTAATTTCTCCGGTTGCTGTGTATGCTCCTCGTGAAAAACTCTTGGGTTTGAATCGTACTAATAGCGGTAATTGTGGCGATTTACCGTCCCAAGCAAGGAAAAACTGCATTCATCGGAAAAACAGATATTAAAAAGGAACTGTGGATCGTTCCCTGCTCGCGCACTAATTAAGTTTATGGATTAAACGTTTTTTATATGGAATTTATTTTTCTTCAAAATGGTTCGATTGATCCCAGACACAGATGCCAGCTGCCTCGTACTCAACGTAGGATCAAGATGAACATGTCCCAAAACTGCATATTCACTAGCTTCATTAACTTCTCGTTTTTTATTAGCTACAATTCCTGTCTCTTGAAATTTTTTTACTAACTCTAGTACATACTTTCTACTGACATGTCGATCTTGACGTTATGGATTGAATAGCTGAGCTGTTCTATTCGCACATTTATTGTTCATTAAGTAAAGCGAAATAATATCCACCCTTTCCGCAATGGAATATTCCATAGTATTCAATTTTCAAAACTACGTTAACTAAACTATCAACCAATACTTCGAAATACGTAACTAGACAATCATTTGACATCTACTATTTTGACGTGTACTGTATTAAGGCCCGGATTAGCAATTTCCTGATCGTATCCATTTGTGTTTTTTAGAAGTGATAACAAATCGCCACAAAGAAAGAAATAGGTACTAAATTTATACCATTGGCGTACTTAACTAGAATGAATGACATTTTTACCGTTCGTGATTGTTTGCTGATAAGTTTCACATTTAAAATCTAATTTCTCAATAAGTAATGGGCGGAATTTTAAAACTTAAAGACTATTGTATTGAGAATTGTAAGAGCTTTCAAAAGACATCTTATTCGACCCCCAATGCCATTTAAAATGTTTGGGGTAATTCTTACACTTGCTTGGGTTTAAAAATAGTGAAGTCAAAAATACCGGAAAAGAGTGTCCCCCCTATAGTCAAAAATCGACGGATCTGAGCGTTTTTCTAAAATATTGACGAGGTTCCTGCAAATGGCTCTGTTTCGTATTCGGTTGGCCACCCTGTATATATCACGCGTATGCGAATGATAAACGTAATGCTAATGAAAAGAACCGGTTCTTATTGTGATGGAAACAACGCTAGTTGAGAACCAAGCAAGGTTATCTACGAGTGCCTTTCTAACTGTAAGGTTGGTACAAAAAAAATGTTATAATTTATTTTCACATACGACAACAATAGTAATTTTCTAAGATTACGCTGCAATTAATACGGATCGATAAAGTTTCGTTAGCAGGTTAACTTTTTTCCAACCTTTTTAGAAAATGTATAATCTGTTTTCGTGTCAAATAGCCTACATTCAAATGGTCGTTTGAAGTTTAAATTGTGATCATTTCGATTTTTTTAAGTGGCATGTAAAACCTCATTTAAATAAATAATCACAACGACTTTACAGTAAACGTTATTTTAATCCGGTCAATTTAGACAATCGAGGGTAAAAAAATTAGCACCCAGCTCAAAGTTAGTAGGATTGTTCAAAACACCATTATAAATGAAATCTAAAAAATCCTCATCGGTACGACACCTGGAAAAAAATTTACTCGGGGTGTCAAAGATCACAAAAACGGGTTTTTCGCGATTTTTATTAAAACGTTAAGTTTTATCATAAAATTAGTTCGGACAAAAATTGTAGATCAGATAATTATATATAAAAAATGTCGTAATACTTTTTTTAAGAATCACCATTTCTGAGATATAACGATTTAAAAAGATGGAACAGTTGTAATTGTTATAATATGTATAAGTACACAACGTATATACATCACTAAAGCTGCAATACAAGTAAAAATATTATTCTATCGGAAAACAAATAAATGGGGCACTGCATAGCTTTATGAATAGCCAGAAAGTGTCAAAAAAGGCATAGAGGTGTGTTGGTTCCTACACTTATGTATATTAGTGAATGTTGGGTTTGGTAGAAGAAGCATGAAAATAGGATTAATGCTGCGGAGATGAGTAGTCTGAGAAGTAAACCATAGTGACTCGGTTGGATAAAGTAAAGAATAGTGAGATAAGAGAACGCTGTGCTGTAAAAGAAGATGTTGTAACAAAGATAGACAAAGGAATGCTTAGATGGTTTAGACACGTAGAAAAAATGAATGAAGGAAGATTGACGAAACAAATTTATAAGGCGAGAACAAGGAGAAGAAGAACAACAAGAAGAAGTGGAAGCAGAAGTATTAGAGAATTATGAATCAGGCGAATAAATTTCCCCATTTTTTTTTAATTGTAACAATCCTCGTTAAATCGTCGCTCCATCGGGTGGGAGGTCAACCTCTGCTGCGTTTGTCGGCTCTTGGTCTCCATTCGAGTATCCTCTTTGTCCAGCGGTCTCCGTTCATTCTTGCTGTGTGTCCGGCCCATTTCCATTTTGATCTTACCTGCGTTCTTCTCCGTATATCTTCATTTATGACACGTTCTCTTACGCTCAGACCAAGCATCGATATCTCCATTTTTCTCTGAGTTACCTCTAATTTTCTTATAGATGCATTAGTGTTACGGTCTCTGCGCCATATGACAAAACTGGTATTATACACTGATTGAAAGCTTTCCTTTTCTTTGAACACATCTCTTATCCTCCCGTATGCCGCCCAGCCCAAGATGATTCTTGTCTCGCATGTCTGGTTATCCCTGTCAATTCTTATCTCGTGGCCCAGATACATATATTTGTCAACTATTTCGACGCACATATTTCCAATCTTTATAGGTTCGCTAGGCACCATGTTTCTCATCATTTTGGTCTTTGTAAATTTATAATATGTAATCCCACCTTTTGTGCTATATTTTGTAAATCTTGTAGAAGATCTTTGATTTCGCCGAGGTTGTCGGCCAGGAGAACGATATTGTCCGCAAAGCGGAAATGGTGAAGTCTTTCTCCATCAATGATGACGCCCTTTTGCTCTCAGTTCAGTCTTTTAAATGCATGTTCGAGGACTGTAATGAACAATTTCAGGGATAGTGTATCGCCCTGTCTGACTCCCCGTTTTATTTCTATTTTTTTGGTGGTGGAGTGAAGATGTGCTGTTGTTGTTGCCTTTGTTTAGATATTTTTGATAATATCACAATATCTATAATCAATTCTGCACTCCTGTAATGCCACAAGGATTGCGGGAAGTTCTACGGTATCGAAAGCCTTACGGAAATCGACAAATATCAGAGCCAATGGTCAGTTATACTTGATTGTTTTCTCTATTAAGGTTTTTAGACATTGAAGGTGGTCGTTTGTGCCTTATCCGGATCGAAAGCCCGGGATTGATAAAAATCTAGTTTAGATTCCAACCTGTTTACAAGGATTCGGGTATTGAGTTTATACAGGTGGCTAAGGGGACACGCAATAACACAAGTTTCAAATAAATCAAGCAATATTTATTTGGAATTGACCTAACTTAACTTTTTTTATTTGTTATTGAAAGAGACAATGCACCTAATCTTGCGATTAACTATCATCAAGTTCAAAAGGTTTGGTGCGTTTCAGCGTAGCCAACAGGGATTCCCAAGCTATTTTGGGCAAAAGACCCCTTTTCCAATATGAACTGATACCTCAGACCCCCATAGCCAAATTACTTTAAAAATCCTATTTCTAGTTTTTTTTTATTGATATAAAATACTTACCAATTTAAAACCTTTGCGGTTGCTTAAGTGAGTAAACTTGACATCATTTTCAAAATTTAACAAAATAAATAGACATAAAATTCAGTAAATATCAAGGGTAATTAATAATTAGGCAGGTAACTAAGCATTTTCTAAATTATTTTTCAATCACTTTATATTAATTTACTTTATTTAGCAAGCTTGTTGTACCGGGTGATTCATAACTGTTTGGACCGCTAAGGGCGGGTGATTTGGACCAAAATATGACGATAGGACCAAATGTGCCTTAATAAAATATTCTCTTCTTCTTCTTCTCGTAGCGTCACAACCCTTCGTAGGTCTGCAACTACGACTCGTCTCCACCTATCCCTGTCCAACGCAACCTCCTTCCAGTCCCGTACTCCCAAGACTTTTACATCATCTCCGATATTGTCCCTCCATCTAAGCCTTGGTCTTCCTAAAGGTCTCTTTCCTACTGGGTTTTCCTCCCACATCCTTTTGATAAGCCGTTCAATCGACGATCTCTGTACATGTCCGGCCCATCTGAGCTTTTGTGTTTTTATTTCGTTTACTAAACGTTTAATAAAATATTGCTGTGGTAAAAGATACAAGGCGTTAAATTTGAAATTTTATTTTCATTTTTTGCAAATAATTTTATTGTAAATTTATCAATTATTATCAAAATCGCCAGAGAGGCATAACTTTCGACGAGGAATATTATTGTATGTATTATTTTACATGTTGTTATAGGGGGCGCCATGTGAATGATTCCTGATGATAAAATCGACTGGTAAATATTTTTGACGAAACTTTTTAGTGATTTTGATTAGAAAATATGACGCAGACCTCAGTTTTACGTAATATTAGTACTCCTGTTAAAACACGATAATTTCAACCGTTTTCGAGAAAAACGCATTTGAACAATTCAGAGTCTCGGAAGGGTATTTCAAGTAGCTGACAGACAACAAAAAAGACTTCTATTTCGACGATAAAGCAGAATTAAAAACATAAACAGAGCAAACGCAAATTAAATGTTCTACGAGGACCCCTCCGACTTCAATGCCTATTCTAATTCTTTTAATAAAGAACTTTCGGACTTCAAACAAAATATTATTCTGTCCCCTTATAAAATTAGCCCCTTCAGAGTTCGTCTCGTGAATTAATTTCATTGGCATAAACTAAGGACTACATATCTTCCCAAACATAAAAATCATTCAAAATTACTTCCTGTACCAATCTATCGTTGAGGAAATATGTCACTCAGATGATTTCTAATACCTAATGGGAAATGAGGTGGAGCTACATAAATCACATTTTCCTTCTTACATCTAGTGACAGATTATCCAAAACATCACTAACAGTATTTTGCAAAAAAATTAAATAATAAGGTTGCCTGTAATGTCACACCATATAATAATTTTAAACTCATGCTGACAATGTCTATCTTTAATAGCATGCGGGTTTTCTTCTTCCCAGTAATGGCTGTTTCGCCAATTAAAAACTCCTCGTCTGGTAAAAGTCGCTTCATCGGTGAACAGAATATTCTTAATAAAATTTCGGTTATCATTTTGCTTGTTGAGAATACGTTGGCAGAACTGTAATCGTCGTGGGAAATCTCTTAGAAGCTTATTTTGAACGGAAGTGAAGTGGTAAGGGTGAAACTTTTCTTTTTCTAAAAGTCTCATAATAGATAAATGATTTACTTCTGTTGCTGCTGCCAGATGACGTGAACTTACTGCAGGATTTTTATCTACTCGAACCAAAATTTCATCTTCTTGATTAGGTGTTAATTTGTTTCGGACGACACCCTGATTTTTATTGTGAAATGACCCGGTTTCACCCAAACGATTAAATAGATTTGCAAAAGTTTTGTGATTTGTTTGCCTTCTGCCTGGATATAACAATTTATACCTTCTTGCTGCAGAGCGACCGCAAAATTTTTTTTGTGCGTATACACAAATCATATCCCGCATTTCTTTATTCGAAAAATGATTGTGACGAGGCATTTCAATCGAAAAAGAATATGATAGCTTTAAAAAATTCAACAATAGACTATAATATCACAGCAACAATAATTCACTCACAAGAAATGACATTTACCAGTAACAATCATCTGACAGTTCAAAGCACACCCTTAATACATTAAATAATATTTAAAATTTAAGATAATTTGAGATAATCCATGACAGACAATATCGATTTCGACAACTTCGGTCTACTGGAGATTTGCTGGCTTATGTCACTCAGCTCTGAACAAACACTATTGAAAAGTTTGGTGAATCCCGTGCAATAGCCGGATATATATATATATATATATATATATATATATATATATATATATATATATATATATATATATATATATATATAGCCTTTGACCGCGTTTGGCACTGGGCATTGTTAAGTAAATTATCTGCCTACGGTCTCCCAACCAAACTGCGCCAATAGCTCTTGAGCTTCATGCAAGATCGCTCCTTACATGTGGCAGTTGACGGTATTTCTTCTGATTCGTTTAAAACCAATGCCGGGGTCCCCCAGGATTCCATCCTGTCTCCCACCTTATTTCTTTTACACATCAACGACCTCTTGAAAACCACCACGAACCCCATTTACAGTTTCGCAGACGACAGCACACTTGTCTCAACTTTCACATCCTATCGATCACTTTCGGTAAATGATACAAATAGACTCAGACAGGAACAGGTTGATTCCATTAATAGAGATCTTAAAGCAATCGTCGAGTGAGGAACCAACAATCTTGTTCAGTTCAACGCCCAAAAAACACAAAGTGCCACGTTTTCCAAGAAAGTGAATTCCTCAAATCATCCCATCACAATGTCCGGAAATACCCTTGAACCAAGTCCCTCCATCTCGATTTTGGGAGTCACGGTGTCCAATAATATGTCTTGGCATGACCACGTTGCTAACATCGCAAAGTCGGCAAGCCAGAGGCTAGGTTTTCTGTAAAAAGCCAGAAAGTTTTTTTCTCCTGATCAACTGTTGACGACGTACAAGGCTCAAATCCGACCTCTACTGGAGTATTGCTCGCACATTTGGGGTTCAGCATCAAGGCATTCTCTTCGTCTTCTAGTTTCCATTCAGAAAAGAGCCATTCGCTTGATAAACAGCTCAACTCTCACAGATACCCTTTACCCTCTAGAACATAGAAGAAGAATTGCAGACCAGTCATTGCTCTACAGATATTTCCATGGCAGATGCTTGAGAGAAATAAAAACTCTTGTACCACCATTGGCCACATTCGGCCGAAGAACTCGGCACGCTGATCAGTCTCACCCATTTACTCTCAAGATTGACACTACAAGGACCAATCTTCATCAAGAATCCTTCTTTTACGGGGCTGCTACGGAATGGAATAATCTTCCAAAATCAGTTTTTCCAGAGAACTATGACCTGCAACTTTTTAAAAAGCGTGTCCACAATCATCTCCTTTCTATAATCCCTTCCCCTTCTAATAGTCGCAGTGCGGGCCGTCCGCGGCCCACACGATAGGTCTACCCTTTTTGCGACTATTTTCATAAAAAGAAAAAAAAAAAAAAACTTGGAGCACTCATTTGTTCATAAAAAAATCAGTACTACGCATTTAACGATCCTTATAACTTTTAAACTATTGAACTTGACTGTCGCACTTTAGGACAAATTTGTGGGAGGCTGTCTATTCTGAGACTCTGAATTGTTCAATTGCGTTTTTCTCGCAAATAGATAAAATTATCGTGTTTAAACAGAGGTACCAATATTACGTAAAGATGATGTTTGCGTTATATTTTTTAGTCAAAATCGTCAAAAAAAGTTAACAGTCTATTTCAACATCAGGAATCAATCACATGGCACCCCCTATAACAAAATGTAAAATAATACATTAATAAAATCACCCGCTCTTAGCCCATGTACCAATAGTTATGAATCACCTTAGTAAAATATCAGGAGCATGTTTGGAATTGAACTTGATCATGATTTCGTTTGTGTTAAATCGCATATATGCGTCAAATACAGAGCAGGTCAAAACGTGCTCGAACACATTATCTTGCCCGAACTTGTCCACGCTTATTGACTTGCCGAGTTTTTCATCTTGTACAAACTTGTGCACGCTTATCGACTTGTTGAGTTTTTTACAACAATGATACTTCCTACTAAAATATTAGTCATTCTTGTAACAAGTTTGTACACGTAACACAGCGTGTACGTATCTTGAAAGTTTCAAAAAAGAACTTGTGTTTATTAATAGGGTTCGATTTTTAGACCTCGTCTTCTTCTTCTTCTTGTTACTTCTTGACTTTAGGCGAATCGCCTGGTTATTCTTCGTCAACTTGCCTATTGATCTGCATTCAGGTTGTCGCTCCATCTCTTTCGAGGACGCCCTACGCTCCTGCGCCCCCGTGGTGATTTATCACGAGCAATTTTTACTATTCTCCTGTCGTCCATGCTATTTATGTGTTCATTCCACTCTTTTTTTCCGTTTGATACCCAGCCATTAATGTCTTCTAATTCACATGTATTTCTTATATTTTCACTTCTTTCCCTTTTAAAAAGTGTTTTACCAGTAAGACCTCGTCGACCCAAAAACAGTTTTCGTTTATGTCGACCTCCAAAATCAGTTTTCGTTTATGTCGACCCCTGGGAAACCAATTTCGACCCCAAGGGCTCGATATCGACCACTTTGGGAATCCCTGGTCTAGAAGTTCTAACACTTCGCTGTTTATATGATTAACCTTATTGAAAGTTAAGAACTTATACATTTTACAACGAGCCCCCCAGCTGTGTGACAACCAGATACACAATAAAAAAAAATAATATATCAAAATATTTTAACTTTCTCAAATATTTCATTTACACTTTGTATGGATTATGATCGAAATTATTAGATCGAAACTTACACAAAATAGAGATGTACGGACACGTAAAAATTCACCGAAAAGCTTTTCTATGACTTTTAAAATTGCAATTGGTCTCGTAATATTTAAAAATGTAAAAAATCTGATGCATAGGTACATAAATATTTTTATTTAATAAAACCGCTTTTCGCCTGTTAACATAACAATTCATTTAATGATGACGCAATTAGATTTTTGCACACCGCCTGTTCGATAATGATAGTAATTATTAATGCTAATAAATAAAAGAAAGAAAGTTATTTTGCCATTGCGGGCATACCGGAATATTTATTTAATGGAGAATTATGATAGTACTTTTCTTTTTTTTTTAATCGAACAAGTAAGATTAATCAAATTTATAGATTAATTATGCAATATTCGCTAAAATAATTATACATATATGAATGTATTATAATCAGATGGATTCGTATTGGATCGTAAGAAAAAAGAAAACGACGGATGCGTTCTCGAAAGTAACAAAAATATCGTGTACTTAACACTTTTTCGATCAAATAAACATAAATGAATGTTTCACAATAAACATATTTTCTAATATAATTAGTAATAAAATGCGTCGAAATCGGCCAAAAACCAGAATGATTGGTACCAAATAAAAAAATTTTGTTATATTATTTACTAATTCTGATCTTTTTCACGTGCAGATGCTCGTTGTATATTCGTCAAATTGTCTCTGCGTTTTTCCAATATAACAATCGTACTACAAGGAAATTAACCAGTAAGCTTTAATTACTAAATATACAGTTTAATAATTAATTCACCATCCATACTTTAAAAGTTTGTAATTATTACCTGCATTTGAATAAAATAAAATCAGAAGCTTCGAAAAACATTAGAAATAATAAGTTTGCAACGCCATAAAATTTAATTATTATGGGCTTTTCCTTAATCAGATACTCATTTAATGTTCGTCTCTATCAATAAGAAATAAGCTAGTAATTAGTGCTTGCACAGTAACCGGCAATCTTTGAACAAACAATTATTTATCAATACTCAATACTACATGAGCTTGTTTGTAATTGGTGCTTGTATAGTTAGCAGTAACCTTTGTACAATAAACTATCAAAAGGAAATGAGCTTGTAATTAGTGCTTGTTTGGTTAGCAATAACCATCGTACAATCAAATTACAATAAAACATGAGCTTGTCATTAGTGCTTGCATAGTTAACCTTTGTACAACCAACTATCAATAATATATGAGCTTGTCATAAATGCTTGTATTGTTAGCAGTAACCTTCGTATAATCAACTATCAATAAAACATGAGCTTATCGTGAGTGCTTGTATTGTTAGTAGTAATCTTTGTACTATAAATTATTTATCAATACTCCATGAGCTTGTAATTAGTGGTAGTATAGTTAGCAGTAACCTTTCGTACTATCAACTATCAATAAAACAAGAGCTTGTCATGAGTGCTTGTATTTTTAGTAGTAACCTTTGTACTATCAAATATTTATCAGTACTCCATGAACTTGTAATTAGTGCTTGTATAGTTAGCAGTAACCTTGGTATAATCAACTATTAATAACCTTTCGTATAATCAACTATCAATAAAACATGAGCTTATCGTGAGTGCTTGTATTGTTAGTAGTAATCTTTGTACTATAAATTATTTATCAATACTCCATGAGCTTGTAATTAGTGGTAGTATAGTTAGCAGTAACCTTTCGTACTATCAACTATCAATAAAACAAGAGCTTGTCATGAGTGCTTGTATTTTTAGTAGTAACCTTTGTACTATCAAATATTTATCAGTACTCCATGAACTTGTAATTAGTGCTTGTATAGTTAGCAGTAACCTTGGTATAATCAACTATTAATAACCTTTCGTATAATCAACTATCAATAAAACATGAGCTTATCGTGAGTGCTTGTATTGTTAGTAGTAATCTTTGTACTATAAATTATTTATCAATACTCCATGAGCTTGTAATTAGTGGTAGTATAGTTAGCAGTAACCTTTCGTACTATCAACTATCAATAAAACAAGAGCTTGTCATGAGTGCTTGTATTTTTAGTAGTAACCTTTGTACTATCAAATATTTATCAGTACTCCATGAACTTGTAATTAGTGCTTGTATAGTTAGCAGTAACCTTGGTATAATCAACTATTAATAACCTTTCGTACTATCAACTATCAATAAAACAAGAGCTTGTCATGAGTGCTTGTATTTTTAGTAGTAACCTTTGTACTATCAAATATTTATCAATACTCCATGAGCTTGTAATTAGTGCTTGTATAGTTAGCAGTAACCTTCGTATAATCAACTATTAATAGGACATGAGCATATTATTAGTGCTTGTGTAGTTAGCAGTAACATTAGCATAACAAATTATTTAGCAATACATTATATGCTGTACATGAACTTGTCATTCATGTTTGTCTAGTTAATGGTAACCATCGTACAATCAACTATCAATGAGACATAATCTGGTCATTAGTGCTTGGGTAGTTAACATGAGTCTTCGTACAATTAACTATTAAATATTAGACGAGATCTAAAGTGCTTGTGTAGTTAGCAATAGCCTTCGCACAATTTGTAAACAAAAACTTTTAGTATCACTTTTCTTAGTTAAATTTAGTGCATCCTTAATTTTATTTTATAGTTGAATAAACGACACGGTATGATTCTAAAAAAATCACATTTAAAATAGGTCGCGGTACCATAAATATTAAAAATACAGACAACACAATAATTTTTTTTTCAACTGTCGGAATCATCGACCTGAATGAACAGTCGCCACTTATTTTGAATGATTCAATAAAACGACCTCTATTACGTCCATTTTTTTTTTCATCGGAATCGGCCTTGTTGTTACCATTACTAAGTACCTACCTACCTAGGTACCGTTCACCTTTTCGCTCGATTGAAAAATACCCACCGCACATTCTATGGATATTTCTCAAACAGTCCAATTCTTCATCGTTACACAATAGCGTTGACGTGTTTCAATAATGCTGTTATAATATGGTCAACAAATATTCGAAGGACACCCTCTACTCTAGTTAATTCTAAGACGACGATTAGAGGGGGCGCTAATATCACGATGTCACAATTTTTTTTATTTATACTGAGTGAATCATACGTAATGGGCATAAATATATTAATATTATGCTAATCTACAATGGATTTAAATTTGTTTCATAATGAGATACAGAATGTATAATAAAAAAAAAAAAAAACAAATTTTGTCAACAACTTTTATAGATCTGGTACTGAAATTTGAAGCTGGATTATTTTTTGTAATAAGTATGTTTTATAAAATCTAAATAACTTATAAATGACACTACGTACCTCATTAATTAAAATTACTATTATTACATTCGAAAAAAATATATTATATTCTCCAAGGTGCGAGGCAAAGTCATAGGAAATCCCATTATTTAATCAAATCCCTTTTAAGAATGACACAAAAATTGTCAATACGATTGTTCATACGAAAGGTTATTAGTAACGCCTTCTACATTTCTTAAAAAATGAAAAAAAACCCGACATGAAAGTTATTTAAAAAATCATTGCAGTTGAGAATTTTTAAAATATGGAATTGTACGATGTAAGAGTGACAATGTAATCAGAGCCTCTTGTGCTGTTTATTACACCAGCCAAAAGAATGGCATATAAAGGATAACTACTCGGAGCATAGTCTGCGAAAGTAAAGGGTTTCCAGGGGACGATATATACACTGACCGGCACAAAAAACGGGCCCCCCCTGAGAAAAGCATGAAATTTCAGTATTTAAAAATAAATACTCAAACTATTGTATGGGAATAAATAAATAACTTATTTAAATTAATTCTAAAGATTAGGTAATAACTATTTTTTTAAGGTAAAAAACTGCCGCCGAGACAAAATAAATAAAAAGTCAAAAATTAGCTGAAATTATTGAATTTGTGCAAGTTATTAAGTTGGCGTTTCCAACCTTATCTCGAAATTGACAAATTCAAATGTCAAAGTAAACAGGTTATTTTTTAACTTTCACAATTATGGTAACTCGTGATACAGCAGCTGCCATTACTACGTGGCGTTGCAATATGGAGTATCCAGAAGTACTGCGCAAAGAATTTATTCACGTTATTTGGAAATTGATGCCTACACCAGGCGACCTGGAACTGGCCCTCAACGAGAAACTAACGCCTGAGATGACCGCTTTATCGTCTTACAAAGTCTTACAAAGATCGTCATGCTACAGCTGTAGAAATCAGAAATCAATTTCAAGAAGCTCGGGGTGTAAATGTAAACGAGAGGACAGTTCGGCGACGACTTTCGGAAAGAAACCTTACCAGTCGCAGACCTGCTACAGATCCCGAACTTCTCAGACGTCACCGTGTATCTCGACTTCATTTTGCCAGGGATCACCTAAACTGAGAAAAGAACGAATGGGGGCAAGCTTTACTCACAGACCAGTCCAGGTTTTGCCTAAGATTTCCCGATGGTCGTGAAAGAGTGTGGCGAAGACTAGGGGAGCGATATGCTGAGTGTACCTTTAGCTCTAAAGTAGCCTTCGGGTGCCTGTGACCTGTGGATCCATTCCATTTAGCCAGAACTTCTAAATACATCCACTTTTTAATGGTGTTTCTTCTGAGGCTTTTTGAAACCCCACAATGAGGTAAAATCGTTTTGTAAGGCAATCTTAAACAATCATTACTATAAAAATCCATAAAATAAAAAAAATCTGCAAACGCTCCAAGATGTGCTAACGAAAAAAATTCTTTTTAGCCAGTAGCCAACGGGTAGCTACTGGATATCCAGAAGACTGTTCCGCCGAAACCGTTTTGTTAGAGGCGTTAATAGAAGCAATCGTAATGGTTTTTACTGTGACTTTGCCTCGTACGAAAACTGATTTAAAAAAAGGTGTACACATATAAAATTTTCAGTTATTTTTAATTAAAAATGTATCCGCCGCGGAGAAAAGAGAGTCTACCGAAAACCACGCAGAGTCATTTGGACTATCTATTCGAAGGAAGGCCAAAAGTGACGCACGACTCTACGAAATCTGAACATTTACACTCCTGCAGGAGAATCAAACGTCCCACATATCCGACCGGAAATGATGCACCTAGTAAAGACGTCAGCATGTCGGGAAGAAGATTGCCTCATCGTCATTACTTCAGCCAATCGAGTAGAACCCGATGTCCGATAAGCAGCTCAAGCAGAAGACACGCAGTCCAAATAGAGACGTTAAGCAATCCGCCCGTTAGACGAGCATCGATGAACGATGGAGCCAGAAGAAAAAAACATCCAGATACGAATATAATGACGCCTCACGTCGGCAAAAGAACGTTTCCGATCGTTGTGGCTACCAGCAATAAACCGATTCCCGTTAAATATCCGAAAAAGGACCTTCATCTCGAAACAGAAAAGCAAAATTTCGGAATTACTTTCGGTAAAAAATTAATAAGATTCGCGAAAAAACAGGATATGCAAGACTCACCGTTAGATTTAAATAAAAAAACCAGAGCAATTAAAAAGAAATCATTAATGGGTCAGGACATGCTGATAAAACAGTTGCAGTCGACACTACAGTCGAAAAAAAACAAAAGAACAGGCGATTGCGATTCAGATGAAAACGGCTCGGTAAGTGGATGAAATGCATTTTTGGGGATTCTTGAACTGTATTATAACGTTAGGACATAAATGAATTCATAGCTACGTTGGCACAAAATTATAGTCTTAGTGAGTTTCTTCAGAGCCTGGATGCACCAGGTATTGCGTCTCCGTCTACCGATGTCATTTTAATTTTTCATGATCACTTTCCATTTGACAAGGATCGACGAAACTTTCTGCTTGATTATTTCCATCTATCCACTTCCCACAGTTCCCTGATGGGTAATGACAGAGAACCTGACTTGTCTCGTTTTTTGTACTTCTTCTTCTTCTAGGTGCCATGACCGTTTAACGATCGTTGGCGATCATTTTGGCTATCATGTTTGCAATCATTATTTTGTTGGTAGCCGCTCGGAAAAGTTGCATAGTAGTGAGACCAAACCACTGTCTGATATTTTTGAGCCAGAAAGTTCTTCGTCTGCCGGGGCATCTCTTACTATTAATCTTACCCTGTATATAAGATTTAGAATATCATACTTTTCTGGGTGTCTCATGATATGTCCAAAATATTCAAGTTTTCGTTGTTTTACTTGTTAAAAAATAAGTTGATTTAAGTTTGGAAGGTATAGCAGTGCAGCAGGCTGCACCCCATACCATCACCCCTCGTGTAAGGACTGTATTTTTTACTAAAAGTCAAAAGGCCTATGACAGAGTGGTAAGGAATGAATTCTGGTTGACATTGTCTATGTATGGGGTGAGCGGTAGTTTAATACGAGCACTAAAATCATTTTGCAAGGATTTCAATTAAACGGAGCTTACACAGACTGGTTTGCCATTAAACATGGCTTTGTTATGACTGTTTAACTTATACATTGACGGTTGTTTTAAAGATTTAAAAAAGATTGTGTATGTATTGAGAATGAATGATTTGATCGTCAAAGTACATAATGGGTTTTAAAAGAAAACATGACAAACCGAGAGGTACTGATTGAAGATGAAAGAGTAGAATGAGTTTGTATACTTGAGTTCAATGTTTACGAGAGACGGAAAATATGACTGATATTGAGCGAAGGATGTTGACAGAGAAACAAATTAATGGGGCGCTGTATAGCTTTATAAGCAGCTAGAACGTGCCAAAAAAGTCACGATTGGCTGTGCATAGAGCAGTGCTGGTCCCTACACTTATTTATGGTAGTGAATGTTGAGTTTACAAGATATCAATAATTAAAAAAAGGCTATAGTACACCAAAATTTTTAATTATTCTCAAACGTTTTCGGCGTCAAGCCATCATCAGGAGAAATTTTTGTCACAAATTTGTTTACCTAAGACATGAAGAGGACATGACTATAGCTCAACAATGAACATTTCAAGATGAACAAAAATTATATAATTGTAACTAAACTACATCTTTTAAAAGACATGTACATTTTAAAAATATGGAAACATTAAAATTAAAATCAAGTTGAGTAGTCATTTGATAATTGGCTTGTAATAATTAAAAATTGTTGGTGTACTATAGCCTTTTTTTAACTATTGATATCTTGTATATCACAGTACACACAACCCCACTTTTCTGTTATAATGTTGAGTTTGGCAAAAGAAGCATGACAGTAAGATAAATTCTGCGGAGTTGAGTAGTCTGAGAAGCATAGCTGGAGTGACTCATAGATAAAATAAGGAACGGTGTGATAAGGAAACGCTGCGGTGTAAGAGAAGATAGAGTAATAAAGAAAGATAAAGAAATATTTAGATAGTTCAAACACGTAGAGAGAATGGATGAAAAAATATTAAAAAAGCAGATTTATGAGGCGAGTATAAATGGGCAAGTCATTAGAAGTCAACCTAGGCTAACGTATCTCGATTAGATTGAAATGGTTTTGAGAAAAGGCCAGGTCAAGAGTACCAGCAACCGACGAGCATGTATGAAAGCGCTGATGCAAGTAGAAGAAGCAAAAGACGTGTGTAATAACCATAGCAAGTGGAATGAAGTGGTCTTTTTCTACCCGTACGGGAAAAAGGCGTGACTATAAGTATGCCGTTGTACAGCAAAATCTAAATCTCTGCGACGATTGTAATGCCAAAGACAGAATCAGTACACTTCAAAGAACACAACATGATTCCATTTACCATCCCAATTTGAACTGCTATCACACCACTCAAGCAGAGCAGTACGATGTCAGGGTGTCAGGGGAACACATAAAAATGGCAAGCATTTCCATTCGACCATGTTGTAGAAACTCTGTCTTGTAATGGACTTAATAAATTGAGTCCAAACCGCTACGAAATATGGTTTAAAACTGAAGGAAAGGCAAATTTAAAAGTATAACTTTTATATTAGAGTCTGAGTATAGAAAATTTATTGATAGACTCTTTGTGGGGACTGGATTTTTTTCAGTATCCTTCAGTACAGTTTTTTTTAAACAAGATTTGGTTAGTACTGCGAGTATTAATAATGACAAATAATAATCTTTAAATAACAATTGGAAAACATCATTACCGATAATGACTAATTCGCGATGACATTTAGTAGATAAAAAACTGTAAGCGTCTTTGGATTGCCTGTTTACATCCGTAAGCAATAATAATTTAGATAAGTGCATCGCTGGGGGCCATTATTTAAAATTGTTTTTACAGAAATCCTTCGTTCACCTCTAGCAAATTAAGGAATTAAATAATTTTAACGTTAGTTAACTTATTGCTATGTTTATTTAAAAAAAAAACTTACTCGTAAGAAATTAATAGAACTTATCTCGTGTGGTAGAGCTAGACAACATTTTGCTAGACGAACTTACAATGCTTAACTGATAAAATAACAAGTTAAAAATTTGTAGGTTATGGACGCAGACAGCAGTTACGGCGGTAGCGATACTGCTCAAGATTTGCATTCCTCTTTAGATAATTCGCACAATTCGCAGCACAACAACAGTAAACACGACCATCACGACAAAATTACAACGGCTGTGCACGTTGTACCTGACGCCGCAGACAATGATCCTCCGGTCAATAATTACTATCACAAAAACGAAATAACAGTTCCCGTCAATTTGGATCAGACCGACTTCCAAAAAAATGTAAGTATCTACGAGTATTTCTTTACTAGGTTTATTTTACTTTCCACGCCAGATTCGTTATTCCTATCCTTTTCACTAAGTGTCCAAACCATCTCAAATGCATCGTATCCATTTTTCTAAAAAACCTTAATCCTGGATTTAACCTTTGTGCTTTTATTTATGTCCAAGTAACGTCTGGAATGAAGTTTAATTTTTTAATATAAACATTTATGTGCTTAGATACAGTTTAATTTATAATTATAAAATGGAGGTAAAATTTGTTTGTTTATTTGTTGGGGGTAATCTCTGGAACAAGTAAACCGATTCTTAAATTTTTTTTTTTACTGAAAATAGTCGCAAAAAGTGTAGACCTATCGTGTGGGCCGGGGACGGCCGGCACTGCGACTATTAGAAGGAGGAATGTGGCAAGTGGTGGTACAAGAGTTCTTTTATTTCTCTGGAGCATCTGCCATGGATATATCTGTAGAGCAATGACTGGTCTGCAACTCTTTTTCTATGTTCTAGTGGGTGAAGGGTATATGTGAGAGTTGAGCTGTTTATCAACCGGATGGCCCTTTTCTGAATGGAATCTAGAAGACGAGGAGAATGCCTTGGTGCTGAACCCCAAATTTGCGAGCAATACTCCAGTAGAGGTCAGATTTCAGCCTTGTACGTCGTCAACAGATTAGGAGTAAAAAACTTTCTAGCTTTCCACAGAAAACCTAGCCTCTGGCTTGCTGACTTTGCGATGTTAGCAACATGTTCATGCCAAGACATATTATTAGACACCGTGACTCCCAAAATTGAGATGGAGGGACTTGATTCAAGGGTATTTCCGGACATTGTTATGGAATGATTTGAGGAATTTACTTTCTTGAAAAACGTGGCGCTTTGTGTTTTCTGGGCGTTGAACTGAACAAGATTGTTGGTTCCTCACTCGACGATTGCTTCAAGATCTCTATTGATGGAGTCAACCTATTTCTGCCTGAGTATATTTGTATCATTCGCCGAAAGTGATCGATAGGATGTGAAAGTTGAGACAAGTGTGCTGTCGTCTGCGAAACTGTAAATGGGGTTCGTGGTGGTTTTCAAGAGGTCGTTGATGTTTAAAAGAAATAGGATGGGGGACCCTGGCATTGGTGTTTAACGCATTAGAAGAAATACCGTCAACTGCCACATGTAAGGACTAATAAAACCTGCATTACCCCTGAGTAACATAAGCTTTATTAATAAATAATTATTATTAATTATAACTGGAAAAATATTCGACAGTTATGTATTCGAATCCCAGTTCGGGCTATTTAAATTTGTTTATTGCCTTATCCATTAAAAACTCATTGCATTTTCTTTCTTTATCTTCTTCTTTTTCAAGTAGCAATACAACCCTATGTGGGTCTTGGCTGCAAGCACAATTTGCCTCCATCGACTTTTATCTAGCATTGTTTCCTGTTCATTTTCGATGCCCATCTTCCGCATATCCGATAGAACATTGTCTCTCCATCTCATTTTAGGTCTTTCCGGTGGTCTTCTGCTCGTCGGTGCTTCCTGCTATTTTTAGCATTCTGTCATCCGGTGCTCTGTGTACGTGTCCTGCCCATCTCAATCTTTGTGACTTTGCTTCTCTTACAATATCTTCCTGGTACAATTGTTTTAACTCTGCGTTTGTTCTTATTCGATATTGCCCTGAACTAGGATCCTGGGATCCTTCGCAGTGCGTTTTCGTTTGCTTTGGTTAGGGTCCAAGCTTCACATCCGTACATGACTGCCGATCTTATAGTAGCATGGTACAATTTTAGTTTTGAGGATCGTGACATTATTCTCGATTGGAACAGTTCTCTTAGTGCATAATAGCACCGCTCTGTATGCGGGCCTTCATGTTTTTATTCATGTTGTTGTCTGCTGTGATTATTGCGCCGAGGTATTCGAATTCTGAGACCCGTTCAAAATTGTAGGTGCCTATGGTTACATTTTGCCCTAGTCGATCTCTTCCCTGTCTCCGGGAATTATACCCATTCCTTAATCCTAATTGTGTATGTTTGGAACGCTACACTATTTCCTGAAGTCTTAGGTGTAGTATGCGTAAGTATTTATGTAGTTTTGTATTGTTATTAAGTAAATTTTATTATTTTATTTTTTAATCTTTGTATCGTTCTTTCCTTGTTTTTTTTTGTAGCGCTGTTAGTGTCTTTTGCGAATATTTATCATTACTTTGTTTCACTAATTTTTATTTTCAATTTTTTTTGTTTAATTGTTATAAAATAGAATTTTGTTGATTAATTTTAAAATTGTTAGCACGTGTTATAATATTAATATTGCAGACATTAAATAGTCATTGGTTACAAAGTAAACAAAAAATTTTAAGATAATAATGGGTAATAATGTTGGGATAATAATTTTTAAAAAAATATTTTATTTTCTTATCCATTGTATATTTTTTTCTTTCTGGGGTTGGTATCAACGTCAGTTCTCTCATGTACTGCGGCCAACAAGGCCTAACAGTTTATAAATGGGCACTTACAGCGGCAGACCTGTACCTTCGAAAAATGGGGATGTTTCAGAGCATTTCAGGATCCAATTCCTTTTTCCCGACGTGCCTTTCTCTGCGAATCGAGAGATCTTAGCAGTAGCATAGGCAGTGAAAGCGCGCTTTCTGCAAGCCCTATAATGTTGTGTTTATACCTGTAGCAGTGTCCTGCAACGATTCTTGTTTCATGTATTATTTTCCTTCGCCCAAGCTTCAAAAATATTTTTGCCGTTTTCCTAGATAAGCCCCAGTTAAGAGATTTCGAATGTTTCATACCTGGTTGCTCTGTACGGAAGGTGGTTGTTTCGTAACCAGCTTCAAGCTTGCTCTATAGCAGTACTGTAAGCAATGCCACAGGTTGGCTTCGGGCGGATTAGTTGTTGTGATCCACCGGCTCTTATTTTTTTCTGTTTATTTCTAACTAAAAATTCCTCCATCGTGTCTTCTTAAAACAATGGTATTATAAACACTACATATTCGAGTTGATGTGAAACTTTTGGGGTGGTCTTTTAGATCCTTCATGCCAGTATGTTCCATTTGATTTGTGTGGATTTACATGACTCAAACTTTTTGGTATTCTTTTTTTGAGTAACACATTACATAGTTCTTTACATTCCTTTATGCTAAATATTTTATTTACAATCAAACGCAACATCACACTTGAACATTCCTTCAACTATAATAAAAATTCCTACACGAATTTTTATCGTTTTAAAACAAATTTAACTAAAGATTAAAGAAATTATACTGTCACAATTAAAACAAGTTAATTTCCAGCTTGAATAATCGCCATTTGATAAAAATTCAAATCATCTACAAATTTGCCATAAACTTTAGCTCCATCCTCATTGACGAACAAACGATCAAACTTTTTGTATTCGATAAAAGTTAAGGTTCAATATTCTTCGTGAAATTTATGACAAAATACACACAGGGTGTTGGTTAATAAGTGCGACAAACTTCAGTGGGTAATTCTGCATGATAAAATTATGACATTTGCTATATAAACGTATGTCCGCAAATACTTCGTTTCAGAGATAAGGGGTGTTAAAGTTTTTCTTAAAAACTGATGATTTATTTATTGCTCTTAAACCGGTCGAGATATGCAATTGAAGTTTGTTGGGTGTGCGTTAAGATGTTTTATTTTTTTGCATAAAAACGGCGCCCCATACAAAAAAGGCAAGAAAGATTTTTTTCTTTAAAAAAATTGAGATCATTACCCGTATGCGCGCCAATGATAAACATAAAATTCTTAATGGTATGTCAAAAAATGCGCAATAACTACCTCTTAAAACCCACCAATTTTCGTTTGCATTATTCGACCGGTTTCATAAATCGTCACTTTTTAAAAAAACACCCCGTATCTCTGAAAACGAAGCATTTGTGGGCATACGTTTATATAGCAAACTGTCATTATTTTTACATGCAGAATAACCCTCTGAAGTGTGTCGACCTTATTTACTGACACCATGTATATACTTGATATCCATTTTAAGTTAAACTCGGTACAGGTTTTTATAGGAAAAAGAATTGTCCCCGCTTTACCGAAGGTACATTATTTTGAAACGCACTGTATTATTTGTTGTAGACCGATACGAAGTTACCGCACTATTTGGCAACAGCGAATTTGAACATCAACGAATCATTAGAAAATCACAATAACTTGGAGGAGATGAGCAGAAATTACAAGAGTCAGCACAAACTGCACGATAGTTTTTCCAAAAAATCCACATCGCAATCGCTAAACAGCGGCATCGACAATCCTGCATTTATCGAAGACGCTAAAAGTACTTTTAATAACGATATGCCATATAGTAACGGGTTAGGTAAATATGCAAATATTTTGGTACATGTTATCTCCAGTAATCAAAAATATAAACATTTTTCCTTTTTCTACGTGGATTGTTCAGTTACTGACTTTTAGTAGTTAAATTTGCAGCAAAATTAGTTTCATTAAAATTTGATGACAGTCTTTTCTCAGACACCTCATGCACTTACCGTCTAGACCAGTGTTTCCCAACCTATTTTGTGCCATGCCCCACTTAAGCCTTTCCAAAATTCTTACGCCCCCCCCCCTACGTAACATATATAATTTTTAATATTAAAAAATTGAATTGTTCACTTAAGAAACTTAGATGATAGGTTTTAGGAAGAAATCACTAGGAAATTGTTAACGCAACACATTAGGTTAGGTTAGGTTTTATGTGAGTGGGGCGTGGTCGCCCCTCCACCGCGACCCTTAGTAGGTCTATTGTGGCTCACCCCTAGAGGCTACAGTTCACCGCACAATCCAGCCCTTCTTACGAAGTTCATGGTTGTATAGGGTGAGATTTTTTTAAAATCGGTAGGTTCTAGGTTAGTGTAACCAAATATGTTGAACCTTATTCTTCCCAGGCCGGGGCATGAACATAGTATATGTTCAGCAGTTTTGTCTTCCACGCAGCAGAACCGACAGTCCGTTAGTTGGTTCAGATCTATCTTTCTGAGGTGGTATCTCAGACGACAGTGTCCCGTAAGCAGTCCTGTTAGAATACGCAGGTCATTTCTGCTCCATTCTAGGATCTGCTTAGTTGTGTTTCTCGAGGGTTGTAACGGTAAAAACGCCTTCGAGTGGGTTAGCCCTGGTAAGTCGGACCAGTACGTGAGTATTTTCCTCTCCGCCCAGTCCGAAATAATTGTTTTGGCGGCACTTGTGGTGACTCCAAAAACCGGTTCTGGTCCAGTGAACGCAGATTCGGCCCCCTGTTTTGCAGTAAGTAAATTTTCAAATCATGTAATGAAAAACTGAAATTCAAATTTCAATTAATTTTAATAAAGGTTTTTTTTTGGGTATTTGATTTATGTTTCCTTACAAAGCCAAAAACCGTTTTCTCCCCTTGACTTTTAATAGAAGGGATGAAAACAAAATTAAAATTTTTTGACTGGACTAAGGTGGGCCGAAATCTTATTCATTCTAAATGCTTCTTATGTTTCTAAAAAAGGCATGGTTCGTTGAGGGGATTTATTTTAGCAAATACAACATGTCCCTTTTCTTAAGAACGGACACCGGTGACCGTTGTAAAGTTTCTCTTGTTCAATAGGAGCAATGCTGCGAGGTCGACTCTGTTTGGCAGGTTTTAGATCAAGCTCTTTAAACAGCATGTCTTCATTCAGTGTGTACTTATACAGGACTGAATACTTCTTTTTCTTATCGAAATGAATCCACTGTATTTTTAACCAGTTCAGTTTGTCTTCATTTACATTTTTTTATTTCGTTTGGTACTGCTTTTGTCAAGTTTTCAACACTTCCGTTCGTGCTAACAAGAATTTTCTTGCAGTTAGCCATCCATATCATAAATGGCACTTTAATAATCAGTATGTCACTAAAATCTTTATTGTCAGACCTTGTATTGTAATATTTAAATAGAAAAATGACGTTTTTACCATTCAGCTCACAAACAAACTTTGACGATGAATAATCAGTTCCAGATCCGTCGAAGACGAATAACCGCGAACCGGTAACGGAAGCCGTTAATTTAGAACTGATAAATATGAAACCGGGAAGCGCGATTCACAACGGCAAAAACTACGACAATTCCGGAATGACAACAATTCCTTTAAAAAAAGACGAAGACGATATTAGAAGTCCTTACGACGAGTATTTTGTACCGGTAAACGAACACAGAAAATATATGAGGTTAGTACTAAAGAAAATTATAAATAATACACAATTGCACGAAACTTGATCGTAAAATTAGTAACGGACTATTTCTTTTTTGCAGAGGTGAAAAATTGTACGTTACAAAAGATAATCGAGTAGAAAAAAGCAAAGGTAAATGCATTTGTTGGACACTGTGCATTGTCCTTGTAGCTACGGCTGTACTTATTGGGATTTTAGCTGCAGGTAAGTGTTAACACTGCTGATGAGAGTAGAACCGATTGGAAACGTCTGTACGAAAATTCAGTAGCGTAAAAAAATCATGCAAAGTAAATTATTTTAATTCTTGGCTATCGCATACAGGGATGAGCAACCTTTTTTACAATAGGCCAGCACAAATGATAATACAAACAGCGAATGATGAACTCAAATTATCTCTTCATTAACAAAATAAATCTAGCATAAAAAATAACAGCAATAAAACACTCATTAAATAGAAATACCATTAAAAAACTGACGAAAAATATATCTATGTGAACAAAATTTATTTAATGAGAAATTTGGCATTGTTTCTTTACTATTATTTGCAGATATTTAGAAGTAAAACGAAAGTAATGGTTTTTGAAAGAGAGGAAAGCATGACAAACTGTGAAATTTCGATTGAGGGAGAAAGAGTGGAACAAGTAAATGAATTTGTGTACTTGGGTTCAAAGTTTACGAGAGATGGAAAGTATGACAGTGACATGAGCGAAGGGTGTTGGCATGAAAACAAATGAATGGGGCACTGCATAGCTTTATGAATAGCCAGATTGTGTCAAAAAAGGCACGTCTGCCTGAATTTATAAATTATACTATTTTTAATACAGAATTTTAAGATCTTTTGAATAATATGATTATTGCATGTTGGGAATAATAATTATTAATAATAATAATTATAACAACAAAACATATGGTATTTTTTCATTCTTTTCACACGGAAGTTAGTCGTGTGGACCTCTGGGGTCGCACCCAGACCACCGGAGAGCACTGATATTTAATGTTTGTAAATACTGGGGCACATTTTCAGGTTTCTGAAGAAATTTCTCTTCCTTGATGTGAAAAATGTGACGTGTTTGACATCAGATGTTTAGGTTAGATTAGGTTTGTTTGTCCCAAATTTTGAGTTTACTTCCAAAAGCATTAATCTTATCAAAAATGTTAGGAATAAACTGGCTTTTCCTCGGAGTTTCATTTTTAAGTCATTTAAATGCTGAGTAATATCGAAGATAAAGGCAAAATTACACATCATGCGTTTACACAAATGTGTTTATCTTTGAATTTAAAAATGGATTTTTCTTCATTTCCACAAACAAAGGAATATCATTTTTTTAAGTTATATGTTTTTTTAGCATAGCACCTCACTCAACCAACGCACTTTTGTGATGTACAGTACATCACTATATTTCCTTCAATATCTTTAAAAAAAATCTTTAAATTGGAGGTGTGTGACAATGTATAAAATTTTCAAAGTAAAAATTTGCGACACAATGGCAGCAGCCCTGCTTTGATTGATTTTTTTGCATGTAATTTCGATGAGACCTTGGGATTTAAGTTTTACTTGTATTGATATTTTTGTAGCTGGGTTAATAGGATACCATGCGCCAATGCCGCAAGCCGTAGAAGTAAGCGGAAGAAGTTTCGAAAACGATACCCCCATTAACAAAGGAGGTTTTTCTATACCGGGTATCGGTCAAAAACAACCACTTACCCCCGAACCCCCCATATCGACTGTTAATCCGATTCCACCAACCACTGATGAATCACTAATTCAAGGTAAGTTTTCAAATAATTATAGTCAACATAACATTAGGTCAACACGTATACCTTGCAAATGTGTTATCAAAAGGAAAAAAATACAAAGAGTGTAAATGATGATGGGCGAATTTAAGGAAATGTGGCAACAGCATTGGGAATAAATGTTACGGTTATAGATTAAATCGGAGCCAACACAATCAGTAATAAGGCCATTTAATCCGTATTGTCATTAAGTTTAAGAGTTTTTTAATATTATTTTTCAAACTTACACGATCATTGAGAATGATGTTAGTTTTCATATTTGACTAGGTTGTAGGTTAGGTACTAACAAAAAAACAACGACGAAAAAGCTTTTGTACCTATGGACTGATACTAACAATTGTAATTATTTTTATAATCATAATATTATAGCTTCAGTCTTCGTCAGACACTTAGCAATAAGAAACCTGTGTTAACAAACAATATATTGTTATATTTACTTAGGTCAGGAGAAATCGGCGCATGAGTGAGTACCTACCAAAAACTGTTCCACCTCAATTAAGATAAAGAAATATGTACCTTTCCGATAATTTCAGCGAAAAAATTCATTTTAAAGTCAACATTTACTTAATGTTATTTTTACCGGAAGTGGAATAATTTTTAAAAGAATCGAAAAATTTATTCGTTCGTCTATAAAACTTGTACGGTTAAATAACTTATTGTTAGTAAGTTCAGACGATTTGCGATTTTTCGAGCCCAAAAACAAGCAGGGTTTCCGGTAATTGCAGAGATATATTTTGTTTTGAAGTCAATGAAATTATTCGTTCTGAACTCACTACCGGTGTAGATGTTTGCAATATAAAAATCTGACAACATCGCACGGCAGCATGTCGATAATAACATGCTCTTTATTTTCCTCTCTATTTGAAATTAATATGTAAAACTCGTATCATATAAAAAAATATATTTTTATTTCATAAACAATATAACATAAAATATACAACATATTATCAACACATTAATATTACTGAGATAAATATTTATATTATATATTATATTAACACTTTTATATGCATCACTAGTAGTATCCATGACTGTCAAAATTTTAGGGTTATAAATTCAAATACACCACTTTCGGAGCGTCCGGACGCCACGCGGCCTGCAGTGTTGCCAGATTTTCTTCCAAGTACAAACGCGGTAGTTAAATTCAATGTTAAAAGTTTTTTATAATATTTAATTATAAAAATTGTTTCAAAAAATCTTTTATGGAAACTCTTTATAATTAACAGGAAATGTCGCTCTATACAATTTACTACATTTTATTAAGTTTAAAAATTAATTAGATGTACTACGAAATTTGACCTTATACACATCCCTAAATTGCCCTACTGATAATATAAATGCATGTTGCCATGGGGCAACCCCGTGCTATATTGTTTAAACCGAAATTGTTTAAACAATTGCAAGGAATTGTTATTTTTCAACCGGACAAATATTTTTTTTATATATTGCTATAAAAAGCAAAATATTTTTTATATTTTATTTTATATATTTTTCATGGGTCAAAAGCACCCAAATTTGAGATTTTTCCAACCTTTAAAAATTCATATCACCAAAAATATTAACTTTATCATAAAAAGTCATATGACCTTTTTTATTTGTGTTTCAATTAAGAATATAAAAAAAATATTTGTCCGGTTGGAAAATAACAATTCCTTGCAATTGTTTAAACAATTTCGGTTTAAACAATATGGCACGGGTTTTTCCCATGACAACATGCATTTATATCATCAGTAGGACATTCTAAAGAGGATCGTATAAAAAAATTGAGGTGGAATAGCTTTCGGCTGGTACTGATGCGCCGATTCCTCCTGGACTAACTAATAATCTTAAATATAAATTATAAACTTCCGAACTTTTATCATTTTCTTTTTTTCCTTAATTGAAATATTGAATGAATGACTACTCAATATCAAAACGGGTGTACGACTGACATAGGCTGTTTTAGTAACTAGTAATACAAATTAGTAACGTTATTCGATTATGAAAATTAGTAAGTTACTTATTTTATAACCGATTATCAATATAATAGTAATTAGTTCATGTCTCGATTACAAAAATCATTCATAATAACTCAACGCTAGTAGTGAGAATGGATAATGATCGATTACCCAAACTCACAGTAGATGATGGATGATATTACACTGGTCTACAGCATTTTTGCGCACGGGTTATACATTCGTTTTTTTTATTGCTTTTATACCTAGAATACGAATAAGAACAAAAAATTGTTCTGAATATGCTTTTATGTGTAAAAAATGGAAAAATTCAAATCAATAAAAATACATAAAAATGGACATAGAGATGATTTATTAAAAGATACCAAACATCAATTTATGATTCATTCTTACAATGGATGTTTTAAAATAGAGTCCAAATGTTTAAAAATGAACAGTTTTACTTTTCCTGTCATATTCAGTAAAAGTTTCTCTTATTAACCCCCAAATTTAGTCCCCCATCATGTTTTCAGTATACTGGCCTTGGTAACGTTTCTCAAATTCCATTATATCTTAAGCATTCTTCCGAAAAAGCTCCCATATTATCTTTAAATTTATCCAAATGAGGATGTAACATGTGCATCTTTAAAGACATTCTACTTCCGATGATGGAAAAATTCGTTATCATGTCAGAGATCAGCTCGTCATAATTTTCAGCTCTATGGTTTCCAAGAAAACCATGAGCCACTGCCTTAAAACTGTTCCAGGCTTTTTTGTCCTCATTGTTAAGTAACTGGGCAAATATCACAACCCATAATTTTTTTTATTTGAGGACCTACAAAGAGTCCAGCTTTAATTTTCGCATCTGAAAGCTTTGGAAAAAAACTCTTTAAATATTTGAAAGCTTCAGACTCATAAATAAGATACAAATTGTTTAATAAGACCCAATTTAATATCCACCTTACATTCCAATCAAAAAACACACCATCTTGAAGTCTCCAATAACTTCCCACTTGTAATCGATATATTTAATTGCAGTTAATAGCATTTTAATACTGTCATCATTTTCTTTGAGATGTACGGAATGTGCCAGTGGAATAGATGGAAACTTGTTCCCATTTTAGACTTTTTGTTGAGCTGTCTCTAAAAAGGCGCCATTCAGTTGTATGACAACCAATTTCTTCAAATAAACCTTTCACGTCATGACAAAAATAGAGTCTATCTTCCTTACTAAAGAAACAAAAAAATTCTTCATGACGTTTACTTTGATGGGATGTTAGAACATCAGAATTAAGTAAATTTCATTGTTTTAACCGCGATGCTATTAATAACTCTGCTTTACTTTATGGTAGGTTTAAGTTTCTTATTAAGTCATTGAGATCTTCAGAGTTGATGAGGCATGATATTTTTGGTTCAGATTCAAGAACGAATTTGGAATGTACGGATACCTATGAACTCCGTGATTGATGGCTGCCTTGAGAGAGTAATTGATTTTCCCCCGCACTCTTAGCACTCTTTTGACAGCGATAGCGCGGAAAAACCGACATTAATTGGGTGCGAAAATCAAAAATGTTCAAATCGCTATAACTTCTTAAAAATCAAATATTTTCGATTTGTAGTTGCACTTTTTTATATATATTTGCTTATATAATCAGAATATATTAAGTAAAATCCATGCGCAATGTTGACCGGTGTTATAGAAGAAGAAATCTACCAACATGAATTAAGTTTATTTGTTAATCTCTTAGGAATAATAAGTTAGTTGGGAGTTGGGAAATATGCAAAGAAAAAAAGTACAAATACCAACAACCATGAATAGACATATCGTAATAATTAATATTAAGATATATTTTTTTCTAGTTCCTAGAGTGATAGAATCTGAAATAACAATTGATAATTTGAATTTCAATTCGGATCTATTGTACAAAAACAATACGGAATATAAAGCGCTTTCCGAGAATTTGGAGCAATATTTAAAAGCAGCTATATTTACCGAAGACGAACTCAAAAACGGACCGATGGAAATTAGTGTAAAAATCATAACATTGAAGTAAGTCGACAAATTTTTTTGAGCAACGTGCTAAATTCATATTCCTCTTTAATTTTGGTTCCATACTTATTGCTTTATATTGTACATTAATTTCTGATGTATTTTTTTTATACTGACACCTGTCGATTGTTGGGTTTATTTTCTCATGTACTTTTAGGTACTTTCATGGTACTTTTAAGGGGGTAGAGGGTATGCTTTAGCATAAACTATCATCAGGGTTATAAATAATAATTTAAAAAAAATGTACTAAAAGGTTTTAACACTAAAAAAAATATTGAAAACTATTTAATCGTTTTTTTTATAGACAAAATGTTTTTAACTAATATTTTAATAAAGTATTCAATATTTTTAAACTCTTGTTGTAAATGTGACAACAATGTAAGCATTTGAATGGTGTCAGAATTTTTTACTTATAGTCTAATGTTATATTTTTCATTGGTTAAATATAAGTTTAAAGTCATTGTAGTTAGATATATTATTTAAAAAAATTTTGTTATTTATCCGCATAACTTCCTTTTAAATCATACATAAAATATTCATAAATTTTCCTTTAAAAATCGTTACTATTATGTCAAATTATACTCGCATTAACCTACAAATTCATTGTTTATATTGGACAGATAATTCACGAACTAATTGTTGCAATAAGCAATGTTGTAAAATGTACTATTTATAACACGGACAACGAGAAAGCCAACATGCTCGCAAGTGCTGCCAAAAACATTATTTCGGACTCACGCACTAGTCCGATCTACCAGGGTTGACACATTAGAAAGCGTTTTTACCCAAACCCTAGAGAAACACAACCAAGCAGTTCCTGAAATGTAGTAGGAATGACGGGACTACTTATCGTCTAAGACACCATCTCGGAAGGATAGGTCTGGACGAACAAAAGGACTGTCGGTTTTGCTGGGTGGAACGTACTATGTTCATGCTCTTGTTTAGGAAGAATAAGGTTAAACATATATAGTTTTACCAACTTGGAACCTACCGATTTCAAGAAAATCTCATTTCATACAACCGTGAACTATATTGTGCGGTAAACTGTAACCTCTAGGTGTGAGCCACAATAGACCCATCAAGGGTCGCAGTGGAGAGGCGGCTTTATTACGCCCAACTCGCATGATAAACCTACCACTATAACCTTTGCAAAATTTAAGACACAGTTATTAAAATAAATATTTTCTTCGTGAAAATTATTGCTCCTAAAAATACTATCTAACTTAATAATATAACTTTTTAAAATCTGTTTCTAGGGTATAAGCAAAAATTGTTCGAAAACACCAAAATCCCATAATAAATAAACCTTTTTTTAAAATCATATTGTTCGAAAAAACATACGGTAAAAAATAAGTACGTACTATATGTCACTATGTTTAATTTTACAAGTGTGTGAACATAATTTTGTAACCATTTAACATCCTTAAGACTGACATTTTAATAACACTTACTGTTTTAGACCTGGCAGCGTTATTGCAAAATACAGAGTATCTTGGAAATTTAAAGAGAAACCTTTACTTGAAAGCAATCCAAGAGAGATTATTAAGGATCCAATAGATGAAGAATCTCTAAACAAAAGGCTGAAAGCATATTTGGAAAAACATAACAATCTACTTGAGACGTATCACGTGCCGCAATATTCGATAAGATCTCAAAAAGTTCTCGATAAATGTAAAATACAAAATAACGGATGTCACTATATGTGCTATTTCGATTACGACGATTTGGATTTCAAATGTATCTGTCCCGAAGGACAAATTCTTGATCAAGATAACAAAAGTTGTAAAGATTACATTGAAAAACATACGGAATACGCGACTGAACAGCAATCGGACGAGCATAGAGGATTAACTGAAAACACATTTAAAGTAGACAATGCCATCACAACGGAACCACCAACGAATCCGGAACCATTATCGAACCCGGAACCCACTGGGATACCTGATCCCGAGACGACTGTCCACGAACTCGCAAACACTGGTGATTCCATTTCGGTTACTGTACCGCAAACGGCATTTCCACTATTCAATTTCACGATGGATACGTCAAAGGAAACTGACAAAGATCGTTCAATGGAGTTTTCCGTTAGTCCCCGAGATTACAGCCAACATAACTCGGATATCACTGAAACTACTAAATCACCAAATTCGATTTTTTCAGGTGAGTTTTTATTTTTTTAATAGTACCATAATTAAGGATGTGATTCTACAGAAAATCCACAACAAGTTACTGATAGTTTCCAAATCAATGTAAAAGCGCATGTCTGCTTCTGATCTATTTTCAAATCGAATGTAGGAACAGCAAACTGCTTGTCGGTGGCTCACTCTGATCCTTCTTATTCATGTGTTTGTGGGCTGTCTCCCGATAACAAATTCTTCTTCATTCAGTGCTTATATACATTAATGGATGTTTGCGACCACATGTTCCATCTCTATTCGGTTCCTTGCTGTGTGGATTAATTTCTCTAAATTTCGTATCCCGGTCCATTCTCTTCTTCTTGAAGTGCCTTCTCCATTCAATGAATATCGGCAACAATTCTGGCAAATTTGTCTCTGTCCTGGGCTCTTCTTAGCAGGGAGTTTAGTCTAAGCCTGTCCAATCCTTTATGTTTTTCAGCCAAAAGCACTGTCTACGTCCAGGACCACGTTTTCCCTCGATCTTGCCCTCCATAATCAGTTGCAGGAATCTGTATTTGTCCTGTCTCATGACATGGCCAAGGTAAGCAGTCTTTCGCTTTTTTATGGTCTCGAGGATTGTTCGGTCCTTGTTCATCCTATGCAAGACCTCTTGATTGGTGGTATGATCAGTCCATAGAATACGCAGCATTCTGCGGTACACCCACATCTCAAATGCTTCCAGCTTGTTAATGCTGCTAACGTCCATTCTATAACATTCCGCTACCAAAATATTTTCTTTCCTCCTATTTCCCTTTTTCCTTCAATTTTGCTTCAATTATCAGTTGTAGTAGTTGGTGCTTTTGATTGCGATTTTGATCTTTCTTTTTTTTTATTGTGTGCAGTAGTACCTGTTCTTTATTTGCTCGTCGTAAAATTTCTTTGTAACAAAACAGCATCTATCTTTATAACGATCTGCAGTCTTTATAGAATCTTTGCAGGATTTTTGAAATACCAAATCGAATATACGAAAACAATTTAATAAATATTTTTTTTAGCTATACCAATAGAATTTCCAACGGAAAAATCTAGCGAAGAATCACAATCATCTACAACAGAAAACACTGTTCAGCAATATTTCACCATAGTATTATCGGGTGCAATAACTGAAAAACCCAAAACGACAACCGATTCTTACAATGGCCCGCAAGATTTTTATTATAATCCAAGCCAGCCAGGTATGAAAATTATAATTACAAATGGTAAATTGGTATTATTCTACGTGTTTTACAGAATCTGAAGAAAAAGAAGACTTGTCCGCTTATACAGTTAAAAATGAAGCTATGGAAAAAGGATCGTTAGAATATCGTATGGGTAACGTGTACACGCCACCAGCCGAAGTTCACTACGATCTATCTACAAAAAAAAATGGTATATATATGATTCAAGTTTTAAAACCGATTATTCATAAAGAAGCTTACAGGGAACCGAAAATTCAAGGTAACTATCTCCAGCTTTTTAAAAGATAGTTTTAAAACACTGTTTTAAAACATAGTTTTTTTTTCGTTATTGCTTTATTTAAACAACACTGTTATGAGACATTGTGTCTTTGCTAATTTAAAAAATTGCAAACATATATTCTAGATAAAGTAGGTGCAAGAGCAATGCGAAGTAAAACCCAAGATATAAAAGTAACTAACTAAAAACTTGATTTATGTTCAGATAGAAGGTGAAGGCAGTATGCATGCTGGTACTGGCAGACAGTGCTATAGTAATATTAACTAAACATTTAAAAAGAAAATTGAGAAATTGAATAAAATATTAATAAATTAAACATTACAACAGCATCCATCAGACAGTCCTACATCCTGCAACTGATATATGGTATTGTTACGATATTTAATCTTGGGTTCGATGATTTTAAACATTCAGTACAAAAACTAAACAATTTATTCTAATTTTTCTATACAATAAATTCCTACTTGATGAATCACTTAGATATTCATAAAACTTTATACTTTCTATAATAATATCACTTCCTCAATTTACTTTCAACTGAAAACTTCGGTACGCGATTTTTTTTATAAAAAACATGTTAAATATTCGAGAATTCACCTACCCGGTGACTGAATACGTCAAATAAGGACGAATATGGATTGAAAGTGCACAAATACAGTAGAATCTGTTGTATTCAGATAAATAAACGCAATGCAATATTATTTTTCAGTCATATCAAAAATGACATTTTAAACATCAATCAAACAATTTTTCAATATACAAAGTGAAAAGTATAACGTGCAACTCATTAACATTCTGGAACAAACATGTAAACCAATGTTTCCAACAATACGATTCCTCACTGGAAATTGTCCCGAAACTGATCGACCTTTCTAGATATATCGGATGCCCTCAATTACGCCCGCGGTTATAAATCATTCGCTAAAATGTGGGACGTTTTGATGCCGCCAAAAAGAATACGCATCTTTGTGTGGACGATACACCGCCTCGGCCAGATAATAGGACAGTGGCGTATTTATCGGCTACAATCCGTAACAGAATATATAAAATAAAAATGACAATAAATCTTCCTTAAAAAATTAAAAACTACAAACAACGAGCTTTTTTAGCCTTTACAGCTAATGTAACCTTAAACATTTTTGTTTAAATGTTGAAATAGTTCGCGAACGAATAAATTCGAATTTAGTTTTTTTATTTTATTTTGTCTAACTTAGTGATTAATGGTAATCCACTATTTTTCTCACATAAAACGGTGATTTAACTAAATGAAGCTGTAACTTTAAAAATAAATATTTAACACTGATTTAACTAAAAAAAATTAAACAAATACTTAAGGGGAGTGTAACAGCCGATAATTAAAAAATAATCAATATTTTTTTGTTTTAAAAAAATATAATCTAACGTATATCCAAACATACTTTTTTGATGAAACAAAATTTAAAAATTGTACCCCGTTTTTGGTCCGTACTGTTATCATTTCTTATTAGAGTCTAATGTGAATAAGGAAAATTTCATTGCAACTAGTCGACTCTTTCTAGTTGTTGAATTTTTTTTTTAAAAATTAGCATATTTTACTTTTTAATTATTTAAAAAAAATAATAAATTCGTTTTCTTGTCATTATCATTTCTTTTCCAGAACTCCACATGAATCCCGAAAATTCAACTGAATTAGAAAAGAACGTTACCGACCATCATCTCACTGGCTCCATGGACCCTTCGGAACACATTCACGACGAATACATGTCTCCATTCTTACCAGAATTGGAAAACGACACCTTCGTCAATTCCCTTCATTCCGAAGAACATCTCGTAGATCACGAGAATCACGACCACATTTCGACGGTTAAATCGCATTCTGTGGAAAATGGAGAGCAAATCTCCACAACGGTACCCCCAAAAAGTATCATCGACATTTTGCTAACTTTAGATTCGACCACGACAAATGGCGACGTTGTGTCCACGACGAATGACGA
This sequence comes from Agelastica alni, assembly GCA_950111635.1. Classification (NCBI taxonomy): domain Eukaryota; kingdom Metazoa; phylum Arthropoda; class Insecta; order Coleoptera; family Chrysomelidae; genus Agelastica; species Agelastica alni. The sequence continues at coordinate 43,160,349 of OX467709.1, forward strand.
CGTTGTGACCATGACGAATGATGACGTTATGACCACGACGAATGACGACGTTGTGACCACGACGAATGACGACGTTGTGACCACGACGAATGACGACGTTATGACCACTACGAATGACGGCGTTTCGATCACTTCGATGCCATTATCAGAAGGTAAATCTTAATTTAAACAGTTATTACAACATCGCTCGTGTTGAACACAGGAAAATTAAAAAAAAAAAGGGTTTTATTGTATTGATCCTTTAAATATTTATTTTAGGGAGCACCAAATCGCCGTCATTAGAATTCGATCAACTAAACAAGACGAATCCATTCGACAACGACACTTCTGATGCTGGAAAAATAAAAACTGACGATCCAAACGAATCAAAAGATTTAGAAATCGAACCAATCAAACCGGAAGTTGTCATTATTATTTCCGATAAACGCGGCGAACCGACTACCGAAGTACCCACAACTACAGAATATGATACTACTGAAGTTACTACAACTAAAGGTACTTTTTCTACAACATTAGTTACGTTAGCATTTTTTAATTTAATAAATAGGTACACACTTACACCCGCAATGTCTAGGGATATTTTAATTTTTGGCTTGAGACTTTTTTTAAATGTATTCAAGGGTCAACTATCCGTTAAAAATATCACTACTTTATCACCATTTTAGGCTGTTAACAACCGTCTTTTAACATTTTTACTTTAAGATTTCTGCCATGAAATAAACATTCATACATGCACATTTTTAGTCGGAATCAAGTCCTGGAGAACTAAACGCAATTGGGAAATATTAATATATTTATTATTTATACGAAAAAATATATGACCTATAATTTTTTTAAAATGTAATCTAGGGTCAATTATTTGCTATGTTTATCAAAGCGTCATCTGGAGAGGAGTTGCAGGCGATGGTTAATGTTATGCATGATGCCCTGAAAATCAAAGGGATGAAAATAAATGTAAGCAAAACGAAAGTAATGGTTTTTGAAAAAAAAGCATGACAAACTGTAAGGTTTCGATTAATGGAGAAAGAGTGGAACAAGTAAATGAATTTGTGTGCTTGGGTTCAAAGTTTACGAGTGATGGAAAGTATGACAGTGACATTGAGCGAAGGGTGTTGGCAGGAAAACAAATGAATGGGGCACTGTATAGCTTTATGAACAGCCAAAAAGTGTCAAAAAAGGCACGTCTGGCTGTGCATAGAGGTGTGTTGGTTCTTACACTTATGTATGGAAGTGAATGTTGGGTTTGGCAGAAGAAGCATGAAAATAGGATTAATGCTGCGGAGATGAGTAGTCTGAGAAGTAGGAGTGACTCGGTTGAAAAAAGTAAAGAATAGTGAGATAATAGAACGCTGTGGTGTAAAAGAAGATGTGGTTACAAAGATAGATAAAGGAATGCTTAGATGGTTTGGACACGTAGAACGAATGGATGAAGGAAGATTGACGAAACAAATTTATAAGGCAAGTGTGAATGGACAAGTCGGTTGAGGTCGACCTCGGCGAACATATCTCGATCAGATCAACATTGTTTTGAAGAAAGGCCAGCTGTCAAGAGTACCAACAACCGACGAGCATGTACTTTATCAGACCACACATGTCAAGGGTTGCTATGGAATTTTCACTCTTCGGACCTTAATTCTTTTGAGCGTATGTAGGAAATGCTTCTTAGAAAAATATTTTGTATAGAAAGGCTAAGAGATAATAAAAGAACGAAAAATTTTTTTTAGCGCTTCGGAACGCTTGGAATGAGAATGGGACATCGATTTCTTGATTTCTGAGCATGTCCAGACGATATAGTCGAGTAGATCGTACACGTTTATTCAATCGCATTTATATTTTCGTACATTGTATAATTTGTCAAATTTTTTGTTTTATTGGCATGCTTTTTTTGCTACTCTACGACTCAAATTTGTATTTTCATATCAAAAAATTATATATTTTTATATCTCTAGATCAGAAATGACCTGCGTATTCTAACAGGACTGCTTACGGGACACTGTCGTCTGAGATACCACCTCAGAAAGATAGATCTGAACCAACAAACGGACTGTCGGTTCTGCTGCGTGGAAGACGAAACTGCTAAACATATACTATGTTCATGCCCCGGCCTGGGAAGAATAAGGTTCAACATATTTGGTTACACTAACCTAGAACCTACCGATTTTAAAAAAATCTCACCCTATACAACCATGAACTTCGTAAGAAGGGCTGGATTGTACGGTGAACTGTAGCCTCTAGGGGTGAGCCACAATAGACCTACTAAGGGTCGCGGTGGAGGGGCGACCACGCCCCACTCACATAAAACCTAACCTAACCTAACCTATATCTCTAGATATTGCAGTTGTGTGTAGTAATATTAAATCTTAAATTTTAATTTTTATAAAAGTATTTCTTGCAAGTAATTTTAATAATGTTTATAGCTTTTCCAATAACACCGGACTATCACGAACTACCGAATGTCAACAATATAAGTGGAAGATCTAATCAAGAAATTGTAGCAGATATTATCACTACAACGGAAATAACAATCGCTACAACTGACGAAGACGTTACAGACAATGTCACCGCCAAAGTTACAAATGCAGTTGAAGAAACGACGACGATCGAAAATATAACTACAGATAATGTCTATAGTATAATTCAAAACTTTCGAATGGATAATGACACGATGAATGAAGCTACAACTACAGAAAGTGGAAAAGTCGATGATCAGACTATTACCACGGTTATCGATAATATTGGTAATGAAAATGTAACGGTCCTCGAATATGTTACTACCACAGAAGAAAATAATTTATCTCATAACGAAATAACGATCATTAATAACGCAAACGAAACAAGCTCGAGCGTTACAAACATTGATGATAAAAACGAAACTGTTGTTGATACAACTGCGTTACCAACTACTGATGTTCCAGCGATAACAACGGTTAAAGAAACTGAGATCAATTTCAATGAATCGACCACAGTGTTAAATGAAGTTGAAATTTCATCAGCGGTGGAAAATAAAACTGATCACGTCAGTAATTTTAACGATATCACTTCCAGTACCGAAGACCTTATCGCTCTAGAAACAACAACTAATGTAGATGGAGACTCTACTCCTCTAGACGTAAGTACATTTGCAGATTTGGTCGAAAACATTTCGTTTGTAAATAATATGTTTTGTAAAAAAACATCATTTTCAGTTTTCTTTTCCACCATGGTTTCACAAAATTCCATGTATTACATATTTAGCTACTGTTTGGCACAACAAGGTGCTTTGTTTGAACCTTGATTGAGTTGGATTTGTAATGTTTTTTTTTGGAGTTTTTAGTTTATTTTTCAGAAGTTAATGTTATGTTTTATTTTATTTTTTGGGACCGTTGCGGTAAGGGCGAGTGAACACATTTTTTAGAAGAGACATTGTTTGATCTCTTGCAAACGTCGTAGTCTCTTTCCTGATAAGTCAGACGTACACACCGTCGCTAACAGTTTCATTCTGATTAGTAACGTCGTAAACACATGTCGACGAAGTGGGGACAATTCAAATTAGAGTAGTGTAGTTAATTACTTGATTATTTATCGCGAATATTTATTATATTTTGTGCTGGTCGACAGGTTTTCGTGCATCTCTCAGAATTTTGCATTGAACTTTGTATATCCGGCAAAACTTTTTCCATATCTGTATTATAAGAATGGATGTTGTTATAGAGGGTGTATCATTAATAATGGTTAATAATTAAACTGGAGAATCTTGGGTTCCAAATAATAAGACTTAATCCAACTCACTTAGATAAAATGTGTCTGCTGTATGAGTTACAGGATGTTTTATTTAATAATTTAAAAATGATTTTTTTCCATTACTTTTAACCTGTTTGACTTATCTTTATCATATTTAGCAAAAATATGAAAAAGACTTTTTGAATATTACGTAATAGTAAAATTGTTTGTTAATCTTCTTATTAAACCTAAAAAATCAACTTTAAAGTTTCATTTGCGTAATCAATGCAAACCTATGACCTAAAAACACCGCCATGATAAATACACATTAAAATTGTGCAACGTTATGTTTAACTTTACATATCTCGTAAAAATAATGACCTTATTGTTACAAAGGTAGAGTATTGGAGAATAGAAAAATTGTGCTAAAATGACAATTTCGCCAGTGGAGTAGAATTTAGGAACGGTCAAGCTCTGACTTGCCCCTGTCGAACGCCTCTGGTAGTAGCCAGAAACTTTTACCATAATTTAGTAAGGTTTGTAGTGTCTACACTTCCTGCCAAATATGATCAAGATTAGTCAAACAGTTTAAAAGTAATGGGGAAAAAATCATTATTAAATTAATAAATAAAACACCCTGTAACTCAGACAGGAGACACATTTTATCTAAGTGAATTAGGTTAAATCTTATTATTTGGAACCCAAGATTCTCCAGTATAATTATTTCCCATTATTAATGTGTATACATACGTATTTATGACATTGCTAAACTCCAACACCGTTTGTCTGATCGCCGCGAAACTTGGCACATCTATCTGTTTTTTGACGGAGAAGTATTTTATGCAAACCATTTTACTTTTGCCACTAGATGGCGCTGCATCGCATCAACTTCTACACCGTATTGGTATACATAGTAATTTAAATACGAACTAGCAGGACAAAGTCTATCGGGTTCTAATAGTTTACAAATAAAGAGAGTCGTATCTTATACGTTTACATCTTTTAGGTAAATGAAGTAAAAATAAATAAAATGCAACTACACGAAAATACTATCGACATCGCAGCTGAAACTGTAGAGACCGCCACAACTTTTGTAAATGTAAAAAACAACGATGATAAAGATGTAGAAAATGAAATATCCACACAGACCAATCAAGTAACGACTGTGGAAACTAAACAGTACGAAGTTAAGGAAAGCTTGGCAGATTTGACGACCACGGAAAAATTATTTGTTACTCACAAACCAACCACAGAATCAGTACAGGTAAAAGATTCTTGTTGTTAATTTTTTTTCCAAAATGTTATAAAATGTTGTAAATTTTATTTAGTTTTTCAATTGTCACATTGACACATAAATAAATTAAACACTATACAGTGTGAAACTGCCAAATGGAATACATTCATTATTTCAATTATTATGCCTATTTATAAAAAATCTCAAACACGTCAATTTTAGACCAAGAAATGATAACCAGCAACGACAAAAAATTCATTCCTACATTGAACCCTCTTCCGAGTTAAAATTCCCAAATTTTTAAATGGGTCTTGTGATACATCAATTAAAAGGTCTCTTCATTCTCTATTTAAAAAAGTTATTGTTTTCAAATTAACTGTAAAATTTATGATTAAAAAAAAATTAATCTTATTTACCCAATTGGCTACAAATTTTTTTCTTTGAATAAGGTTTTCAATGATAAAAAACATCCGATAATAAACATATGTTATTGTAAAGTTATGATGTAATATTAAAGCTTACAAAATTATATGAAACCGTTAAAGATGCAGGCTTGAAGATAAACTTCTCTAAAACTAAGTATCTGTCAATTGATTTGCCTCAGCTTGATCTAGAAATAGAGGGAAATATGATTCAATCTTGTCATAGAGGGAAATATGATTCAATCTTGTCAAGACTACACCTATTTAGGAGTGAAAATAACAAAAGAAGGATTCAGCAAAAAAGAAATAACCCATCGCATTAATTAGGGAAAACAAGCAATAAATAAACTAAACTCTCCCCTCTGGTCAAATATTATCCAAAAACGAACAAAAAAAAAGAATATATGAAACTATTGTACAAAGTATACTATTATACGGCTCAGAGACATGGGAGGTAACAAAAAAAGATAGACAAAGGTTAGAAGCGGTCGAAATGGACTTCCTACGAAAGAGTTGTAGGGTATCAAGGTTGCAAAGAGTCACAAACAATGAAATAAGGCAGAAAATGGCAGCAGTAACACCTATAACGGAGGAAATTGAAGACGACGACTTAAATGGTATGGACACGTAAGACGTATGGAAGATGATCAATGGCCCAAAAAAATATTTTATGGCAACCAAAATTCAGGCGAAAGCACGAAAGACCACCAGAAGAGTGGTTAAAACAAACAAGAAAGGGCATGGAGAGGAGAGAGTTGGAAGAGGGAGATAGGCGATAGAGAGGCATGGATAAGAGGAAACGAGAGACGGCCAACGATGCTGTAAAAATCTCCTTTATATACACACAAAATTTTGAAATAGAATAAAACAGTATCGTGAGAAAGAAACAGATATCATTTATACTGATATTTTATTTCCGCTCATTCTACGCTGCATGGTTGGATAAACAAACTTAACTCTACCGGTTTCACATAATATCCTGATAATGTAAACAAATTGTTTTTAAATTATTAAACAAAACTAGATGTAGGTATGGTAAATTTGGTACCATCATTTTTTTTTAATTTGTTACTGGCGAAAAGAACAACCCCTTAATGATCTTAAAAGTATCTGCTGAAGCCAAGTTGAATTTAATTTCTGTGAAATCCAGGCATTTATATTACAAAAAATGTGAAAAACTTTTATTGTGGAACAAAAGCAAACTCAAAATGTTGACGAATTGGTAATGTTAGCGTCATAGAAACTTGCAGTTTACTCCAGCAATTAATGTCGCAAGTTTCTTGCTAATGTACACGTACCATATTTGTTGGAAATGTCCAGAATTTATAAATCTTTGTCACTTTGACATATTCATTTGAATATTTATTTAAAATAATTTTTACGTTCATGTTAAGTGTTTTAAGGTAAATTTACATAATTTACACAATTTAATTCTTATGACAATTCATAATAAAATTTGACAAAAATCTTGTGTATTGAAAGCACGCATTTGCGTTAATTATCGATGGTTTATGATGCATGCATACTAAAAAATAAATTAAATTCAATTCTATGCAAATATATAGTTTGTTTGACTTTCAGATGGAAGAGAATCCAACCGAAGAACTCGGAATAATTCCACTGAGCGATGCACCCGAAGAAAGAAAACAAAAAAAATATTCCTCGTTCGAAAGCAACGAAATATCCGATGAAAAAACCGAAAACAAAGTAGTAAAACATCCGTTGATAACGGAAAATGATGATATTAAACCGGTGACTGAAGATTTCGAATTGCCCAAATCGTCTCGATGCTCCGTAGGACAGTTTCAATGTGTAAATGGAACTTCAGTGAAAGATGGCAGCTATTGCATCCCGATCGGCGATAGATGCGATTCCGTACTTGATTGCACCGATGCGTCCGATGAAGTTCATTGCTACGAAGAAGGATGTCCCAATAACTTTCAGGTAATTTTAATAATAACATACATACATACATAAAGTCACGCCTTTTTCCGGTAGGGGTAGGTAAAGACCACTTCCTTCCACTTCCGCTACGGTTCTTACACACATCTTTTGCTTCCTCTACTTTCATCAGTGCTCTCATACATGCTCGTCGGTTGTTGGTACTCTTGACAGCTGACCTTTCTTCAAAACAATGTTGATCTGATCGGGATATGTTCGCCAAAGGTCGACCTCTACCAATTTGTCCATTCACACTCGCCTTATAAATTTGTTTCGTCAATCTTCCTTCATCCATCCTTTCTACGTGTCCAAACCATCTAAGCATTCCTTTATCTATCTTTGTAACCACATCTTCTTTTACACCACAGCTTTCTGTTATCTCACTATTCTTTTCTTTATCCAACCGAGTCACTCCGGCTATACTTTTCAGACTACTCATCTCCGCAGCATTAATCCTATTTTCATGCTTCTTCTGCCAAACCCAACATTCACTACCATACATAAGTGTAGGAACCAACACACGCCAGACGTGCTTTTTTTGACAATTTCTGGCTATGCTAAAGCTATGCAGTGTCCCATTCATTTGTTTTCCTGCCAACACCCTTCTCTCAATTAATAATAAACTGTATCTAATAGTGCTGCCTCTGGGGTGGTTGGTCGGGGACTGCGTAAAAGACAGTAAAGCCGATTGCGAAGACACTAACGGACCACACCACAGATGCAACAATCAAAGATCTGTATTAAGGAGCCATTTACCTAGATTGCCAAAGAAATCATTTCATTGAGTGGGAACCAATGTTGGACAATGATAAGTTTATTAACAGGTGATTGGCGATTTAATCTAAACCTTGACACCGAGCTCTAAATATAGAGGATGTGATAAGTAGGAAGAAACCCCTTTTCGTGTACTTTACGAGTATCCAAGATATTTGCATACCTGTGAGCCGTCCAAAGGCAATTTTGTCCCTGACAACAGAATACTGGCCTTTTAAAAGGCAGCAGTATCGTAGTAGAGTTAGCAGGAGCATGGGGGGAGCATAAATGTCAAAAGAGTTAAAAAGAAGAATTGGTATTTACTTATTATCAATAATACTCGTATGTGTGAAACTTTGTCTAGTTCACATTTACTTATGTACTTCATATTTCAAAGTTTTTTAACATATAAAAATTATATTACCCTAAAGTACTTAATTAAAAATGTAAAAAAATTTTAAACATATCAATTTCAATATTTTTTTAATGGATTAGCCTGTGCTGGAAAGGTAATATATTAATTTAATAAGGTTAAAAACATTCTTTGGCAGATATCCTTTAACGTTTTCAAATTTTTTTTCAATGTTAGCAAAAACTTTAAAAGAAATGTGGATAACTGCATTGAACAAGCACGCATATCAATATAAACTTTTCTAGAAACGTGTGCCGTTATAATTTCCTGTTAATTATTATTACCTTGCATGAAATTATATTTTTAATGTTTTAAACTTGCTTACTAATTAACTATGTTTATTTTTTAGTGTGCCAGCAAGCAGTGTTTAAAAAGACATCTTGTTTGTGACGGTATTTTGAACTGTAACGATGGAAGCGACGAAATCAACTGTGGTAAGTAAAAAAGTCAGAATCAGAATCATTTATTCATCACAAAAGAATACATATTGTGTGGTGAAAACTGGTACTAGTCAAAATGATATATTTTATATAAAATATATTAATTAAAATTAATAAAATTACAACAATGGGACAACAATATTTAGTGTACATAGTGTACATCAAATAAGATGGTACAATTATAACAATAAGACAACAAATACACTTGAGGTTTGTATGACTATAATTTTAAAATATATTCTAGAACCCAGAAATGTTCCTCATTGCTGACTTGCTACCACTCATATCTATTAGATTCTTTTGATTTTATTGAATCATTTTATACCAACATATTTTCGGGAATTTTGACCGATGAGCAGCCTGGAGAGGGGCAGATGAATATTTTCCTTATTCCTTGTATCATGTGCATGTATCATGGTATCATAGTCATTCTTCAGAAATGTATTTTCACTGCCTTTGTTGAATGTCGTCAACAATCGTATGTTTCACCTTCATAATTTCTCTTATTCGAGCATTCGATATTCTTTCCATTCTTGATTTCCCGGCCGCTCTTCGCCAGAAATCCATCTCCATAGCTAAAAGACGTCTCTCTAGGGTTCTTGTCATTTCCCATGTTTCACAGCCATACATTACTTTAAAAGACGGAATTACAAAGATGTTTTCTTTCATAAGAGATTTGTTTTGACCATAATATTGAGTTTAGACAGCCTATAATCTCTTTCCCCTTTACGATTCTTTGTTTAATTTCACTCTCTGTACGTCCTGTTTTGTAAATTTCTGTTTCAAGGTATGTATATTTATTGCATGACCCTATGGCATCGTTGTCATTTAAGTGCAATTCCTTTGACGCTGTTCCAATACAGAAATATTTGGTTTTTGCCTGTAGTCCCCAATCTTCATACTACTTTCTTAATGTTAAATTAATAAATAATATACTAATTAATTATTGACAGATGCGACTTTGCTATTTGTTTCCAAAGGCTACTTTTTTTTGAAAATTTGCTTATAATTTTTTAACGGAAAAACGAATAGCAAATTTTTTTCTTTACAATGATTCTATGATTCTAGAAAAAAAAATTGATGATGTCATTACTTTAGTTTGCAAATATGGAGAAATGTTATGTAAATTGGGCTTACACAAGCTCAAGCTTACTCAGATTTTTTTCTATCGTCTTTCCTGAGAAATCGAGTTTCGCACACACATCAAAGATGTAATAATAAATATATCTGACACAATGGTTATGTTCTAGAATCGTGGACGTGTAATTCAGACGAATTATCGTGCGGAGCATTGAATCGCTGCATTCCTATCACTTGGAAATGTGACGGTAGAAAACATTGTCCCGATGGATCGGATGAAAAAGGATGTCTACATTCCGGACCGTGTCCGGGAGAGTCTTTTAGATGTTCGGAGGAGAGTAGTTGCATGCCGAATTCGTGGAAATGTGATGGACAATTGGACTGCCCCGGCGGAGAAGATGAAATGTCGTGTTGTAAGTTATTTAGAAAATAAATCTTTAGATGAATACCTTGAAGAGTCACTAAATAATAGCTGTTTTCCTTGCATTGTATAAAATAATAAATGTGCTTTAATGATAAATTCCAGCGTGCACTGCCGAACAATTCAAATGTAACATGGGAGGTGGATGCATCCCTTTGGTAAACCGCTGTGATGGTATCGCCCAATGTTCAGACAAATCCGACGAATGGAACTGCATCAAAATAGACAACCTGAGTCTTAACGTAACAGAAGCAAATGACAAAAAAATTTTACAGGTAAAATATTTAAAGTGTGTGCGTTAATAAAAAATAAATGCTGTACTTTTTATATCAAAAAACATTTATCAATTTTTTGGTAGATTCAAGTAGAAAACAACACTTGGTATCCGATATGTATGGATTGGACAATATGGAAGACCAGTTTCGCAGACTTGGTGTGCCAGAATTTGGGATATTCGGCTTCAGCGACACTAGAATCTGTTCCGAAACCAAAAAATTCCACTTCAACAAATAGTTATATTTTGAATATACTGTCTGAGCAAGAACAATCTCTGCGTTTTGTGGAAAACAAGATTCCAAATTGCGACCAATTCGTATCTATCAGTTGTCAAGAATATGGTAGGTTTTATTAAAAATTATTAATGATTACATATTTTATACCGAGATTATTAGTTAATGAGTTGATATAGAATGTTTTACATTAAACACAGCAGAAAGCAGAAAAAACATATCTTTATATTTAAAATTTTAGTTTGACTTTCTGTAAGAAAATACTGCTTTTAGATAAAAAAACGCGACAAAAATGTGTGATGTTAAAGAATGGGAGTTTTAAAGGTGGGGGGGGCTTAAACAACGAAGACTCTTATAGATGTATCAACGAAGATAGACTCTTAAGGGGCCCACACATTATCAAATAAATTGCGCAACACATGCTGTTGCTTAACAATTTGCCAATGTATGGCAGTGATAGATGCGTTTCGCAAAAGTTTCAAAAATGTTTCCTTTGTGCTACGGGAATGTTTGCGCAACGCGTTGTGTTGTGTATGTGTGAAACTGTGGATGCAAGCATTTAAAATTATGCTAAACCTTATTCTTATGTTTAATTTTTTAAATTTGGTTAAGTATCAGGGGTGTAGTTGTGGTGGTTTTGCCTTCCAACGTAATGGTTGTGGGTTAATTTACAGTGGAATTTTTTAAGTGAAACTTTTTATGGTAGGGCTCTGAAATTCTGATCCGCAACCTTTTTGGGTGACCGGAAATCGGTGTTAGTTCCTACACTTATGTATGGTAGTTAATGTTGGATTTGGCAGAAGCATAAAAATAGGATTAATACTGTGGAGATAAGTAGTCTGAGAAGTATAGCCGGAGTGACTCGGTTGAATAAAGTGAAGAATAGTGAATAGTGAAGAATAAGAGAACGCTGTGGTTATGAAGATAGATAAAGGAATGCTTAGATGGTTTGGACACGTAGAAAGGATGGATGAAGGAAGATTGACGAAACAAATTTATAAGGCAAGTGTAAAAGGACAAGTCGGTAGAGGTCGACCTTTGGCGAACATATCTTGATCAGATCAACATTATTTTGAAGAAAGGCCAGGTCAACAGTACCAACAACCGACGAGCATGCATGAGAGCACTGATGAAAGTAGAGGAAGCAAAAGATGTGTGTAAGAACCGTAGCGGAAGTGGAAGGAAGTGGTCTCTGCCTACCCCTACGGAAAAAAGGCGTAACTATATGTATGTATGTATGTTAAATTTCTCACAACTTTTCATATCATAATAATAGGGAAAAATCACGGAGTGGGCGGCATCTACTATTAATCGACTGAACTTCTTGAAGTGTGAACAATAAAGTAACCTTCATTTTTTTAAATGGGTGAAAAGTGAATTTTATATATTATTTTGAGCAATTTAAGCATCGACAGTGATATTTTGTGAAAAATTGGTGTTAATAAACCGCAAAATCCGAAAATGCAAAGGATTAAAAAAGGTGACATCGATTATATCTTTGCATAAATTTCCTTCACATCCTAAGGCAGCTCAGAAATGGAAGTTGATCTTAAAGATAGGAAAAGCAATCTCAAAGTTTGTTTGTTTGCAGCAAGCACTTTGTGAAAGATGATTTTTTCAGTGGTAAGTTTGATATTGTTGTCCAAAGCGTTTGAAAGATGACTTTTATGATTTTTTTATTAAGACTGTCAGTTCCATATAAAGTGATGTGGCCAGCCTTAAAAAACTCTTCACCTTCCTTAATTGGTGGAACAAGTTCACCCACTTAATACAATATGTAGCCACAATAGACCTACTAAAGGTCGCTGTGGAGGGACGACATACGCCCCACTCACAGATACCTGATACAATATGTCCAAAATTGATATTTCGACTTTCATAGGCATTGCACCAAGAGTTCCAGAAACAAAAGAACTGAAAAACTTCGAAATCAAACCAAAGTTGATACCTGAAAACACTTAATCTTAACTGGCAATTAACAAGAATAACAATAAAACTAAAACGTTAAAAACAAACCTTAAATCCAGCTTCAATCCAATATTTTAACACAAACATCAACTCAAATCTAAATCTCTGAGATAACTAAAATTTCATTCAATAAAAACTGTGGTTTTACAAGTAAACAAATGAACGAATATTTGTTGTTCACACCTCGAATCGACATTTTGTCATTGACAGCGCCATCTCGCGTTACGTGAGACATACGTTCTGCGACGTGTTGTATTTATATATTTCTGGGAATTTTATGTCAAAAAGGCAGTTCGCTAAGAACGTCAAGCTAACCTATCTTGCATTGAGGAAGTTTTTATTTACATGAATAGAATAATAAATAAAATTCAACTATTTTCACAATAAATGTTGTTGTCTTTGCTGTTTTTTAAAGTTTCACTTCTACTGCGTGTGAATGCGTTTGAATAAAAGTAAAAATAAAATTATAATTTTTTACTTGAAAATGTTTTGTATTCATTTTCTAAAGTTACATGAATAAATATTTTCAAAGGTCATCCGAAAATTCTAAAAATATAAAATGAGATAAAGAAAACGAATGCCTCATTTGTTTTTTCAACAATTTCTTAAAATTGGGTACTTAATTATTTAAAAAAAAAAATTTAAAGGAAAAACATGGGAAAATTGATGTTTTCAAATTTTTCTGTTAATCGGTTTACTTCAACGCCGAATTTATTCTTAACGAACATTTTTTTTAAAAAAGATGACTGGTTTAATTGTTTTTTGTTTTTCGTGAACTATTAATGTTAACCTTTTTTGAATATTATAATGTATTTTGTTTACTACATTAAAAAATATAAGCAATTTGAAAAAAAAATATATTATTTAAAATTTTGTTTTGAATTTTTAAAGAAATTGAAAAAAATTTTAATAATGATAATATTTTGGTCTTTTGAAAGAGGTTTTAAAAAAATCAAAATTAAATAAAAGCATCAGTCATGTTCTTTTGTTAACAAATTACTACTATTTTGAGTTTGGTACGATTTTTAATGTTCTTAACATACTGAATTGTTTTGATAAAATTTTAGTACGGTACTGTATTAGTTTAAACTACGTATTGGACCCTCAACCGATCGGCGCGGCGTTCAATTAAATCAGCGCCACTATGCTGACGAAATTCGAAGCTTGACTCCATCTCAAGAAATTTTACCCCCACTTTTTAACGCAGCAATAGCGTCCTATACGTAAAAACCCGAAAGATATTTGTTAGGTTAAAACAATATATAATGAAGGTAGTTTTAAATACAGTTTTTTTGGAAGAAAAACACGAAAATATGCAATTGAAGAATTTTTCCTTTTTTTTGTTCTAGAATATCAGAATAAATAACCGCAGTTGGCTGATGACTTACGATGACGTTCTGTATCTCTAAAAAGCGTGAAAAAACTACTGAAAAAATATTTGATTTCTTAAAAACTATTCTTTTAGAATTTTAAACCTTATTTTTAATTAGTGCCTTGGCTACCTTGAAAATTTTAAATCGAAATTCTGAAGAAATGCCTGTTCGTACTTGTCGTATTAATCATAGTGTTTGTATTCCTTAAAACCAATACTCCAGATACCTGCATATCATGCAAAGAATAAACACAACCACTTACCCCAATCCCTTTGTATTATTCATTTTGTATAAATCACTTCATTTAAAACTAAATTTAACAAAATTCACACAAAACTCATCGTTATACACATCTGAAATGACAACCATCACAGCTCTTTTTTTCGGTGCGTCAAACGTCAAACTTCATAAGTGATGATCACCCAATAAAACAGCCAATAAAAATCGATGCTTGCGCTTATGTTGGTTCTATGTTACACTACTTTTTACGGTAGGTAATACCATTAAAATAAATAAATAATTTTAAATAATTGAATAAATTCATGTAATAGTTTAATAGGTTTCAAAAGGTATAGCACAAAGGGTAAAAGTATGATAGTTATGAGTAAGGAAACAGCTAAAATCCATTATTCGTTTATTATAGATGAGAAACTTAAGTTTTGTCTTTGGTTTATAAGTTTTGGAATGAATATTTTGTTGTTTGGTTTATAACTTTTAAAAAACTGTCATGAATAAAATTTTTAGTGTGAAAATTAACAACAAATGGATGTAAGTATTTATGTGTTTAAATTTATATGGACACTTATTTATAGTTTGCGGTAGTCCTGCACCTTTGGAAGTATCTTCGGCGCGTATAGTAGGTGGAGATAAAGCAGCTCCAACCCAATGGCCAAGCCTAGCTCTTCTTTATAATAAAAGGAGCAATATTTATTGCACTTCTACCTTAGTCACTCCCTTATGGGCCGTAACGAGCTATTCGTGCGTAGCTGGGCAAACTTCACATCTAGTACATGAAGACGACTGGTTTTTGTACGCCGGTGGAACCAACAAGGGAGACAATTCTACTAGTCAAGTTAGACGAATAAAAGAAATTGTTTTTCATCCACAAGTAAGGAATGTTTTTATTTATTAATTTAATTTTATCGATTAGTATTGTCGGAATTTCATTTGAAAATTCCTCCCGTGTAAAGCAACTTTGTGTCCAAAAGTTAGTTAAGAATTCCCCTTGTGTGAACGGAGCTTAACTAAGTACCTTCTACGCGACGAAGCACGCGCCGCCTCACAAAACAGTTGAAATCATGTCTTGATATAGTGAGCGTGGCTCTCTCTCGAGCGTAGTAAATATGTAAATCGTTATAGTGAGCGTGGCTCTCTCTCGAGCGTAGTAAATATGTAAATCGGTATAGTCTCAATCTCTAAATTTGCTTTGTTATCAGTGCTCTATTGTTTATCTCACCCCAAAAGTAAAATTAAAAAACAAGTAAGGTTTTTCTCTATTGTAATCTCTCAGAAAAGCTACATGATTCTGAAAGACACGTGTAATTCCAAATATAGTTTATTTCTCTCTTTACCGTTACAAGTGCATACGCGATAAGTATCACACAGTAATAAGTTGCATAATAAGTTTTCTCTTATTACCATCAGTTTTAGTTCAAGTGTTGAAAATTGCGTTAGTTTTAAAAGTTAAAGAGTTAATATTTTCGGCGGCATATTTCTTGACACTGTTGTCAGATTTGTTCCCTTGTCAATTTTCGACTTGAAACTTGAGAAATAACGCGACTTTTCGAAGTGTAAATTTTGGAAGTAATTTTACCTTCTCTTGTTATATTGTTAAAATAAAAATGTCGCCTTGAATAACGGGTCTTATTTCCCATTGTTCAACCCGAATGTTAGTTAAAGGATTATACCTAGTAGAACTGATGGATCCTTCTACTTACTACAGTCCAGTTATATGACTTTAATGAACAAGTATTTCAATTTTTCGTGGAATTCGTCATAGTGTAAGAAATAAAATAATTATTTATACATAATTAATAACTAGACGAATGTGGGATTATTTTGGAACTGTATTCAACTTAATAATTTTATTTTAAATCTATTTGTTTTAGACAAAATTCTCCAATTTCGGATTCAAAAATGACGCAGTTCTGCTCAAATTACGAAAACCGTTGAACATCAACGTAAATGTCAGTGCAGTATGTTTACCGAATAGTGGAATAGAACCAAGACAACTGTGCGTGGTTGCCGGATGGGGTATAAACAAACCGGGAGGTAGGATTTTTCAACATCGATAATGTACATTTTTGTAACACTGTTTCGTATTTCAGAGCCAAGTATTCAACAGTATCTGCACTATCTACCAGTACCGTTAATCGATACTACCGAATGTAATTCTACGAGACATTACAATGGGAAAATTACTGCAGATAAAATTTGTGCTGGATATACAGACTCGGATAAAACACCATGTTTTGTAAGTATCTCTTTAGTGTGTTAGTAGTCATAGTATTGTCTGAATCAAATAAATATTTGTAAATACAGTAAAAGCTCCTTATTCGCGGGGTATACGTTATGTAAATATGTCGCGAATATAGAAACCGTGAGTATTAAATGGTAATTTGTATGGGATTATAAGAGATACATTCGAAGGTTCCAAAGTAAAAAAAAAATCAATTTAATTAAAGTGTTTAACAATATATATATATATATATATATATATATATATATATATATATATATATATATATATATATATATAGGTGGGGCACCCCATACGACACGGTCCCTGTACACCAAACCATACATTTTTTTGGGAATTTCTTTATTTCATTATATGTATATTGATTAGGGCGGCAAAAGGAAATTATTTTGGCTCAAAAAAGTGTGACATATCAAAGTTGTGTCATTTTAAATGGAACACCCTGTATTTCGTTACTTTTTTAAATAGTTCAGGTAAAAATAATACGATTTCATAAAAGGTACTATGTAGCTAACTATAACCGTTCTCGAGTTATTGTTTTTTTATGAAAATGCCAGATACAATTTTTTTTTTTTTTTTTTTTTATGTTCTGGTTCCCACGAAAAGGGATATCCTGTAATGTTCAGAGAACATCGTGGGAACCAAGGGAAAGAAGGTAGGAGTTGGTGTTCTTTTTAAATTTCTGGAGGTTGTATGCCTCGGGAAACACCTCCCTAGGCAATGAGTTCCAAAGCCTCGCAATTCGTTGGATGGATGAGTCTTTGGAAAGTGATGTTCTGCAGGTCTCCAAAGTTACCACGAAGGGGTGTGAAGACTGAACTTGACGGGTTAATCTCGAAGAGACTGCCAAAGGAGGAACGATTGTTGATATTTCAGAAGAACATCGCCCATGAAAATATCTATAAAATAGAGACAAATCGCCAACTTTTCTACGGTGTTCCAGACAAGTGAGCAAATTTGTAAGCGAGGCATCACCGACGAGACGAATTGCCCTTTTTTGGACAGAATCCAGTAGCTTCAGGATATGTTTACGTGCTGCACTCCAAATATGGGAACAGTACTCCAGTACAGGTCGGATCTGTGCCTTATAGATCATAAATAATAAATGTCGTTTCACAGCTATCTTTAGTCAAAGAATGCATTGAAATAAGAACTACTATTTGATAAAGCCAATATCTGAAAAACTATTTAGGTAAGGTAAAGGGAACCCCATTATAAAATGAAAGATAATAGAATTTAATATTGTTCATACCAAAAAATACAGGGTGTTCTATTAGAAATAACAAAGTTATCTTTGTCCGAAATTATAAAAAAGTGACAATGATTTTCAAACATTCTGTATAATATTAAGAAACGGGTTCTATCGAAATCAATAGCTCTAAACCTCTTTTATGCTTGGTCAGAATTCGAAGGGATGATTTCTATACATTTCGATGTTATTTAGTTTCCAATTGTACCGAGCATTTTCATAAAAAAATCAATAATTCGAAAACGGTTATAGTTAGCTACATAGTAGCTTTTATGAAATCGTATTAGTTTTTCCTGAAATATTTAAAAGTGTAACGAAATACAGGGTGTTCCATTTAAAAAAACACAACTTTGATATGTCACACTTTTTTGAGCCAAAATAATTTCCTTTTGCAGCCTTAATCAATATACATCTAATAAAATGAAGAAATTCCCGAAAAAATGTATGGTTTGGTTTACAGGGACCGTGTCGTATGGGTTGCCCCACCCTGTATAAATTAAAGCTCACCTTTTCAGAGCTCTTTTTGAAGACTCTTTTTTAATGGAATGCGGATTCAACATTGTCAGTTTCGGTCAAATCTTCACCTTGCGATTCAAGCAACTCTTAAATGTCGCTAAATTCTATTTTCTCGATGCCCTCTCGTCCTATTCCATTGGCAACTTGAACAATGTTTGCTGTTAAAATTTGAACTTGCACAGAATCTTCATCATTTCCGACAGTCAGACAGTGCCATAGTTTTTTCCAACATGATTTCAATGTCTATGGTTTAAGTTCTTCAAATGATTAATTTATGATAACAATGCATCTTGCAATGTTAAAACTTGTCCAGCATTGCATCACATTAATGATGTACAGTATGATTTTAAAGGTTCGTCTGATGTGATAGAGCTTACGAGGATGACCTGAAGCATTGTACAAAACTACATACATATAGCATTTTTCCCGTAGGCGAGAGGGAGAAACCACTTCCTTTCACTTCCGCTACGGTTCTTACACACATCTTTTGCTTCCTTTACTTTCATCAGTGCTCTCATACATGCTCGTCGGTTGTTGGTACTCTTGACCTGGCCTTTCTTCAAAACAATGTTGATCTAATCGAGACTTCCGTCCATTCACACACGCCTTACAAATCTTCTTATTTAAAACTGACTTTTTAAATAATAGGGAAAAATCACGTAACGCGAGATGGTGCTGTCAATGACAAATTATCGGATCAAGGTGTGAACAACAAATATTTTGTCATTTGAGCACTTGCAAAACCAAAGTTTTATTAAAGGGAATTTTAGCTATCTCAAAGATTTGAGTTAAACTATTGGAGTAAAGCTGGATTTAAGGTTTATTTTCGACGTTTCAGTTTCATTGTCGCTGGATTCTTGTTAAATGCCAGTAAAGACCAGGTGTGTCCAGGTATAAATTTTGGTTTGTTTTCAAAGTTTTTCACTTCTGTCGTTCCTAGAATTCTGGTTGCAATGCCTATGAAAGTCGAAATATCAATTTCGGACTTATTGTATTATGTGGGTGAACCTATTCGACCAATGAAGGATTATATATTATAATCCAATTAACTTCGGTCACTTCTACCTTTCTTAATTATAGAATGTTGATACTTCAACAATGGAAGGTTCTAGATAGAAACAGATCCATCTTTTAAACGCTTTCTCTGTGTGGTTAAATTCACTATGAATAATTACAAATAAAATGATGGTTCATTGGACAACAATATCAAACTTACCACTGAAAAAAATTATCTTTCACAAAGTGCTTGCTGTAAACAAACATAAACTTTAAAATTGTTTTTCCTATCTTTAAGATCATCTTCCATTTCTGAGCTGCCTTAGGATTTAAAGGAAATTTATGCAAAGATATAATTGAACTGCATATGTAGAGCATTTTGGAACAGAGCCCATTTTTCGCCCTTTAATAAAAAATCGACGGGTCTAAGCGTTTTTCTAAAATGTTAAAGAGGTTCCTACAAATGGCTCTGTTTCGTTTTCGGTTGGCCACCTTGTATATCTTGATAGTTGACAGGATTACTGACAGTGTGTGCGTATGTGTGTTTTGGTAATACATAACATATGTCTAAATAACAAACTAATAGGGAAAAATCACGTGAGATGGCGCTGTATATGACAGAATGTCGGATCGAGGTGTGAACAACAAATATTATGTCATTTAATCACTTGTAAAACCAATGTTTTTATTGAAGGGAATTTTAGTTGTCTCAGAGATTTGTATTGATTTTTTGTGTAAAACTATTGGATTGAAGCTGGATTTAAGATTTGTTTTTAACGTTTTAGTTTTATTGTCGCTGGATTGTTGTTAAATGTCAGTAAAGACCAGGTGTGTCCAGGAATCAATTTTGGTTTGTTTTGGGGTTTTTTAGTTCTATTGTCTCTGGAATTCTTGTTGCAATGCCTATGAAAGTCAAAATATCAATTTCGAGCATATTGTATTATGTGGGTGAACGTGTTCGAACAATTAAGGATTATGTATTATAATCCAATTGACTTCGGTCACTTCTATCTTTCTTAATTATGGAATGTTGATACTTCCAACACTGGAAGGTTCTGGCTAGGAACAGATTCATCTTTCCAACGCTTTCTCTGTGTTGTTAAAGTCACTACAAATAATCACAAAAAAAATGATAGATCATTAGACAACAATATCAAACTTACCACTGAAAAAATCATCTTTCACAAAGTGTTTGCTGCAAACAAACATAAACTTTGAGATTGGTTTTCCTATCTTTAAGATCATCTTCCATTTCTCTGAGCTGCCTTAGGATTTGAATGAAGTTTATGCAAAGGTATAATCGAATTGACATAATGTAGAGCATTTTGGAACAAAGCATATTTTTCGCTATTTTATCTCCATATCACCTTTTTTAATCCTTTGCATTTTCGAATTTTGTGGTTTATTAACACCAATTCTTCACAAAATATCGTTCAAATATAACACTTTTAATGCTTGAATTGCTCAAAATCGTATAAAAAGTTCACTTTTCACCCATATAAACAAATGGAGGTTGGTTTGTTGTTCACACCTCGAGAAGTTCATACGATCAATAATAGATGTCACCCACTCCGTGATTTTTTTTCTATAATAAATTCCATTTTAATTGTAAATGTGTTTCTAATGCAACAAGTCCTAGATCTTTATTGTCAGACCTCGTAGTATTGTATACCTTTTTTTACAGAATGATGAGGGTGCCCCACTCATGTGTTTCTCTGACAAATCAGCAACTTGGGAATTACACGGGCTACTAAGTCACCACGGCAATTGTGGCAGTACCAACAAACATCCAGCAATATACACGGCAATCAACCCAAGTTTAAGAACGTGGATGACCAATATCATTGGCCGTGAAGCTCTTGCGACAACATAAAATGATCCTCTACGTTTGTGAGATTTTTTGTAAAACGGACTTTCTGTGTAAAGATGTATATATTTGTAGACGGAGATTTTCAGTTTCAAATTCTATTTATCGAATACGACCATTCTTAAATCTTAAACGCGGTTTTTTTTATGAAAAATAGTGAAAATAAAAAATTTATTTGTTAAATGTTTATCTAAAAAATCAAATTTTAACCGTATAAAAAAAATTCGCTAGCTTATTCCAAAAATTCTTGTCGCAACTTTCCTTTCTTCTTCATCCTGGAAAGTTATTTGATTAAAATTCAGAAGATTCCTACAGAAACTAAAATAATTAGTTAATTATCTGATGTGATTATGAACAGTTTGCTGTTACTGAAAAATCATAATAGTTTAAAGTGTTGTTATGTAGTTTTCTGTTTCCTATAAATTTTTTCAACCGAAATTTCAATTTTAACTTTATTTAATTTGTTATATTTATATAAATTAATTTTACCATGAAAAAAGTTAATTTTGGTTGGAAAATCTTTATTCATAATTTCAAATCAATTAAATTTAAAAATAAATGAAGAGCATTTAAAAACAAATCTTTATCATTTATCTTTGTGCCATAGTTCAAAGAAACAAGTTGTACATTGCGCAACGAACATCCCAAAAACACGTTGCTTAGGATGGATAGCCACTACTAAAAGTCAACTCAAATTGTGTGAAAAGTATTGTTGGGTTATATATTTCATACTTCTATACACGCATGTCCGAGAATGAAGCATGACAGCTGACAGCACTCATTATTGAATTATTATTTATAAAATCACTGTATTGTAATATTTTGATTATACGCGCCAACCTTGTATTGCGATTGGTAGTTTGCGATAACATTGAAAATAGTTGGCATATTTTCCGCAGTTTTTGTTTGCTTCTGTGAACTGTAACTTACAGTTCACAGATCTAGATCTAATTTTGCTTGTTTACAAAATTATTGGAATTTTAAAAAAAAACTAACCTTACTAATTGGGTAGACAGTTGACACTTAATGTTATCAATAGTCGGTAGTCGGTTTTGGTTTGAAATGAAATATATTTGTTTTTGGTTTGAAATGAAATATATCGATACCCAAAATACAACAACAGCGACATGAACACGCCCACCAGGGCTTTTGTTTGCTTCTGCTAACTGTATAAGTATTTATGTGTGTAATTTCTCCACCACAAGAGTCAAGAAACGTGACGCTTGCGCACAAGTCGAGTTTTTTCGAAGGAGATAGAAACAGACATTTGCTGTCTCACTTACGCAATATAGGAGTATAAAATATATGCATTTGGCTCATAACTTCTTTCAACATTTATGTTCAACATGAATTCTTAAAATTATTGCAGTAAAAGACTTGACTTTTCATTTATTTTTGATACCAGCATCGCATATTTCTATTCACTGTTTACATTAATTTCAAAAAATTTGTTTACAATTTTGTAATTGCGATTTTTTTATAACAAATAAGTTTGTAAATATGTTTTATCTTAGAACTTGTGGCATTGTGAATACAGTGAAGACGCGACATGCTGTATATATAAAAATCACGCTCAACTTTCACTGACTCCAAATATTTTACTTTCAATGTTTTTTATTTTTTGAACGTAAAGTAACTTGGAAACTAGTCAATAATGTTGAAATCGTTAGAATGTGCAGAGTGCCTGAAATCGATGTATTATTATCTAATAATTGTTTAAGGCATAACTTATCCAATTTTTTTAGAATTTCTTAAATTATTAAACAAAAGCGATTTAAATTTATATACCTACTCCTTACACTCTGTTCTTAATGTTTTAAACGACAACAAAAATTTAAATGGAAAAGTAGGGAGGTTATAGAGAAACATTTTCCGATTACTTTGGCTAAAAATGTACATCGTAGTTTTGAGCACCTGTAATTAATTTTTCGAGACTTTTTATTAATAAGTTAAATGCTTCATTTATGGTGTGAATGTATATAATGTATATTAAAAAGGAAAATAGTTAAGAGTAATAATTTTTTTACCATGTACACATAATTATTACGAAAAACACAATACACAAATATATTGCCAGCAGTATTTTCTCCCTTAAAAATATTTACAGTTTTTGATAACTGTTTATTTTTCCATTAACTGAAGTATTAAAAATTCCGTCCAAAAAAAGTTTTTTTCCGTTTTTTGTTTAATACTCTAAAATGTGTGATAAATAAATTATATCTTTAATTTTTAAAGTATTTAAATTAAGTTCGAAAATACTTTGACTAGTCCAAAAAAAAATTAATACAAGGATTGTATTAAAATTAGTATAAAATTATATAATATGGATAAAATTTAAATTTGTGTTTTGCTCCTTATTTTAAATATTTTGTATACACAAAACAATTATGACAAATTTATGGATACTGTATATTGTATTTGTGCCTTACCTTTATATTATTACCTATTTACCCAAATAAAATATTTTAAGAACTTTATTTGTTATTAATTAATTAACCTTTAACCCTTAAATTATTATACATAGTTTATTATTATTATTATTAAAGCTCTGTATGATTTGAATTTTTCTTTAACGAACAAAAAAAAAGAATGAGAAGCTTCGGAAATATCCAAAATAGCAAAACTTTAACTAAATATATAATATTGCTTCCAAACACACTGCATGAAAAACCACTGTATCTAATATATAAAATTCTCGTGTCACAATGTTAGTTACCATACTCCTCCGAAACGGCTTGACCGATTTTGTTGAAATTTTTTGTGCTTATCCGGTATCTATGAGAATCGGCCAACATCTATTTTTCATCACCCTAAATGTTAGGGGTAGTCCACCCCTAAATTTTTTTTTTTATTTTTTAGACAAAATTTTTAATTTCTATTTTTTTATGATACAACATACAAAAATACATACAATCCTCAATTTTCACCCTTCTACGATCAACCCTTATTTTTTAATAGCCATTTTAGTAATTTAATCATTTTTTCTCTCCGGTCGAAAACTGATCAATCGTCATTTAATTAGTTATCCCCGCCAGATGTCTACAGGTGTCACTTCTGACCCAGTAAACAGCACGGAGTAGGGATGAGAACGAAGCCGGTCTCCTTTCTTTCTCACTCCCTACACAGTTGTCGGCCATCATTATTGTTTATGCATCAAGTGTAGTAGTAACGTTGACAATTATTATTTTGCTATCTCAGTGTAACTCTCATATTAACTTTTAATCATTTCTATTTTATCAATAATAATTAAATTATCAATTTTGAGTGTATTTTGCACGATTAGTTAAAAAAAAGATTGATAGATTTGAAAACACCATGTTTTTCACACGGACAATTATACGCGCATTCTCTCGAGTGGGTAAACCATCCAGTTTGTTTGTGTTAGCTAAAGATGGACTAACAAAAAATATTGTTCACGCTATAGCATTAAGAGATTGATATTGTTTAATAGTGTTACTGTCGTAATTGTTTAATTAATGATATATAATTTTAAGGAATAAATTATAATAACTTAAAAATAATGTTTGCTTTTTGTTATTTTTATATTCCCTCATCGTTCACAGCGCTCCATGCTTATTTCACGCATATACCACATTCTTACATACATACAATATACACATTCTAACATACATACATACTTACAATAAGTAAGCTATTTTTTGTCTACACTAGAAATTACTAGGAAATTATTTATGTGGCAAAATAACGTTTGCCGGGTCAGCTAGTCATTATATAAAGTCAACCTTATGGAGCTTTTGTTTTAGGCGAAAGGAGGCTACATGTAGATGAAAACACCGTCGAAAGGAGGCCAGCGATTTCATTGGTTGTCATTTAGGTCGGAATTCGATGGTCTTGGCACCTCGACCTTGATTAACATTATTGTTTGCAGGTCCGTAGATCGCATTTTTAAGCATTTATTTTCTTTATTTTAGTTTTAGTATTATATATCATTCTCTAGTCTAGTTCATCTTTGGTTACTAGACTCGATCTCGTGTGTTCATATGTTGGACTATGTTGATTGCGTGATAAATTAGGTGTTTGGAATCGATAAATGAATAATATATCTGCGTTTTATTCAGTTTAATAGTGACGGGTGTTTAGTTTTCGAACTGAACACTTAGGTCAATTTTATGAAGCGGTAATTGATCTCTTTTTACATAAAGCTATACCTATTATTGTTTACTTGGAGCACTCATTTGTTCATAAAAAAATCAGTACTACGCATTTAACGATCCTCATAACTTTTAAACTATTGAACTTGACTGTCGCACTTTAGGACAAATTTGTGGGAGGCTGTCTATTAAAGTTTCCAAAATAATTTTTTTTGTTTACGTTAAATTATTGTTTATAAATTATTTAAACTTTAAATAACAGTTTTTTATTTTAAGGCCTACCGTCTTTAAGTAGGTATCAAATACATTGCCAATCATTAAAAATTTAATTATTTTTCAACAAAAATTTATAATTAAATAAATGTTTAAGAAATAAAAAGGTTTTCAAAAAACGTAAAAAGCTAGAATACAAATTTACGATCAAAACCCTGTGGTAGACTAAGTAGTTTGCACCTTCACAATTTGTTTTTATGATTGTAGAAGGTAATAATCCCAAAAAAACCAGAGAAAAACAACTTTCAAGCATTACTTACATGAAAGATTTACTTTTTTAAACAGTTGTCATAGAAACTGCTATAATTGTCAAAATGGCCCTTTTATGATATGGAAAATCATGAAATAATAATGCAACATTAGTGTAGCTGAAACAAAAAAAAAGTTTATAAAATAAATGAAACAATATGACAATATTCTGTACATTATTTTGAAAACAAAATAATAATTATCAGGTGATTCTCATAATTTTAATTTCTAATTATGTTATATAATACTAAGTTTGACATTTTTTATCCCTATCCTTGTTTTGAATTTACTTGAAATATCTTAACAATACTTAAAAACTTGTGTAAGTAATAATAGATCAACAATATATTTCTTGTGCCTCAAACCATTCTAGAAGAGACTTGGAAAGTTGTTCATTCGCTTTGTCTCCAATATTGGTTATAATTTTTTTGGTACAGTATTTTTTATACACTGCTTTCATTTCAAAACCAGCTAGTCCAAATATTTTTTGATTTTGCGTAAATGTAAAAAGAAACAAAAAATACGTTGATTTTTAATCAAGGGGGAGATTTAAAAATGTCATTCTGCTGTTTTTAAGTGTCACCCATTTAACTTCCCTCACTCCTCCTTTAAAATGTCTAATAGTAACCCCTACCTTGTAATACAACAAATAAAAACCCAAGAAAAATACTAATGCTTTATAAACAACAATTTATTTTATTTATTTATTTTGCAGGTAACATTAAACATAGCAAAATTACAACAGAAACTTAAATGAAGTTAATTACAAACAGCTCCTTAAATGTATTAACATTAACTGTACAAAATGTGCTTCGTAATATTGAAGGGAATAATGTAGCATATTTTTAAATTCTTTTCGAATTATTTGCAAAGTTTCGGTAGTAATTCGTCTAAATTCTTCATTTATTTTAAGTTTTAGTTCTTCAATGTCTTCGGAAGGAGTTTTGTAAAATATTGTTTTGAAATAGCCCCGCAGAAAAAAGTCAAGTGGTGTTAGATCTGGAGATCTTACCGGCCATTATATAAAACCACTTCTGCCAATCCAATGTCTTGGAAATCGTTCGTATAGCCATTGTCTTACAGCTAGTGCTTAATGTGGTGTAGCTCCATTCTGTTGAAGGTATATATTCTGTTAATCAAGCACCATATTTCTTTGTTCATTAACTTGTGTTTCTAGTGACTGAGTAATAATTGGATCAATTTCATTTTCTAGTAACTGTACATACAATCCTCCCGTTAGGTTTTGGTCAATAAAAAGTGGTCCAATTATCTCATTTCCTAGAATACCAGCCCATTACTTGATCTTCGCTGAAAACTAAGTATTATCCTGTCGAAACACATGAGGATTTTTGTCATCCCAGTACCTACGATTAGGTTTGTTTACAAAGCCAATAAAATGTTGATTTATCACTGAAACAAACCAAATTTGCGTCTTCTTGTATTTTTTGGGACACTGTTTCACAAAATTCAATTCTGCGGTCATAGTCGTCTTCACTAAGCTGATGATGAATTTGTATTTTATAAGGAAAAAAACTTATGCAATTTTAACACTTTGTGTATGGAACCAACAGAAATATTTGTAAGTATCAAACTTTTGGAATGGAATAGATAGGATCTATAGCAAAATGACCCAGTACGTCAATATGTGCAGCTTCGTCGCGATTATTATTTTTTTTATTACAAACTGATCCAGTTTCTTAAAATTTCCAGTGAATGAGATGTCAGATTTTTTCATGCACGATTGAAAAAATATTTGATAGGCCTTCGAAAGGGAAATTTGCCAATAAATGGTACAAAACATTTTTTTATATCAAACTGGATAAACTGACTTAATTGAGTTTTTTTAAACGTAATTTCTAGGTTTAGTTGCTCGTTTTACTCAGAATGCATCGTATAATAAAAATGGTTCAGAAAAACTTGATAGGGCAAGCTTTTATACCAGTGCAAATTTTTGAAATGCTCTAAATAGGAAAAAAAATAATTCTTTGTTTGACCTAGGTTATTCTGTGAGTAGCTGATTCAACATCTTCCCTAGCTAATAAGTATATCTAATTTGTATTTGCGGCAGGCTTTTGACTGTTACAAAATAACCAAGGTCAAACAACGTAATTATTTTTTTCTTTTTAGTGTAAGTATTTGAAAAATAAGCTTTTATTATAATAAAAATTAAAAATCTGACACCAAAAATATCCTCATACCAATTTTAAATAGAATCTGGTCATAATCACAAAACTCCATCCTAAATTCGTTAATTTTGAAAAAAAATCATATCGGATCCCAAAAATCCACATATACCAATTTTAAATGGAATTGGGCTATTATTATAAACCTCGTCACCATCTTGAACCGCCAACTTGAAATTTAATAAGTATAAATTTCAAAGTTTAAATTAAATACAATGAATCTTTTATTCCAATGCACCTAGACGAAAAAAATGTTTATTTTAAAGTTGATTAGTAGATTATCCTGTGAGATATAGATTTTAGAATACCTATTTTGTCTGTAAACATCGTGACAAGCTTTAGAAAATATATCCAGTAGATTTTTACCGAAAAATATTTAGTTTTTATAGTCCGGCTAAAATTATATCTCTTAAGGAAATGGATATTCCAAAAAAAGCAACAGAGACATTTCGATTACGTTTAAATATTTTTGCCGAATACGGTTAATCGAATTTTGAAATTCAAACTGAAAGTAAATATGTTTAACCTCTAAATCCGTTTTTGTCTCATTTACATTTACAAAGTTTAAATGAAAACCATGTAGGGGTCACTACCGCACGGGTTGAAAAATTCATATTTTCCTTAGGTTCCTGGCAGATAGCGTTAGAAATCGTCTTAAATACTTTTTACACTGGCGTTGTCTACTGTGTTGTCTTTATTCAATGACTGTATCTAATCATTGGTTAAGGAATTTTCCCAATTTTTTAAATACTGGTGTACTTTCGAATTTAACCATTGAAATATATCGATATTAAAAAATACCCAATTTTTAGATGAACACATTTTAAAAAGTTATAGAATAATGTAATAATCAAATTAAACTATTAATAAAAACTCAATAATATCACCATTGTATTGAGGCAATTATACAATGATACCACACGTCGGTAAACTTGAATAATTTTATATTTTATACTCGAGATGTCAGTACCATCAAATGAAGCGAAAGTTACAGAAACCTATATTTTTTGTTAAGTGATGCAGTCGTTTTATCTTCATTTTTGCAGTTACCTTTGATTCAGTGTGTTCGTTTACGTTAATCTGAAAGCAATTATTTTTTCTAGTAGTCATACTATTTTTATAATTTATATTTAAAACAATATTGGTCTTGAAATTTTTTTATCAATTTAATCCCTAGTGTTACATTTTGTGACGGTTTACTATTGTAAATGTTGAACGCAAGGTACGGTGTACACTTTTAGTAATGTGTAGTACTGAACAGAAGAAATGAACTACCGATTTCAAACGAGTTATGGCGATTTTGTGAGAAAGTAGACGCCTCGACAGGAAAGCTTCCCAAGTAACTGAATTTCTTTTATTTACATCATTATTGGTAAGATTTTTTGTATAATTATGAAATTAAGGATTTTTTTTTGAGTTTTATATTTGAAATTCGTGCCTGTATTTGTAGACAGTGACATTTTATTGACAATATTGACATTTTGTCAAAAAATTGTCATATCAAACGCCAAAAGACTTTTATAAACACAATTTATGCATAAATACATTCAACTAAAGTAGATTTTCACAAAAATCTACAATAAAAACGCATATAAATTTCCACACGCCCATCTGCTTCTTTCATGATGACGTCACCATCTTTTACATGCGTAAAAATATCACAGTTTACAAACCATGCAATTTCTCCAAAATACTGTTTTTACCCTAATTATTTTTGATATTTTAGAATATTATTGTGGCTTCTTGAGAAAACACACAAAAAATTTGGTTGCAGTTGTTGATTTATGTTTCAAAATGTCTGCTAACCAGTATACCATCAGAGAAGTTGTTGGTAAGTGTTACAGCATAATAATTATTACGTTAGAGGAAACTTATTTTGATTACATTTTTACGATTCAGTTAGGTTTCAAAATGTTTTAATTGTTTTAGCTTTCATTTTATTTTTATAAATTACCCTTTTTTATTAGTTACTGAAGTGTCACTATAAATAAACATTTTTTTTCTAAATTATCAATTGTTTTTTGTAAAGCAACTTGTTTTCTTCTTAGAAATAACATTAAATTTTTGACAATTACAGATCATCAGTTTCATTCTGTAAGTAGTGCAGATGATGAAAATGACACAGCATCAGATGAAGAACAAGTTCCTGTTATGTATCAATATGAGATGGTTGGTCCCTTAGAAAGAACAGTAAAAAGACGTGGTCACCTGCCAAAAGATGCAGTAAAAATCCTGAAAACTTGGCTTTATGAACATCGGTTTAATGCTTATCCCACAGAAATTGAAAAACACATTTTATCACAGGAAACCAACTTGACAGTACTTCAAATAAGCAATTGGTTTATCAATGCAAGAAGAAGATATTTACCAGAAATGATGAGAAGAGAAGGGTAAGTTTTTATGATACAGTTTGTTGATAAAGTGGGTCATTTTATTTTGGGGTTTTTCTTTCAATTGGGTCTTATTTCCATGGTCTATCTTAAAGTTTAAGGTAAATTTTGACAATACCTTTGATACTTATATACCTTATTACTAAAGTAGTTAATCATTGTGCTAAAAAAAATTGAAATTTCTTATTAAATATTCATTAGAAAAATTGTAAGTTATGCAATAAAATTTTTAATTGATGACTAATTTTTAAAATTATTCATATAAAAAAATTAAATTTCTTAACTATATATAAATATTAAATTTATCACAATACAAATAAAAATTACATTTAATATGTTAGCTTTGAATACTTTTTTTTAAAAGAAGTTACCTTAAATAATTATTTAACATAGATGAGAAAGTATAAACGTTTTTTTGCTGAAATTGAATCAACATTATTATTACTTAATTTTTTTTAAAATAAAAGAGTACCCATGGAAAGAAATCTGATTCACAGAAAAAATACCCCTTTAATTTCTTCCAGCTACGACTCAGTTCACTACACTATTACCAGAAGACGCAGAGCATCTTCATCTCCCAGAAACTCCACTGATGGCAATGTTCCAGTCAGCGGCATATATTACAAAAAGGGGAAAAAGATGATGCGAGTGGAACGAGTTGACAGCGATACAGAATATGAAGTAGATGCCAATGGGTTTGTAGAAGCACAACAACATCAAGGTGGAGTTGCCACTCCTACAGGAAGTAGAAAGTTTAATCCTTGGAATCCAGATGTACATTATGGACTAACTGTTAATGCTGCTGAAAGAAGGTTAATTATTTTTACATACTCTTTCTTATTTATGGATAATTTTTAATGGACCCATGGCATTGTTTAAAACTTTTTATTTCAGTAGACAAGTATATGCTCATACATTGATGATTGGGCATGACATTAGTGGTAATTACAACAATTTAAAAAAAAACTATTGTGAAAAAATAAAATTTAATGTTACTTGTAAAGTTTCTGCCAATTTAAGTCATTGGTTTGAATAATTTTTTTTTAGTTAGTAACATTCTTAATTTTTATGTTTTTGTTTAGCTTTTATCTATTTGCTCAGCACCCGAATTACTACCCAAATTTCCTTCAATGAAAACTGTCTCTAAAAACCAGTTTGAATTAATTTAAAAAGTGCCACTTTTCATATTGAATTATTTCATAAATATACAAGTGACATAAAAAAAGAATACCTAGTAATAACGAATATTTTGCAACAATTTTCTAGGAATATGTTTGTTAAGTTAAAATAAAAAAACCAATAGTTTGTAAGTCATATATAAATCTTTTTTTTTTTTTACAAAAAAATATTAGGCGATAATGGTCTTTTGTAGCTATAGTTTGTCCGTCTTTAATCTGAAAATTACGCCTAGAGCTAGAAGATGTCAAAATTTTCGGCAACTAGATTGATAGGAAGCAAATAATGAGCTTGCGAGAGGCTGGTTTGTCTTTTAGAGAAGTGGCCACTAGGAGGCACAGAAACATAAACACGGTTGTGGTTTGTTGTCGGAGATGGCCGTGTATGAAGAGCGAGAGCTAAAGGTCGTGCTAGAAGAACCTTACAACGCAAAGATCGCCGCATTAGCCTTTTGACTCTATAAGACCGCTTCACTTCCATAAGGGCTATTGAGGACCAATGGTTAAATATCATGGAAGGCCTATTGGGATGTGAACCATTTATCGCCGGATCAGAAGTTTTGGACTTTTTTTATATTGTCCTCATTTTATGTTACCTCTCACTACTATGCATCAAAATTGGGATCTAGAATGGAATATGGTGGTCTTCAGTGATGAATCCAGATTCTGTTTGGCTATGCATGATGGTGGTTCAAAAGTGAGAAGGCAATGTGGTAAAACACGTGATTCTCAATTTTCCGTGGAAGGGTATGTACACCACACCGTTGAAATTATGATATGGGGGGCTATTGCTCATGGAAGTAGGTCACCTTTGGTATTCATTGGAGGCAACATGACCGCCTGTACCACATCTACAAATCTACATTCGGTCACTCCCCAACCCACTTTTTCAACAAGATAATGAGCGACCACATGTAGCCAGACTTACGTTGGAATCATTTTGAAGACAATCAAATCGATTTGTTTCCTTGGCCACCAATATCACCTGATCTTTCACCTATTGAACATATCTGGGATATTATGGGTAGAAGATTTACCACATCCTCCACAATCTCGAGTTAGGCTGATGCCTCACTAGTGCGTTGCGTCATCGCTGCGTCGTTTTACTTATATTCTAAGCGATATGCCACATTGTGCGTTGCATCTTCGCACGCGACGTTTCAGTGGATCGACGGACGAGAGACGAAGCGCTGTCGGAACTCCTGTGCGACAAAGGACAGTAGTGATAGGAAAACGATGGTCGCAACGCAGGTGACATACAATGCGTTGATACGCAACGCACTAATGGTACCTAACCCTTACAGGTTGCCTGGGATGAAACAACACCTCACGAGGAAATCAATCATCATATTAGGAGTATGCCCAGACATCATAATGCATACATAAGATATCGTGGAGCCACAACACATTAATTTTGCACTTGATTTAATAGTTTGATTCAATTTTTTATTGATTTTTTATCTAACCCTAATATTTATATGTGTATACCAAAAATTGTTGTGATCAATTTATTATTACTTAGTGTTCTTTTTTCTATGTCACTTTGTAGGGGGGTCGTGAAGGCTATGCAGCCTCGCAAACACCTCGACCTATCAGATCTTTTGTGCATATTTTATGTCACTTAGTACATGTATTTAATTTATTTAGTCGTCCCGAGACAGTCCAAGTAGTTCAACCACAACAGGTGATTCAAACTACAAATCAGTCTAACACTTCCAACCCTTTCCCGTCGAATTTGGTTGTGGTAAAAACAGCATCAGGGAAGAACATTGTGTTGAAGGTTATTTCGCAATCTACAGAGGTAATATTTTTTTTTTCGATTTTAAGAAATTTTTATTTAAAGTACACAAAAAAAACATCAGTAACGTACACTACTCTTAATTTTTCGGACAAAACGAATTTGACAGAAAATTGTACACCTAATTATTTAAAAAAAAATTTACAACTTGTTAGATCCCAAAACAATACTTGTTGAAAACAAAGAAATCGACTTCGCCCGTAGTAGCTCCTCTGGTCGAGGTGGTTAATGAAGTGCCTATTGAAGACCAAATTTCCATCGAGGAACACGAAGTAACCGGAGAAGAAGAAGAAACCTTTATTGAAGAAGATACGGAAGTAGAAGAAGTCGAAGGTATTGAAACAATTATTGAAGACGAAGACGGTGGTTTGGTTGAAACCGAAATGGTTACCGTCGAGGAAGACGAAGAACTCTACGTACCGGAGGAAGTTGAAGAAGTTTTCGTCAATGAAGTAAGTTAAATCTATACATTTAAATAAAATTAATTGACTGTCTCAGTTCAAAATAAATCCATTTTTCTAAGCTCATGTGATTACTCGCACGTTACCAAAATGTAAACACGCATTTTTTAATTTTTTGTCTGCTTGTTTTTCCTCGCAAATCTCTGAAATTACTGAACGGATTTTAATGCGGTTTTCACGGGTAAATAGAGCTTGGCCCGGAGCAGAATATAGACTTTATTTCATTTACTTTTAAATGTTAAATAAAATATTCTTTCTAGTCTGAAAAGTTAGAAAGCAAATAATAAATAAAATATCGTCGAAATCCTATAGACGTTACAACATGAACGTTAAAAAAATAACGAGCGAGCCTTACAGTTGTCGTATATGATGTGTAACATTTGACAGATGTTAAACATCAAAAAACACAATAAATTCGGTTAGATTTTATTTAGTCTTATAGTTTAGTTCTTAAAAAAAATCAATGGGTGGCGCTGTTTTATTTTTAGAACGCGCTATAGAAATTTTTACAACAATCCACCTGACCAGCTTCATTTTAAAATTTAGTTCCTCAAAAATTTACTAAATGTCACGGTTTATTTTTAAAACGCACATAATGGTCTATAAAGAAATTCTTTGATGTTTAATCGGATGTCAAGAAAAAAGTTATCCCCATTTAAAGATATCAAGATAAAACTAAATTCTACGCGAACTAAGTGGCGGGCAACAGCTAGTAATTTATAATTTGTGAGCAATTTTACTTTTTTCCTAACTCACGATCAGTTAAGTAGTCACTAATTTTAAGACATGTTTTATTTATGATTTAAGGTAACTTTAGAGGAGGAAGTAAACGAGGTGACTATTGAAGAAAACGTGAACGAAGTGATGTTGGAAGAAGATTCATACGACGGAGAAGCATCACAACATGACATAGAAACGGTGGTAGTTAAAACTGAGCAATAAGCCGAGATATTTTACAGAAAAAATTAGAGTTTGACATTTTTTTCTTTTAATTGTTCTTAAGTGAATTTAACATTTAAAGAGACGCGCTATAAGATAGTTTTTACATGTTAATGCGATTATTGGTGCATCTTTTCTAAAATATTTAGTATTTATTGGTAATGTAGAAATTTGTTCAATATACGGTTATTAACTAATCACCAAAAAAAGGGAATATACATTCTACGTTTAAAGCTTTCGTATTTTTTTTTCTGGTTACTTGTACCCATCACTATACTTGCCTGAATATGATTATGCACATCTACAATTTTAATTTTGATTCTCATATGGTGTTCAAAAATTTTATTTTTCATTTGTTTTGATCTCATATTTTTTGGAGTCGCGATCGTTTCATTATACAATAAAAATTCTGTCTAGAATTTCATTGGTTACGCGCTCTTTTTTAAAAATCTAGGAAACCTATACACAATTTAATTTGTTCATGATGTGCGCGTATCTCTAAACGGATTGGCTGGTTTTTAGTTCGTATTTTTTTACAGTCTTTATGAAATTTTGATTTTTACTTGAACTTAGGAATATTTTAAACAACTATTATGTAAGATGGTATTTATTTAGAGCACAAAAAACTTATCCCAAAACTTGTAAACTATCTTCAAAATCAAATATACTGCTTAAAAAAATCACAATGAGAACCGGACTACATAGTTATTTGCTTAGTTTAACAAAGCTTTAAAATAATTTTTTTTTGTCCCGTGTTAAGTTTTATCTTGATTTCAAGGTTTAGTTAGTTTTAAAATTCATAATAGATATTGTTTAAAATCATTAATAATTTTCAAAGTTGCAAACCATTAACTGAAGGGCATTTTAAACTATTGGGTACAGGGCTTTGTACAGTTTTTAGGTTAATTTCTTAATTAAATAACATTATTATATTATTTAAATTTATTGTTAAAACAGAAGGTAGGTTAGGAACTTTTTTGTATATATTTTGTTTCCTAAACGATAAATTGTTTTGTTAGCAACTTACAGAATAAAGTAAAATGGCTTTACACTTTTTTTATGTTGGTTGTTTAATGTTACAAATATCCCGAAATTATTTTTAGTTGTACACATTTATGAACTTTGCTTATTAATCGACAGAAATAAAAAGGATATGAAAATAGTCCCAAACTTCTTTTTAAATATAACTTGAACAATAAATACACCTAAAATATTTAAAAATACATAATAAAATAAACAAAAATAAAAGATATACAACAGTAAATCTGCGCTTACATAATTAACCGTAATGATGGAACCATTTTAATATTGCAGTTTCACGGTTGTAGCCATGGATGCCTGAAGCAACTGGCAAGAGGCGACAAAATGTTTCTCATTTGGTCACCAGTGCTTTCAGTCATTCTGGGCACCAAAAAAAGGTTCAAAGGAATCACCAATAACTCCAGAACCATTCTGCAGATGTTAAAAACAAGGTATTAAAGCAGAAACCGGAAAATAGAATAACTTTAGAACTCCTATTAGAGTGGCAATACTGTGCGGTCAAGAACTGTTATTCCTAAATAGAAAAGTTCTAAAGCAGCTAGTTGGAATCCCTACAGGTTACCACCCAGTAATTTAAAAAAAGATAAGTAAGTTGGGTAGAATGATTCCTGCAAAGACTGCGAAAATGACAAATAATATGTACACCATCTTTTGATTAAATGTGAAGCACATAAATGAGTAAGGCAATTGCTACCCACGAAGATCTTAAAAATTGCGATACAATATCACTGATTTCGTACTTCAAAGAGCTTGAAATGGACCCAAAAGTAATTCGCGTCTTCAATTATCGTCGAGGGCGCTGCGAGACACAATATGGAGAACTGTAAGTAATGTCAAATCCAGTCTATTTGAGTTTTATCCACAAGTTGCTTTCCTTGTGATTTGTTTTGGTTCAGTTGTGTGATTTTACAAGAAAGGTGAATTAAAGTAAATTGTTACAAGTGAATATTAATCTGTAGGACGTCCCATTTTTTAGATTACAATTGAAACTATACAAATCTAGAATTTATTGTTGTGAAAACTGGATAGTTTAAAAATCGCCGAAAATTTTCTTAAAAAAAAAACGCAGCAATTTTTAACCTACTAAGACAAATGTCCTAAAATTTATGTCGGCTATTTACAACAGTCATATCAACCTACCAAATACCATATTTTGTCAATAACCAAACGTGTTAACAACAGGCTGTATTTTATACGGAAGTGTTTTTCGAGAGTTACGTTTCAATCGTTTTGTTAACTTTACACCATTTATGTAAGACCAATTCTTGAATATGCGGGGCCGCCTGGTATCCTGACTTGATTCGTGATAAAAGTTTATTAGAAAATTTTCAAAGAAAAGCCGCTCGACTTCCCTTGGGACTGAGAAGACCTTCTTATGAAGAGAGACTTAGTATGGCCAACTTAACTTCTTTTGAACTTCAACGTCACCGTGGTGATCTTATCACAACATTTAAAATATTAAAATTCAACTTTGAAAATCTTTCTGCGATATTTCATTTAAACCATGACAACCGGCTCAAGAGGACACGAATTAAAACTTAAAAAAGAAAACTTTGTGACCAGATCAAGACAAAATTTTCTGAGTAAGAGAGTTTTTGACGCCTGGAATAATCTCGATGTTGACATTATTTCTGCTTCTTCTACTAACATATTTAAAAATAGACTGGACCGCCTTAAATATCAATAACTTTTAATTCAATATTTATCCTGATACCAAGTATTTTACTTTTGTTTTGTTGTCTTATCTAATATATTTTTTATTTTTGTTCATTTCAATTAATTTGCTATTGGTAAATGATTTGCATATTATCTACAGTTTTTGGGTAATATAGGGACTTGACTCTCTGCCTTTGTTTATAACAAGTTTGAATACGTTACAGTTAACGAGTTATAGAAAACCCGAATATAACTCAAAAAGTGTCAATGATATCGAAAAATTATAATATATTTAATAGATAGATCTTTTTAATTCTTACAAATTCCTGGTTTAACTTTTTTTGATCGGAGCTGTAGTTTTTTAGTTATTAACAAAAAACTGCTTTTTTAGGTTATGTTCGTTAATCAGGATCTAGTCGCATGAAATATATACCCGTATAGGAAATTAAAATTCGGAAACTCACCCCGAATTTTAATTTCCTATACGCTCATATTTTTTTTTTATATTAATTTTTGTACATATAACATTGGGCCGCTTCCTCGTTTATTGGACTATTAAAGATGAGGACAGCAGCATGGTAATCGCGATTAGCTTCACTAAAGATGATTTTTACGTCAAAAAATAGTTTTTTTACTTATGTAATAACAAACCAAATTGCACGATAAAAGCTGTTACCGTTCAAAAGTTAAAAGGGGTGATCGACTTTTGGTCATCACTGTAGATAAATATAAATTTGTCTTCTCTACTAAATACCGACATTTATTAACTTTTTTTAGTTTGTTAATGTCGGTTGAAGGTTGTTTACGCATATACTTCTATCCACTGTTTTTTTGCTAAATTTTTTGTAATGATGTTAGAAATTCTTTGTTCCATTTAAAAGGGTCAGTCATAAATGAATTTTAATGGAGTTAGGTACCTTTTTGAGCTGCCATATTTCAAATTTAGTGGAATTTTAGCCGGTTTTTTTATTTTTGATATAAATAAGTGACTATTAGGTACCCAATTGGATGAAATTTAAGTTTGGTAAGCTTCTTGATTTACCTATCTATATTAAATGACCTAAAATTTATTTCGATAAATTCTTTTTCTACTTCAGGAAACAAAATTACTTTAAAATATTTTAATAAACTTTTTTTTACTGTAAATACTCGTAGATTTATTTTTTAAATTGAGTTAAACCGGTTGTTTACGCATAGGTACATTTCTATCGTTTGTTGTTTTTTGCATAATTTTTTCGGGATTTGTAGTGCGCACATACATACTAGAATTCCTTTGTTCTTTAAAATGATAAGAGCGTCAGTCGTAAATAAATTTTTCAACGGAAAAGAGTTTTTGTGAACTGCGATATTTTTAATTTAGTGGTATTTTCGTCGGTTTTTATTATTTTTGCCACGAATAAGAATAAGTGCTATTAGATACCTACTCAATCAAATGAAGTTTAAGTTTGGTAAGCCTTCTAAATTTTTATTAATATATATTAAATGGATAAATTCCATTCTATTTAAAAAAATTTATTTAAGTATTTTACGTATAAACTTTTTCGACTAAATACCCAGTCGTATATTTAAATCTTAATTTTTAATTTGTTTCAATTTCGTTAAACCGGTTGTTTACGCATACACTCTTGTAGGTACGTTGTTTTTTGCTTAAATTTTTTGTTCTTTATAATGACAAGAGCGTCGATCATAAATGTATTATTTCAACACAGAAAATAATTTTATGAGCTGGATATTTTAAATATAACTAGAGGTTCCATTTTAGTCGGTATTTAATTATTATATTTGTTACAAGTTAGTGACGGTTACCCAATTAGATAAAAATATTTTGGTAAGCTTTTTTAATTAGGTAATATTAATCTAGGTGTATCTTTTTTTTTGTTTTAC
Source organism: Agelastica alni (assembly GCA_950111635.1). NCBI lineage: Eukaryota > Metazoa > Arthropoda > Insecta > Coleoptera > Chrysomelidae > Agelastica > Agelastica alni. The sequence goes on from OX467709.1 coordinate 43,199,869, forward strand.
AAGAGGAAAATCTTTTATGGACACTCGGCGCTTCGACTGCTCTGAAAAGAGCGCGTTTCGGCGCTGAATAGTGTGGGACTCATTGAACGCTCGTTCAACGTTACCTACTAAAAAACTCTTGAGTGTGTTTTTGTGTGCTATTGTCTCTTGGCAGGAGACAATCTTACCCCTTGTGTTTGTGTAGTATGTATGAGTGTTATGTGAGTGTGGGGGTTTTTAGTTTAATAACTGGTGTAAACTGTAAAAAAATAATCCAGATTTATTAATATTAAAGATATTGTAAATACAAAATCAACGACCGCAATCGTCATTCCAAGCTTGATATCTCACTATCCCCTATTTAAAAGATCCAAGCGTCAACCGCCGAAACTATCTATTATACAAGACTGTATGTGTCACTCCTTCATGAATCAGCTGTAAATTTCCGACATCGAATGAGGAATGAGCTGTTGCCGATTCTTATGGACCGGCGAATATATATCACAATATATTACCCTGGGGAGTTTTATTTTGGATGGGGGAGGGGGATGAACATTAAAAAAATACTACTTTTCAGTTTTTTATGTCTGCCACTTTGACGACCTGGCATTGTAGTCGAAGCTCGATTTTAAAAGCGCGTTTGGGTGAGAATTGGTTTTTTCGAAAAAGGTTTTGTGACGATTTTTTATGTATTCGGTAATCGTTTCGATTTTTAGATCTTTGTGTAAATCTGAGTTTCGAATATACCAGGGGGCGTTGGTTATACGTTTTAGAATTTTATTTTGGAATTTTTGAAGTTTATATTTTGTAAGTAATTTTTGCTGATTGACAAAAGGAAATGCAGCCATAAAGGAGTTGTGGACGTATAATTTGTTTGTAGAAAAGGACTTTGTTTTTGAGATTTAATTTACTTTTGTAGTACAGTAGATTTCGGAGTCTGCCAGACGTTTTGTTACAGCGCGTTATTTGCGTGTTTATGTGAGAGTGCCATGAGAGTTTTTTTGTCTAAATATATACCCCATATTTGACCTTGTTTGTATAAATAATTTCTTTATTTTAAACCTTTAATTGAGGCATATTCGGGTTTCTTTTTCGAGAAAAAAGAATAGCTTGTGTGTTTTCGTCGTTTAACTTGATTTTCCAAGTTTTTGTCCATTTTTCTATTTCGTTTATATGCCTTTGCATATTTTTATGAAGAAATCTGAGATTTTTGTGTGTGCTAAACGCCGCAGTGTCGTCTGCGTACATAGCTAGTTCGGTTTTTATCTAGATATATCTTTTGTTAAATTTTGATCGGTTGCATTCCTTTTCTATTTGAAATATCTAATTTAAAATATGTTCAAAAACTTAAATTTTTGGTTTTTTTATTAGGTTATATGTAGGTAGATAAAAAACAAAAGTCTTGAAACGGACAATTATTATCTTGTAAATTGCTAGTCCGAATTGTACAAAATTTGGGATAAGCCTATTTTGAGATACGGAGATTCCAGATTTGACATTTGCAATGTTGTCATATATTCCGTTTCTCCGATATTATTAGTCACTTTGGTTTTTAAATACATCACCCTGTATATTCAGTCATTATTGGAATTTCCTCTTCATACGAGTTTAGCCACATATGTCACTCATAATTTTATTTAGTTTTAAAGGTCTTAAATAAATAAAGCAGAAGTGTGGCAATGACTAATTGTACTTATGTAGAAGTAGGTAATTACAAATTTAGCCTTATGTCACGATCTACCAATAAGATTTGTTAACGCCCAAGACCAATCATATTCAGTTGCAAAGCGACAGCCACGTTTGCAAATGCACACCAATACCTACAGGAGGGAAGGAATTCAATAGAATACGCCTTTTCATCACAATTTTTTTTATAAACAAACGTGATAAAATATCTCCGAGTACAAATAATTAAAATAAAAAATATTAAATGAACCACATTAAATTAAAATAAGTAAGATGTAAATAAAGAAAAGTACGAAAAGGATCAACATTGTTATGGAGCGTGTAAGAGTGATACGCGGTATTAATCATTTAAAGCCAATACATTTTATTTTATAAATTTTCCAAAACCCTACCTATATCTAATATACGGAGTGGGCCACACTTTTAGATCTTTACGATCCCATACCTATCTTCAACTGTTTCGGAAATATTAAGTGTTTTCAGATGTATTACAAAAATAAACATTAAAAAAAGAAAATTATTTTATTTCACAAATTCGCTACATTACACTCAATACATTGCCGCTATTGGTCTAATGAGAATCCTCACTGGATGAGAGAGGAACATACGCAATATCCTGAAAAAGTTAATGTTTGGACAGGCATTGTTGGAAATCATATCGTAGGTCCCTTTTACATTGATGGCAACTTAAATGGAGATAAATATTTAGAACTGCTCCAAAATAATGTCGTGCCAACTTTGACAAACTTATATCCTGATCCAGCAAACCCACAAGTTCCTGCCAATATACTATGGTTTCAGCAAGATGGAGCACCGCCCCATTACCAACTCAATGTCCGGCAGTACCTGAAACAAAATTTTCCAAATCGGTGGATAGGGAGGCGCGTATCGATAGAATGGCCAGCACGATCTCCTGATCTGACGCCATTAGACTTCTTTTTGTGGGGAAATGTCAAAAGTATTGTATACAAAACTAAACCACTCAACTTACATGACTTAAAAAGACGAATCACGCTTGCGATTTGATCAGTCACGTTAGAAGACATTTCTATACCAGATTAGCATGTTGCCAAGTCGTTCGCGGCAAACATTTTGAACATCTCTTACATTGAAATTAATGTTTTTTTGTTTTTTTTTATACATTATTTGTGAAATAAAATAATTTTCTTTTTTTAATGTTAATTTTTGTAATACATCTGAAAACACTTAATATGTCCGAAACAGTTGAAGATAGGAATGGGACATTGCACATGAATTACGTCTAGAATTTTCTGAAGAATCCAAAAAATAAATAATATACAGGGGGTTGTACACACCCTATATAATTATTTTTTTTTGAAAAAAATGCGCATCTAAAAATAAAAATCGACGTGTCCCAAGCGTTTTTCCCAACACGCTCTCATTTATTCGTTATCGAATTTATCCCATTTGGCTGTTCCACACTGTAGAGATCCCTACTGTCGAGCGTGGAAAATATAATTATTATTTACATCCTTTACTTATTTCATACAAAGACTCCTATAAAATTATTATTCCTATATCAAAATATTTACTCCTTAATGAGCAAAATTATATGACAATAAACGATAACTGTCAAGAAGTTACCCCTGAATAATTTGCCATGAAGAACCAACATTGAAATTAACAAAACGAAATTTACCATGCGAAGTACGTATCTATATGATTAAATATCTCTCAAACCTAACAATGTGCCACGCCGTTCCTGTAGAAATCAAGGAAGAAAAATTTAAAAAAGTGGAAAAACCAATGTATGGATCATCATTTTACCAAAATCACAACCTGTAACAATGTATTGTACCGAATTCGAAGAAACCACGTTATTAAAACGAACTTTTGTGTTACAAACAAATCAACTTTGTGAAGTGAAAATAAAAAACAAGTTTCAAACAATCCAAAATATCGAAATAGACTCTAATATTATTGAATTACCAAAAATAAACTTTGATTTAATTATTCAAGAAAACTCATTAATTATAATAAAACCTTTAGTGTAAGATAATGTTAACCTAGTAAAGTGAAAAGTCTAAAAAACTCTGCAAAAATTAAAGCCGCTATGAAGATCTAGATCTCTAAGGGTAGAAGAGTTATATCTATAAATAGCACACGTTCTAATGCATTATATAATAATCGCTTATTTAAATTATCCTATTCATCAAATAATTGTTATTTACTAGAAAACACTTGCATTGTATTTAGATATCATTGTTTAATTTAATCTATTTTAATTTTTTGTTTTATTTTGCGTCTCCAGTCCTTTAGTAGCTTTTGTTTGGTAAAGTTAAGTAATTTTCTCAATTAAAAAAAAATTTCGAGTTTTTTTTAAAATTATTTCACGAACCTGAAAAACATTATTAACTACTTACTCAATCAAATTGATTTCAATAATTTTTCTTTTGAAATAAATCCAAAATAAAACTTATATTCGACATGCATCATAATTTTATTATTAACATGTTTAGGTAGATACTGCATTTGGAAAATGTACTTACCTACATTTTTAATTTTTACTACAAGGTAGACTATACAGAGTGGACCAAAAGTCTGGAAACGGACAATTATCTCGTAAATTGCTAGTCCGAATTGTACAAAATTTAAGATAAGCCTATTTTGAGATACGGAGATTCCAGATTTGACATTTGCATTGTAGTCAGATTTGCCGTTTTTCTGATATAATTAGACACTTTGGTGTTTTAAATACATCATCCTGTATATTCAGTCATTATTAAAATCTCCCCTTCAATATGATTTCAGCCATATGTAACAATTATGATTCTATGTAGTCTAAAAGGTCTAGTCAAGGTCTAAACAATCATGGAGAAAAGTGGTAGACGCAATCTACCATCGATTAAGGTACTGTCAACATACAAATGGAGCACATTTTGAACACAAGATTAAGTAATTATTGTGTTAAAATGTTGTAATTTTAGTTACGTTTTAATTTAGTTGAAAATTGTTTGTATTAAAAAATTATTAATAAGTATCGTCGGTCAGACTGCAAAACCGCTTATCAGCACTCTGCAATACCGCGTATCTACAAAAGTCACAAAATTGAGATTTGGCGCCAGTGAGTGTTTATTGGCATCTAGTAGAACTCACGCGATTGAAATTAGCCAATTAGGATCGTCTATTTAGCCGTTAAAACAATTCCGCGTATCAGTAGTTGGCGTTGGGGTATGCGCGTGTGTTTGATAGCAAAGCCAAAAAAATGAAAAGGTCTTGACACGAGTGGCGCGTGTTTCTGATTTATTGTTTTTTATTTGTGAATATTTCTCAAAATCTAATAAAGATATTGGTAAATTTAAGTCACATTCGTATAAAATAATAGTCATAGAGATCACGAATAAGTTTAGTTAAAACAATGTTTAATAATAGCCAAGATAATCAGTTTTTTCTTCCTCCTGTAATTATGCGAAAATGTAAATACGCGATAATGCAGAGTTATGCACCACATCAGCATATTACCTGAGGCTTTATAGAGAAGCGATTAAAATAAATAAACACCAGCAGAACCTTAATAAATCTGAAGAAATACTTAAAATTAATAGAACATGGGTACCTGTACTTAAAAATACAAGGCTGCTTCCTTACGAAAATAGGAAGAATGAATCTCCGGAACATGACCAATCTCTGAACAGCCATCAAATATGCCCCGCCCACCAAAACGTATACAACCTGCGATCGCGACTCACAAATGTCATAGACTGTCAGCCTTAAAAAGCAAACAAGTATATTTCCAGAAGATACCATCAACTAAAGATGGCGAAACGTCGAGTAGAAACTCAGACCTACGACGGCCTATATACCCGCAAAACCATTCACCATGTTTCAGCCGCGTTTGATGCAATTGGTAAAATTAAAGTATTAACTGCACAGACTTTAAATTATTTTCCTTATAATAAGAAACAAAAAACAAAATTAAAACAAATTGAAAACTTACAGTTAGTGCCTGATTACAGAAAAAATTCAACAAGAAAATAAAAATCAATATAACTTCCCCAGAGAAACTATTTAGAATATAGACTAAGAATAATGTAGAATATAACTATTCTTTGGGAAAGCTTTACAATAAAAATATCTTACCAATTATATTTTAGGACTAACAACAACCGCTAATTAAAAATATAACTGTCACTGACTAAATTCTCGTCTGGAGAGCGTTATTGGCAAAAACCGAAATACATTAACCAGTGACGGCTTTTAAATCAAAATAATTTACCTAAACTGCCCAGACCGGCTCTGACAACCCGATATCCCACTTAAAAGAGAAATTCCGGTTACATGATTAAGTAGCTAATATCCTATATCATTACAATATGGATTTATTGTAAATATTGTCTACTCGAAAAGATTTTACCTACTTACTAATTAAAGATCTTATTTTAGAAATTCTCCGCTAATAATTTATGGTATATTGGGACTACCTGTAATAATTGCATTTGGCACATTGCTTTAAAATTCCTACTTGGTTATATTCTTTTCTGTAAACTTTTTTTATTGGGTATAAGCGTTTATCTGTTTCAAACAACAACTCATTGACAATTTTACAATCTTATGGTCCTTTATAAACATGTCCAATATAACGTCCAATATAATCTGAAAGATCTACATGTATCTTTCCATTCCGAGTAGATCTGTTATTTCCTTATTGCTTCATTTGTAGTTATTTATGTTTACTTTAATTTTTATTGTACCTACTGTAGTTTTGGCAAGCCCCTTTTTATTTTTTGTAGGATCCTCAAGAACTGTATTCGAGCTTCTAACAGACTATTTGCTAAATCCGAACTAGTGTGTCGTTATTTACTTGGTATTGTAAAAAATATCTTCTGTTGCAGTTAAATAGTACCTAAACGTTAAAGTTTATGAATTACTATCGTCACTTGATGAGCCATTATTTATTGAAATTAATAATGGTGGGCACTGTTGTATCGACACCCAAGATTTTGTACAGATTCCACATGTTTTCTTCTTCTTTTAATACATGATCAATTGCCTTTTGCCAATTTGCCTTAGTCACTTGTAATAGGGCGCTGTGTAATAATTCCTGAACATCTTTTAATTTAAATGTCTTGTTATGTCGAGGTATATATCCTTTAACTTGTGCCCATATCAGTTCAATGGGGTTTAACTGACAGTGGTAAAAGGGGGTAGACGTACTATACATCGATACTGTGGGTTATTGCAAGTTTATCTACTGAATAACGTACTGGAGGCTTGTTTAATTGTACAACTTTTAGTAGTTCTGCTTTTACTGATTTTTCCGGAAAAATAATATTTCTGTCTATTAGCCACTTAATTAAATCTTGTTTTTTCCATGTAGTATTTGACACACGTTCAATTTGACGGGAGTGGTAACTAGCGTTATCCATACTGTAACCAAATATTTTGTAATAATCTCCTGTTTTTTTTAGACTAAAATATTAAAGAACCAGCTTCTAAGAACCCGTTATCACTTCCAATGTGTGTTACAATTAGACGTCGTCCCTTACCAGAAGGCGTCTTCGGTCCTGTAGATAATCCTTCCAAAAATACCTATCGTGAAGATTGAATTCTTTTATTCTGCCACACTTTACTGACTGTAGAACACTCATTCACCCAAGTTTCGTCTACGTAAAATATTCGTCTGCCTTCTGCACGTAGTTTAAAAATTGTTCCAAGGTATCTCCGTCTCCAGCATATAATTTAATCACTATCAATTAGTGTTGCTTGTCTGTCCAGTTTTGTCCACTTAAACTTCAAATCTATTCGAGTTTCCTACAGTTTTGTCTGTCCCATTTCATTGATTGCGACCAAGACTTTGACAACCGTTGGAATTTCTTCATTAAAATTCATGCACTATTCTTCTTATTGCGCTGTGAATTTGTTCTGTAAATTCAACTTTTTTTTTACCATCTGCATTTTTCTTTGGGGGTTTAACACCTCCACTTTTTACTTTACTGCGAATTTTAAATACACTGTGTTCATTTAAAAAGGACCCACCTTTAATATTTCAGAAATGTGACATATTAGAAAGAAATGCCAAAACACGTCAACTTTTAACTTAAGGGGACACCTTTTAAGCGCTAATGTCATTAACATCCTTCCTACTGGAGGTACCCCTTAAATTTTAATCAAATGGCGCTAGATATCAAGTCATACCTCATTTAAAAAGTCTGGTAAATCTCTATTCAATCATATTGTTTTGCCTCTGATAGCAGTCTCCCATTGTGATTTAATCTTTTAATGAAACAGCATTGTTTTTTAAAAAAAAAAATTCCCAAATTTTTTATTTTAAAACGAAAATTTTATTGACAACCACCCATTGTTTTTTTCAGATAGTAAAAAATGTTTGTTGCAAAGGCTAATGAGTGATGTCAAGAGAGAACCCCAACATGAACTAATAAATCTCCACCTTAAAATGGTTTATAAATTATAAATGTAAGTATCAACTCCTCGTAATAAGAATTCCAAAAAAAACTGGTTCAATTGTTTTTTTAGTTTAAAAGTTCAATAAAATCAGTTTTGACATGTTTTTCGTGAACGTAGTTAAGTCAAATTAATATGAATAAAAATACATAAAACTGATTTTTAAGAAACCAGCTAATTTCGCCGCATTTTAACCTATACTGTAGGTATATGTGGGTCGGTTATATAATCAGAAAATAACTACACTCCTGGCTATACATCTGATAAATAATCGTGCATAATCGCATATGCTGTTGAGGGGCAACCCCCCGAAACCGGTACATAGGTGATCACTTCGAGTGAATAAATTTAATAATTCTTTCTTTTACTTAACACGCATCTGCATATCACCCGAAATGGGATTATTCACGATTATTTATCAGATGTAATTCAATGCTCGTCGTAGGCATATAGACAGGAGTGTAGTTGTTTTCTGATTATATAATCGACCCACATATACATAGTACTTATAGGTTAAAATTAGCTGGTTTTTTTAAAAAAAGTTTTTTATATTTTTATTCTTATATCGCTGTCAAGAATATTGTTATAGTTTTCTATAATATTATTATAGTTTTCTATATTTATATAAATATATAAGGTTAATAATAATTAGGTACTTATTTGCGGTACAAATAAGTACTAAAATTGAAACGATACAGAAATTAGCATGCCATTTTTTTCATACAGGAAGACCTAATAAAAAAGTACAATATATTTAAATATTTAACATGTGTCATCCTTGTGCAGGGTCAATGCTAATCTTTTTTGTACCGTTCCAATGTTAGTATAAAAAAACAACCCCAAAAAACCATAAATCATAATAATTTTTATTAATATACATTAATTTTAATAAAAAAAAAACAAATAAATGAGTAATTTTTTTAATAAATAAAAATAGAAGGAAAAATTATAAAATTTATTATTAAATTGTTAGTTATGATATTAAAAAACTTAATTATTAATTGTTATAAATACTTGTATTGATTTAAAAACAAACTATCCGAGATTTACTTATTATCATCGGGAAAATTATTGTAAATTCAATAAGTTCATACTCCTAATTTCTTCACATTTACTATTTTTTCCTTTCTTAATTTTTACTTTTTTAAATTTTTGCTACTGCATTACCAATTTATACATTTTTCTATTCAGTGACAAAATTTAATTTTTAATTCTTTCGTCTTTTGTAATTTTTTTTTTTTTTGGTAGGTACAGCTACAAAACAACATCACAAAATATCACTTCACATTACTTTTGAAGCGCCAATATATCCAGAAATGATTATTCTGTATCTATAAAGATAAGTAACTGTTTTTTATGGCTTGGGGACTTTGTTATGTTAAAAATTAGCAATATACAGTTTATTTTATTTCCATAAATTTTTCTACAACTACATATTTGTTGCTATTATTTTCTGCTAATTCTTACTTCAACATTAGTTAATACACAAATTATTTTAATACTATTTTTTTTCTAAATTAAATTCAACTTTTAAAGTTTAAAATCCAATAAGATTTTATTTAATAATAATAATATTTTTTCATATTATTCGAAAAAGCAACAAAATGGATAAAAAATAGAAATTAGGAATTATTTTTCGAAATAAATTCTTTTCTACCAGTTGCCAGCTATATACTCTTGCTATAAGTATTACGTAAAATGACAGGTTATACGACAAAATATTACATTTTTTTCTGTTTTCCATTACTCGAGTTGTTGGTGACGAAAAAATCTGGGGATCGGTTTTGCCATGACCTCTTTTGCTCAGGCAAAATCCCCTTTGCGAAAGTAGTGCACTGGCTGGGTAATATCCCTTTTCCAATATACCCCATTTATTGTTTTACTTTAAATACCCATCTTTTTCATAAAAAACTATTACCTATTTCACAATTATTCCATATTTTTCCAATTATTCGAGTTGTTGGTGACGAAAAAAGCTGGGGATCGGTTTTGCCATGACCTCTTTTGCTCAGGCAAAATCCCCTTTGCGAAAGTAGTGCACTGGCTGGATAATCTCCCTTTTCCAATATACCCCATTTATTGTTTTACTTTAAATACCCATCTTTTTCATAAAAAACTATTACCTATTTCACAATTATTCCATATTTTTCCAATTATTCGAGTTGTTGGTGACGAAAAAAGCTGGGGATCGGTTTTGCCATGACCTCTTTTGCTCAGGCAAAATCCCCTTTGCGAAAGTAGTGCACTGGCTGGATAATATCCCTTCTCCAATATACCCCATTTATTGATTTACTTTAAATACCCATCTTTTTTATAAAAAACTATTACCTATTTCACAATTATTCCATATTTCTTCCAATTATTCGAGTTGTTGGTGACGAAAAAAGCTGGGGATCGGTTTTGCCATGACCTCTTTTGCTCAGGCAAAATCCCCTTTGCGAAAGTAGTGCACTGGCTGGATAATCTCCCTTTTCCAATATACCCCATTTATTGATTTACTTTAAATACCCATCTTTTTTATAAAAAACTATTACCTATTTCACAATTATTCCATATTTCTTCCAATTATTCGAGTTGTTGGTGACGAAAAAGCTGGGGATCGGTTTTGCCATGACCTCTTTTGCTCAGGCAAAATCCCCTTTGCGAAAGTAGTGCACTGGCTGGATAATCTCCCTTTTCCAATATACCCCATTTATTGTTTTACTTTAAATATACATCTTTTACATAAAAAACTATTACCTATTTTACAATTATTCCTACCCATTACCTTTGTTTTGTTTTCACTACCGGTTTCGTAATAAATGATCGTTTCTAATGGTACTTTCTGTTATATTTTTTTAATTGAATGAAGTGTTGGTAACGCATTAGAAAAGGATAAGGTTTTGAAAAATGTTTTAAACCCAGTGTTGCTAGCCTAATCTTTTATTAATTTTTTTAAATATTCGGGTTGTAGGAGACGTAAAATGACAAAATATTAACTTTTTTTCTGTTTTCCATTATTCGAGTTTTTGCCATGACCTCTTTTGTTCAGGCAAAATCCTCTTTGCGAAAGTAGTGCACTGGCTGGATAATCTCCTTATCCATTACCTCTGTTAGTTTTGTTTTCACGTTATTATCTATTGGTTTCATAATGGTACTTATGGTACTATATATTTTAAATTAAATTAATTGTTGGTAACACATAACATAAGAATAAATTTTTGGAAACTATTTTTAAACCACTCACCATTTGCTAGCCCAATTTTAAACATTTTGCTCTTATTTTTGTGTTTATTCAAGTAAGCAACTAAATTGATGGAGTTATGTTTTGGATATTTTTCAAAACCGTCCAGTTGCTGGCTGAATAAATTTTTTCTCGAACTATTTTTTTCCTATGCTTTACCTAAAATCATGTTAAACTTTTATCAGTTGCAATCTGAATAACTATATTCTCTTACTATTTTTTGCTCATATTTCTGTGTTTATTCAAGTAAGCAACTAAATGGATGGAGTTATGTTTTGGATATTGTTCAAAACCGAATCCCCTGTCCAGTTGCTGGCTGAATAAATTTTTTCTAGAACTATTTTTTTCCTATGCTTTACCTAAAATTCTGTTAAACTTTTATCAGTTGCAATCTGAATAACTATATCTCTTACTATTTTTTGCTCATATTTCTGTGTTTATTCAAGTAAGCAACTAAATGGATGGAGTTATGTTTTGGATATTGTTCAAAACCGAATCCCCTGTCCAGTTGCTGGCTGAATAAATTTTTTCTTGAACTATTTTTTTCCTATGCTTTACCTAAAATTCTGTTAAACTTTTATCAGTTGCAATCTGAATAACTATATTCTCTTACTATTTTTTGCTCATATTTCTGTGTTTATTCAAGTAAGCAACTAAATGGATGGAGTTATGTTTTGGATATTGTTCAAAACCGAATCCCCTGTCCAGTTGCTGGCTGAATAAATTTTTTCTTGAACTATTTTTTTCCTATGCTTTACCTAAAATTCTGTTAAACTTTTATCAGTTGCAATCTGAATAAAACTATATTCTCTTACTATTTTTTGCTCATATTTCTGTGTTTATTCAAGTAAGCAACTAAATGGATGGAGTTATGTTTTGGATATTGTTCAAAACCGAATCCCCTGTCCAGTTGCTGGCTGAATAAATTTTTTCTTGAACTATTTTTTTCCTATGCTTTACCTAAAATTCTGTTAAACTTTTATCAGTTGCAATCTGAATAACTATTTCTCTTACTATTTTTTGCTCATATTTCTGTGTTTATTCAAGTAAGCAACTAAATGGATGGAGTTATGTTTTGGATATTGTTCAAAACCGAATCCCCTGTCCAGTTGCTGGCCGAATAAATTTTTTCTTGAACTATTTTTTTCCTATGCTTTACCTAAAATTCTGTTAAACTTTTATCAGTTGCATCTGAATAACTATATTCTCTTACTATTTTTTGCTCATATTTCTGTGTTTATTCAAGTAAGCAACTAAATGGATGGAGTTATGTTTTGGATATTGTTCAAAACCGAATCCCCTGTCCAGTTGCTGGCTGAATACATTTTTTCTCGAACTATTTTTTCTTATGTTTTACTTAAAACCATGCTGAACTATTATCAGTTGCAATCTGAATCACTATTTCTACTATGTTTGGCAATATTTGTCAAATAATTTGGGTAAACAAGGCACTGGGTGAAGTTTTAAAATATGTTTTCAATTTTTTTATTTAAAATTACACAAAATTGTTTGAGTAAATTGAAATGAAACACCCCATGTAACATTTCCCTTTGCTATGGTTTAAATTGTTAACCTGCTTTTTTGTTAATTGATTATGTAGATACTAATATATATGATTATTTTTTCAGCGAAAATATTGAAGGCACCTGCAGTATTTGTGACTACATTGTTGAAATGAACTATATTTGAAAAATATAAAAACATTTCACATTAATAATAATTATTATTAATTATAAAATCGTTATCAATATTATTACCAGAATCGTGTTTGTATCCCGAGGGGCTAAAAAGCTATAAATAATTTGGTAGCAGGACTCTTCGTATTCAAAGTATGTGTGGTAATTTTTTAATTTGATTACCTGAGAAACAGGTAAAAGTATAGTTTTAACGTTGTATACGTTGAAATCTAAAGAGTATCTCTTACAGTGATCACCCCAAATGTGTTGGAACAAATCGTTGAAACTGGCACGTCTAGTTAACGGCTGTTTGCGATCGGTACATAGTGACATTCGACGCTCTATCGACACTGGGGGCGAAAAGCTAATAAAGATCACTGTAAGTTTTTGTTAAAGAAAGCCATCTACCTTAGGCCTCTGTGTAGTGCCTTTGTATCCGAGGTGCTGAAAAGCTATAAATAATTTGGTAGCAGGACTTTTCTTATTCAAAATATGTATGGTAATTTTTTTAATTGAATTAAGTACCTGAGACACAGGTAAGAGTATAATTTTAACGTTTTATACTTTGAAATCTGAAGAGTATCTCTTACAGTGATCACCCCAAATGTGTTGGAACAGACCTTTAAAACTGGCACGTCTAGTTAACGGCTGTTTGCGATCGGTACATAGTGACATTCGACGCTCTATCGACACTGGGGGCGAAAAGCTAATAAAGATCACTGTAAGTTTTTGTTAAAGAAAGCCATTTACCTCAGGCCTCTGTGTAGTGCCTTTGTATTTCGAGGTGCTGAAAAGCTATAAATAATTTGGTAGCAGGACTCTTCTTATTCAAAGTATGTATGTTAATTTTTTTAATTGGATTAAGTACCTGAGACACAGGTAAGAGTATAATTTTAACGTTGTATACTTTGAAATCTGAAAAGTATCTCTTATAGTGATCACCCCAAATGTGTTGAAACAGACCTTTAAAACTGGCACGTCTAGTTAACGGCTGTTTGCGATCGGTACATAGTGACATTCGACGCTCTATCGACACTGGGGGCGAAAAGCTAATAAAGATCACTGTAAAAGATCACTGTAGTTTCTGTTAAAAAAAGTTATCTACCTCGGGCCTATGTGTAGTGCTTTTGTTTTCCGGGGGGCTGAAAAGCTATAAATAATTTTGTAGCAGTACTCTTTGTATTCGAAGTATGAATGGTAAATATTTAAAGTATGAGAGTATAATTTTAACGTTGTATACTTTGAAATCTGAAGAGTGTCTCTTGCAAGTTATAAATAACTTGATGGGTTTTTTTTAGCGGGCCTTTGTGTAGTGCCTTTGTATTACAAGAGAAAAGTAACTCTTGGAGGTAAAAGATGCTTTTCAGCTTAGTTTGGTAGGTGTTTAAGCATTATGTTTTTTTTTTTCAGAAACGTCTGATTTTCCAGAGTGATGGTTTAAGAAGTCTGTAAAAGGGGTAACTTGAGGATGCTTCTTACTGTATTTTGTAAGTTTGTATCTATTTTTAATTAACCTTTTGATTGTTAGAAAAAAGTTATTAAGAAGATATTTTATCTTTTTTTTAGTTAATTTTCTTTACAAATAACAATTTTTCTAATTTAGTATTAACACTATTCAAACGTTCTTGGTTTTAAATTTTGATTAAAAGCAGTTAAAATATACTTATAGCATTATTTTTTTTTCAGATACTTTAAGAGTGTTATCGTGATAAGGACATTTTTGTGAAGGACAGAACGAGAAAAGTGTGGAGTCCCAGATAATATACAAGCCGGTCAAGAACGTAAGTTAGGTGAGTATTTTTATTTAGGACTTTTAATTTAAAGCACTTTTTGCTTTAACAAAAATCGAAACTAATATTTTATTAAAATAGTTTTCGTAATTTTTATTTAAATCACTCGTTTCGTTTTTTTATCGTAAGTACTTGTAATAGTGCTGCGTTTTTATTAATTGTTAATCTTTATGTAAAAACATGCATACATACATTTAGTCACGCTTTTTTCCCGTAGGGGTAGGCAGAGACCACTTCCTTCCACTTCCGCTACGGTTCTTACACACATCTTTTGCTTCCTCTACTTTCATCAGTGCTCTCATGCATGCTCGTCGGTTGTTGGTACTGTTGACCTAGCCTTTCTTCAAAACAATGTTGATCTGATCGACATATGCTCGCCGAGGTCGACCTCTACCGACCTGTCCATTCACACTCGCCTTATAAATTTCTTTCCTCAATTTTCCTTCATCTATTCTTTTTACCAAACGTGTAAAAACAATTTTCTTTAAACTACCTAATTAGTTAAATCTACAAATTTACCTATACTTAATAAAAAATGTAACGATTTTTATTGTTTCAGGTACGTTGCGTCGGTTTTTGAATTTTTAAAAAAATCTTTTCTTCAATTTTTTAAAAAAATTGTATGTAAAAAAGCAACTACGCATATCTAAGGTGGGCGAAGAGTGTATATTTCTATTTTACAATGTATCCCGTACATCGAACTTTAGGAATACTTAAAAGTGAAAACACCAGAGAAATGTGCTTTTCTGAAGCAAACTGGATTGTTAAAGCAGGTGCAATATTTCACGGTGGGTAAATATTTAAAAATTCTTTGTTGAAAATTTTGTATCAATATCGGTACATTTTATTAGATATAGTATTTTTTTAAAGCTACCGATAAAGCATTTTGAACATTTTTGGGTCAACAAATAATTTGTTGAAAGTAAATAATTCTCAATTTAACTTTAAAAAAACTGCAACTGCTAAGTGGTCATTCTAATAGAAAGTCATTTTTAATGTGCTATTATTCACGTGAATACTTTGTATATTGATTAACGTAGCAAATATTACAAGAATTACAATTAGCATAAAATTGTTTGATTGTACAAAAAAAGGATTATTTTAAAATTTAAATTCTGTAGATTTGAGTTTTGGGTCGTCAGTCATTTGAAATTTAAAATAATAGTTTGGGTTACAAGTACCTACTAATTGAAAAAAAGTTACAACAAAATAGTTTTTTTATGAATTGGTCATAAAAATTTGTGCTAGAGTTGCTATGTTGTAGCTATCTTTGATTTATATTTCTTACAGAAACGCCGCCGTTGTAAATTATCGTTACTAAAATTATTATCGAAAATAATTGAGACTTATCGTTGTCGGATTATCGTGAGTGACGGGGTATGAGAAGTATGTGCAGGAGGTAGAGGAAGCTTCTCATCGTGTTTTCGGTAAGTTTTCAACTAAGTGGGTATTAACTATTTCTTGATTAAAAATGTTTATTTCATTTCAAACACATTAAAGTCTTTTGTTTATTTTGGAAAGCACGTAGGTATAAGTTTCTTTAATATTTCATTTTTACTTTTAATATTTTTTTAAAAAATTTAAAAATAATGATTTAGCTGATTTAAAGTACAAAAACATTATAAAATGATTTCTTTTATTATTATTTAAATTTGTATTTAGTAATTTAATTAAGTAAATAAAAAGTTAACATTACGTTTTTATTTCAGGATCAATAAGAAGGGGTCGGTCTTTTGCGAATGACAGTATGAGAAGTATGCCTAGCAGGTAGAAGATGCTTCTCATCGTGGAATCGGTAAGTTTTCCAATATTGACTTCTTCTTTACCAATCATTTTTATTTTAATTCAAATATATTAATGTATTTTATTTATTTTTGAAAGAAAATATGAGCTTTCAAATTTCATTTCTAATCGTCTTATTCTTTAAAAATATTCCATAAAAAGATTTTTGACGTGATAACGTCTTCTAAATCGATGAACGCCGGCTGCACTCACGAAAAAGCATGACTTATTGTCACTTTCCGCCTGAGCCGAGCGTGCAAGCGAGAGCGCGGAACAAGCGATAGAGAAGCACGATCAGCCTAAGCGTTCGGCTTGTGACGCATCTATCTCTCGGCCGATGCGTCCAAGTGGAAGAGAGACAGAAAATATTTGAATTAACGAGTGCAAATAAATGTTAATTTATAAAAAAAACTGTAATTTTCTATTAACTTCTTTCTATTTAACAAAATAATGATAATGCAGTGATAATAATTCAATTCATACAAGTATGCAATTTTTCATCAATGTTTTCTTATGACGTTATCACGTAAAATTATCGTCCGTAAACCGACTTTGCAGACAACCAATTTTTTTAGCTGAAAGGAAAACACATTGTAGAACAATTTATTTTGTTATTGCTTTAGGTACGTCTTCATACAGCGAACGAACGAACGGTAACAAACGAATTTATTCTGATAATGTGTACGTTTAACAAGCGCAAACGAACAAATGTGTTTGCATTCTCTAGAGTTCAATCATTAGGCGGTACATTTTTATAGTGTGTACGGCTGCAAACAAATTCAATACCGGCGAACATGCACGAATGTAAGAAACAATTCGTTCGCGAGGCACAAAGACCGAATGCCGAACGAGTTCGGGCGAATGGATTCGCTCGGATTTTTCGCCTTCATTCACTGTATAAATACGCACCTTTACATGCTCATTTTAAAATTTTGTTAATTATTTAAGTGAATAATATTAAACATTATGTTTTTTTTTGTAGGATCAATAAAAAGGTCGGTTTTTCGTGAGTGACGGTTTGAGAATTATGTCTAGCAGTTAAAAGATGATTCTCACCGTAGTATCGGTAAGATTTTATTAATTAACATTTAATTATCAATTACAATTTTATAATTTTCTTTAATTTTTATTAAGATATGATCGTAGATAATTGTTTATTGAATTTGGTCTTTTTTTAATAGTCAGTTGTAACGAAATACAAAGTAAAATATTATAATAATTTCTGTAGTTAATCTGTGTACTCTTTATTGTCGGATTTATTTATTAAGTGTCTAAATAAAATACATTATGCATTTTTCTTTTTTTTCAGAAACGTTATCGTGACTTGTTTTTCGGGATTAATGGTGTGAGAAGTATGTTCAGGAGGTAGAAGATGCTTCTTACCGTGTTTTTGGTAAGTTCTATTATCATCGACTATTTTTTAATTCATAATTTTTATTTTAATTAAAAAACAGGTATGTTTTTAATTTGCATTTTGATTTTTAAAAAGACCATCCGAAAAGGGGGTACACAGATTGCACATATAAATCCTTTTTGTCAATTTTTTAAATCAAATAAATTTTTCCTTGAAGTTATATTCCATTCACACTGTAAAATTGTAAAAAAATATTGGGCCCAGAGAAAAATAAAACAATTTCAAGTGAGGCTTAATGTGTTGAGTAGACTATCGTTTTTAAAAATGTGTTTTTACTTTCGGTCGTATTATTTTTTTTAAAAATAAACTATTGTTTTTAAACTAATTTAAAATAAATACTTTATGTGACAGTTTTATAATTAATGTTTATATGTTTAATTAAATATTTTGTTTAATGGTGTAAAAATAATTAAAAAATTTTTTTTCAGAAACATCGCCGTCTTCAATTCATTACCGTTACTATAAGAAATTGGAAATTGTTACCACCGGTATTGAAATGAGAATTTTTAGAACAATAAATTTAAAAGTTTTATCTACTGTGAATAAACTGATAATGTTTCGTGATAAAGACATTGTTGTGAGTGATAGATCGAGAAAAGTATGGAGTATCGAGGCCTAGATGAGATACAAGCCGGTCACGAACGTAACTTAGGTGAGTATTTTAAATTTACATTTTATTTAAATTATTTTTTGTTTTATAAACAAGTAGGCGTAAATTAAAAATTTACTTTTCAAAAGAGTTTTTGAGCCTTACCTTCGAAACGTCTAGTACCTGTTTACTCCAAAATAACATTGGTTTTTCGTTTTTATAATGATCATTATGGTTATCTGATTGTTACATTTCACTGCGAATTATTTTTTACTTGCGTGGATGGGAAAAAAGTTATAAAAAACAATTAATAATTTATTTTAATAAGTTTAGTAAGTAAAGGGTTTCCCTATAAGTACGTAGTATTTTTAAACGATCACTGCAGTAGGTACTATTTAAAACGGTAGAAATGTCACTAGCAATCATGACAATTCATCAACGTTTGGTTATTATCCAAAATTTTTATAAAAATTACCGTTCTTTTGTTCAAACTCGATGTGATTTTCGTGAAGATTATGGTCCACCTAATCGCCCTTCACGTTGAAAAATTCTAAACAAAAATAAGACTACACGTAAAGAAAGAAATAAAAAAAATGAACGCTGTTTATTGCAATCGTATTAATCGATGTTCTGAAGAACTTGACATTTTAAAAATGGCAACTTGGCATATTTTGAGAAAATATTTGGGTTTACAGCCCTATAAGATTGTGTTGACTCGAGAACTAAAGCCACGTGACCATCATAAGCGTCGTGTATTTGCTGATTGGGCTCTGTTGTCGTTTTTGGTGTGAAAATAACCCACAACAGAAGGCTTTGCATCCAGAAAAAGTGAGTGTTTGGTGTGGTTTATTTAAAGCATATACCACCCCAGAACATAAAGCCACCGTCGAATAAAATCCTTGCAGAGATATTGCAAGGATTAAACCACTTTTCTGGTCTTTCGCCAGACTCGTTCACGATCATCTGGATGTTTTAGGCTAACCCTAGTTTCATCTGTGAATAAAACTTTTTTCCAGTTATCCACAGACCAATTTTGATTATTTCGAGCAAAACGTAACCTAGCAACTCGGTCCTCTCTAGTAAACAAGGGTGCAGTGGCCGGTCTCCTACTGTTTAATTAAGCTTCATTTAACCGTCTTCTAACTGTTTTAGAAAAAATTGTGACATTTCGTACCACTTTAAGTTTTTAATTTCAGAACTATTGACAGTCCCGTTTTTAAGGCGTATTGTTTAATAAAATGTTCATCTCGGACGTTATTGCATCGTTTTCACCTTTGCCCTGACCTAGATTTTTACCCAACGAATTGGCAACATAACTTTTACAATATCCCTCATCTAATAAAACGGAGGCCCACACTACTTTTTATTCAGTTAAATTGCTTGCTCGGGGTGAAAAACTAAACAGTCTACCACAAAAAACGTATTACCTACTTTTACAAAAGGAACAATTTATAAGCTTAAAATTGTTTATCTACCAAAAACTTCTTTAAAACTGTAAATCCAAACGAGTTGTTTTAAAAGCTGTCATTAACAACGAGAGAAAATATGCTTAGTCTACTATTCAAATAATCGATAGACGGACATAAAAGATAAATTAATTTTTTGGATAATTTCACTTTGTTGCGTTAATTTTGTTTATATTTTTTGTGGCCAAAATTGAATGAAATTGATTTGAGAGGCTTATTTTTCCAACAAGATGGTGCTTTGGTGTTTTGCCAATGTCACTATGGAGTTATTGGAAGAAAAGTTTGGTGAGTCAGTAATCTCCAAAAAATTGAACTGTTAATTGGCCCTAAAGAAGTTCTTATTTAAAAATGTATGTTATTTTGTGGGGATATTATAAGAAATTCGTTGATATATGACAACAAACATCGAAATAAAGACGCTTTGAAATTGAACATCGAACGCTGTATTAACACCTAATTTACTGCAAAAAATCACCAAAAAGTGGGCTTACTGAATTCTATCCTGCAAACGAAGACGTGGTGACATTTAAATGATGCGTTATTCAATTCGGACACATGAGTGAAAGTTGCAATAAAAGTGAAATAACTACGACAGAAATTGTGGAAGCGTTGAACAGTTTGAAATTGAGTAAAGCTGCTGGGTATTACAGGATAACAGTTGAAATGCTGAAGGCTGGACAAAACGTGGTAGCTAGTCTACTGTAACCTTTGTTGGAGAAGTAATAGCGTACCAGATGACTGGTGCAAGGCCGTTATCCTGCCGCTTTACAATGGAAAAGGTTCTGTAAGAACTACCGAGGTATTACTTTACTCAGCATAGTCGGCAAACTGTATGCAAAGATAATGATTAAAAGAGTAACAAATGAAACTGAGAAGATGATATGGGATGTGCAAGCGGGATTTAGAAGAGGAACGAGATGTATGGATCAGGTCTTTGTGTCTATTGCGCTTTTATAGACTTGAAAAAGGCCTGTGACAGAGTGGTGAGGAGTGAATTGTGGTCGACATTGTCTATGTATGGGGTGAACGGTAGTTTAATACGAGCACTGAAATCACTTTATGAGGATTCCACTGCTTGTGTCAGGATAAACGGAGCTTGCACGGACTGATTAACATCGAAAAAGGTGTAAGACAGAGATGTGTGGCTTCGCCATGGCTGTTTAACTTATACATTGACGATTTTTTAAAAGATTTGAAAGAGAGTGCGTATGTATTGAAAATGAATGATTTGATCGTTAAATGCCTTCTTTACGTCGATGATCAAGTCATATTAGCGTCATCTGAGGAGGAGTTGCAGGCGATGATTAATCTTATGCATGATGCCCTGAAAATCAAAGGGATGAAAATAAATGTAAGCAAACCGAAAGTAATGGTTTTTGAAAGGGAAAAAAGCATGACAAACTGTGATGTTTCGATTGAGGGAGAAAGAGTGGAACAAGTAAATGAATTTGTGTACTTGAGTGCAAAGTTTACGAGAAATGGAAAGTATGACAGTGACATTGAGCTTATGTATGGTAGTGAATGTTGGGTTTGGCAGAAGAAGCATGTAAATAGGATTAATGCTGCGATGATGAGTAGTTTGAGAAGCATAGCCGGAATGACTTAGTTGGATAAAGTAAAAAATAGCAAAAGATGTGTGTAAGAACCGTAGCGGAAGTGGAAGTGATCTCTGCCTACCCCTACGGAAAAAAGGCGTGACTATATGTATGTATGTATGTATGTTATTCAAAACGTAACTGACAAAGTTGTACTTAAAAATAAAAAAAGGAGTTTTGCTTTCACCACAAATATTTTATATATCATTTAATTTTAAAAATATATCGTCCTTATTGGGAAACCATTTATTATGTTTAGGAATGTAACGATTTAATATTTTTTCAGGAACGTTGCGACGGTCGGTGAGTTTTTAATAATTCTTCTCACAATGTTTGGTATTATTGCAATGTCTCCTTTATTTAAACCGTTTTTAGGACAGATTCGAAACTCCCTCGAATCATATTTTAGTAAGTTTAAAGTGTTGTTCTCTTAATGGACTATTTCTGACTGCTGTGGAAACAAACATTGGGTACAACATTACGGTACTTTAAATAAATTTTTAAATTGGCATTTTAAAAAAATACAAAACATTTTTGTGTCAATAATTATTGGTAAATTCAAATTAAATCTTTTTCATTTTTTAATAATTTTTTTTAAACTGCTACTTTACAAAGCATAATAAAGAGTCAATTTTAACTATCTTAAAATCAATTATTTCAATTACAAGTATTTTTAAAAAATATCAATGTTGCTAGTCTCAGATTTTTTCAATTTAACTTTTTTAGTATTAAAAATCATTTTTAAAATTAATTTGTAACTTTTTGACACTGAACTCATACAGAATCAAAAATACTGTTAATAGCAGTAACTAAAAATAAATAAACCAAAAATTATCTAAAAATAACTGCAAGAAGAGATAACCCTTGTAAAAAATTGGTACAAGAAGCTAGGGTTGCTTGAATGCGACTCTGACATATAAAACAAAAGCTAAATTCAAGATCTAAATATCGACGAATAAACGCCAAAACTACACAGATAAGTGGGATAAGTGCGGGAGAGGCAGTAAGTTCTGTCCGGGTTTTTTACCCCGTCCATGGCGAATGTCATTGTCTATAAAGTTATTTAAATTAAAGTCGTCAGTAATTAAAAGTTAAAGCAAAAGCTATAGATTTAAAATCCAAATATCGACAAATAAATGCCAAAACTACAGAGATGCTGCTAGGAAAGGACATCTGGTAAAAATACCAGGTTTCATACAAATAAAAGATCATGAACTCATAATCCACCAAAATAACAGTAGTGTTTCTCTAAACGTCAAAGGTAGAGAGGGAAGTGGGAGAGGCAGAAAGTTCTGTCCGGGTTTTTTGCCTTGGTGGTGGCAAATGCCATTGTGCATAAAATTCATTGGTTTAAAGTCATCAGTATTAGTAGAGGGTAAGTGGGAGCGGCAGAAAGTTCTGCAACTAAACGTTAATGCTGTCACATTGTGTATTACAAAATGTTTTATTCTATGAAAACATAACATAATAATAAATGTTGTACATAATGTAACAAAAATTAATGTATTGGGTATCTGTCACATTGTAGGTATATTATAAAATGTTAAATGTTTTATTCTGTTAAAACATAATAGGTCATGTTCATAATGTAACAAAAATTTATGTTTTTAGTATCTGTCACATTTTAGATACATTATAAAATGTTAAATGTTTTATTCTGTTAAAACATAATAGGTCATGTTCATAATGTAACAAAAATTTATGTTTTAAGTATCTGTCACATTTTAGATACATTATAAAATGTTAAATGTTTTATTCTGTTAAAACATAATAGGTCATGTTCATAATGTAACAAAAATTTATGTTTTAAGTATCTGTCACATTGTAGGTATATTATAAAATGTTAAATGTTTTATGCTTAAAACATAATAAGTGTTCATAATGTAATAAAACTTTATGTTTTAGTACCTATCTGTCACATTGGTTATTATAAAATGTTAATATGTTTTATTCTGTTAAAACATAATAGGTCATGTTTATAATAACAAAAATTTATTTTTTTTTTATTTTATAATGTTCCCAACTATATAAAGTAGAAACTACGCTTATTTAAGGTTAGCGTAGTGTACTAATGCAATGTCTCCCTTCTTTAAACCGTTTTTGAAACCGAGTCTAAACTTATTTTAGGAAGGGAAAAATTCATTTGTGTTGTTTCCTTGAAATAAATTTGATTGTTATATTAGTTACGGTACGTATATATTTAAAATATATTCTTTAATAACAATCAGTGGCGGCTGGTCAGGGGAGGCAGAGGAGGAATAAGCCTTCTCTATCATTTTAAAGAAATATAATATTTTTATTTATTTTCTAAAAAGTATTTTATTTTTATTTACTATTTATTAAATATTTTTTTTATTTTAAGTGGGATAATAGGGCTACTGGCGAACAACCCACAACAAAAAAGTAACGCGCCGCTGCATTACCTCAAGGGTGGTGGGGAAATATGCTTATTGTACTCATAATGTCAATTTTAAGTTAAGTTAAATATACATTTTTAAGCCTCCTCTGTTCAAAATACCAGGAGCCACCACTGCAATAAAAAAGAATTTAATTTTAACATGACTAAAAATCTACTTCAGCAAACTATAAAAAAAATCTACTTCAACAAACTACAAAAAAAAATCGAATTGATAATAAAAATAGGTATTTTTAAATTACGACTTTCAATTGATCAAAATTCAATTGTTATCAACAGTAATTTATTATCATTTTGATTTTTTTAGGTACCTATAGTTTGCTGAAGTAGTTTTTTAGTCACGTTAAAATTAAATTCTTTTTCATTTAGTTTTTTTTCTGTTTAAAAATATTACATCGCTGCTAGTATTTGGTTTTTGCAAATTAAGGTATTCATTATTAATTTAGAATGTTTTATTTTTTAATATCTAGATATTACTTTATGTAATTAGGAATAGGCAACTTTTTACTGAAAACATTTGAAGTAAAAATTCGGTGATCACCCAACTATCTAAAAGCAGAGGATACTGCCATGGTAGCAACTTACAATAGAACAGAAACAACAAAAAAATAACTACAAGAAGCTATTACCTTTCTAGAGAAGCAAACACAAGATTCTAGGCTCAAATAAACGCCAAAACAGACACACCGTCAAGTAATAATACTTACCTGGTAGAAAACTAGGGTTTTGAAACAAAATATTAAGAACTTTTGCAAACGCCAATATAACAATGTTGTTGCACTAAACGTCAAAGCTGGAGAGGGTAAGTGGGAGTTATAGTAAGTTTTATCCAGATTTTTTTTATATTATAATTTAACAACTTTTTATTAGAAAAAGTTGTACAGGATGGCCAACCGAAAACGAAACAGAGCCATTTGCAGGAACCTCGTCAACATTTTAGAAAAACGCTCAGACCCGTCGATTTTTGATTAAAGGGGTACACTCTTTTCTGGTGTTTTTGACTCCACTACTTTCAACTCCAAGCGAGGGTAAGAATTACCCCAACATTTTTAAATGGCATTTTGGGGGTCGAATAAGAATATTATTATTATTCCAATTATTTTAGTTGCTTACTTACTACTTAATTGATTAAATGTTCAAACTGATGACCGCCCGCTTCCAAACAATAATAAAGATTTTGTTTACGCACATTCCGAAGAATTTCCGGTCTAAATAGTGACGAACAATCGCCGCATAATGCGGAAGAGCACCGTCCTCTTGAAAATAAAAATGATCTTCGTCATACCGTGGATTATTTTCAAATAGTCTTTGCATTATGCGGCGATTGTTCGTCACTTCGTCAGTATTCAGACCAACGTTTTCCACGGCATTGGATTGGGAGAAGAGGCAGCATTGAATGGCCTCCACGATCGCCAGATTTATCGCCGCTTGATTTCTATTTGTGGGGTACATCTGAAAAGTGAAATCATAAAACACAACCAGCGTCATTGGAAGATTTGCGTCAAAGAATCGTTGACGAGTGCCGTCGAATTACTGCGGAAATTCTTCGGAATGTATGTGAACGTTTTGAACAAAATCTTTATTATTTTATGGAAGCGGGCGGTCATCAGTTTGAACATTTAATCAGTTAAGTAGTAAGTAAGCAACTAAAATAATTGGAATTTTAACATATAATTTTTTTCATTGCATTGGGAGGAAATGTAAAATTTAAAGATTATTGTAAAGAGAAGCTTTTAAAAGACATCTTGTATGGCAGTGTTTTCAATGCGAGTTTTGGAAGATGTTTTTATTTCATTGTGCCTTAGGTGGGATTTAATGATAATTGCCGCACTCCCTCTGTCACGATTAACTCATATCTACAGATTGGATAATTTGTGAATTGCTATGTTTGTTTTGTTTTAGCCTTGATTTTTGAATGAGGGCTAAGTCAATGTCATGTGATGTTAGCACTTTTATGTACCTACTTCATGAAATGTTCAGCATAAAAATATGCTTTATAATGTTTTTTACACCAAGTCTGTTATAAAACAATATTTATATCGTAACCTTTAATTTTAGAAGTATACGTGGTATTGTTAGGATTTCCCAAACATTCGAAGATCATAGAATGAAACTAGATCGACGGAAGGTATTGCATGATTGGAAAGAAAGTGCCATTGAAAAATCGACGAAAACGAATAAAACGTTATTATGTCAATAAAAAATTTCTTGTTAAAACTGCAAATTTTGGGTACTGAAATGCACTTAAATATTGCAGTGTATGTAAGTTTTCAAAATAATGCTAGTATCTTATTCTTGATCAGTTTTTAATCAGCAAATATGTTATTGGTAAATAATATGCACATAAAACGTCATTGGCGTATTACGTGTTGCCTATATTACAGTAGGCTTGTACTTAAAAACTTATCTATAAACATGAAACAACAGTATAAATATGTTGTTACTTTTAAGGCTCGTTATCGAACTTTCAAGAAAATCTTCGGAAACTTCCCCAAACCAAGGGCCGATGCTAGGGCTACCGAAGCGTATAGTAAGAGTGTCTGTAAAAGACTGGATCGGAAAAACACAAAAACTACTGGAAAAGGAAACAAACACGGGAAAGAATACATCAAAGGACCGTGCCACAAATGGACGGCAGAACTGTTAGAGATGAACAGGAATCGCAACAGAGCTCCTGATTGGTCACGCTCCAGTGAAGGAGCACCTCAACAAAATAGGACTGTACAATGGAGACCTGACCTGCAGACTGTGCGGCTAGGATCCGGAAACAGTAAAACACATACTGTGCTGCTGCGAGGCACTGGACCGCAAAAGACAGGCAATTTTTGGACAGGCAGCATTCCGGCGACTCGGAACTATATTGTTCCCACCCAGTACAGTACTTTTACAAACTTGTACGAAAGTACTGGATTGGGTACAATGATATAAAACCACATAGGCAAGATACAATGGGCCAACAGGTCTAAGTGTCGCCGGAGGCAATAGCCAGACGGACCTAAATAGGAGTGAAGTTTTTAGTGAGTAGACCTGACACAGTCAGTGGAGTAACACAGTAGACCTTAAGCTTTTAGGCTCATAACATCTCCATAAAGGATTTTCTCCACCTCTGCAAAAAAAAAGGCTTGTTATTGCTTGAGACTCCAATAGTATAGTGCCCTGCACCGTGTAAGGTTCTTGTTATATTGGCCACCTCTGGACTTCAGGGTGGGGCACGAGAGACATCCCAACACACATAAAGTACTGAAGGTGTGGGGTAGCCAGTTGTAATTTTTAAAGCGGCAACTGGGGCTAATGGCAATCTTGGCAAAAGGGCAAACCGTTTTTTTTGGCAAGACCTCTTAGATTTGGGTCTTTCGCGGTAAAGAGCTCTTTATCATTTGACAAGTAACTTGCCAAATGAGAACGAGCCTTTAATCCGAATTAAAACTTATTAAACAATAACGTCATTTACATTTACATTCTTATAGTCCTAGAATTTTTTGACTCAAGACATATAGGCATTTTTCGAACAATTAATTGTAATTCTTGCTTAGGAAATCTCTACCTTTTAATTGAATATCTTTTTTAATAAAATACGTTTTCTTTTGTGCATCTTGCATGTAGTAGCACGTATGATATTATTAAGTTTATTAAATCAAATATGCCAAAAGACTCTAGTATCGTTTGTCTGGGAAAATTTAATGGTTTAGTTTAAGATAATTAAATTCTGATTATATATAAATTTCCTTTTAATTTTATCACACAAAAAGTCTACAAGAACAAGAATAAACAAAATGAAAGCCAAAAGTAAACCATTGCAAAAATATTCTTCTTTAATAGTTCCTTCATAAATGATGAAGATATAATATATATATATATATATATTCCTTTTTTTATCCAAGGCGGGAACATAGCAGCTCACTTTGGAATAGTTCTATCTGGTGGTTCATTCCAAAACCATGATTGGA
Source organism: Agelastica alni (assembly GCA_950111635.1). NCBI lineage: Eukaryota > Metazoa > Arthropoda > Insecta > Coleoptera > Chrysomelidae > Agelastica > Agelastica alni. Next base: position 43,227,855 of record OX467709.1, read on the forward strand.
TATATTTCCAAATTATAGCATTGACGTGCATATTTTTCTTAGTAGGTTACTTATGTCTGCCACTGTTTATGTACTGCAACTTTTGTTATAGCAAACACTTACGCCAGTAAATATAGAGGTGTGTGATAAGTTTACCGTTACTAATAACTGTTATTACACTAATTAACTGCTATTTTAAACTTCTTAACCTTTGTCTTCGTTGAATAGTCACAAAATCTTTTTTTTCTCAAAACTTATTGTTCCGTACCACAAGTAACACAATGACACTGACTTTTAGTTCTATGTTTATAACCTAATCAAAAAGATTCAATTTTGACAGGTTGTTATTATAAAACCAAATAATTTTATTTAATCCTTTCAAATCGGTATCAGTTAAATACATGGACCTGACATCGAACTAATAATTAATGTGAAAGAAATCAAATCGGAAAACTTATTTACCAGTAACTTTAGCTAAACAGATGTTTATTCAAAATCAGATGAAAAAAATGCTGTAGATTGGATATTTATTGTGGATACTATAATTCTACTTTTGGCATCATAAGTCGGATGAAAAATGGGTATTTGGTGGCTAAACATTATATTTTGCATTGTATCCTGCTTAAAAAATAAGGTGTGTATGATGTTGATAATGTACATATTTATGAAATAATTTTTAAAATTGTTAATATTAAGTGCACTGTTTTTAACAATAAATTTTTAATTTAATTTTATATTTCGGATGTGGTAGTTTTTTAAGTAATAAGTTTGACAAAATTGGTTGAGTAATGTTTTTAGCAAATATTTGTTTACATTGCTATAATTTTAATGAATATAAATTAAATTTTTATTGTGCATTAAAACATTGACTATTGTTGGTCACAAATTTAATCGCACAAATTTTTAGTTATTTTATAATACTTTAGTTATTAAACAAAGTATAAAATTATGTTCTCACTTCTCTGTTATATTACATCTAGAAGAGAATAGAATAGGATCTGTATGATCAATGACCTAGGTCTCACTTAAAACCTCTCTTAAAGTAGATATTTAGATGTTAATAAAAGTATTAACAAATAATAAAAAGAAGCATAGTTGCGCTTTATATATTTATAATGAGTTTTTTAAATTTGGATATGATCTATGGTACTCAAAAAAGTCAAAAATTTATTATTACTTAAGTAAATATAAAATAATTTTGTAATAAATTTAAATGTTGAATATTACCTATTATTGCCTTTGTTTTGTGTTTGTAGGAACAATTAATTTATTGTTTTAAAGATAAATTTACTACTTTGAAGTAAATACCCAATTAACAAAGATGCTTAGCAATGAATTAAGTAAAAATAGTAATACCTAGGTATCAATAGGATAGCAAGCCACTATGAAGCTGCAAAGATTAAGTTGTACATAAAAAAATTGGAAAAATACTAGGAAGTTTGTCTAAAACTGAGCATACTTAAATGGAAATGTCAGATAATTATTCAAAAAAGGTTAGTGTACATATTACTGACTTTCATATTTTCATGAAGTTGTTTCAATATTTTGTATAAAAATTAAATTATCTTATGGTGTTTCATTAAAACCTTGTATTTTGCTAAAAATGTATTATTACATCTGTATGAATAAATTAATTACATAATTTATTGAAAGGATTTAAAGTTGTGTTTTAAGCTACCTAATTTTATTTCATTGCATTAAAGTAGCTAATAATTTTTTGTTTTTTTAATTATCAGAGACTTTTGGGACTTAAATGGGACAAACTGATGATCACAGAAAAAGCAGCTAATCCATTCTTTAACTGGAATATCAGTGATGTTGGAGACTTCCTGGTTTAAAAGAAATACAATACATTTTGGAATTGCGCTGGTGAGTTTCATTAAATTAAAATATATTCTTTAATTGTATGCTCTAAAAACTGTGGATGTAAAATTTTCAACCTTCCTGTAAAATTTTCAAAATTTATTTAAATTGATAAATTCAGTTTAAAAAGCGAATTATTTTTAAAAATATTAATGAAATTTGTATTTAAATTTTTAAAACTTTGGTAAAAAACAAAATGTATGTCCTAAGTTAGGGTGATATATTTTTCATTTTAAATTGCAACATTATTAATTAATAGGTATCCTTATTGAATGTTAATAAATGTAAAAGTATTTTAAGAGTATGTGCTAAAATTAGGTAGATATGTTGATATTAAAGTTATTGTCAATTCAAGTTATTTGTTTGTAAGCATATAAACAACATTGTTCGTTACAGTAGGTAAATTTATTTATTTATTTATTGAACCAGTAAAATTTACATTTACATTTATGTAAGTAAGTAAATCCAGAGGTAAACGCAGTTACCTGTTCGTTGGTCCGGTTGTAAGAATTAATATAAAAACTTATAGACTAAACTTATATCTAACAATATAATATTTACTTATTGACATTTTTAACGCATTATATATTAGATATTGTCACATTTTTATAATTAATATTGCTGAATTATATAATAATTTCATATATTAAGGGCAACAACTTATCAACAGTTGTCTGTAACCCATTTTTTAAATTTGGTTTTACAATATTTTATATTATAAACATTTTTTAAATCTTTTGGTAGTCTATTGTAGTTGAACACAGCTGTATAATAACTCATCTTTTTACTAACTTTCTTTTTCATCAAAGGGATGTATTTGTTTTTCTCTAGTTCTACTTCCAGATTCTAAATATTTCTTTTTTAAATTATCATAGTGATATATAATAGATTCAAAGATAAATATTTGGTCAATACGTAAGGGGTTTTTCTCCATTATAAAGCAATTTTTATTCACTGTTTTAACTAATCTATTTTGCAGTCTTTGCAGTAAATCTAAAATGTTTGTGTACGCGCCACCCCATGCCAAGATACCATAGCTTGCTATGCTATGGAATAAAGCATAGTAAATCATTCTTAGAGTCTCCGTTAACATTATTTTAGATAATTTATAAAATATAAAAGTTAGGTACTTTGTCTTACTAATAACATATCTAATATGTTTTTCCCATCTCATATTGTAATCAAAAATCAATCCCAAATATTTACATTCATTGACCCTTTTAATTTTGTTACCGTTTATTTTTACATTAAAATTTGTTGGCACACTATCACAGTAGTTTCCAAATGTAATATATACTGTTTTCCCAATGTTTAGTGATAACCTATTTGATGCTAACCAAGTTGTGACATCAGTCAGATAGCTATTCATCTTCTTTTCGACCCCACTCCAATTCTTGTCTATTGATATTATTGCGGTGTCATCTGCATATGATATTATAGAATTTAACGGCATATTTATTAGCAAATCGTTGATGTATAGTATAAATAAAAGTGGTCCGAGTATTGTTCCTTGAGGGACTCCTGTATTTACTTCCTGGTAATTTCCGATGATTCCATTTATCTTTACTTTCTGCTGCCTGTTTTCAAGATAGTTCTCTATTAGTTTATAAGGTGTACCCCTAATACCATAGTTGTATAACTTCTTCAGCAGGATATTATGATCTACAGTATCAAATGCTTTGGCTAGATCGAGAAAAGTAACGGCCATCGGACTACCTCTGTCAAGATTGCTGTATATTATATTACTTATATGTTGCAGAGCATCTTTTGTTCCTCTGTTTTTTACAAAACCATATTGCATATCTGTGATTCATCATCATCATTCAGCCTTATTCTCTTGTCCATTGCTGAACGTAGGCCTCCTCGAAATATTTCCATCTTTCCCTATTTTGCGCCTCTGCGATCCAGTTCGTGGTTATCTTTTTGAGGTCATCTGTCCATCGTGTCGGTGGTCTACCCCTGCTTCGCTTATCCGATCTCGGTCGCCACTCCAGAACTTTCTTTGTCCACCTTCCGTCCTTCATTCTAGCCACGTGTCCTGCCCATCTCCATTTCTGCTTTGTAATTCTCTCTATTATGTCCTCTACCCCCGTTTTTCTCCTTATATCCTCGTTCCTGACTCGGTCGTTAAGGGAAAGTCCTAACATGGATCTCTCCATTTTCCGTTGCGCTACTTGTAGTTTTCTAACTATTGTTTTTGTTAAGGTTAGGGTTTCAGCCCCGTATGTCATAACTGGGAGAACACACTGATTGAAGGTCTTCCTTTTCATACTTACGGGAATTTCTGATTTAAATATGTCCCTAAGCTTTCCGTACGCTGCCCATCCCTGAGATATTCGTCTGGACAGTTCCCACGTCTGGTTGTCCCTGCCGATCCGTATTTCATGGCCAAGGTAGGTGTATTTTTCTGTGATTTCGATGATTTTGTTTTCTATTTCTACAGGTTCGCTTGGTACTAGGTTGGTTAACATATGTGATTATCTTGTGTTTATTTATGAAACTTAAAATTCTATTGTAGATTATTTTTTCGAAAATTTTTGCCAGATTTGATATCAATGAGATTGGTCTGTAATTTGAAGTGTCACTTTTACTCTTGTTTTTGTAGATGGGTATAACTTCAGCTTTTTTAAAAGCTTCTGGCCATACCGATCTATCGATGCACATATTTATTATGTATGTTAGGGGCTCCAAGATAAATTGTTGTAATTCTTTTAATGTTTTGACATTTATATTGTCAACTCCTCCATTTTTGAGTTCCATTTTATTTAATATATTCGATATTTCTTGTACTGTAGTCCATTGGAAGACGATAGAATTTAAATTTCTTGACGTCGGCTTATCTTTGGCGTTAGCTGGTTGAACTATTTTATCACTTAGATCTTTCCCAATGTTACAAAAGAATGTATTCATTTTATTAGCTATTTTGTGAGAATCGGTTATTTTTTGCTTCTTGTCATCATATATATATTTTATATTATTTCCTACGTTACCATTCTTACCCACTTTAGAATTAATGAAACTCCATAATTTTTTTATGCTATTACTTCTCTTTTCTACTTCTTTCGTATCAAACAATAATTTTGCATTTAATATTACCTTATTCAATATTTTTAGGTATTTTTTGTTTATTGATTTGGATTGTATATTATCAGGAGCCGCTCTCCATATTTTATATAATTCTTCTTTGTTGTTACAGGATATTATTATTGCTTTGGTAATCCAGTTACTCCTGGGTAGTTGCTTTCGTGAATTTCTTGTATTCTGTTTCTTTTCAGATAGCTTAACTCAATATTTTATTTTCGTGATTAATTCATCAATCGCAGTATTAGGATTTTCTATCATAAGGATGTCATTCCAGTTTTCTTCTTTAGCAACTTTTTGTAATTTTTTATAATTAATCAGTTTGGGTGCAGATGGTTGTTTTAAATTTTTAATTTTGTTAATAGATATGAGCAGTGGGTAATGATCGGTAAATGAGCTTACTATCTTTGCAGTTTTACTAGTAATGCTTTCAGTTTTAGCAAAAATATTATCTATACATGTTCCAGAATTATTGTCATTAGATGGTCTAGTTATTCCTTGAAATCCAGGAGTATAGCCATTCTCAAGAAAGATGTTTAATAGCTCTTGACTGAGGCTATCAATTGTGAGGTCTATATTATAGTCACCTATTATTAAATGATTTTTAATCTTCTTTTTTGCATTTTGTATTCATTTATATTTTGAATAAATTCTGCCTTTGGTAAATCGTGTGATCTATAAATTGCTGAGATCTCTATTGTTTTATTATTTAGTAGTTTTATGCAAGAGTTAATTATTTTTAGTTTGTTTACTTCAAATATGGTAGTATCTTCCTCAACACTATTGTGAATGTACATTACTACTCCGTCTGATTTATTTATTTTACTATTATTATAGTACATTTTGTATTCATCAATTGCAAAATACTCACAACAGCTCAAATTCCAAGTTTCAGCACATACGATAATACTAGGTTTATTTTCTTCCATTCTCTTCAATAGTACTTGAAGGTTTAGAAAGTTTGCATTCAGACTTCTGATATTAATATATAATATATTTTCTTTATTAGTTTTTATATACTTCCCCAAAGCAGAGTAGTCTTGCAGAGTTATTTCTCGTTTAACATATTGATCTTGTATTTGATTAATTAGATTAACATTGCTATCCATAAAATTATTTCGGACTAACTATTTGGTTTAATGATAATGTTTTCTTTAATCTTGTATTAACAGAAGACTTGTCAGCAGCAGTGGTGGTAGTTGTTGCAGGTGCACTTGTAGTTGGAGTTGTAATTGTAGGTGATACATCTACCTTACCAAAGTACCTCGGTAATGTAGGTTGCAGGGGATAATCAGTCTTTGATATTATCTTTTTAATTTTATTTTTTAACACTTGGCATTGATGCGCATCATTAGCCACGTGTTGTACATCATAACCTGCATTGTATTTATTGTTGAGATACTCACAGTTTGCACAGCATAATTCTGATGCATTCTTGCAATTAATTGAAAAGTGGTCTCCTGCACATTTTAGACATATTTTATTGTTTTTACATTTTGATCCATTATGACCAAATTTTGCACATTTGTAACATGGTTGTAAATTTATGTTGTCATATGTCTTGCAGTTTTGGTAAACTTTTTTTATTTTGATTGCAACAATGCATAAGTTTAGTGTGTAGCAAATATTAGAATTATTATACGAATCATTAAACAACTAAATTTTATAATAAATGATATGTCGATCTTTCCTGATTTCCTGATTAAATGCAAAAACCGTAATAAAAAAAAATATGACTTGTGTTAAAACAAAAAGAACATGAAGAAAGTTACAGGTTAAATTTTAGAAAGTGGAAGAGTCTCATTTTAAGGGTGGGGGTATTTGTTCCATTTCTCGAATTTTATTTTTTTTATTTTTTTAGGGTACATATCGGAAACTAAAGTATAACAATTGATCGTGGAGGCAGCAAATTAAACGTGGAAACAGCAAATTAAACGTGGAGACAGCAAATTAAACGTGGAGAAAGCAAATTGAACATGGAAGCAGCAAACTAGGCATGTTAGCTGGTTTTTCCAAAGAGGTTATTGCTATTTTTTCAAAGACGACCCATTATTTACCACTGTTCTCATCAGTATCTAACAGTACCAACCTACCAAAGTATGTTTACACAGTCATCAAGGTCAATCTTGTAAAATTCTTTCAAAACATTATATGATCGGAGAGAGTTGTGGTTGTTTTATTGATATTGGATGATGATGCTACAGGTGTTTTATTTCATCACAAAAATACCTTTGTAAGTAATAATTACTTTTTTCTAAGTAGGTACTAACATTTCATTTCAAAAGCGTGTTTTTTTAAACTTATAGAAAAATAAGGTCCATTTTTTTTTGGATTTATTGCTCCAGTAAAAAATAATAAAGCATTAAAATAATCGTCGAAAAAGCAGCAAATTGAACCTGGTAGCTGGTTTTTCTGGGGAGGTGATTGGTGGGCAGCGTAACAATTTTTCAGTTACCTAGCACCTATAGAACAAAACAAAATACTTGAAATCTACCCAGTAAGAGATATTAATAATTCTTTATAATGATTCCACAAAAGCAATGACTAAGGTGTAAATAGATGTTTTATTGATCAGGTTTTGAATAGTTAATGGGTAGAATAGAAATAGTTCCACAATTTAGAGCCCAAATTATCAAATGATTGTTCTAGTTTGCATATTGTAGATGTCTGTTAGTTGGTAGCATGGTCATAGAAACCATCCAGAGCCTCTTGATTACTTGTGGGACTAAAAGTATATACTCCTTCTTGAGTGTTGGAGTGAATGGTTAAACCTCTCAGATGGGTAGCAAAGTGATATGACGAGTAATAGTTCGCCTGCTGACAGAACATTTACAACTTAGCAAACACCTTTGTAGGTTAGGAGCGGCTGGGAACAGTGAATGCTTAAGAAAACCCTAAAAGAAAAACCAGAACCCCACAGCTTCTGGGGACCGTGTTTTAGATGTACTTGTATGGCAGTGTTTTCCATGCAGGTTTTGAAAGTTGTTCTTATTTCATTGTGCCTTAGGTGGGATTTAATAATAATTGCCACACTACTTGGTCACAATTAACTATGTCATTTCTACAGATTAAATAATTGTGAATTGCTAGATGTTAGTTTTGTTTAAGCCTTGATTTTTGAATGAGGGCTAAGTCAATATCAAGTGGTGTTAGCACTTTTATGTACTTTGTGAAAGGTCCAGCATAAAAAATATGCTTAATAATGTTTTTTACAGCAAGTCTGCTATGAAACAATATTACTTTTATAATGTAACCTTTAATTTTAGCTACCCAACATTCAAAGAGCCTCTGGAAAATATTAGCAAGCAACCCAAGTTAGAACTAAGTTACACTGGTGACAACCCAATATATTGGTAATGGTACCCATAAGCTCGAAGAAGAAAATTTAAGTGAAATGAACTTGTACAGGTGGTCAATAATAAAATTTATTTTTTCAATGTTTGTGATTTGGTTATTGTTAAAAAATAAACTTTTTATTGAGAAGATGGCAAGAAGATTAGATCCACGGAAAGTATTAGTTTATTGGAAAGGAAGTACCATTGAAAAATACGATTAAACAAATAAAACTTTGGCATGATCTAGTTTCATTGTTTTGGAAAATTATTTAAAAAATATGTAAAACCTCTAACGTCAGATTGTTGTTATAAATTTTCGATATCAACAAACTAAAAACTATTGATTTAAGCAAGAAATTTTGTCTATATCGCACATAATTTGTTTGGGTACAAGAAAGAGTGCATTTCCCAACAGTTTGGTAGGTCAAAAAAATTTTCTTGTTAAAACTGCAAATTTTTGCAACTGAAATGCATTTAAATGCAAAAATGCAAATATATTATTGGTAAATAATCTGCACATAAAACGTCATTAGTGTATTACGTGTTGCCTATATTACAGTGGGCTAGTACTTAAAAAATTATCTACACATGAAGCAACAGTATAAATATATGCTGTTACAGTGCAACAGAAGTAGCTTGGCGGGCGACTAGCCTCTAAAATAACAAATATTCGGCTGAATATACTTCACATTCGTAAACTTCTTCCTCCGATTGTACTTGAGACTCACGATTACAAAAAAATTTGTCGTCGCCGATCGGATCGTTATTCGAATGTTTTCGTTGTGCGCAGATTTTGTGATATCTCGCCCGCCAAGCTACTTCTGTTAAGACTAACAGTATAGTGCCCTGCATCTTGTTAGGTTCTTGTGCGCTGACTTCATCGGCCACCTCTGGACCTTAGGGTGGGGCATGAGTGGCAGCCCAATACACATGAAGTACTTGGGGTGTGGTGGCCAGTTGTAACTCTTCAAGCTGCAACTGGGGGCTAATGGCAATCTTATCAAAAGAGCAAACCATCTTTTTGGCAAGACCTTCTAGCTTGGGGTGTGTCACGGGAGAGAGCTTGTTGTCATTTGATAATCTTGGCAAACTTGCTATAAAATTATTAACGTCATTCACACTTTTTTTGATAGCAGAATGTTAACTCGTTCAAAATATTGTATACCTGTACAAACGTTTTTTATTCATTTTTATTCATGTCAAATACTCAATGAGACATACAAGTTATTCATTTATGGTGAGAGTCTTAAGATGTTGAAAATAAATTGGATAAAATGCTTAAATTAAAAGATGGAGATTCTGGTAGAACTTAGGAGTTCCAGTATTTTTTTACTCTAAGCATATAAGAATTTTTCAAATAATAAATTGGAATTCTTGCTTAAAAAATCTCTACTTTTTGTGGTAAATTTTTTTTCTTTGGTATCGTTTGTCTGGGAAAACTTAATGGTTTTGATTTGTAGACATTTTAAAGTAATTTTTGAAAAAGATAATTTCTAATTGTAAATTGATTTCCTTTTTATTTTATCATAAAAAAAGTCTACAAGAACAAGAATAAACAACATGAAAGCAAAAAGCAAACCCTCTTAGAAAAAATATTCTGCTTTTATAAGTTCTTTCACAAATAATGAAGATATCTATTCTTTTTTTTATTCAAAACGGAAGCATAGCAGCTCCATTGTATAAAGAATGTATTCTTTATACAATAGCAGCTCACTTTGAAATAAACGACATTATAGCAGCTTTGGAATAGTTCCATCTGGTGATTCATTCCAAAACCATGATATATTTTCAAACTATAGCTTAGACGTACGTATCTTTCTTTTAGTAGTTATTGTTTAAATACTGCAATTTTTGTTACAGCAAACACTTACGCCAGAAAAAATAGAGGTGTGTGATAGGTTTACCGTTACTAATAAATGTTATTGATGATTAACACATCCACTTTAATCTCGCTATTAACAATAAAAAAGACGTTTGTTTTTCGTGAAAGAACGCTTAAAAAAGCCCCAAATTTATAGCAGAAGTCTTATTATTAAATAACTGCTATTCCAAACTGCTCAACCTTCGGGTTGGTTGAATAGTCACAAAATCTTTTTTCCACAAAACTTATTGTTCCATGACGCAAATAACACAATGACACTGACTTTTAGTTCTATATTATAAATCTAGATAATTTGTGGAATTGATTTTATAATTGCTTAAACATTATACAATGATTTTATTAAATCTTTCCAAATCGGTTTTTTATTTGCAGAAAAAGTTAATCAATTGTTTGAAAGAAAAATATGTTTTTTAATAAAGAACATTTGAAAGTTAAAAGATAATTTAATTCTGATTATATATAAATTTCCTTTTTATTATATCATACAAAAAGTCTACAAGAACAAGAATAAACAACATGGACGCCAAAAGCAAACCCTTGGAAAAATATTCTTTTTTAATAGTTCTTTTATAAACGACGAAGATATATTTATATCTACTACTTTTTTTAACCGAAACATAGCAGGTCACTTTGGAATAGTTCTATCTGGTGGTTTATTCAAAAACCATGATTGGATATATTTCCAAATTATAGCATTGACGTGCATATCTTATCTCTGCCACTGATTATGTACTGCAACTTTTGTTATAGCAAACACTTACGCCAGAAAAAAAGAGGTGTGTAATAAGTTTACCGTTACTAATAACTGTTATTACTGATTAACACATACAGTTAAATCCTGCTATTAGCAATAGAAAAAATAAGTTTGTTTTGCGAGAGAGCGCTTAAAACAGCAGGAGTATTTCTATCATTAATTAATTGCTATTCCAAACTTTTAAACCTTCGTCTTGGTTGAATAGTCACAAAACTTATTGTTCCATACTGCAAGTAACACAATGACACTGTCTTTTAGTTTTATGTTTATAACCTAATCAGAAAGATTCAGCTTTGACAGGTTTTTATTATAAATCCAAATAATTTTATTTCAGTTAAATATATGAATTTGATATCGAAATACTAACTTATGTTGGAAGAAATCGAATCGGAAAACTTATTCACCAGTAACTTTAAACATACAAAAACAGATGACAAAAATGCTGTAGATTAAAAGATATGTATTGTGGATACATATAATTCTACTTTTGGTATCATAAATCGGTTGAAAAATGGGTATTTGGTGGCTAAACATAATATTTTGCATTGTATCCTGCTTAAGAAAAAAGGTGTGTATGATGTTGATAATGTACATATTTATTAAATAATTTTTAAAATTTTTAATATTAAGTGCAAACTGTTTTTACCAATAAATTTTAAATTTATTTTTATATTTCGGATGTGGTAGTTTTTAAAAAGTAATAAGTTTGACAAAATTTGTTGCGTAATATTTTTAGCAAATAGTTGTTTACATTGCTATAATTATAATGAATATAAATTATATTTTTATTGTGCATTAAAATATTGAGTAATGTTGGTCACAAATTTTTAATTATTTTATAATACTTTAGTTATTAAACAAAGTTTAAAATTATGTTCTTACATCTTATATTACATGTAGAAGAGAATAGAAGAGGATTTATATGATCAATGACCTAGGTCTCACTTAAAACCTCTCTTAAAGTAGATTTTTAGATCTCTATTGTAGAATGTTAATAAAAGTATAAACAAATAATAAAAACAAGCATAGTTGGGCTTTATATATTAAACTATGGTACACAAAACAGCCAAACATTTATTATAACTAAGTAAATATAAAATAATTTTGTAATAAATTTAAATGTTGAATATTACCTATTATTGCCTTTGTTTTGTGTTTGTAGGAACAGTTAATTAACTGTTTTAAAGATAAATTTACTACTTTGAAGTAAATACCAAATTAACAATGATGCTTAGCAATGAATTAAGTAAAAATAGTAATACCTAGGTATCAATAGGATAGCAAGCCACTATGAAGTTGCAAAGTTTAAGTTGTACATAAAAAAATTGGAAAAAATACTAGGAAGTTTGTCTAAAACTGAGAATACTTAAATGGAAATGTCAGATAATTATTCAAAAAAGGTTAGTGTACATATTACTGACTTACATATTTTCATGAAGTTGTTTCAATATTTTGTATAAAAATTAAATTATCCTATGGTGTTTCATTAAAACCTTGTATTTTGCTAAAAATGTATTATTACATCTTTATGAATAAATTAATAACATAATTTATTGAAAGGATGGATTTAAAGTTAAATTAAACTAGTTGGGTTTTAAGATACTTAATTTTATTTCATTGCATTAAAGTAGCTAATAATTTTTTGTTTTTTAATTATCAGAGACTTTTGAGTCTTAAATGGAACAAACTGATGATCAATTAGAAGAGTCCGACAAAGTGTAAATGTGTTGAGACATCCTCTACCTGTACCTGAATTATGTAGAACATCTGCCCGAGAACTCCTCTTTTTTAAATAAGTAAATTCCGTTTGGCACAGTACCACTTGAAGTTGTTGAAGGAATGGAGAAAGAACAACTCAAAGTTCCTGCCTTGATTGAAGAGTAATTCCAGGGATACACAGAAAAAGCAGCTAATCCATTCTTTAACCAGGATATCAGTGATGTTGGAGACTTCCTGGTTTAAAAGAAATACAATACATTTTGGAATTGCATGGGTGAGTTTCATTAAATTAAAATATATTTTTTAATTGTATGCTCTAAAAACTGTGGATGTAAAATTTTCAACCTTCCTGTAAAATTTTTAAAATTTATTTAAATTCAGTTTAAAAAGCTATTTATTTTTAAAAATAATAATGAAATTTTTATTTAAAATTTTAAAACTTTTGTGATATATTTGCTAAATCTTAGTTTAGCTGATTACTTTTCTTAAAATATTAAATTTAAGCTGCTGTCTTCTTTTCAGTCCATTGATATAATAATTTTGTTTTGTGAATGATTTAATTTTTAATCAACCTTTACTTATTAAATAGAATGTGTGATAAATTTTTATATTCATGAATTTACAAAATGCGCTCTTTTGCAAAATATTGATTTATTACTTTATGTTTTGTTACTTTCATTTATTTCATTGCATTAAAGTAGCTAATAATTTTGTGTTTTTGATTTATTAGAGACTTCTGGGACTTATATGGGACAAACTGATGATCTATTAGAAGTCCAAGAAATTAAAGGAGAGTATTGTCTGTCGAAGTGTAAATGTGTTGTGACATCATCTACCTGTACCTGAATTTGGTAAAACATGCAGATTATGAACTTTCTTATGGATTAAAAGGAAGTATTGGATTGAAGAAAATTGGAAGAACAGTAGCTTCTAGCCCTCAAATAGCTTTACTCTTCACATATTCTGTTGTATATATTTCATTTATTTGTAATTGTAAAGGTATGCTTTTATTATCATTTTAGTTTTATCAAATGGATAGTCCAGTGATTTTAAAATACTTTTTCAAAAACGCTACTGTACTTCTTTTATTTAATATTAAAATTTTGTAATGTATTGGATTCTTATTTAGTTTTAATAAAAAAATAGATGTTACTATTTTCTGAAATGGCAAAAGATATTTCTTGAAATTTATTATTTTTTAAATGTTTAACATTTCTATTATTTGAGGACTAACCTCGCAGCTTTTTGGTAAACGTTTTATAAAATGGTAAATGTTTAGAGGAGAGAAAACATCTCATATAACATATCATTACTGATTTATTTAGGTACATCTGTTTTAAGCATTTCTTAATTATGAATAAATGTGATACCTAAATACACTAGTGTAGAATTAAAATGGACATTATATATAAATTTATAGCAAAGATCTTTCGAATCTTGTCATCAAGTTAAGACCAAAAAGTGAATAAGATAAAAAGGCATTTTAGTTTTTGATATAATGGCTAGTGTAAGAAATAAAATAAAATTTTAAAAATTGAACAAAACACAAAAACACATCTTTTATAACCAATAGCTAATAGCGCAAGGAACTTCGTTCCTATCAGGTGTCCAATGACATCATACGAATTGTTGCTAATTATGGAATATTGTACAGGAAATCCTACATGAAGCTTTAATAAAAAATATTTGTACAATAATCCATAAAAATTCTCTACATCAATTTCCATTCTGCAAACGTAATGTAAATTAGAAATAAAAAAAATATTTTGTATCTAACTTGCAGTAAGTTTTTTCATACATACATTTCCATAGGGGTAGGCAGAGACCTCTTCCTTTCACTTGCTACGGTTCTTACACACATCTTTTGCTTCCTCTACTTTCATCAGTGCACTCATACATGCTCGTCGGTTGTTGGTACTCTTGACCTGGCCTTTCTTCAAAAAAATGTTGATCTGATCGAGATATGTTCTCCGAGGTCGACCTCTACCGACTTCTGTCCATTCACACTCGCCTCATAAATTTGTGTTAATCTTCCTTCATCCATCCTTTCTACGTGTCCAAACCATCTAAGCATTCCTTTATCTATCTTTGTAACCACATCTTCTTTTACACCACAGCGTTCTCTTATCTCACTATTCTTTACTTTATCCAACCGAGTCACTCCGGCTATACTTCTCAGACTACTCATCTTCGCAGCATTAATCCTATTTTCATGCTTCTTTTGCCAACCCAACATTCACTACCATACATAAGTGTAGAATCTTAAAATTTAATCTTATTTAACTTTTTTTGTATGTTTATATTAATTAATAAATTAAAAATAATTAACAAACTTATATTAAAATTAATAAAATAAATACTAAAAATATAATTTTTTAAAAAAAAAGATATAATTTTAATGATGAATTTAAATTTGTCAACAAAAAAAAAAATGAAAATCCTCTCTCACTAATTTTAAGACAAAAAAATTTTGACAAAACGGATTTTTTTTTTTTTTTTGAAATTTCGCATTTTTTTTTTAAATACAGTTTTATTTTTTTATAAACATATTAATTATAACACACCTCTATGCACAGCCAGACGTGCCTTTTTTGACACTTTCTGGCTATTCATAAAGCTATGCAGTGGTGCCCCATTGATTTGTCTTCCTACCAACACCCTTCGCTCAATGTTACTGTTTTTTCATTGTCATTTTATTGGTGTTGATCATATGTATTTTGTTATATTTTTGTAGTGCGTAAATAAATATATTTTAAATAAATAGGTATTTTTATTACTCTTCCGGATCCTTCATAAATGATCTCTAGCAAAATTGGTAAAAAAATAAAAGAAAGGTGTAAAAGTGATTACTAAAAGACTCTTGTTGTTATAATGACAAGTCGGTAAATGTGCAATAGAGTTAATTAATTAATTTTTATTTTGTCTGACAAAGTTATGTGGTCAATTTTTTCCCATTTATATAAATAAAGAAATTTTTGAGCATAGAGTAAAAAAATTTAAATGTTAAGAATTTGTAACAAAATTTGAAGTTTCTGTAAATTCCAAAAGATGGCCATAGTTATAAGTTTTTGTTTTTCAAGTAACTGTATTCTATAAAAGTAAGTATTCGAAAAGGTGGGAAAGAAATGGGCGGGAGGGCCTTAACAAACAACACACATCACTTAACTCACTGTCTTAAATCCTGAAGAGAGGGGTGAAAAGTCCCCCGTATTTTGTTTTATTCTTTAATATATAACAAAAATATAAGATAGTTTTGTTAATTTGTTTAAAAACATAACAAAAATATACGACAGATTTCTACTTTTAAAAATAGATAGTTTGGCTATTGTCCAATAGATGGCGCTATTAGGTTGTTTTCTAAAACTTAATTCATACAAAAATAATTAAAATTTAAGAAATAACAAAAATATACCCAAGTTTGATTGATACTTTTAAAAGCATAACTTTAGCTATTACTTTATAGATGGCGCCACTACTTTTACACAAAGTATTTTTGCGCATTGTTTGTTGCATAAATACAGAGATTTAAAATTATTTATTTTAATAATAATAGTAACTTTGGCTATCGTCTTAGTTTGTTTTCCAATATAACTTTAGCTATTATTTCATAGATGGCGCCACCACTTTTACACAATTAGTATTTTTGCGCATTTTGTGGTGCATAAATACTATTACTGTAACTAGCATTGAAAAATGTGTTAAAAAAAAATAAATAAAAAAGCAAACTTATTTCCAAATTTTTATTAAAATTTTATGTTTACAATATAACAAACAACCATACATAATAAAATAAGAACAGTTTAGATCAACCAATTAGAATAAATTATATCATTATTGTGCATATTTAAAAAAATCCTTAACACATAATGAAATCACATTTTGCAACGAAAAAATTTTCATTCTTACGTTGAACTCCCTACGAGTAACAGTTATACTGGGTAATATTCTTTGGGAGTTCCAATTAGACGTTTTAGAGAAACGACATAATTAAAATTTGAAAATTTGAGGTGAAAGGTTTCGGATATGCCGAATTGATCTAAAATTCCGGTCATACCAAAGGTTGACTATAACTTGCTTATTTTAAATAAAAACACCCTGTATATTAATACGTATTCCGATAAAGCTACTCTATAGGGTTTTGCTACCTTACACTGAGTGTTTTACGAGATATGACCATTTTTATTACGAAAAAGTGTCCGATTTGATTTATTCTTTTTTGCATATTGTTTTTCTAGTATTGTGTAGTACTAAACTTGGTCATTTTGGTATTAAAATTATTATTGTACAGGGTGATTCAAACGCCGACAAACTGTGAGGTTCTGATTAAGGGAGAAAGAGTAGAACAAGTAAATGAGTTTGTATACTTGGGTTCAAAGTTTACGAGGGATGAAAAGTATGACAGTGACATTAAGCGAAGGGTCTTGGCAGGAAAACACATAAATGGGGCACTGCATAGCTTTATGAACAGCCAGAAAGTTTTAAAAAGGCACGTCTGGCTGTGCATAGAGGGTTAGTTCCTACACTTATGTATGGTAGTGAATGTTGGGTTGGCAAAAGAAGCATGAAAATAGGATTAATGCTGCGGAGATCAGTAGTCTAGAAAGTATTGCCGGAGTGACTCGGTTGGATAAAGTGAAGAATAGTGAGATAAGGGAACGCTGTGGTGTAAAAGAAGATTTGGTTACAAAGATAGATAAAGAAATGCTAATGCTTAAATGGTTTGGACACGTAGAAAGGATGGATGAAGGACGATTAACGAAATAAATTTATAAAGAGATTGTGAATGGAAAAGTAGGAAGAGGTCGACTTCGGCGAACATATCTCGATCAGATCAACATTGTTTTGAAGAAAGGCCAGGTCAAGAGTACCAACAACGGACTATTATGTATGAGAGAACTGATGAAAGTAAAAGAAGCAAAAGATGTGTGTAAGAACCGTAGCAAGTAAAAGGAAGTGGTCTCTGCCCGACTTTTTTAAACGGATCATCCTGTATTTTATAACGTTATTAGACAAAACCTTTACTGCTCTTAAGTTTCGTTAACAGCTCCCTATATCTAAATTAAACCGGTATTGAGATATTTAGCTTTTAAATGATGAATTTTGAGTTAGTATATTATTTGCGGTTATTTAAAAAAAAACACATTAAAACATATTTAATTAAAATTTAATAAATTAAAAGCTCAAAGAAAATACTCAAAAACGTCTCCCTGTTAATGCTGTCAACTGTCAATTAAAATTTTAGTAATATTTTTGTTTTCCATGGCACTCTACAATGAAATAATACAAATTCATAATCCATAGGTTAAAAGTTAAATATCGATTAAGGTATAGAAAGTTGGTAAAGAAACTTTAAGAGCAGTAAAAGTTCTGTTCACAGGATGATTCATTTAAGAAAGTTGAGAAATCTTTAAATATGCGTTTTAAATCACCCTGTACAATAATAATAATTTTATTAACAAAATGACCAATTTAGTAAAAATACACAATACTAGAAAAACATAATGCAAAAAATATATGTTTCAATTTACATTGATTATAATGATGCATGGTGTCAAATCGGACACTTTTTCGTGATAAAAATGGTCATAACTCATAAAAAAAAACTCAGTGAAAGGTAGCAAAACCCTATATTGGGAGAATTCCCAAGAGTAGCTTTATTGAAATACGTAATAATATACAGGGTGTTTTATTTAAAATAAGTTATTGTCAACTTCCGGTATAACCGGAAGTAGTTGGAGGCTCTAAATATTTTAGATCAATTCGGCATATCCGAAAACCTTTCACTTCAAATTTTCAGATTTTAATCATGCCAAGTTTCTCTATAACGTCTAATTGAAACTTCCAAAATATCACCCTGTATAACACTCACATTTTTAAATGGGAAGTAGGGGCTTGTGATACATTTTAAAGTTCACAAGCCTCTATTTTCCATTTACAAATTTGGGGGTTATAATTCATTCAAAGTAGGTTTAATGTAGAGATGACATTTTTTCGTTTCTAGATGTTATTTCATAATGCAAAATTGACGTGCTTCGGGATTTTTTATAAATAATAAATTTATTCCACGTGTCTATTTTACACTAAATATTTTGTACCACAGATTAGTTAACAGGTTTAAATTTTTCAAAGATATTGAAATAGTGAAATATGGTAGTGTCTAGTGATAAAAATTAACAATTTTTGAAGTGAAAACTTCTTTAGCGGCGTTGTACACTTTTTTTGTAATGGGTAAAAAATGTTTAACTCGCGTCAGGACACGTGACCTGATCGAAAATTCGTAAGACGGATGGAGAGTAGACAGCTGGCGTGGCGTAGGAGAGGGAGTATCCCCCTCTCTTTCTACGGCGCGGCGAAAATGTATGCCTGCGCCGGCTGTTTTTCACTTCTGCCGGCACTCCCAGAGTGCAACTCGTCGTTTTTTTTTTCTTATGGCACGCTGTAAACTTAGTATTTGTTACGCTAAATACGTTCAATATTTAATAGTTTCTATGAAAATCATTTAAAGTTATCACTTGTGTCGGGCGTCCCGAGACGCACACTTTTTTTTTTTAAATATAATGATAATGCAGCAACTTGGGTAAATTTGATATATATTTAATACAACAACACAAAACCCGATGCACAAACGTTAACAAATTGTTATTTTATGGGAGTATCTAGAAATTGTAAAAAATTTAAAGTTATACTTTTCACTTGAAAATGATGTCATTTTCAATAAGAATCTACTTTCGTTTCGAAAAGAAAAGTTTTTTTAGTAATGTAATACACAAAATTAAAAGTAGTTGCATTGGATTTTGTTTTGTAATTACTTTATGTCAAATTGGTCAATTTTTGTTAGTACCTAACTCGTTTTTTGTCTAATAAATGAATTTTAATAAAGTTGGACGACACTTTGTACCAACGTATTCAAAGTATCTGTTATCTTAATCTGAGTTACTAAAAGCTAATAACAATATATTTTTTATCCAAGACAATTGTCGTTTGCAACATTATAGATTTTTATTTTTGAGTAACATCTTTTTACTGAAAGTAAATGTAGTTTAAAAAAAATGCATAATGTAGCAACTAGAACAATTGCTCTTAGATGCACAATTTAACAATACATTTTATTTCCCTACGGGAAAAAGGCGAGACCATATGTATGTATGTAAAGTCCGTGGCTAGTAAGAAAAACCACGGCCGTCACCGTTAAAAAAGAACACATTTATTTTCTTTCCTCTTATTCTCTTGCCAACTTGGTAAGTAGGTATAGTAGCAGTAGTGTAAGAGATGCTTATTTCCTTCAATGAAAGAAAAGGAAATAATTGTGTTCTCTCTCTCAACAATATTTTACAAAATTTGATGCCAATTCTTTGTTCACAAGAATTTTCTGTTTTAAAGATCGCCGACTACAAATTTTTTTTAAACGCAAAAATGCCGTAATTCATATTCTAATAAGCCAAATGTCTTGAAATTTATGTCAGTTATTCACAACAGGGTTGCCAGGTTGGTTAAACAAAAATCCCCCAATCGACATGGAAAAACCCCCAAATTCGTCCTTTCTTTCAACGAAAATCCCCAAAGTCTACAAACCCTTAAAATTAATATTTTTTTATAAATGACGGTAGATGTTATGTAAAATTTGCTATTATTTAGTTGATAATAACTGTGCTCTTTGTTGGAATAGTTTCACAATCAGAAATCAGAAATGTTCCAACATTAAATTGTTCTCCCAAAAAATACCCCAGATAAAAGTATCCCCCAAAAAATACCCAAACTGCTCAAAAACTCACCAGGTTTGGGGGAAAATTCCCCAACATGGCAACCTTGCTGTCAGCTGTTACGACTAGACATACGCATCAGCACCATCTATAATAGTACAAGTCAAATTTTTTTACAAACTTTTATTGAATACAAGTATAGTCTATGGAGAGTAGTGCAATTAAAAAAAAATACACAATTAAAATTTTATCCCTAAAAATACCCCCAAAAAATTCTTCTCCCTAAAAAACTCCCTGTATAGAATTTTTATAAAGTCATTATTGGTCAATAATGTTATAATTAAAAAATTGATTTATATATTATACTGTATTATGTTTATAAAACGCATCAATTTAAGTCATTTAGTAAAGAGATAATTTTTAAAGTGAAAATTTCAAAGAAGCCTGCAATGTAGGCAAAACGTTTTACTTTGCTGATTTTTATGTGCACACTTTTGACTTTTTTATTGATATTAAAACAAACAAGAATAAAATGACTAGCAGAGGTTTTTATGTCTTCACTTACTGCAATATTTAAGTGCAGTTATTGATGTTCAATACCAAAAATGTACATTTAAACAAATAAAAACGTTTAACCTATGGCAAACTGTTAAAAGGTATAATTTTCTATACAAAGTGTTATAAATGGTTAATACAATCTCATATAAAAATATTAAAAACCACTTTAAAAATGTATCTGACAGTATTTGATTCTGAAACAGAACGGTTTATCTACCTAGCAGGTCATATGTTTGATTGTACTTTAGCTCTGGCTCTATGATAAGTTACAGGAAAATTTGTAGATGTAATCATAGAATAAAACAAAACAAAAAATATTTAACAATATAAACAGTAAATAAAATCAATATTTATTTAAAAGGGCAATTTGAGATTGTATCAAATTTTTAATTGTTTAATCTATCGTTTTTTTTTGTCCAAGTATGGAGCAAACAGAAGCATAGTTTACAAATAAAAAATTCAAATACATAATATATGTATTATACAATACTAGATATTAAGCCATTTTTAAAAGTTTCTTTTTGTGTTGTTGTTTATCTTCTATAACTCTTTTTAAGTTGTAAGTTTTAAGTTTTAAGTTTTAAGTTTTAAGTTTTAAGTTTTAAGTTTTAAGTTTTAAGTTTTAAGTTTTAAGTTTTAAGTTTTAAGTTTTAAGTTTTAAGTTTTAAGTTTTAAGTTTTAAGTTTTAAGTTTTAAGTTTTAAGTTTTAAGTTTTAAGTTTTAAGTTTTAAGTTTTAAGTTTTAAGTTTTAAGTTTTAAGTTTTAAGTTTTAAGTTTTAAGTTTTAAGTTTTAAGTTTTAAGTTTTAAGTTTTAAGTTTTAAGTTTTAAGTTTTAAGTTTTAAGTTTTAAGTTTTAAGTTTTAAGTTTTAAGTTTTAAGTTTTAAGTTTTAAGTTTTAAGTTTTAAGTTTTAAGTTTTAAGTTTTAAGTTTTAAGTTTTAAGTTTTAAGTTTTAAGTTTTAAGTTTTAAGTTTTAAGTTTTAAGTTTTAAGTTTTAAGTTTTAAGTTTTAAGTTTTAAGTTTTAAGTTTTAAGTTTTAAGTTTTAAGTTTTAAGTTTTAAGTTTTAAGTTTTAAGTTTTAAGTTTTAAGTTTTAAGTTTTAAGTTTTAAGTTTTAAGTTTTAAGTTTTAAGTTTTAAGTTTTAAGTTTTAAGTTTTAAGTTTTAAGTTTTAAGTTTTAAGTTTTAAGTTTTAAGTTTTAAGTTTTAAGTTTTAAGTTTTAAGTTTTAAGTTTTAAGTTTTAAGTTTTAAGTTTTAAGTTTTAAGTTTTAAGTTTTAAGTTTTAAGTTTTAAGTTTTAAGTTTTAAGTTTTAAGTTTTAAGTTTTAAGTTTTAAGTTTTAAGTTTTAAGTTTTAAGTTTTAAGTTTTAAGTTTTAAGTTTTAAGTTAAGTTTCTTTTTGTGTTGTTGTTCATCTTCTATAACTCTTCAATCGTTTGGTAGATTGTACGGCTTGCAATATTGTTTGTTCGGTCTAAAAGAAAAAGTAGTATTAAAAAAAATCTAATGCTAAAAAATCACTATCCATTTTCATAATTACTGATATTATTGATGATACGTATCAAGATTGAATAATACTTTGTTTGGTTCACTTTAAAAGTGATATTTTTAAATATGAAAATGGATTCTAAAGATAGGAATCGATAACATCGCGTCCGACGAGATCAAAATCCTGAGAGGCGTTCGTCAAGGATTCATTTTATCACCACTGTTATTCAATTTGTATTCCGACAGGATATTTCAAGAGGCGTTGGATGAATGTGACGAGGGGATATCTGTCAATGGGATTAATATCAACAATCTGAGGTATGCGGATGACACGGTTCTTGTTGCCGACTCCCTAGAAGGACTGCAGAAACTGGTAAGCCGCGTGATGGCTGCAAGCTCAGAGGCCGGACTTAGCCTGAACGTGAGAAAGACAAAGTGGCTAGCAGTTAGCAAATCAAATAACGTGGATGGACACCTGCCAATTAACGGTCAACGAATTGAGCGAGTAGAAACTTTTAAATATCTTGGGTGTCAACTAAAGGAGAAGTGGAACGGCATGCAGGAGATTCGTGCCAGAATAGAACAAGCTCGTGCTTCGTTCCTGAAGATGCGTAAGGTACTTTGAAGCAGAAATTTAAGCTTGCCTCTGCGCGTCCGAGTGCTTCGCTGTTACATGTTCAGCATACTGTTTTATGGAATGGAAGCTTGGACTTTGACAGATGCGATGTGCAAAAAATTGGAGGCCTTTGAAATGTGGACGTACAGAAGGCTATTAAGAATCTCCTGGGTAAAAAGAGTGCGTAACACCGAGGTACTTCTACGCCTCGACAAGCAGCTGGAAGTTCTGTTTACACTAAAAAAGCACAAACTGGAGTATTTTGGTCACATCTTAAGAATTGACAAGTATCGACTTTTAAAGCTTATTATAGAAGGGAAGATCGAAGGACGAAGAGGCCCGGGTAAAAGAAGGATATCCTGGCTAAAAAATTTAAGACAATGGTATGGACTACCACATTGTTCCGCCGAGGGATAGCGCTGATGATTGCCAACGTCCGAGGAGGACAGGGCACCTAAAGAAGAAGAAGAAAGATAGGATACGTAGGGTGTTGTTAAGAGTACATATATTAATCGTTTGGGCAGTTTTTAAAACAGATATGGCAAATAATTACAACTAGAGTTACAAACACTAGAACGAAAATACTTTCACGCCGAACCTCGTGTTTAATTGAGAAATTTAAAATAACTTTCGAAAAAAAAAAATATATCGCATATAAAAATAAATAGTTTATGAAAGTGTCATACATAAAAATGATTGATGCAAAAATAGTGATTTTTCATAAATATAAATTTACTTACGCGAAACAACAGCTTTGGCATTTGGGTTCAATTTTTCATTCTGTTGTCTCCCCTATACCCTCCGCAAATCTCCTGCAGTATCACGGCGCCGGCGTTTGTTTGCAAATCAGATTTTTGATATTATTTAAAGAATGTTTCTAATTGAGTCGCTAAGAAAACTCCCTCTTTGGGAACCAGGACTTGAAGCAAGTTGCGTGTTTCTCTAGGATATCGTAGATGAATTCACACTAATTCTGGAAAAAGAAAAAAGAAATAATACCAATTACGCTTTAAAAAAATCAAAATGCTCGCGCTGTATAACAAAATATAAAAATAAAAAAAACTTTTGAAACAACAGACTTCCATGCCAACTGGTGACAAAAATGTGAACTTTATGGTAGGATTTGTTAAAATGTAATGTAATTTAATAAAATGTAATTTAGTGTTTTGTAATTATTAATAAAATAAATTTAAATTATTTTCATATTATCATTCCAAAAGAAAATTCTGGAAATAAAATTAAATTAAACCTAGGTTTAGTTGTGAGTAATAAACGAATTATCAATACACAAACGTAAATATTAGTAGTTAGTTTAAAGCCAAAAAACAAATGTAGATACTCAGTCTAAGACCTTAAAAAAATGTTCTTAATTCTAAGCAATTTTAAGCAAAACAAAACTAAAAAATCTAAAGGCTAAAAATTTTGTGGTCAAAAGGACATACCGTCACGGTACAAAGGGGCAATGTATTCTAGTACCAGTATAACCAGTACCAGTTATAAATGAAATAAATATTAACGTTTATAATTAACATTTATATTATTGGATATTAAATTATTTACTAACCATATTGAGATCAAGAACATTCTAATGCAATAGGTTACGACGTTCATTCCCAAGAAGAAAAGGTTTGAAAAAAATGGCTTCGTTAATTCTGTTGACAAAACTAAAAAAAAAAAGTTTTTAGTGTATAGCAAAAAAATTAATCTCTTATTACTCGTACAATTTTAAATTATATTTTTTTTTCAACTAATTTTCGTGTATTTTTACAAACTCAACATTAAAAAATTGTGAGAGCAGGACGATATTTCATAAATTCAACAAAAAAAAAGAAACGATTTTATACGACTATGAGTCTTGTTTAGGTTAGAAAATCATTATGTTTAATGTTTTTCAAAACACTTCCTTTAAATTATTAACACATATTTTAAATATTTATTACAAGCAAAAATATAAAAAACAAATCATTACCTGTGCTAAGTTTTATCGAGTAGGTACCTTTGAGAATCTAAGGCTTCTGGTGTATCTTTTGATATTATTGGATATCTAAATTTTTGCGTTCTTGGGGAACTCCTGAGATCTTCGCTCTTTTTAGAAATCTTCGTGTATCCTTGGATGTTTTGGTTAATATTAGTCGAAGTTAAATAGTAAGAGAGAGTCGAAACTAAATATATACGAAGTCTGATAATAAAGTTCTGGAACTGGTGCGATAAAGCTCCTTTATTTTTTAAAACAGGACAATCTAACTACACTTTCCTTTAATATAAAAATACTCTTTCTGTCTATCTACACACTGCTGCATGCGTTTCTCCCTTTGATAATAACAGAGGAGAAAGTCTTCAGACGTTAAGCTATTTAGTAACCGCATTGTTTTTACCTTAACTTCTAATGACTGAAAAAGTGGCCCTCATTTTATTTCCTTATTTTTGTATACAGGAAGAAGTCACTGGAAGCCAAATAGAGAAAGGCCAAAAACTGCTTCACAGATAAGGCACTGGGAGCGGGTGTATTTATTATCTTTTTTTTTTCTATCCGGTGTTTTCCCATGTACTGCGACCTATTGTAACCCCGTATATAAATGGGCACTCGAAAAATTCCAGGATGTCGACCATGGGGGCATCGCTAAGCACGACAGGTTTTAGCTTTGGTTTTCCAAAGTGCCTTTGTCTGCAAATCGATAGTTCTTCGCAGTAGCACAGGAGTCTCATCCTCCTCTTCACAGTTCCTACAAAGCAGGCTTTCTGCAAGACTGTAAGGATTATTGCATACTGTTTTTCAACGTTAAATCCTATATCTAACCTATCTGTATCATTACTAGCAAAATGTAACCCTAAATAAAACTGTTTTTCTAAAGTTACAAAAGTTGGGTGCCAATTTTGTGCAACTGTAAACAAGTTTAATAATGCCCCAAATGTTGGACGACAATTTTGTGTTACGTTAAAGTTTCCTTTTTAAAGCCAATTGTGTGTAACGTTACTTTTATAAAACTAAATTATTCCAACTCAAGAGCTGCTAATTGTGTAGCAAAAAGTTTTTCTAAAATACCCGTTAAACTAAATTATTTTATCAAATTAAATTTTACCAAAAATTTGTAACGAAATAATTAATTAATGATTTAATAAAGGTATAAGAATTTTAAATAATTTTAACTAACTGCTTGAATACAATGACATTGAACAGTTATGGGGGAAAACATCTGAAGTGATGAAAAAATACAGCGGCAGAGGTTTTCGGAAGAAGTAAGAGAAGGAGGACAAAAACATGGTATAACGAGAAATGCCGACAACAACTGGAAAAAAGACAATCGGTGAGAAATAGATGGATCCAATAACAAACGAATGAAAGTAGGGGAGAAAAGAAATATTGCCAAATAGAAACAAGAAGAGTAATAAGAACAAAGATAAGAATGCACGAGCAGGAAAAATATGAAACTGTGGAAAGAGATCGACCTAAGTCAGGATCAAGGGAATTTTACAGAGCCATCTCCTCGGAGAAAAAAAATATAGGGCCAAATCCATACAAATGCTAAGTAATAACCAGGGCCAGTTGCTGGTCGGCGATGAGGAACTGATCGAAGAGTGGAGAAAATATTTTAGTGAGCTTCTAAACACAACTCATGCACAAGGAAGACACATATATGACATATATTTCCCGGTCAATAAACCTTTCTTCAAAAAAACTCATAAAGCAGCAGGGACGGATGAAATACCAGCGAAATTAATAAAATATGGGGGAGAGACTCTGCAACGCCAGCTGCACAAATTAATAACACGTATATGGAAAAATGAGGAGATACCAACAAGATGGAAGAAAAAGATCATTGTGCCCATTCATAAGAAAGGGAATAAAATGAAATGCTCCAATTATCTCCATAACAAACACCGCATACAAAATCCTATCTAACATACTGCTAAGCAGTAAAACGTCCTAGGAGATTATCAAGCCGGATTTAGAACACACAGATCTACAATACACCAGCTATTCACACTAAAACAGCTCCTGGAGAAAGGATGGGAATATAACAGAACCATACCCAACCTTTTCATAGTCTTCCAACAAGCTTATGACAGCATAGAAAGGAACTAAGTATGGAATTCGCCCTATCACCTGTGCTTTTTAATCTTGTCCTAGAGAAAGCAATGAGAGAAGCCGGAGTAAAAACAGAGTTTCTCACAGCACAAGGACCTAAACTGCTGCTGGCATACGCAGACGATATTGACGTTGTAGGAAGATCCACAATCTCCGTAAAGGAAACCGAACACAAAGGCGAGATAGATTAGGCCAAAACATCACATTCGGCACCCTCGAAAGAGTGAAACGCTTCAAGTACCTGGGAGCAATAATCACCGCAGATAAAGATATCACGGAAGAAATAAAGAGCAGGATACAAGCGACAAGCCAATGTATGTTCGCACCGGATAATCTGATGAAATCGAAGAGTCTTACAAGAACATTAAAAGTAAAAATCAACAAAACCATTGTCCGACCCATACTAAGTATGGGTCTGAGATGTGGAACATAACAAAAGAGAACTAAAAAAAACAATTTACTGTGAGTTTGTTCCTTTTCCCTATTTTGTACATGCGTATTTCCTACTTATGTTTCTTATTACAATGTCACCTTTTTATTTTCATTTAATTTTTCGATCCCATGTTTTCTGTATATTCTTTCTTGGTTGCCCGCTTCCAAATATGTTTTTATCTTTTTGACCAACCAAAACAGTAACATTTTTTAAAATTGACTTAAACTATAATTACAACTAGTTTATTTACAATTCTATAACTAATAAGTTTTTTAAATGCATTTTATATGTTTATTTTTATTTGCATGATTTTATTGGTTTAAAATTTTAATTTTTTTATATGTCTACCAGACTGTTAATTTAAAAATGAAATGTGATACAACTATCCTAACCGGGTATTCGATGATTGAAAATTGATGCTGTGAGACATTTTTCCGAATAATAGATACATACAGAGGGATTAAAAAATTAAGTAATAAAATAAACATTAACGGATGTAATATTATTTCAGCAGAAACTGCCATTTATTGAGTATTCAATATTACATATTATTAAAAATATGATAAAATTGTGTATAAACATATAATTTGTGCTTACAAAAATGTACCTTAAAAGCGATTGAATGCCAAAAACAAGCTTTAACAAATAATTTTAACAAATCATCAATGTGTAATAAGTCATGTTTTGTCTTTATGAAAATTTCTTTTATTTTACATAATTCTGGTATAAATATTATAAGACGGATTTTTCTTTCACAACAAACTTTGTTTATTAACAATTACGTATTGATAATATGCAGCTTATGAAATCACACACAAAACTCACTCCTTAATTTTCATTACTTGAACCATGTAGGGATACAAGGATTTTTGGACGAGCTTGTCAATCTTACATAAAATTTGCTAAGCTTTCAACAATACGGGTCACTTTTTTCCTAAGCAGTTGCAGTTATCATTGACCCTTTATTAATAATCTAAAACAAATGATTTTAAGTGTCCACCTAGGTCACCGGACTTAAACTCCAACACAGAATTTTTCGTGGAAAAAAAAGAAAACAACCCTAAAGAAAGGAATAGAAAAAGAACATGACACTAAAGAGAAAAAACTAAATAAAAGTCATTTAACTAAATCAAAATGTTGTAAATCTCGATCATTCTGATAAATTAAGATTTTCATCTTGTGTCTATGGATCGATTTCACAAGAGGAAATTTTCTTTTTAGTTTTATTGAAAAATGTCATTCTTGATAAAAAGGTTTCCTTGCTGTAAGAATTTGGAAAATTAAAATAAAATTAACGTTTAACTTTATCTACTCCATCAGTTTGCTGGAAAATGATAATGTTAATTTTTTTATCCGGTAACTGTAATGTTAACATCTTGATAATTTCATTAAATAAATGCTTTTAATAGGAGGCATAATGCTTTAATAGCAAATGTATAATATTTGGCTCCAATTTAATTAGGTTTAATTTTAAATCTCCTCGGTCAGTGATTTCCAACCTGTTACTTTTGTGTAAGAAGACTTGCAACGCGCTGCAACCCACGAGGTATGAAGATAAAAAAGCTATCAAAAACTTTCTCGAGCTAAGCCAGGATCAGTAAAAGGTGTCTCTCTAAAGCCAAAGTTGCTGGCCTCCGTTTCTAAACTGTGCCTTAAGGTCTTTGTTGGTGTGCTTTTCCGATCATTTCTTCTTGTGATATGACACCAGTTTCTTTAATACCACCGTATAGATTAATAATTCATCGTGGTATTTCCATGTTTAAAATATCCTCAAACCTGGTTTCAAAGTATGTGTGGAAGACACTCTCGTGGACCCCCATTTACATCTTAGGCATCCTATTTTTTGTTTTCGCTGCCATGGACCACTTGCAGTTCAGAGTCGATGGCTAGTGGTAGATGTAGACCCCCCACTTTGGGAATCATCGGACTATATAAAGAACGAAAACAACGGGTAGAAAAGTAAATACAAAAGTGATTACTTTTAAAAAAATATAACAAATAATTCCATCATACAGCACTACAGAGCATTAAATCATGAGTGTCATTGGTTTTCATTGTTACAACTAATTAATTTTTCCTATAAAATCCTCCCTTTTTTTCTATTACACCTTTAATCATTATCTTTATTGCTCTTCCCTCTTGTATTTCCAATTCTTCGCAATTTTATGCTTTTCCCATACTTTTTGTCTCTTCTGTTGTGGTAAATGTTACATTATTTTATCACTATAATACTTATTAGGAGTGAATTTGCCGTTAAAGTACGCAATTTTAATTTTGTACTACTTACTTCTCGCATGCATTCCGAGTTTCTTTTTTTCCCTAAAATAAAAAAACCACTCTTTGGGTATTATAAGTAAAAAAAATATGTGGTAATTAAAAAAAAGTTAATTTTTTTGTGCATCTAAAAAAAATGGCATTATAATTGTAGCTATATAGCTATATGGTAGCTATATATTAAAATAAAATCAAATGTTTAGTATCTATTAAATATATCATTTCTGTTAGTTTCAAGTATCACATTTCTCATTATTGGAATGTTCAAAATGTTATTTTAAATACTATTTTACGATAAGACGATAATACTATTTTGATTTTGGTATATTTATAGACATATTAATATTATTCTGTATGTAACAACACTTACATAATATTTAAAATATTTATATATTTATTTAAATTTATTGCATTTTTGTTTGTAAATAAGCGATGATTCTTTTTATTGTCAATCTTCTTTTTCACTGTGACTGGAACCAAAAATATTCTACTAAAGCATATTTTGTTATCCAATCGTCGAATTTCAAGTTGACGTTCATGGGATACCTTACATGTAGAGTAAATTTAATAAACAACGAATTAAAATTATCATATTTAATTATATACCAATATCAAAATAACTTTATTATACAGAGTGGCCCATTATAAACAGTTACCCGAATGTTTTACAGTATTCAAAATATTTTTAATTATAAAAACATTTTTGCATTCACTTTTACCAACCAACAACTTAAACAGCTCTATCTTAAATACAAACTTTCCGATCGACTGTTTTCAGTGTCCATTCTGTATAAATTGTGTTAAAAAAATGTTCGATTATGCATTAAAATTTTGGGCTAATTTTGTTTTTAAACGAATTAATAAACAAAGTTCGTTTTTTGTCCTTAAATATACGGAAATTATTTGTTTATAGATCTCACTGTTCTTATCAATGTACAACAATATATTAATTAACAGTCTATAAAAGCTCGTTCCAAATATTGGAACCATCAGTTTGGATATATCTCGACTTTTTCAGACAACATTTTAAACCTTATTTATATATATAAATGTATAATAATTAATTTCAAAAAACAATATATTAAAAACAATTCGGCTATTTTTTCAGTTTTTTCGGACTGCCCAGAGGGGACTCCTGAAAAAAATAAAGATAAAATTAACAATTACCTGCAGAGAACGTGTTAAAAAAGTAGCGAAATTCGTGTGTTAAAAAAAATATAGACAATAATGGTATTAAAAAAATTGTATTTGTTGTTAAATACAAATATTTTACTAAATAAAAACAAAAATCATGGTTGAATTTGAAAGATATTTTATTAACTAACCAGATCCAACTCGTCTAATGATTCTAATTTTGCGATTGGAGCTGGCTTTTCCTCTATTTCTTTTTCTTTTGATAATAAGCATTCCGCCCAGGAAGGCTCAGGTCCTTTGTCAAAATCAAAAGCTTTATTAAATGATGCAAACCTAAAAAATATATATTATACTTTTACCATAAATATTACAACTTTACATTATTAAATATTGGAACGAAAAATTACTGTATAAGTAAAAAGGTCCAATGGATCAATTTGCTTTACGGGACACCTCCATAAAACATGTTATTCAGAAATTACAGGGTAAGTAACTTCCAATTTTTATTTTTAAAAGATCAAATCTTTTCAGACTTTTTTTATTTTGTTAATTTAAAAAAATGCGACAAAAAAATCAATTTAAGCTACGCTTCCGTATTTGCCCACCAAAATTAAAAATCTTCCCAATGGGAAACTAAGGAATTAATAAAAATGTATGGTTTTCCCTGAAAACACTTCCTTTCAAAGTTATAGTCACTTCGAAAACCCACGTTAACTTTTTTTTATTATTAAATAGATGTTTCGAACCCAAACAAGTGTATTCTTCTCTATAGCTTAGTGGTAAAGGTATCTGATCTTCGACAGTGGTACCTAAGGTCCTGAAGACCGTAAATCAGAGCATCTCCACTCTTTCTGCACTAGTATGAATTTCTTCCAGCTGAGTAAGATAACTACAGAATTATTACCGCAAGCAGATGTGACATCCCATTCATAAATCTCTTTTTGTGTTGTCACAATGATCCATAAAAATGACCATTAGTCCAACAAAGAATACCAATCGGACCACTATGTCTACGTGCAAAACTTCATTGACACTGGCAACGCTGCGTAGTTGTTTGCTCGACTCCAACTAGTGGCGTGCTATGCTCGAGGTCTCAAAATAGGGATTAGGAAATATATCTTTTCTTCATTTAGAGTTGAAGTGCAAAAAACGAACATACTGAATTCGGAATTACGATTACAACACGGTATAAAATTATTCAGTAGATAACGTGCTAATTTATTTTCCAAAATTTCAACAATAAAATAATCACATTTGTACGTTTCAGAAAATATTATTAAATCCTTCCAATATTGATACAGGTATTGAAATATACTGTTACAAAAGATTTATTATTAAGTGAGAGTCTTCTTAAAAAATAACTGAAAATTGTTCAAGAAAGTTGATTTGTTTCTTAAAAAGATATGATATTAAAACTCCAACTGTGGGCTACACATTTTTCGATCCATTTCAAAAGGATACAGAAGAGAATAGATAGATATTCACCCACAAATCATAATCAATTATTGGAACAAAACGTGTTTCGAAAAATTTTTTTGTGTATATTTCGTGCAGAAAATTTTCAGTTATTTTAATCAGAGCGCTTTCGATTATAATTTACTTTTGGACCACCAAAAATATACTATTCATTTTTTATTAATTCTTATACATGTATGTGATTCACCGCTTACTTACCTATGAAGAACTTGGGAATGATGGTTTTTTGATATTGGCTTTGGTTCACTAACTGATCTTTGAAATGTGTATCTAGTTCTATTGGGATCTATCGCTACATTTTCGTATTCAGGCATCTGAAAAATAATAATATTTTGTCAATAACTCACATTATTAATTTATCTTAATATAAAAACAAGTGTAAAGCACTCATATTACAGTAATTATCTGAAAAGAAAGATAAAGATTTCCTGCAGAGAACAATCTTGAGAACAACCTCACACAGGTTAAATACTGACAAATGGATTGGAAGAAGAAGTCCTATCTAGAGGGCACCCAGAACACCGCACTTACCGTCCATAGATTTTGTATGGGGTTATTTTTAAGTTGGTTGTTTACACAATTTAACATGCGTCATTTCAAGACCTGCATTGGAGTTGATAAATCTTTGGGTAAATAAAGATGGGGTCACTCTTAGGTTATTTCCAACTTTAAAAGTAGTTTTTGACATTTTGTTTTATCCAGGAACACTTTCCCCCAGTTAATTTTAAAATTGACATCCTGCTTAGAATGTATCAATAAAATATCAGTGGTCTGGGTGCGAAAGAATGAAAAAATACCATATGTTTTGTTGTTATAATTATTATTATTAAAATTATCATAAAAAAAGATTTCAAATTTTTTATAACAAATTATAATTGTCATTAACAATATTCTGTTTATGTCAACTGTATTCTTTCAAACTTTTTCTCATCATGTCATAAGTGAGAGCTATTTTCAATTGTTTTATAACAATTGAACCTTTTTTTTTATTTTTATAATCAATAATCATTTGTTAGTAACAATATTCAATTGTTATAAACAATGCTTGATTATTACTAACAATAATTTTTCACTGTTATAGCGTCTTCAATGCTATTCTCTCAATACTGACACAAGTTTAAAATTCTCCAATTCCTATTTTTGTTTTCTAAAACGATCTCTTTTTATGAAAAATTGCCATTATCATCATATATTTTATACAAAAATTCCTAACATGCAATAATCATATTATTTTAAAGGATCTTAAAATTCTGTATTAAAAATAGTATAATTTATAAATCGCAAAATTCAGGTAGTTTACCATTTTTTTTTAGTTTTTTGATTCTCCATAAAAAACAGCTTGACCGATTTTGCTGAAAATCTAATCAGTTTTAAGTTGCGTAATTAGGCGTCGAATGCAATTGGTCCCACGTCGATATCATTTTTTGTTCTCGAAATAATCGAGACGAAAAATAATTCCGAACGCACATACGAACATACGCACAACCGTACATACACACACAGACGTCCACTTGAAAATTATTGTATTCGACTCTGAGGATCTGGAAATGGAGATATGTCAAAATTCGGGATTCGCAAAATCGGACCCATTTAACTTCCCACTGTGAAGTTAATAATGAGAATTATTCAATTACACATAAATAAAATCAGTTCCATTCGTTTTCAATATTTTTTTTTCATTAATTAAACATCATACTAAAGAAATAAGTAAATGTATTTGAAACACACTTTATAATAATAATTCAAATATTCCAAATGGTGATGCATAAATAAAACCATTATTCCAATTTCCTGTATGTATATTTGCGATAGCTCCGTAGGCCCCCGATTTGCTATTTCTGAAAGCAAAAAATTAAAACTAAATAAAAAAAAAATATTAAGCAGAAATAACAGAAGCTTTAAAAATTATAAAAAAAACAAACAGATTTGGTGTTACTCCCTTCGTCAACTCGATTATTTATTTCAATGCCATTAAATATCAATTTTAAAATTTAGGTAACAGTGACACCTACATTTTTTTAAATAGCACATGAGTGGTAAAGAAATGGGCTTAAAAAGATTAATGAAATCGCCTGATTTTACTTCAGAAGATTTTTTTTTCATTCTTTTTAATAAGACGTCACAATATTGTAAAAAAACATTAAACTGACATACGCAAACACCAGCTGACAAGGAGCGGTTAGTAACATTTTATGTTCTCACTGTATGTAAGAAGTCAGTGAAAAATCTATCGGCGCCAAATTCTCACCTCATGCTTAACAGTCGATACTTCACTACTACTAGGTTGCTGTTGCGCTTGCAACAATGACAATATCATTTTGACGTCAGTCGCTAGTGTCGTTTCCAAGGAATTTATGCGTTTCGTGAGGTGATCCAATTTGCTACTGATATGCTCAAGGAGGCTCCTACTTATCACTAAATTATCCGAATGTGTCAACGACTCTATTGTGGAATGTTGTTGAAGATGTATGGAGGTCGATATTGACTCCAACGGCACCTAAAATTTAAAATCATTTAAATACCTGAAATTTGTAATCATTTAAATATCATTTGCAATACACATGACCAAACTTGTATGAAATCACTAATTTTCTCCTATTCGAACACATTAAGATAAAAATAGGTTAATGGAAAATAAACAAAAACAAAAATTACAATATCAAACAGAAACATAATTGTGATGTAGGTTGCAATTTAAGAAAGAAAAATCACTTTTTGTTAATTCAATATCAGTATTGCCACCTCTAGCATAAATACAAGTACGGATTCGGCGGCGCAAGCTTTCTATTAAGTTATTAATTTCTGCTTGGAGTGAAATATTCCATTCCTGGACAAACTGCTTGAATCACTTAATCTGCATTATCCAACATATTTTGCTGGGCTCTTTTTATAGTATTCCACAAGTGTTTCATTGGATTCAGATCATGTGAATAACTAAGCCACAATAAAATTCACACGCTTTCCATTTTTAAAAATTTAAAGCTTTTATAACTTATATATGCATATCATGCATAATTAAAGAATTTATGCCAAAAGCGCCTTTCCCGGTTTTTGCTGTGGGTTCTAGTACTAAATCAACATACCGTTGATCTGATTCCTGTCTTTGGAAAGGCAAATTAATGGAGAGCAACTCGGGGACCACTCCGGGATACTAAGTGAAACCAAAAACCACCAAATTCTCGGGATGGTTCCTGACATGCTAGCCACAAAAATACACGTAGAAAAGTCATTCAAAGTCCTCTTTCCGAAGATAGATGAATGGGTGAGAGAAGAAATCTTCTTCCCGGAGACTGAATACGTAATGTACACAAATGGCTCAAAAACCCCAGATGTAGTTGGGGCCGGAGTTTTCAGCAGGAAACCAAAGATTAAAATATCTACCAGTCTTGGCAGGTATGCTACAATCTTTCAGGCTGAAGTCTTCGCTATCGAATTGTGTGCAAGAAAGCTGACTAATAGACCTCTAGGAAACAAAAACATACACACATATAGACACGCCTTTTTCCCGTAGGGGTAGGCAGAGACCACTTCCTTCCACTTGCTACGGTTTTTACACGTAACAAAAACATAAGTATAATATCACATAGCCAGGCTGCTTTAAAAGCACTGAGCTCCAACAAGATAAATTTTAAACTTGTATGAAATTGCATCGAATCCCTAGAATACCTTGGTGCAAACAACAGGGTGACCCTGCTGTGGGTACCTAAGTACCAGAGGGTGGAGGGATACGAAAAAGCCGACACCCTTGCAAAACAGGGTGCCGAATCTGCGTTTACTGGACCAGAACAGATTTTTGGAGTCACTACAAGTGCCGCCAAAGCAATCATTTCGGACTGGATCGAGAGGAAAATACTCACGTACTGGTCCGATATACCAGAGTTGACTTACTCGAAGGCGTTCTTGAAAAATACTTACGTACTGGTCCGATATACCAGGGTTGACTTACTCGAAGGCGTTCTTACCTAAACCCTCGAGAAAATCAACTAAGCAGATCCTAGAATGGAGCAGGACTGACTTACAAATTCTAACGGGACTGCTTACAGGACACTGTCGTCTAAGATACCACCTCGGAAAGATAGGTATGAATCAAAAAACGGACTGTCGGTTTTGCTGCGTGGAAGACGAAACTGCTGAACATATACTATGTTCATGCCCCGGCCTGAGAAGAATAAGGTTTAACATATTTGGTTATACCAACCTAGAACCTACCGATTTCAAGAAAATCTCACCTCGTACAACCATGAACTTCGTGAGAAGGGCTGGATTGTGCGGTGAACTGTAAGCTCTAGGGGTGAGCCACAATAGACCTACTAAAGGTCGCAGTGGAGGTGCGACCTACGTTCTACTAACATGATACCTAACCTAGCCTACCGTTGACCTGTAAATATTGGCCTTATAGGAATTATAGCAGTTTTTTTCACCAATTATGATACCACTCAAGAACGTTACAAATCCACCTGTATATTTGAGGATAGGTCAAGCAGCTTTGAGTCTAGATTGTCTCCCACGTCCTCTAAGAACTCAAATTTACAGGTCGTTTGACCAAAGACCAACTCTTGTTTCATTGAAAATAAGACATTTTGCCAAACTTGCATTGTTCAGTTTTAATTATATAAACACCAACTCAAACGGTCAGTTTTATTCTATCTTATAATTCAGGAACTATAAACTGTCTTCTGCTGGATAATGCCTAAGCTCAAAGTCTCTGATCGTTTTGAAAGAAACTCTAATACCTAAAGCTTGCAAAAGTTGCCTCTGAAGTTTTGCATGAGATGCAGTGTGATTTTTTCTTGCTTTTTAAACTACAAATAATTGCTTTTGAAGTGCTAAGGAAATCTTTTTTATGTGTCCCAACTTTAAAAATCTTGAGTAGGTACGTTTTTTAAACAACTTCTTGTCCAACTTTTTGCGACTTTTCTTTGTGACATTTCCTGTTCAAACAAAGTAAATTTTTTTACCTTTTTACTTTTATAACCCAGCAAAGAATTTTGTTAAATATTGCACAGAATTAAAATATCAAAATGGGTAAAAGTTGACAACTGAATAAAAATATCAAGAATACAGCAAATATATTTATCAACTTTTTATGAATGTAACTGTTTTTATTAGTGAAAAATACATGCATCTTTTGTTTGAAAATTGTGTTTTTCAGAACAAAATACTGGGTAAGTTTGTATTTCTAAAAAAATTTATTAGTCACGCTATCGTATTTTACCAGTGATCAATTAATTATTCACAAAAATGTTTACACAGTAGCTCTCCATAAAAAAAAATATGAATAATTTTTTAAGTAAAACATCAGTTTCGTTGTTGAATGGCCATTAAATATCCTTAAAGTTTTTAACATAGTTTAACGTGTACATGTTGATTTGCTATGCAGTAAATTTTATGTACAATCCAACAATAAACCGTTCACTGTCGGTAAGTGTTTCATCCATTTAGGATCTGGATTAGCCTTAGCATGCTGTATGTAGCCTTAGTAACCGTTTAAAAACTGGGATTCTTATTGGAGCCAGAAAGTACTATTCGTTTACCCGTCTTTCAACTGTTGAACTTCCATCTGAATAAATCTTTAATTATTAAACGAGTTATTATTCATACCCAAGAAAGATTTACTGACATACTGACATACTGACTTCGACTGTTTTGGTCCAAGTTTCTTAGATCTATCTCCTATCTTTCGTATAACTGTCGAGTCTCGCTGTTTTAGATATTATAGCTGAAGAATAATGAACAAGCTTACCAGCGTTTCCTGGACGTGCGCCCCACCGGGATCAGTCGCGTGCGGCGGACTAGGACTGTTGGTATAATAACTGGTACTGCTAGAAAGAGGTCCGGAAATGTGCTGGGACTGTTGCGGTACACTTTGATGGTGTGTCGCAGTGATACTGGTCGCCTCTTGGTTCTGATACGCACCTATCGAAGACTGTCTTCGTATGGTACGTATCCTATGACTGGAGGGAGGAGTAGATTGTGCTGTAATGTAAAATAACGCTCAACGATTATTTTGGGATACAGTATTTTGTGCATTTTGTGACAAGTAGAATGATCTCATACAACAAAACTTAACCATAGACATTTTTTTAAAGTTTTTATTCCGACAAAAATAAACATTTAAGAGTTTTTTTATTTATGATTAATAAATGATTTAACATTAAAAAAATAATGATTAAATTATGTTTTTAAATAATCTAGTTGTATGAGATTCTGCATTATTTTGTGTTATGTAAATGGGTTCATTTTAGTTTCAAGCTTAGAAAAAGTGGCATCTCAAGGTACGATTTTTTAACAAGTCAAATTAAAATTAAATAAATATTTTTATTGATAAAAATGTCTTAAAACTAATAAGTTTTGAGATGATCTTCTTCTGAATGCCAAAGATGATGTTTGCTGCTTGTTAATAAAGTTCCATGGCGCATGTAATTCAATTTTTGTTTTTATTAGGAATGTACTAGGTGTTAAAATAAGAAAAAAGAGTGAACGTAATAAGTGACTCTTTCTTTAACAAAATAAACAATTCGTTTTATTGTTGCTTTAATTTTTAAGTACACCTCCAACAAAATTATATAAACCTAGCGGACCCGGTAGACAAACGTTGTCTTGCCTCAGACCTTGCTAGCAAAATACATTTTTTAAAATAAAATCTTTTATTAAGTATATTAATGTAATTGGATAAAAAAAAAAAATAAAGTGGATCTCTTAAATCTAAATAATGAATGTTGTTAATAAAATCTACCCCAAGTAATAATAAATTTTATAATTAATTTATTATAAATATAAAAAAATATTAAGAGGTATCGGAAGACTGAAAATTTGGGATTAGATGTTTATAAATCTGAGAAATCCATAAAAAATTAAAAAAAATTTGTCTGGATCTCGACAACAGCGCCACCTACCAGGTCTAACTGCAGCTAAGAGCCATCAAAAAACAAAAAAAATTCATTAAAATCGGTCAAATTTGTTAAAACCAAAATTAAACTAGTGACCTACGAAAATAAATCATTTTATTTTAACACCATGTATTTATTTTAATTTTCGATTAAGGATTACTTTCTTAGTAAACGAATGTATTTTAGTATAAGTTTTTAGTTGAAAATTTCATAAAATTCGTGCATAAATCTATATTTCGAAATCTACTAAAAAAAAATTAAATCAGTAAAGTAGTTAAATATACAAATTTGGTGTGTCCGTCAAAAGACATGCTTATAGAATCACATGCTTCCATCTATCGACAAATGGGTTAGTCGCATTTTGCATATACATACATAAATAACTGGTAGTTTAACAGTGACGAAAGATTTTTGAGGAACCAGATGCCTATTCTAAAAAATCAAAAGTAACAGGACAGTTGCTCATGATTATCAAACACTAAAACAACACTGTGAACATATTTTAAAATTAAACATTCGAATTGAAACCTGTAATACGTTATTTTCTTACAAAATGAATAACACTTTATAAAATAATTAATTTCGATATTCACAGTGTAATTATTTAGTACTAGCTTTACTTAACCTTCAATGTAAAACTTTTAAATTGCTTCTAATATTAAAAAAAATTTGTTTTAATTTTTAACTTTATTACATAATTTTTTTTTTAGTTAAAATTTGCTTTAAAATATATTTATGAATGATTTTTTTTAAAAATTGTTTGATTTTTCGCATCACCTTATATTAGTCTACGTATTATTCCTGTCTGTAAAAATGACACAGTAGATAATGATGCTTGACGTATGTCTAAGGCAGCACCATTGGCTCTTCCCAAAATATAGGCGTACAAAAACATTACGTACTTTCATTAAAGACAAAAAAGAATATATTTATGTTATAGCTAAATTTTTATTGCAAAAAGTAAGTGTTTGAAACTGCTTGGTAAAATTTTATTCAAGTCTAAATTATAGTAAATATTGTAATTTAATATGTCCCAAAATGTTTTTTTTTAAATATATATAAAATCTAACAATTTAGCATATATTTTTTTTGGTTTCATATTTCATATCAATTGTTTAAAAATATTTGTGAGCACTTTTTAATTTAAGGATTCAATAATACATTTTTTGTATTCATGAATTAATTTTATTTATTTCGATGAACACATTGAGAGAAAAATACTGCTAGTACTTTATTCGGTTCACAGTCCATCAACGTAAAACTTACCTATCAGAGGCTGATGTGTTTTGTGTAACCTTAGATCTGGAATACTTCTTTTGAGGTGAGATAGCATGCCTAAACACATGATTAAAGTTTATTTTATAGCACAGATTTTAATTTCCATTCCTGACAATCCAAACTAAATACTATTTATTTGTCAATGTTTACTGCGAATGTGTACATATCAATATATTTACATGTTCTTATTAATTTAGTACTTAAAATGTAATTCAATTTTGCCAGCGCAGCGTAAAAAAAAATTTTACGGGTTGCACTCTGGGAGTGCCGGCAGAAGTGAAAACTTAAGTATTAACGTTGTGCGCCCTGCGCCGCCTAAACGAAACAGCCGGCGCAGGCATACATTTTCGCCGCACCGTAGAAAGAGAGGGGGATACTCCCTCTCCTACGCCACGCCAGCTGTCTACTCTCCATCCGTCTTACGAATTTTCGATCAGGTCACGTGTCCTGACGCGAGTTTAACATTTTTAACCCATTACAAAAAAAGTTCACAGCGTGCCATAAGAAGTTATCACTTCAAAAACTAGCAACTCCATAAACATTTATTTTAAATATTATTATAACTTGTTTTAAAAAGCGACCATGATTACTCTAAAAG
Source organism: Agelastica alni (assembly GCA_950111635.1). Classification (NCBI taxonomy): domain Eukaryota; kingdom Metazoa; phylum Arthropoda; class Insecta; order Coleoptera; family Chrysomelidae; genus Agelastica; species Agelastica alni. The sequence goes on from OX467709.1 coordinate 43,268,996, forward strand.
TTTCTAAAGTCAAGTCAAATTTTGAAGAGAACACTTTGTCTGCAATAAATTTATTGCTCTATTTAATTGTACAGTTAGTTTTTAAATTTAATCATTCAAGAGCAGCAAACGCACACACTTTAAATTTTGGCAAACGCGATTTTGGATTCACCATTTTTTTTTAAAATGATATGGTAGTGGCAAGAAATTATTTATATTTTTAATAAAATTTATTTTTCAAGATTTATTATAATTTAAATTTTTTTTTACTTTATACCACTAAAATTAAAATATATTGAGACTAAAATTATTTTAATTTAAAAATGAATTGTTAAAATTTAGTATTTAAAATTATTATATGTACCACACTAGCAGCAATTACTACATCATTTTTTAAATTAATGACCCACATAATTAAAAAAAAAGTTGTTTTAAATTTATTTGGGAATTTTATTACTGAACCCATTATCTGTACTATAAATGACAGTAACATTTAAATGATATTAAATAAAATGATTGGACATATTAAAACTGAAAGGGGTCGTAATGTAACAAGGGAAGCTATAAAAATATGAAGTTTAAAACTACCCGTAATTAAATATATTTACAGTTGGTAAGCTATCATCATAGTGCAACTGTTAGTTCTATACAAAACAATTTATAAAAATGAAAGAAATATCGTAATGTCCAAAATTATTGAAATAATCACGAGATATTTAAATTTATTTATTTAATAAAATGATAAATTTTTTTATATCCCTTTTACATCACATTGGAGTTGTTGCATTATATACAGATGACTTTTTATACCTATCTATTTTAATTTCTAATGTTTAAAAACCTTCATATCACTTAGTTATTATTATATTATGTACATTATATTATTTTGTAGAAAATTTAATAATAAACCCTAATCAAAATTACATTTTTAAAATAAATTATATTTTTTTTAATAGAAACTCAAAAACTCTCTATTATATAAAAGCAAAAACAAATCTCTTTCAATTTTTTTTGCAACGCTTAATACCCTACAACTGAAAATTCATGCATGTTTTTTTTTGTTAAAAAATGCTCTTTTTTTAAAAATTGGTATCAGGGCTCGAGTTTGGTTTGGTTTGGGTTTCAAGGTAATCAAAGTACGAGTATAAAAAAATTAGAATAAAGTAGGAAAGAACAAACAACAGGTTTGTTTTTAACGGCAGTACTGGACGAAAAACTTAAAAATCTAATGGAAAAAAAGAAGAAAATAAGAAAGAAAATGAAAGGCAAACAAAAATAGGTATAAAGAAAAATAAATAATTTTAAATGATTACCATAAATACATGCCACAATGCAAATACTTTTTTTAATGGGAAAAGATACACGAAACATTTTCTTTGGAGTATATTTTTACGAGTAGTTTCAATAGTCTTCATCTATTTTAAGCAATGCATGTAACGCCTACACCACATTTCCATTAATGCAATGGCGTAACCATTGCTGGTGAACCTCAAAAAACAAGATGATTCAAATTATAAAATTATTACCCATCATTGGACATTAATGATATGCAGCATTGATTACGCTATTGTCGTAAAATGTATTGTATTGTCATGTTTTGGGAATTACAAACGAATAAGTGTCTGAATAAAAGCTTTTCGTTTTTGCAATACCTGTAATGGAATTTAAAGTCGAAGATCTTCTTTTCTCCTCGCCAAAGTCTAAGTTTAACGGTGTTACGTCTTGGCCAGCTTTTTCCGTTGAAAATTCCAAAATTCCATGTCCTATATAAAATAAATGTTCTGTTCAATATTATAACATTATTTAAAAATAATCAAATAAGGACGCGTGTCACATTGGACCAGCATTTACATACGTACAATTATTTGACAATCTATAAAATATAAAAAAAACAACTTTTTCATTAAGGAATACAGGTTTTAAATTAATTTTTTCAAATAGGAAATAAGCTATAAAATAAAACCAAGGGTTGATAAATAAAATAACGACTAATTACAATTAATAAAATATCTATCAAGTCGTTGGTATATACTAAAGCAAAGCCTTTCAATAAATAAAACAATCAATCAAAAATAAGATCCCCATAAATGCTTATCCGCTGGAATATCTCTTTTAAAATTGGAATTTTGTTAAATCTTGCCCTATTGCATATCTACATTATACACATCTACATTTAAAGTTTCACCTTTCTGAGCCTGAGAAAAACAATCCCTTTTTACTCGGAAACATGGTTCCTTGGCACCAGGGGGTAAAGGGCAACGAGAATGCCTACATCCTCACAAAATAGGGAAGCGAATCTGCGTTCACAGGACCAGAACCAGTCTTTGGAGTCACCACAAGTGCTGCCAAAACCATCATTTCGGACTGGGCAGAGAGAAAAAGACTTACGAACTGGTCTAATGTACCAGAGTTGACACATTCGAAGGCGTTTGTACCTAAACCCTCGAGAAACACAACCAAGCAGATTCTGGAATGGAGTAGGAACGACCTGAAAATTCTAACGGGACTGCTTAAGGACATTGTTGTCTAAGATACCACCTCGGAAGGATAGGTCTGAACCAACAAACGGACTGTCGGTTTTGCTGCGTGGAAGACGAAATTAATGCTGAACACATACTATATTCATGCCCCTGCTTAGGAAGAATAAGGTTTAGCATATTTAGTTATACTAATTTAGAACCTACAGATTTCAACCATGAACAACCATGAACTTCGTAAGAAGAACTAGATTGTGCGGTGAACTGTAACCTCTAGCCACAATAGACCTAATAAGGGTTGCAGTGAAGGGGCGACCTTACTACGCTCCACTCACATGATACCTAATCTAACCTAACCCACCCCAAAAACAAAGTCAATCGTTAAATGGTAAAAAATGGCGTTTTATTTAAATAAAAACTCATGGAAAAGTGTTAACAAAATAAAAAATTATTGTAAAACAGTAAATAAAATTGTTTTATTTTCATAAAAATTCCTCCCGAGAGTTTCTCATTTATTATTACTCAGTATATTAATAAAAATTTGCCTCGCGATTATGACCAAGAATTTCATTACCACTCGACCATCTAACCGGAGATTGACGAGGCAAAGCGCATTCGTGACTTATACCGGCATACGAAGTGATGTAGGGAGAGAGGGCAAAACCAAAAACAACCATAACGTCTACTAGAAGATTCCCTGAAACTGCTCTGAAAATATCCCATATTTCACAAACACAAAGGTGAGGGCTATTTTATTTAAAAAAAAAAGGGTTTGCGTCGGGAAGCCCGACTTAAGTGATAACTTCAAATGATTTGTGTAGAAACTATTAAATATTGAACGTATTTAACGTGACAAATACTCAATATTGGGCGTTTAAAGTAATAGTGCGCGGTGGCTGAATGGTACAGCTATATGTTTAGCACGTCAGTGTATTCAGTTTAAAATCCCCGAGTATTCAACTTTTTTTTGAAAACATTAAAATATCGTTACGCTTTTGGAAACGCGACCAAGCGCCTGAAAAGTTCACAGCGTGCCATAAGAACTTAACACTTCATATATCTTTATAATCAAAACTTAATTATTTTGTTTACATTAACAATCTCTCGAGTATATAGTCCTCCATTTTACGTTCTCGCCAACAAATACAAAAACATAGTGAAAATGACCTTGGTTAAAACCACGCAAGAGTTAAGAATCCGAACCATAACAACTTAAAGCTTTTTTACAATTTTTATGACAATACACCATGCGCACGTTTACGTGATTTACTCACCTGACTCAGATTCGTCGCTGTATTGCGATTCTTGTCGACCGTTCATAGAATTTCCACGACTCGAAAGCCCATTCGACCTCGCCGAAGGTACTCCACGAAAATATCGGTTTTCTTTATCTTTTGGATAAAACGATCGCCTTGGAACGACTCCAGCTTGGTCATCCTAACAAAAACATCAAGATCAATTTACGCTACCAAATTATAACATGAAATTTTGAAAATAGTAGCCAATTTTGGTAAACATCTAGGAATACCGTACAGCCTATCCTAAATAATCGACAACATAAAAATGCCATAAGTAAAAGAAATAAACTTAATGCAAGTTGTAGGATACATGCCAGCTCTTTTCAAATTTAACTGCAAATTTCTATTATTTCTTAGTGACAATAAAGGAGGGCTAACATTTCGATTGGTGGCTATGGTGTGATTATCAAATGCTAAGTGACGTGAATTATTTACCCTTTTCAAAGGTGAAACTAACGTTTTTTATCTATCGTACAATCGTGACTAAAATTTCTATGACTGGTTGACATTTCCAAAATAAAAAAAATTAAAAACGAGCTTTACGACCAAATAATGCAATAAAAGCGGTAAAAAAATAAAATTTGTAGTTTACTATCTTCAGATGATTGGTTTATATATCTTTATGTCAAAAAAATGTATAGAGAAATATTTTAAAAAACAGGTAGGTTTAAAACAATTTTTGTCTTCCTTTATTCCAATATCTTTGCAATGGCCCTCGTATAAATGTAGACATTAAATAAAGCAAAATATAAACTACATTTATATTTAGCCAAATATAAACGTTGTCAAAAGTAATAAAAAACTATCGGAACTAGTTCCATAAAAATCATAACGAATTCTCAAATAATAATTTTCATATTATGTACAAAAGTCAGCTTAAGGAACAATTATTGAAAGTATTAAAAACAATGAGTTCAAATATATTATTTTAACTGCTTATGATTCTTACATTTAAAACACCATGAAGTATTACATACATACATATAGTCACGCCTTTTTCCCGTAGGGGTAGGCAGAAACCACTTCCTTTCACTTCCGCTACGGTTCTTACACACATCTTTTGCTTCCTCTACTTTCATCAGTGCTCTCATACATGCTCGTCGGTTGTTGGTACTCTTGACAGCTGGCCTTTCTTCAAAACAATGTTGATCTGATTGAGATATGTTCGCAGAGGTCGACCTTTACCTACTTCCGTCCATTCACACTCGCATTATAAATTTGTTTCGTCAATCTTCCTTTTAACCATCCTTTCTACATGAACAAACCATCCAAGCATTTCTTTTCCTATCTTTGTAACCACATCTTCTTTTAGACCACAGCGTTCTCTAATCTCACTATTCTTTACTTTATCCAACCGAGTCAATACGGCTATACAATTCTCAGACCATTCATTTCTGCATTAATCTTATTTTCATGCTTCTTCTGCCAAACCCAACATTCACTACCGTATTATAAGTGAAGGTACCAACACACCTCCATGCACAGCCAGACGTACCTTTTCTGAAACTTTTTGGATGTTTATAAGGCTATGCAGTGCCCCATTCATTTGTTTTCCTACCAACACCCTTCGCTCAATGTCACTGTCATACTTAACATGTCACTGTCATACTTAACATCTCTCGTAAACATTAACCCAAGTATTCATTTACTTGTTCCACTCTTCTTTTTCAAAAACCATTACTTTTGTTTTGCTTACATTTATTTTTATCCCTTTGATTTTCAGTATTAAATGCACAAAAAATGTCCAAACAACTTTGACGCACACTTATCGGACCCAAATTTCGGGATTTTCTGTTTTGGTACTAATTCAACATACATATTGTTACGAGCCGGCCCTGTTTGTCGTGACAGCGCGTCGATCACAATTGGGGGACTGCCGGCGCGGCGATTGGTACAAAATAAAGACCGGCAAATTCTAGAATACTACGACTAATAATTCCGGAAAATGTCGAACACTCGAGTCCCTTGTCGTAACAATTTGTATAAATATAAAAAGGCAGCGGCCGCGAAGGAAGTCACTTTTAAGTTTAATTAGTTCGAAGTCAAGTATTTAAAGTAATTGTAAAGTGAATATTTAAGTGATTAGTAAAGTAAAATTAATTGTGTAAAAATATTGGAAAATAATTGTTTAGTTATTGTACCGGAGTTTAGAATTACCGAACCCAAGAAGTAAATATCGTAACAATATATTGTGAACATGAGTCATTTTGGTACATTAAATGTGTTAATAACATGACTACAATGCTATCTATCGGACACTCTAGCATCGCCATGAACCATCATCTCGACAAAACAAATATATATGAAGTCAAAGTCATTAAGAAGTTACATGATCACTAACAGATGTACCAATGATTACATATACGAGTATATAAAGATACACTTACGTCTCTTAAATTAAACGTTATTTCTAAATTATTCAAAAAATGGGTGTAGAACTCGGGATAGAGCTCTAAAACGTCTAACAGATCGTCCCTGTGGATTTTGTGTAGATCACAGTAGGTCAGTGCTCGAACGTTACATGCGGACTTTCCCAATGTGGGGTGTAAGCATGGGTTTTCTCCAAAAATATCATATTTCCCTAAAAATTATTCAAAAATTTATACAAGAAAAGCAAACAAAATTTATCATTGAATCTTAATTGGTATTGGTATTCTTACAAATATTTTTAAAAATTTCTATAAATGGGGTTATTCATTATATTTTAAAAACAAACCATTTTTCTTAATATTAGGGATATAACAAATATAATATATATACGGTGAATATCAATACGGGTATATTTTTTATTATTTATTTCTCAAAAAAATTTTTTTCTTTAAAAGTTAGTGAATTTGTAAAACTTGGATTTGTACAATCAAATTCCCAAATAACTATATCTTATACAAAGCAAACCAAAAAATAGAAATTTTGATCAAGAGTAGAATAGGTAGTAGAAAAGTTGTTTGGAATTTAAAACAATGTTCAGATTTAAAATTACACAAATATCTTTTTCGCATTATTGCTCATTAGTTCCTATAAGTGCTTCATCTTGTTAATTGGGAATAAAGTTATTATACTTTGTGTAAAATTTATTTTATTAAATTGCAAAGCAGTTTCAGCTATTAAGCCATTATCAGTGCATTACTTATTAGGTAAATACATCAAGATCTACAATGTCTAACGACATTGTACAAACGATTGTTTAAATAGATAACACATTGAATACCCCCCTTTTTATTTTGGGTCTTGAGTTGACAATTGAAACCAACCGGCTGCAAATGATAACAAACTGGACTATATTTTAGTTTTAACAAAACTTCTTGAAGCATATCTGGGTACTTTACAGAATTGACATTACTGTTAAACAAGTAATGCCCGGTAAGACCACCGTTTAAAATTTCTGCTTATACAATCACGCCAGGAGAGTTTAACTTTGTCAAATGTCAACTTAAGACCCAAAATAAAATGAAGGGGGTATTCAATGTGTCATATGTTCAAATAATCATTTTGTAGGCATTTTTATCCATACGACGGTAAGGCACTTGAGTTTGAGGTGTGCAATTAAGCAGCAAAGGCACGGGAGCCATAAGCGATAAGTTGTAGAATAAATCCGTTCAGATGTGACCCTGGCAGTACTCGTGGGAAAACCCACGGGCGAGTCGCCTGTTCAATAATCGTCCACTTGCGTGAGGCTGTCGCTCCATCGTTTCCTGGGACACCCAACGTCTCTTCGTCCCAATGGAGACTTGTCGCGAGCAATTCTCACAAGTCTGCGGTTGTCCATTCTACCTATGTGTTCGTTCCATTCCTTCTTCCTGTTTGCTACCCAGTCATTGATGTTCTTGACCTTACAGGCTGTTCTAATATTCTCGCTTCTCTCTCTATCCAGCAGTGTCTTTCCAGTGATTCTATAAAGTACCTTCATCTCAGAGGTCTCTAGGAGTCTTTTGGTTTTCGCTGTTTCTAACCTGGTTTCTGCGGTATATGTCATCACAGGCCTTACGACGCTTTTGTAGATCTTTGATTTATTGTCCGTTCCCATACTATTATTGCACCATATTGTATTCAGGCAGCCAGCTATTCTAATTGCTATTGTTGTTTGATCTCTCACCTCTTCTTCAATATCACCAAAGTCGAAAAGTTCTATGCCAAGGTAGTTAAATTTCATGTTCTGCTCGATTACTTTACCGTTAAGCTCAAGTTTGCGGACACTTGCCTCGGAATCAATCAATGTAAAAAGTAATTTTTATAAAATATACGAGTTTAAAATTAAACCCACTCGGATTTGTTTTCCTGACAACCCTAACATCGCCCACAATTTGTACAATGTCTTATAAGTTATATTACAGATCTGTATTTACCTGACGGGTAACGCACTGATTATGGCTTAACAGCTGAAAGCACTTTGCAATTTTAATAAAATAAATTTCACACAAAGTATAACTTTATTCCTAATACGTACGTATACACAGCTTAACTCAGATCACCTTCCACTTGTTGCCAAATTAACTTTTTCGTAACTGACTGCAAATGATTACAAAGTGGAATATTTTTGTAGTTGTAACAACACTTCTTGAAGCATATCTCGGTACTTTACAGAATTGACATTATTGTCATATTAATAATGCTCGATTAGCCCACCGATTAAAATTCTGGATCATACACTTACGCCAGGAGAGTTTAACTCTGTCTCTTCGCTACATGAAAGTTTATAGAATTCTAGTAGTCGCAGTTGTGTCTATTTACTTCGCCATTTACCTTGAAAGTTGCTTCGTCGCTTCAAAGATTGGTATTGGAAGAGTTGGGAACTAATTTTTGTCGATTTATATACGCCTGTCATATTCATTTAGACCTTGAAGTAAGGTGGGAGGCTTGTATGGTTTCAATTGCAGACTTTTCTAAATCCTTTGTAGACTTGTTCTTTTTATTCCATAGTACTTGGACGCTTTTCTTTGAGATATAGCCGGTGATTGCACAAAACATTGCGCGACAACATTATTCTCTTTTATAATAACGGACTTTGATCTAATTGAACTAGAAAGCTCCGCTACCGACCCAGTCCCCTCAAATGTTAAATTTAATTTACGATGTTTGAAAAACGTTTAACAATCAAATTACAAACATCAACGTAATTATAGCAATATGTTCACACCATGTTTGCAAAACAAATACACGCTGTTCTGTAGTTGACTTTCTATTCATTTTTCTCAGATAACAACATTTAACATAATCTCAGCGTACTAGTGTTAACTGACTTATGGGTACTACATACTAGTCAAGTTCAAAACTGACTACCTACCACTACGCTAGGCAAAAAAAAGTCTAAGGATTTCTAGTGATAACTGACTTGTGGCCCAACCAGTATATTTTTTAGCATGAGCTACCAGTTTCGGCTTTTAAAATCCATCTTCATACTGATATCTCTTAAGAAAGATTGACCAAGAATACGTTTTTATACATTTTCTTTTACTACCCTTCTCACTTGAATTTAAAATCATCTTGTATAAGCAAACACATGCTCACCTAAAATTGCCATAACAATATCGTCTCTTAAAATCTCTATAGAACCTCTTGATATGAAATATAACGATGTTAAGACATCACCTCGATGTACCAACGTATCTCCAGGGGGAGCGTGGGTCGTTTTAAATTTTAATGACAACGCTCTGGAAAAAATTTATTATTAATAAACAAAAATTTAAACATTTAAAAAAAATCAGCAATTAAATTATTTTTATTAATTTAAAATAATATTCAAATAAATTTATTACACGTGCAATTTCTTTTATTTTGGTTTACAGCGGAAATAAGGCAAAATTTGAACCAAAAAATACTAACGCATCCGTATATGCAACAGATCATCCTTGAATCTCGGTATATACGGAATATTTTGTTAGGGTTTTTTTACGAGAAATCATTTTTTATTTAAATGATGTCACGGTATTCAACTATTTATTCGATAAATAAAATAACAATTTTGTTTTCACGAAAAGATTTATTCAGTACCCTTTTAGTAAATACGAAAAACAAACTTTGTCCAACACATAAAGTTAGATTTACAGGATTATGATCGATTACAAAAATAAATGATATATTCTGAAGAATATTTTAAAGCAAAATTTCGTACGAAACTGATACATTATAAAATATATTTCATTAAAATTTTTTTTTAATTATATGAAAAACTTTTCATTTGGATGTTATACTGCTCCTTTTTTAAAGTAAAGTTAAAGTTTTAAAAGTACTTTGAATACTGAACCGATGTGAATAAAAGTCTCAAATAAATATTTTAATAATTAGATATTTGATAAAAAAGTTTAAAAGGATTTTTCATAATAATATTTATTTATAAGTTACAATTTTTTTATTCATAACTCGACCACAGCGCCATCATTCTGGTCCTGATTTTGCACTTTTATTTTGAATCATTTTGGTGTATAAATATATAATTTGTAAATAATTAGCGTGGTAGCTAGTCTGCTGTATCGCCTTTTTAACCTTTGTTGGAGGAGTGGTAGCGTACCAGACGACTGGTGCAAGGCCGTTTTCGTGCCACTTTACAAGGAAAAAGGTTCGTAGCAGGACTGTAAGAACTACCGAGGTATTAGTTTACTCAGCATAGTCGGCAAACTACATGCAAAGATATTAATTAAAAGAGTAACGAATGAAACTAAGAAGAGGATATGGGATTTCTAAGCAGGATTTAGAGGAGGAAGGAAATGTATGGATCAGGTCTTTTCATTACGAGGTATAATAGGAAAAATTTTAGTTAGAAATCAGAAGGTCCATTGCGCTGTTATAGACTTGTAAAACGCCTATGACAGAGTGGTGAGGAGTGAATTGTGGTCGATATTGTCTATGTATGTGGTGAGAGGTAGTTTAATACGAGCACTGAAATCACTTTACGAGGATTCCACTGCTTGTTTGAGGATAAACAGGATAAGCAAAACGAAAGTAATGGTTTTTGAAAGAGAAGAAAGCATGACAGACTGTGAAATTTTTATTAAGGAAGAAAATATGAAACAAGTAAATGAATTTGTGTACTTGGGTTCAAAGTTTACGAGAGATGGAAAGTATGACAGTGATATTAAGCGAAGGGTGTTGGTAGAAAAAAAAATGAATGGGGCACTGCATAGATTTATAAACAGCCAGAAAGTGTCAAAAAAGGCACGTCTAGCTGTACTTAGAGGAGTGTTGGTTTCTACACTTATGTATAGTAGTGAATGTTGGGTTTGGCAGAAGAAGCATGAAAATAGGAATAATGCTGCGGATATGAGTAGTCTAAGAAGTATGGCCGGAGTGACTCGGTTGGATAAAGTAAATAATAGTGAGATAAGAGAAAGCTGTGGTGTAAAAAAAGATGTGGTTACAAAGATAGATAAAAGAATGTTTAGATGGTTTGGACACGTAGAAAGGATAGATAAAGGAAGATTAACGAAACAAATTTATAAGTCGGTAGAGGTCGACCTCGGCAAACATATCTCGATCAGATCAAAATTGTTTTGAAGAAAGGCCAAGTCAAAAGTACCAACAACCAACGAGCATGTATAAAGGCACTGATGAAAGTAGAGGAAGCAAAAAATGTGTGTTAGAACCGTAGCAAGTGAAAGGAAGTAGTATCTGCCTACCCCTTCGGGAAAAGGGCGTGACTATATGTATGTATGTAATAGCCATCTATCGGATCCTAAAATAGCTATAAACAATCGTCTCCACAAAATAAGGATTACCTATACTAGAGTACTCGTGCTGCTCCGCAGGATTGTGTTGATAATATTGTTACGGATTGAGGTCAACGGGATCCCCCCTGCCCTAATATTTGGCCTAAGGCAATGATAAGTTTTTGGGTGTCGTCAAATAAGCGGATGTTTTATTATTGCCTCCGGCGATACTAAAATATTTGGAAAACTCTAGATTGGACGTCTCTTTTCTCGAATAATTTATTTGCACCTTTTTAAGAAGATCGCAAGCCGCAGTTTTTACTTTAGTTTAGTTAAAGTCAATTAGAAAGTGATATAGTTAAAAAAAGTTCAAGTTTCAAGTGAGATTTTATTGCATTACCTGAAGAAAGATTAGAATGATCGAACCCAAGTCTAAATATCATAACAATATTATTCATAATACAATGTCTAATTTAAAACGTATATTGAAAGTCAAGTTGAATGTTTACACCTAGCTTCCTTCCAACTCAACCAATTTAAGGGGACAAAAGCTTAAATAAAAGAGCTCGTTTCAAAGAGTGTTCTTATACTAAAACAAACCGGAAATATAGGAAAGAAAGCTATAAAAACATAAGAAATGCACAGGGGAAAATCGGGTTTAGGTATAACTTGAGAAGAATGAAAGTTAGGTGATTTTAAATGATTGATAACAAATCTGTGTAACGGTTGGATAGAACAGCTGGACGAACTCGTAATAGATTTCATAATTTTTTTTTAATGTATAGATTGTGTTAATTTGTCTTCAACCGGTCAAGTCTCCAGAAATCGCACCAACTACATTTTTGTAGTGATTTTTAATTTAATCACGGGCACAAGTCAGTTTTAAGACCATATCTAGCTCATATCTACTGTATCTATTTATTTACTCCTACTGATTTTAATATTTATGAGACTATAAATCTACTGAAATTAGCCCTATTAAATGCATTACACATTTTAACCCAAATTTATCAGAAAAATGACATTTTTAAACATCTTAAAATAAATTTTTAAATTTATTGTATATTCAAGGTAGAGATACACCTAAAAAAGCTAGCACGAGCAAATATTAGTAAAATAACGATTTACTTTTAAAATAAATCAATAAATAGAGAAGAAAAACTAAAAACTATTGTGTAAATATGAGAGACGCATATTATTTACTGCAACTCCTTAGAAAATTAAAAATAAAATTAATTCTTTTTTAGATTTCCATTCCTTCAGAAGCGAAAAACAAAAAATGCTAAAGGTACAAATTTACCTTCGGGTGCAGCTCCGAAGAAATTTATAAATATATATATATATATATATATATATATATATATATATATATATATATATATATATATATATATATATATATATATATAAACTCTACTCACGCTGTCGAAAATACCTTTATAATCGACTGTACTAACACTACAGTTTTCTATAAATTTTTACATTTTTATTCTCCATATTCTGGTAGTTACTTACCGGGTGGTGCTTGTTAAAAAATACAGATGTCGTCACTAACGCTTTTGCGTGGTCCTTCATGTGTACTTAATAGGAGTCTAAGGTTGAATGTGTTTGTTCGAGAAAACCTGCCCTGTACTGATGAGGAGCAATCACTCCGAAACTAATTTACAGGTGGTATCTTCAAACAAATAAATTCAAAATCATTTTGTCCTATTTAACAAGCATATGTATATCTTGCTTCCAAAGATGGGGTGTTATACACGATTATACATTGGATGTAATTCAATACCTGTCGCGACACATAGTCAGGGGAGTAGTTGTTATCTGATGTACAATCGACCCACACATATACCTATATAAAAATAGGTATTATGCAGCGAAAGTAAGCTGGTTTTTAACCAATCAGTTACACATTTTTGCATATATATATATATATATATATATATTAAATGCTCTTATTTGCTCGTGTTTGCTTTTTTGGTGTATCTTTGCCTTTAAAGGTGGGAACTAGAAATAATCCTTATTAAATAGAATTTTGAAAAAAAAATTCCCATGCGGACACTTCTTTCGGTAAGGGCACTCCGTTAACCGTTTAAACATGTATTATTTAACTTACCGTAAACAATCAGAAATAGCTCCATCAAATACAAAACATGTCAGATGTGGCTAACAGTTCTTTGGGTAAAGACACCTTGTTAATCCTCCAAACATTAATCCTAGTATTAGATTTTTATAAATGTTTTTGTCAAAATTATTATTAATTTTTAGTTAAGCCAGTGGATTAAAGATAAAATATTACACCTTGTAATTATATAATTACTTTCACCGAATAAAACTCTCGGTCACCAATTACAAAAATATATTCAATTTACGAAATAATAACTCTTAACGATTCAATGCTCGTGACAATCAATATCATAATAAAGAATCAACAAGCGCAATACCCGTCTCCTAGAAAAAACATGGTAGTAAAAAGGTGAAGAAAAAAGTAAGTCCGTGTGTATTTAAGTATCGCTCAGGCAGTGGCGGCGTCTTCAATATTGCACGAATCTAACACTAGAATAACATAGTAAATGTTTTTAAGAGTTTTCATTAACAACATCTATTCGGTGGCAATTTTCAAAGAAGCTTTAGCGGAAGACATGGGATGTATCAAAATAAATGGAGTATGATATATCACCAATATCAGATACGCAGACGACACCGTAGTCTTTGCCGATAACATATCAGTCCTACAAAATATGATGAATAGAATAACTGAATATAGTGAGCATCATGGATTGGACATAAATATATTAAAGACCAAACTGCTAGTCTTCTCCAAGAGACCCACTGCTGAAACAATTTTGATTAACGGCAAACGAATTGAACAAGTCTCGTGTTTTAAATATCTGGGTACCATAGTCAACGCGTGGAGCGATTCGAAACGAGAGATCCGTTCCATAATCGAACAAGCCAGCAAAACATTCATAAACATGAGAAGATTTTTTACTAGTCTTGTTCTGAGTTTGGAGCACAGGGTTCGCATGATTAGATGTTATGTCTTCATTGTGTTGTTATACGGATGTAAATGCTAGACCCTGGAACATGCAACTGAAAAGAAAATTAAGGCGTTTGAAATGAACTTATATCTCATGGGTCCAACGAATTACGAACGAAGCAGTGCTTAGACAAATGAAGAAGCCGAAAGAACTAATGCTCATTTTGTTGGAGATAACTTTCTCTTAATGTATGATAATGCAAGATCTCACACCACATTAATCAGTCGACAATATTGGACGAAGTTAATATCCCCGTTATGGAATGGCCAGCAAGTCCAGATGCCAATCCAATTAAATACGAGGGCGGTTTGATAAGTCACTGACTTTTTGAATAAAAAAAAAAAAAATTCCGCAAATAAACATTTTATTTTTCTACATAATCACCTTTTAGCTCGATACATTCAGTCCAGCGTTTTTCTAATTTTTTTATTCCCTCCAAACAATAGGTTATTTCAAAGCTCTCAAAATACGCGTTTGTTTCGGTAATGACTTCTTCATTCGACTCAACTATCTTACGGCCCAGCCATTTCTTTAGGTTTGGAAACAGAAAATAGTCGCAGGGGGCTAAATCTGGAGAATATGCTGGATGGGGTAGCCGTTTTTGCTTCAAATCAACGTCGAATCTGTTCAAAAGCTTTGAATAATATTCGCCGGTGATCGTTTTACCTTTCTTAAGGTAATCGATGTGAATGACACCGCGTGCATCCCAAAAAACTGTGGCCATGACCTTGTTGGCTGACAGACGACTCTGTTTCGCCTTCTTCGGTCCACATTCACTCCGAGCAACCCACTGTTTCGATTGTTCCTTGGTCTCTGGCGTGTTGTGATGGATCCATGTTTCATCCACAGTAACAAAACGGCGCAAAAATTCGTCCGGATTACGGCTGAACATCGCTAAACACTCTTTTGAAGTGGTCACACGATTGCGCTTATGGTCGATTGTAAGCAATCGCGGCACCCATCTCGCAGAGAGTTTTTTCATGTCCAAATATTCGTGTAAAATATGATGTAGCCGTTCAGTTGAGATACACCTACAGCATGAGCCAACTCACGCACTTTCATTCTCCGATCATCCAATATCATTTCATGGATTTTATCGACGATTTCCTGCGTGATCACTATTTTTGGGCGACCTGGAATTTTGGCGTCACTAGTGCTGGTACGTTCACAACGGAACTCTGTAAACCACTTCTTAACCATTGAAATTGATGGTGCCGAGTCCCCGTAGTATTTATAAAGTCTTTCCTTAGTTTCAGTGATGGGTTTTTACGTAAAAAGTAATGCTTAATCAGCACACGAAATTCACTTTTTTCCATTTTCGTAAAAATTCACGAGGTTGTCTGCTTTGAACGGCTATCAAACACCAACTGCACGACGTAGCTTGCTCAAAATTAGAAAGTTGCCCACTGATAGATTATAGTTGACGGCGGCGGCACTGTTGCATTTGGAGTAACTGCGCGTGAAATTCAAAAAGTCACTGACTTATCAAACTGCCCTCGTATGTTTGACACATGCTTAATCGAAGAATTCGAAATCGTGTTTCTGCTCTATTGACTTTAGATGAGTTGCGGCAAACACTTTTAAAGGAATGGGAAGTTATTCCGCAAGAATTCATTGCAAACTTAATTTTAGGGATGCCACGAAGAATGCAAGCAATTGTGAATGCACGTGGAAGCAATACGAGATACTAAAAGACTTGTACTGATTGTTGGTATAGCAATTGTTTTGTGTTTCGTTGTTTAAACATTTTCTTGCTACTAAACCAAAATGTCGTTGTTTTTGATGTTTTGTTTGTTTCGCCTTGGCAGCAGGTTGTAACTTTAAATAAACATTTGTTAATCTTCAAAATAAATTTAAACAAGTTATTTATTTATTTGTATACAATAGTTTGAGTATTTATTTTGAAAAACTGAAACTTTGCGCTTTTCTCAGTTGGCCCGTTTTCCATGCCGGTCAATGTATAACTATTCACAATTAAGTATTAATATGAACGAAATGTTCTACATAAACTGGCTTTTCTATCGATTTTAAAAATAAAAACGTGTTTTGTTGGATACATTACGTCGTCTAGTCTAAATATGAGTTAAGTTAGTCAGTAAAATAAATATAATATTTGATGGCCAACTTCATACTGTCGATTTAACCGTAACGGTGTGCGCGCGCAGCTTCCTATTTTACTCTCAACTAAACGCGCCAAAAAAAGTATAATTCAAAAATTTCACTTTTTTGTATTGGAAGTAGTTGTGATATGTACTCGAACACAACAGCTTTAAAAAAAAGAACGATCTAAAATTCAAATCTTAAAATCGGTTCTTCAAAATATAAAAACAAAAAATTCAGCCTTTTAGAAGAGTGACACGATTATTTTAATAAAAAGAATTATCAACGTTTAAAATTCTTGGTAAATTTCCACCGAAAGTAAAAAAAAAAGGTTATGGATAAGGAAAAGAGAGAGTCTTACTAGCAATGTTAGAGTTTTAGAAGAGAAACACCACCGTTTTATAAAGATGTTTGCAAGTAACCTCATTAACATTGTGTTATAATTTACCTACAAAAGTTTTACTTATTCAACTTTATTATTATTTAAAAATAACCTATTTCAACATTCTCAAAGGTTTATGCATTATTTTTAGCAATTTGTATTAATAAAGTGGTTTTCTAGCCGAGGAATTACAGTATTTGAGTTTGATCTTAAAATGTTTTTCCCTCCCTTGTATAATTCACTTTTTGGAACTTACCTCTTTTTCATTGGCAGCGCCTCAATTAAACCCTGAAAAACTAAACATTACGAAGTAAATCTATAAACTTACCGTAAACAACCAGGACTAGCCCCGTCAAAAACGCTGCAATTCTGCAAAAGATTTCTATTTAAATGCAGACAAATATCGGCTTGCAGACATTCCGGAAATCCTTTCAAAACCGAATTCATGTCGATACCATTCGTGTAAGTCCAAGCGTGCTGGAAATATTCCTCCAAACGTTGTCTAAGAGGATTTGGAATCTGATGAAAGCGAATAAACTCTCTTACTCTCAACATTTGAGTGTGATATCTGGCCGTACCCGAGTATAGTCGTTGAATGATCGCAGAAACGTTACCGAAGATACTGGCGTACATTAAAGCTGGAAAGATATTCTCGATTAATTGAAAACATAAATGCGTACAAAAAAATGCATGTTATAAAAGTACGTATTATTTTTGGTGTTATTTGAAGCATATTCAACCTAAAAATGTAATATTTACATAAATGCAATAAACCAGTTATTTTGAGCGATAACATGGATTCCATGGATGGTTTACAGCAATTATTAAACAAAATCAGTGTAGTTGGCCAAGAGTTCGGACCAAGTTTATGATATTTAGCCGAAATAGCTACGAGAACGAGCAGCTCAATCTTAAGGGAAAGGTAATAGAGCGTGTCAGCTAGTTTAAATTTCTGTGAAGTATATTAACGGACACCTTGTGCCCCGAAGTTGGGACAAGATTTCGAATCGAAATGGCAAGAACAACTTTCTAACAAATGACACCATTTTTTTGTGACGATAACCTAAACCTTAAATTATGCCAACGTATGGTGAAGTATTTTATTTGGTCAGTTCTTATGTATGGGATGGAATGCTGGACCTTAAAGGTTAGCTCAATAAATCGGATAACAGCATTTGAAATGTGGATTCATCGTAGAATGCTGCGGGTTCCGCGAACTGATCTGCTGTCCAATGATGAAGTGTTGAGCCGAGCCAGAGGGTGGAGAGACAAATAATGGTCACAGTGAAATGTCACAAGACTGCTTACCTTGGCCACATCTTACGCGAAGAAAAGTATCATCTCCTCCAGTTGATTATGAAAGGAAAAATAGAAGGAAAGCAGGGTGGTGTTAAAAGAATGCAAATCTCTTGGCTAAGAAACATCGGAAAGTGGACAGGCATCCGGAACGATGTTGACCTATTCAGGGTTGCAGAAGATAGAGATGCACTCTCTGCAGTAACCCCTAACGTCCGGGCGACCGGACATGGCACTTGAAGAAGAATAAACCAGTGTTTCATTATTATTCAATAGGTTTAAATAAACAATCAGCTTTTGCTGCAAATGCAAAGTCATTTAAAATAAGCATTACGCTTATAAGGACTTCACGAAGGAGTCTATAGACGAATACTTAGATGTTCTTGGACGGAAAGAGTAATAAATGCAGAGATATTAAGACGAAGGAAAAAGGAAACAGAGAAAATGGACACTATAAAAATAAGGTTACTTGCTTACCTGGGTCACATTATGTGCATGCTGCAATTAATAATATGAAGGAAAATACGAGGCAAAAGAAGCGTAGGAAGAAGACGCACTTCATAGCTAAAGAACTTGTGAGAGTGGTTTCAATGAACATCAATAGAATTATCGTATCCAAAGCAATAATTTCCATGATCATAGCCAACCTTTTAAAAGAAGACGGCACATAAAAAAAAAGAAGGATAGTTTAAATAAAATCTGTGAAAAAAAAGATAACTGAAAGTTTCGAAAAAGATTGACAGTAAATACATACATGGAAATAATTAAGCTTAACAAAAACATTTTTTTGTTATTGTTTCATATTATTTATCGGTTTCAAACACTGGAGATTTGAAGTCAATTATTTACATTTTTAAAATAGACATGATGGAATGTTGGCTACCATTTAAAATGCTAAATGCTAAGATCCTGCTAGAAAATACCCACAGGACGCCCAAGATTTCCAAGGTTTAATGAAGATTGTTTTTTGTAATTAGCTGCAAATAACCCAACAGTAACATCACCTGTACTACAAATGCAGCTGTAGCAAACACATGGGATATAAGTTTCTTTTAAAACTATCATAAACCGTTTGCAAGATCAAGAAAACCACTAGTATGTCATATTTAACGATAAGCAATCGTTTAGCTTGTGCTGAGAAACTCGCGCTATGGGAAAATTTCCTGTAAATTTGTAACGTGCCTTTTTTTTCCCTTCTACAGTTCCATTATAATTATATCTCTGATAATTTTATATTCCTCAAGTACTCGTAAATAGTGTCGCGTACCGTATTTTGTTGTAACTTAAATATATCATTCGTTGTAAATAGTGTTGCATACCTTATTGTGATAAGATTCAATTGTTAATGGCTATGGCATTTTTGTTGATCACCGGAGATTGAGTAAGGTATTTTCATTATTAGATTTTGCTTTAGTTTTTTTAGCCTCGATTATTGTGTATTATCGATTATTTTATTATTTGGTTTACATTTCTGTGTAGATGAGGCTAGCTATCAACACGGACGAACGCGATTCTTAGTGTGGAACATAGACTTGCGAATATTCTTGGTTGACGTCAATTCCGTGTCATTTCTTGATATCCGGCTTGGGAAGTAGTCTGAGTCGTGTGGTGAGAGTCTTGGGGGTCGTGTGGTGAGAGTCTTGGGAGTCGTGTGGTGAGAATTCATGGGGCGGTGTGATATTAACAAGTGTGCAAAACCTCTACGGTTTTCCTTTCATATCTGGCTGTATTTGGGCCATCTTAATTGGATTTTGAAGAAAAACCATTTAATTTTTAACCTAACCATTCTATCCTACCTCCGTTGTTGATATTTTGGATTTTGGTGTCGAGTTAAAATAACCGCATGCGGGATTTATTTGAGGGAAGCCATTGTTAATTAGCAGGTGCCGTTCCATAACCAAACCGGCCACAGGAGTAGTGCATTCGTATCATCGATATCGACGATAAATTGCAGTGTTATAAAGACTTGCTTGGTGTTTTTAGCAGGAACTCCGTATTAAGGTGTTCAAGATTAAAGTTATTTTTTTTTTATATTTGATCTACAATATGCGTTTACCCAAAGATTACAAGTGATTTATTTTTGAATATTTAACGATGTGACTTATTTTTGACACCACAATTAGGTTTTGTTTTAATTTATTAATATAATACATTATTAAAAACTATTTATTGCATTACATAATATGCCAAAACTAAACTTTGATTTAAATAATCTTCCCAATAATTCTTTATGTCCAAGTAAAAATATTTTCTTCATAATTATTTGTAAATATCCTACAATATTGATATTTTAAAAGACAACCATTGTAATTATATTTTTAAATAAACTCGATTGTTTTAACAGTGTAAATCTTTATGTAAATGGTAAAAACATGAGTAAATTAGCAGCCTTATGTGAACGGTTGATTTAGTATTATTAAAGAATTGACTTATATACGTTTTTTTTTTTGTAACTTGGTAAAGTCTGTTACTCTTACTTTTGTTTTGGTTATTTTATAGAATCGTAAATTTTAAATTTTTGGTTTGTTTTAGTGAAAAATTTTTACCATAGCTGTTAATTTGACTATATTTGTTATAATTTTATTATTTAACTGTGTACTTTGATTTATTGTAGGAGTAAAGTATCTAATATATTTTAGCTATAATTTCATTTATTTATTTCACCATAATATCAGTTGTTTATCGTGTGGCTCTGCTAGTGCCTATAAGACCTAGGGGTTCCCGGCTTGAACCGTCTAAGTCGGTGGCGCGGCTCACTTTTATTTTTTTTTTCTTCTACCCTCTACGGCTGAGCTCGGGCATAATTTGCCAGTAGAGAGACCGCTGGCAGAGTACTCTATAGAGAACGAACAAGACGTGGCAAATTCCTATCTGTTTTTCACACGAGTTAAAATTAAGGATACATTCTGATTTAAGACGTGTAAGAGTAAGAAGAGTACCGGGAAATGAAACAAGATTGCAGAATGCAGGTTCAGCTTCCCGTGTAGTGCCATTTCAATTTGGTCTAGTTCTGACAATGGAATCCATGAGAAAACCATATATGTCTTTGCATACCTCGGCGAACTTATCTCGATCAGATCAACATTGTTTTGAAAAAAGGAAAGGTCAAGAGTACTAACAACCGACGAGCATGTAAGAGAGCACTGATGAAAGTAGAGGAAGCAAAAGATATGTGTAAGAACCGTAGCGGAAGTGGAAGCAAGTGGTCTCTGCCTATCCCTACGGAAAAAAGGCGTGACTATACAATGCGGTCCATATGTATGGAATAAATTCATTTTTAGCGTTATTATGTATTTGTTCAATAAAAACTGAAACAGGTCGATTTTTATTGTCAATTTGACAATTTACGGTATGAAAGTATTACCCCCTTCTTGCACTAAGTTATGTATTTGTTTAAAAAACCTGAAACACATCGATTTCTATTCTTAATTTGACAATTTATAGTATAAAAATATCACTCCCTTCTTGCACCCCTTCTGAGTTATGAGCACCCCCTTTAAAAAATTTGAATAAGAAAGGAGGTCGTGTTGCACCTTTTTCAAAAGGGATTAAAATTCTCTGTTCAGCAATACTAAGTTTTTAAAATTGCAATTATAGCTGAAAAAATTTGTTTGAAAATGTGAAATTTTTATATAAAATGAAGAAAATATTTTTTAGGAAGTGTTTTTCAATTTATTTTAAAATTAAATTAAATGTTCAAGATGACCACCATTTACTCCCTGACAATAAGCAAGGCGATCTTGGAATTCTCGTAAACATTTTGTAGGCCCTTAGAGGTAATGTTGTTAATTTCTTTCGTTATCCATATTATACATATTCACAATAAATTTTCTCAGTTATGATTGCACCAAATTTGAAAAACTTAGTATTGCTGAACAGAGAATAAAAATCCTTCTCGAACAAAGTGCCACACAACCCCCCTTCTCATTTAAAATACTTGAATGGATGCTCATAATTCAGAGGGGGTGTAAGAAGGAAGTAATATTTTCATACTGTAAATTGTCAAATTGAGAAAAGAAATCAAACTGTTTCAGGTTTTTTCAACGGATACATAATTTACAGTGTCAATATTTTTAAATTTTAATAACAAATTTTCTCAGTTATGGTTGCACCAAATATGAAAAACTTAGTATTGCTGATCAGACAATGAAAATCCCCTTCGAACAGGATGCCACACGACCCCCCTTCTTATTTAAATTTTTTGAGGGGGTGCTCATAATTCAGAAGAGGTGCAAGAAGGGAGTAATATTTTCATACTGTAAGTTGTCAAATTGACAATAAAAATTGACCAGTTTTTTGATTTTTTGATAAAATACATAACAACGCTAAAAATGAATTTATTCCATACCTATGGACCGCACTGTATGTATGTTTTGACGGATTATTAGCGTAATCAGCATTGGAGGTAGGACCGATCCAGTTTTGCTGCAATTTTTTTTAAATTGTACATTGATAAAATACTTCCATCGTGCTTTCATATATTAGAGCCATTGGAGAAAATTTCGAACTGATGTATGATATAATACACGACCAAATGTTGCGGAAAAAAGAGTGAATAGCTTTCTTTATAATAATATTAGTATGGAGGTATTGCCTTAGCTTGTGCAATCACCGGACTAATTACTGTAGAGTATGTATACTCGTACATGCTACAACAAAGAGGTTTGATGGGTGGTAGGAATTTTTAAAATTGCCAACAATTATTAAAGACTTTGCAGGGAGAATTGTTAGCTATACTTTAATATTAAATGAAAAACTTGATTCTGTTGTTGTGCCATAAGCACGGGTCCCTAAACCAACATAATGTTAATTTGAGTCAATTTACCATGTTGATAAACAAATGATATTATTGTAAATTACTCTCATCATGTTAAAATGCAAATTAAAACTTACAAGTTTAATACGTGCTAAATGGAAACGACACGTCTATCATGAGTAGAGCTAAAGATATACGTTCTCAACAGTACCAAAAGACCATTTATTACTGACCATTCATTAGTCATTATTATTGTGATTCTATCAATAAGGGACACCCGTGATATATTTTAAATGTTAATTAATCTAAAGTAAAACGTAAAACTCTTTGTAAATAATCGTGATCATTTGTATATTAAAATCCACATCAAGAAGTTAGCAGTAATACGTTAAAAACGGGGTTTTTATAATAAAAAGATAAAAACCACACCGGAGTTTCATTCCATCCCTCTCTAGTCAAGAAACATCTTTACACTATCCATGCAAAAACAATATAGAGCTGTTATAGGAGGATATACACCATTTATTAATTTATATTACTTTGGAAAAAAATTAAATTTAAATTTAATTTTAATATTTGGCTATTTTAGATAATTTTCAATGTTTAGTAAATATTTTATTTATATTTGTGTTAAATTATATTTTAAAAAAAACCTTATTTTAGGCGAACATTTCCAGCTCAGCATAAAATATGCTAAGATTATTTCCAAGTGTGTACCTACATAAAACCTAATTAAAGAAGAACCCTCTACTTTAAAACAAATAATGAACGATTCAATCAGTTTTCAATTACTAGCTTCTCAGCTACTGCAACACCACCTACATAGACTTTAAGCATGGTTCAAGCAATGGCGAATCAAAGTCAACAGCTCCAAGTCAACACACATAACGTTCACACTACGAAAAGAAATTGTACCAACTGTAAGTATGAACAACTCTGAGTTACCAGTACATGATAACGTCAAATACTTGGGAATCCACCTTGACAATCGACTAACATGGAGAAAACATATATGGACAAAAAGACTATAACTTAACATAATATACAAAAAGATGTACTGGTTTATGAATCGCAACTCACATCTCAGCATAAGAAACAAACTGCTAATCTATAAGTGTGTATTAAATCCTGTCTGGACATAGGGAGCTCAAATCTGGGGAACTTCAACTGAATCAAACATTCAAATAATACAGCGCTTCCAGTCAAAAGTACCAAGACAAATCTGCAATGCTCTTTGGTACGTCCCGAACAACATAATACACAGAGACCTACAAGTAACAACGATTAAAGATGCCATCAATTCACTGCATACCAAATATCAGAGTAGACTACAAGACCATCCCAATACACTAGCAAACGACCTTCCAATTCCACTACAAACCAGAAAACTGAAAAGACGAAACCCACTGGACCTAAACGTTCGTGCATAATTATATAAATCTATAGACTATTTCAAGCAGTGCTCATAGACCAAACCTTTCTTCTACAATTATATTGTTTATTGTTTTTGTATGAAACAGATTACAGTAATAAAGGATATAAAAAAAATAAGTTTTATATTTGGCTATTTTACATAATTTTCAATGTTTGGTAAATATTTTATTTATATTTTTGTTAAATTATATTTAAAAAAAAATCTTAATTTAGGCGAACATTTCCAGCTCAGCATAAAATATCCATATTTCCAAGTGTGTACCTACATAAAACCTAATTTAATAAGGACCCTCTACTTTAAAACAAATAATGAACGATTCAATCAGTTTTCAATTACTCTATTATTAGATATACCTACGAGTAGTTATGAAAGAAGTAATAAAAAAACAAAAAAAGACTTTTTTACAAAATCTACCAATTACCGATTTTTATTAACGATTTACATTCCGGAAGACTTTAAGAGGATTTGAAATTTAATTAAAATGAAAAAGAATTAATCAAATGTTCTCAGACGATAAACGAACACTTTGTTAGATGAGTCAAATCTTGTCGTGAACAAACATTTGTGCCAATCAAAGGTATTAAATAAAAGTCTGAAATAGACGTTACAGGAGTCGTATATTCTTTAATAAATAAATAGGTGGTTTATAAATTCAAAAGTATTGAAAAAAAATCAATAAAAAACAAATCTTTAACAAAAATTGCTGACACCTTTTAAGACTTTATTTTTATAATAGGTTATTAAAAGCTATGGAAATACGTGAAATATATTTATTGACTTTTTTCATTTCTTGCGTATGTTTATGTTGTAATATATAAAAAAATAGGCAGTCATTGGGACCAACTACAAATTTATAACTGAATAGAAAAACCATAAATACAGGAAAAATTCTCATCAACTTTTTATGAACTTTTTTTGTTAGTTAACAGATTCATCTTTTGTTTGCATATGTTTTTTACAAAAACAATATTTCCCATAAATACCGGGTGATTAACAAAAGTTTGATTGTGTGAACAATTAATTTCCTAGACGTCGGGAGCTGCACGTGTTGTGAAATGCAGACGGTCAGAGCCCTTTTGTGGTTCTGTTTAGAAGACCTCTCGATAAAGCACAGCCTACGAAAGTATTTGAAAAATATCAGTGGTCTGGGTGCGACCCGAGAGGTCCACACGACTAACTTCCCAGTGGAAAGAATGAAAAAATACCATACGTTTTGTTTTGTAATCATAATTATTCTATTATTCTCTCAATACTGACAAGAGTTTAAAATTCTCCAATTTCTATTTTTGTCTTCTAAAACTAACTCTTTTTATGAAATATTGTCATCATATTTTTCATACAAATATTCCTAACATGCAATAATCATATTATTCAAAAGATCTTAAAATTCTGTATCAAAAATAGCATAATTTATAAATTGCAAAATTCAGGTGGTATACCATTTTTTCAGTTTTTTTATTCTCCATAAAAAACAACTCGACCGATTTTGCTGAGAATCTAATCAGTTCTCAGTTGCGTAATTATGCATCGAACGCAATTGGTCCCACGTCGATATCATTTTTTGTTCATCAGATAATCGAGACGAAAAATAATTCCGAACGCACATACGTACATACATACAGACGTCCATTTATAAACTATTGTATTCGACTCTGGGGACCTTGAAATGTGGAGATATGACAAAATTCGGGATTCGCAAATTCGGACCCATTACTATAACTTCCCACCGGAAAGTTAATAAGGAGAATTATTCAATTACAAATCAATAAAATCAGTTCCATTCGCTTTCAGCTCTTTTTTAGATAAAGCTTGACAGCTAAAGAGCTCCCAAACGAAGCTTTTGTTTTAAACGGTTTTAGGCGGGAAGTACATGCTGGATCGCACATGTATAATTTTTAATAGTAATAAGTGGTGAACAAGTAAAAAATTAAAACTCTTTAATGCACTTTATAAACAATTATTCGATGAAATGGTTCTAATACTTACATCCTGCTAGCATCACGCATATGGTGAATATTTTTTCGGCATCAGTATTAGGAGCAACGTTGCCAAACCCCACACTGGTAAGCGACGTAAATGTAAAATAAAGGGCTGTGACATATCGGCTTCGTATACTGGGACCTCCCGTGTTATTTGGTAAATAATACTGTTGAGTATCGTTGGCCAAGATGTCCAACCACCCAATTTTTACCGGAAGCATTGGTCTTTCAGCGTTTCCTATTGCGTACCTAAAACAAATCAATAAATTAAGAGCGCAACCAAGAGTTTTTTTTTACGTATATGGTGATAAATTTTTTTAAAATTAAAAATGAAAAGTATTATTTTGTGTAAGTTAGGATTTTTGGTTTTTATGATGATTTGACAATTATAAGGGTCCATAACTAAGAAATGTTCAAGTTTCTGTTAAGTTCACGTTTGTTTACAACAACATCAACATTGTTTTGAGGAAAGGCCAGGTCAAGAGCACCAACAACCGACGAGCATGTATGAGAGCACTGATGAAAGTAGAGGGAGCAAAAGATGTGTGTAAGAACAGTAGAAAGTGGAAGGAAGTGGTCTCTGCCTACTCCTATGGGAAAAAGGCGTAACTTTATGTATGTATGTATGTATGTTTACAATGCTCTCCAAGTAAATATATACTGACTTAAAAAATTCGAACACCCAATAAGAATAAATAAATTTGAATGACATTTATATACAATGTGCGTTTAATCAAAACTACAGACTAAAATATTAAAACGTAACAAAGACATTTAATAATGAGTCTGTATTATAAATATTGTCATTCCTGACTTCTTAAATTTGATGATAATGGTCAAGTAATTTATTTGGTGATTGGGGTAAATTACCCAGACGATTGCTGATTATATTCTCTACATGTGAAAGCAGGGTCACGGCAATAATCTTTTATGTATAAGGTCGTGCGTTGTCTGGAAAAGGGGTTGAATTTACCCTCATCGGTATGGCAGTATTTTATCGTAGCTCATACCATCAGCCAACGTGTGAGGGCTATATGCCCTTCTCCTCGTACCGTGCACCCAAAAACAGAATTAAGACTCGCCAGAGAATACAACACGATTTTATTGACCTTCCCGATTTGATCTGCCGTTACATTACTTAAGCCGAGCAGCACGATGACGAGGTGTCAGTGGGAGAAATAAAAATGGTCTAAACGAACGAAGCTCCTGATATATCTGCGGTATAGAATAGAATATTTATTTATTTACATTAAAATGTACGTAAACTGGTCTACAGTGGTTTTGTTGTCCCAGAAATAAGATTAATTTTGGATATATTTATGCTCAAAATTCACAAAACTATTAATGATTTTGTAAGATTTGCTCTCGTTTTCTTTTAAATCTTTATTTTCATTTTACATTACAAAAATCGGAAAACCAAAAACAAAATAATAGACATATTTATAATGTCAGTTTTGTTTTGAAAAATTAAATTACATCGAAGTAAATAGAGAGAAAAATATCGAAAATATATGTTATATGTTATATATATGTTTATATTTGACAATTTTTCATGGGAAATCTCTTTTTAAAGACCAGCAGTAATCTGTCATCATGTGACAATCTCATCGACCCTGATACCTTTCCTACATCACTTTTAGATCCTGTTGGAACCGCTCTTCCTGTTCCTCACTATAATTTCCTAAATTATCCGGAAATTTATCCAGATGGTTGCGGTTCCAAGCTATACTTTCCAAAACAGTCATAACTTTAATAAAATCTGTGTCTCTTATCAATTGCCCTATTTAAGGACCATCAAATATTTCACCTTTCCACTTTTCCATACTAAGCTTCGGAAATGTTCTACAAATGTAATTATCATTCCTAACTTAATATGTAATGGTGGAAGTATGATTTTGCCTCTGTTTACCAACGGCGGCTCCCTTATTACATTGACGGACAGTTAAAGAAATTATTACAGGCCAAACATCTTGTTCCTAATGAAGTTGCTTTGCTCTACTGACCCACATACAAATGAAGCAAGGGTATTTCGTGTACCCACTTTGTTGACCAAATAAAAAATTAACCATTTTCTAATCCACACAGATCAGCCATTGATGATTCGAGTAATTAATTTTTTTTAAAACTAATTTTACATTTTCATACTCTTCTTTGAGTTTTGTTAAATGGGTAATTGGAATTGATGCAAATTTATTTCCATTGTGTAGTAAGACGGATTTTAAACTTCTTTTACAGCTGTCAATAAAAAGGCGCCACTCAGTAGAATTGTATTTTTTTTAAACCCATGTCTAGAAGCTGATTAGTCTCGCTGATCAGTCTCACCCATTTACTCTCAAGATTGACACTACAAGGACCAATCTCCATCAAGAATCCTTCATTTCATTTACAGGGCTGCTACCGAATGGAACAAGCTTCCAAAATGAGATTTTCCAGAGAACTATGAACTGCAACTTTTTAAAAAGCGGGTCGACGATCATCTCCGTTCTATAATCCTTTCCCCTTCTAATAGTCGCAGTGCGGACCACGATAGGTCTACCCTTTTTGCGTAAGAAAAAAACAGCTTTGCAATAACATAATAGTACGCCAATCCTTTATTTTCACTAAAAAATTATAACTCACTTTCTTGCGTTCTATATGTTGTAATTTTTACTGTTGGTGTCAATAAATGTTTTTCTTTCAATCTTCAACAGTTCTAATCCTTGTTTTGATAAATTGAGATCACGTATTAAATCACTGAGTTCATTTTGAGAAAATAACTTTGGCGTATATGTTTCACCCTCCCATTCACTTCCACCAAAGTCTAATCCCAACCCTTTTCCTTTTTTCCACAATCGTAAAGACTTAACACAGGACTTACAAACTTTATGAGGAACCCATGATTCATCTAGTTTGCCTTTTTTAAAACCAAAATATTCAGCTTAAGTCTCCTTAACTAAGTCTGTGATATTTCTTTTTTTGTTATATAAACACCGCAAATATAACAAAATAAATCACTACTTTATTTACACTTTCTTCGTGACGAACTCATGTTTTAAAGGACAAGACAAATATATTAGAATGGACATTCAGCAATTGAAACAAAGTATTAACACATGACAATTTATCCAGATTCACGTGTAAGTACTTCAATATTATCAAATAACTAAGATCCCAGCTGTTCTGCGGAGCAAGGAGTCTAAGAGTGGGGATCACGTGATGTTTGTATGCGAGAAAAAGTTGCGCAGAAGCCTAATCATGACTGAAAATAAGCCGATAATTGTTCAAAATATAAGATAAATAAAAATCATAAAAACAACAGCACATTTAGTACTTTCATGAATATATTTGTAATTTGGGCATTTGAAAACATAAAAATTTGCATAGATTTTCAGGGCAACAAAAAAAATTTTTTTTTATAGAGCTGTGTAATACACAAAATGTTACATACAAGATAAACTCGTCAGAAAAAATTAATTCAAAGTAACAATAGTTGTGTTTTAGTTGTTGCCACAAACGGCATAGAAACTATTGCCCTTACTCAAAGAAATGCCAGTAAGCTGCGAGTGATGGAGAGGGCAATGGAAAGATCAATGCTGGGAGTGAGTCTGAGAGACAAAATGAGAAACGAGGAAATCCGTAGAAGGCCAAAAGTTGAAGACATTATAGAAAGGATAGCAGAAATGAAATGACAATGGGCGGGTCATGTAGCAAGACAGGACAACGATAGACGGATGCCAAGAATCATAAAATGGAGACCGAGAGAGACGAGCAAAGATTAGGCAGACCACCTTTGCGATGGATGGATGATATAAGGAGGGTGACAGGTGGAAACAGGTATCAGAAAGCCCAGAATAGAAATCAGTGAAAGGAACTAGGAAAGGCCTATGTCCAGGAGTGAATGAAAAGTGGCTGAGGAGAGAAAGATAGAATTAAGAAAGAATTAAGCAGGAATATTGTTACGGAATGCAATGAGCGAAGCCCGTCCCTGTTTATTTTGAGGTGATGAAGCGGCTTCGGGGTCATCAAAAGAGCGAATAATTTATAGTCGCGGGTTTGAAAATTTTTCTTGTTAATTCCTCGTTCTTCCAGCATAGACGTCCCCTTTCGAGAATAATTGATTTAGATTTTTTTAAGAAATCTCGAGATCGTAGTTTTAAGTTTTGAAATTTAGTTTGAAGTAAATTAAGAAACTAATTCTGAAGTGTTATAAAAAGATTGTATATCATTTGTGACTATCTAAGTAATTTGTCAAGTAAGAATTGCTTGTTTAAAAATATTAGAATAAACTGTTTAGTCATTGTACTGGGTGTTTAAAATAATCGAACCCAAGATTTAATATCGCAACAGTATTGTAGCATGGTATGAAGTTTTTTTTTGCGAAAAAACTCTGAGATGTACGATTGGACGGTCATTAAGATTTCATGGTTTTTTTAAAAGAATCAAAATCATCAATTGCTTTTTTGTTGTCTGGAACATTGTTAAAAAATTTTATACACATATATTTCGTGATTTTTTTTTCTGTTATTGATAAAGAATGTTCCGGATAAATAAGAAATTTTTTCTGATTAGATTCGAGGTTTTAAAAAACCCTTAAAGGACTCTTTGTGTTTAAAAAAAAATATCAAACATTCATAAACATATAAAGCACACACTGTAAGAATGTTGTGTTTCTTAAAAAAGCCGCTTAGTGACTGTTTATATTTTAGGCCAAGCATAACATGCATAATCTTATTCAAACTTAAAAAATGATTTAAACGTTATAGCATATTTCACGAATATTACGACGGTTTTGGATTATCGTTAGAAACTCGATAACCAGTATTTAACTGTACATTTAAGAAGTACGAAAGTAAATTTCCCTAATATTTTTAAACAAATTTCGTAGGTACGAATTTATTGTACATAATAAGAGAGGTGGGTAAGTATTTCAAACAAATTTCAACAACAAACTCCTGGACAGTACAGAAAATAAATTAACGTACGAAAATATTTCATTTTCACAGTATTGCTTAAATGCACGAAAGAGAAAAAATTTACAAAGTGGATCAAATTATACTCAGTTATGGACATCGTGTGCTAAGACTTCCACCTTATCATTGCTAATTTAATCTCATTGAGTACATTTGGGGGATATGCAAAACTTATGACAATCACATTGGATCTAATGGTTACAGTGATAAGGCTGTTTTGGAAACCTGGCAACGAGCACTTAATACTGTTAATAAAGCTCTTGATACCCTCGTAGATCTCTTCAATGTTATCTACAAAACTGGCACCATACCGTCTGATTGGTTAAAATCCACATTCATCACAATAGCTAAAACACTTAAAGCAAAAACCTGCAATGATCATAGAATAATCAGCTTAATGAGTCATGTATTGAAAATATTTCTAAAAGTCATCCATAAAAGAATCTACTCAAAATGTGAAGAAAGAATAGGTGACACACAGTTTGGCTTCAGAAACGGTTATGGTACTAGAGAAGCACTATTTAGTATATAAGTACTTACACAAAGATGCCGAGATATGAATGTGGAAGTCTTCGCGTGTTTCATCAACTACGAAAAGGCCTTTGACAAAGTACAACACGATAAATTAATCCAGATACTCACAAATATAGGAATTGACAGCAGTGATATTCGTATAATTGTTAACCTATATTGGAACCAATCTGCTGAAATACGCGTTAATAATCACACAACAGAAAACATAAATATAATCAGAGGCGTTAGGCAAGGATGTGTACTTTCACCACTACTCTTCAATTTATACTCAGAACAAATTATTAATGAGGCTATTGGAGACACTCTCACTGGTGTAATAGTGAATGGTACTCCCATCAACAACATCAGATACGCGGATGATACAGTACTAATATCCACAAACATCAACGACTTACAAGACATGCTAAACACAGTAGTCACCCACAGTTCATCAATGGGACTCACGCTCAACACAAAGAAAACTAAATGGCTAGTTTTCAGTAAGAACCCAAACAACACCCAACAAAATTTACGAATTGGCAATGACATTATAGAGAGAGTAAAGCACTACAAATATCTAGGATGTTACCTTAACGAGTCAAATGATAATGGCCAAGAGATCCGCTGCAGAATAGAACAATCCAGATCAGCATTCATCAAAATGAGAAAAGTACTGACAAGTCGAGACCTCCCAATTACACTACGAATAAGAATACTCCGCTGCTATATATTCAGTATACTCTTATATGGAATGGAAGCATGGACACTTACCAACAGTATGTGCAAACGACTTGAAGCTTTCGAAATGTGGACATATAGAAGAATGTTGAAGATCTCATGGACTGAACTCAAAACCAATCGGAAAGTGCTACAACAACTAGGCAACCGAAACCGAAATAATAACAACAATAAAGAAACGGAAACTAGAGTATTTCGGACATGTGCTACGAAACGAAAAATATTCACTTCTTCAAAACATTATACAAGACAAAATTGAGGGCCGCCGCAACCAAGGTAGCAGAAAAACATCATGGCTCAAAAACTTAAGACAATGGTATGGCCTTAGCACCAGAACACTTTTCCGTACGACAGTAGATAAAATTAGGCTACAAATACTGGTTACCAACGTACTAGGAGTACATGGAACTTAAAGAAGAAGACTTAATACTGCCACTCCTAAAATTTGGGAAAAAAGTGAAAATTTAATTAACGAACGGTGGGTTCGCGAAAACCGCATCAAAGCAGTTAATCCTGTTATCATTATTTACAATCCGAATGAGGATAGCAACGACAGTGATTCAGATTATGATGACTTTAAATCTGATGCTTGATTATACCTTAAGTACTACATGATTAAACATATTTATTAAATTTGTGCCAATAATTTATTTTTGTTGCATTCAATTTTAACATAATTAAATATGTGCTAATTTTTAGCCAAGCTACATTAACGATTTCTGTTTACAATAAAGTAAAAAATAAAAAAAAACCTCTCAACAAAAGCATAATAATAAACAAAAAAATGTTGGGTTTAGATCTTAGGGGAATTTACTAATGTACCTCTCAACACAGTGCGCCAGTTAAGTCAATGCCTCAGTGACTAATCAGATACCGTCGTATATTTGTGAAACGAGCTATATTTGTTTGTTTATTTCAATTAAAAAAAAGAGTGAATTTTAATACCCAAGCATTTGGTTAAGTCATTTTTACAAAGATTGTTATCATTATAAATTAGTAAATCAGGAACAAAATGTTCGATCGCTTACTTTAAAAAAAAGCAGCAAACATTATTAACTTTTAAGTTAAGTTTGTTTAATACCAATCACTCTTCAATGCGACCTAGATTGTAACTAATGTAATGAGGAGACTCTGGGTATAGAAATCTCAGGCTATGGTGATGTTGAGATGGAGGTGAGAGAACAGACAACGAAGGCAACAAAAGCAGAATGCCTAAATGACACAATATCGCGAAATAAAAACATTAAAATAGAAACCAAATCAAGAATTTACAAGGCAATAGTAAGACCAACTATGACATACACGGCAGAAACTCGACCAGACACAGCGAGAACTAAACAACTTCTAGAGACAACCGAAATGAGAGTACTTCGTAGAATAACTGGAAAGACGATATTGGACAGAGAAAGAAGCTAGAATATAAGAAGAACATGCAAGGTAGAAAACATTAATGAGTGGGTTCTCGGTAGAAAGAGGTGAGTGGAATGAGCACATCAGTAGAATGGACAACGAAAGAATAGTCAGAACAGCACGCGACAAATCACCAATGGGTCGCAGGAGTTTAGGACGCCCCCGAAAACAACGATGAAGCGACAACTTAGCAGTGCAATAGGCAGAGGAACGATGAAAAGAAACAGGCGATCCGCCTAGATTAAAGAAGAAAGAAGTAATGAGGAGACATCACGTGTTTTAATAACTAGCGTACTATCGTCAAGAATTTCCAGTCAACCGTGTTGTTAAAACTCTGTTTTATAAAAGTTTAATCCTTAAATAACAATCTTCATGTGCTAAAGTTGCATGAGGTCGTCCAGATCCATCACAGCATCTATGTAACACTGTTGGCGCCTAATGACTTAATAAACTGAGCAGGAATTGCTACAAAATACTGCTTCAAACTGAAGGAAACGCAAATGTAAAAAGATAAAAGATTTTTGAATAAAACAAAATTAATTTAATTTTTGTTGATAATGTTATTTCTTATTAGTAATTTGTCGACTTCTTCTGGGTGTTCGGATTTTTTTAGAAATGAGTCTATGTGAAACTTAAAAAAATAATAAAACTCAAATGGTTCTCTGAATATTTGACTAAATAATAATTTGATAAATTTAATAGTCTCATAAAATATCCAGAACACATGCCAATATTAAAATACACCTAACTCCAATTATTACCGAAGCAGTTTATTGATGCTTGAAAATACTAATTTAACATTAATTATTCCATCAAATTCGTTTATTGGTGCTTCAAAATACTAATTTAACATTAATAATCCCATCAAATTCCTTTAAGTTACCAACATTATTATTTTTTCATTATAATTAGTATTACAAGGGTAGATTTGTCTGATTAACTCCAGAATTCATTTAATAAGAAAGCAATTAAAAAAAACTAATTTTTCCGAAAATTAATACTTTTAATAACCTTAAATTTTCGAGGTAATTTGCATATTGATAGGGCACAAAATTTTGAGAAAATTATTGCTTTCTTTAATTTGTTTTTTTGGTTTTAGAAACATAGTAAATACAGATTTTTTTGTTTAAAATACACTGCAACAATATTATTCAATGATGTTCATCCAATTAGATTCTAAATTTGTTTATAAGAAATTGTATTGACAACGATGCGCTAGATGTTGCGAACCCGCTACCTCCAAAAGAACAAGAGGAAACCTTTACATCAGAAGTACAAACAGCCACTAAAGGACCCAAAATCACCAGGTACATAAAATATTCCAAATAAATTATTCAATAACGGGGATCAGAAATCGAAAAATAAAAAGAATTTATAAAATTATATAGAAAAATTATTTTGGAAAAAAAATTTTAATTAGTACCCCAGGAATAAAGAGCTAATAAAGGTTCTTCTTCTTCTGCTTGTTAGAGATCTAGATGATCTGTTGATTCCGGACTTGCCTCTGTCATATTTCCTGACATGTGAAACGGGAGATTCCGAATTCCCGATCAAATAATGACATCCTTAGATAATGCCAGAGCTCGGAGATGATAAGAAACTACTGAGAAAATTAATTTCACCTACTCTAGCAGGAAGGGCTGGAGCCTCCTCAGATGGCGTGGTTCTGCTGCGCCTCTTCCCGAAAAAACGCAGAACATCAACCCCAACGATATTGCTGACCGTCTTTTAGTAACATCCAAGGTCTCTCTCGCTGATAAAACTTTCGCCAGGAAAATAAAGAAAGCGGCCAAAACAGCATGCCGCTCCCTTCCGCTCGCATCTCCATGGTTTCACGCCTTCCTTATGTCTAAGCTGAATGAGGTCCTCGAGATAATGAAGATGAGAGAGGCGTCTGGCATCTTCCCGGAGCATTAAAAAAAATCTTAGTGAGGTGGCTAAGGGGTGGCTCTTGGAATTCTACAACAATATTTTGCTTACCGGCGAAATTCCTAATGAGTTCAGAAAGTCTAAGATCCTCGCTATCCTCAAGCCAGAAAAGCCACCTGACAATCCTGCCAACTACCGCCTCATCGCATCATTGAGTATGTGCTACAAGCTGCTAGAAAGACTGCTCTACAACAGAATCTCTCCCACGGCCGAACGCATTTTAATCCCTGAACAATCTGGTTTCAGAACTAACCGCTGCTGCGCAGACCAAGTGCTTGCCCTCACTACACATATCGAAGCAGGCTATCAAAAAGGTTTAAAGACCACACGCGCCTTTATAGATCTGTCCTCGGCACATGATACGGTCTGGGGAAATGGGATGATGTAAAAAGCTATCCACCCTTATTAGAAACGTGTTAAGGAATTGAAGAATCACAGTCCATATTAACGACAAAAAGAGCCACACCCGCACCATTCAAAACGGCCTACTACAAGGGTCGGTACTGGCCCCCCTGCCATTCAATATCTATATGAATAACCTACCCCCCCACCAAAGCGCAAACATTTATCTACGCAGACGACATGGCCCTGGCAAACCAGCATAGGTCTCTAGAACCGGAAAGCGACCAACTTACAGACGACCTCGAAGCTATGCACGACTATTTTCCAAGTGGTGCCTTAAACCTAACCCACTCAAGTCGGAAGTCTGCGTCTTTCATCTCTCAAATAGACAGACCCAGGTGGAGGCCAACGTTTACTTTGATGGCACAAGAATCAGATATAACCCCTACCCCACATACTTAGAAGTTACGCTGGACCGATCCTTAACTTATAAGCAGCACTTAACAAAGACCGCACTGAAGATTAAGGGGGCAGACGCGAGCATTCTTAGAAGTACAGCTTTAGCTTTGACCTAT
This sequence comes from Agelastica alni, assembly GCA_950111635.1. Lineage (NCBI taxonomy): Eukaryota > Metazoa > Arthropoda > Insecta > Coleoptera > Chrysomelidae > Agelastica > Agelastica alni. The sequence goes on from OX467709.1 coordinate 43,305,832, forward strand.
TCCGTCGCAGAGTACTGCGCCGCAGTATGGTATAGAAGCTTCCACACTCATAAAATCGATGTTTATCTTAACGAGTCAATGCGGATAATTACTGGCACCATAAAACCTACTTCTACTGTGTGGCTTCCAATTCTGGCCAATACTGCTCCACCACAACTTCGGAGAACGGCAGCTGCCGATAAAGAATGGAAGAAACTTAGCAACCCTTTAAATAACCTACCCATTCAACGAGGTCTCAACCCCTTCTCCTCCCGACCGTCTAAAATCCCGTCGCCCCATTTGGATATATAAAGAAATAGAGGGCGTGTACATTCCAAATGGAATGAGGCCATAGCCGCCAACCAATTAGCAAACCTGAGAGCATTAATCTACCTCGACGGACCTGGTGTCGGCTAAATCGGTTTAGAGTGGGCCATGGAAAATGTCGCGACGAAATGTTTAAATGGGGAATAAGTGGACGAGTGCGACTGTGGTGCGCAGAGACAGACAATGGACCACATCTTGAAAGGGTGCCCAATCATATCCTTCCCTAGTGGCATCGATGGAATTTTCTCCGCTTCCCCTGGGGCAGTGGATTGGATTAACGGCCTAGATATTGACGTTTAAATGTTTGTTGTTAGTAGATTTATATTGTAAAACTTGCTTGTACATGACTATGTGTGATATACTCTCATACTGTAATTATTCTGTCATATCTTTCCTTTTGTTTTGTTTACATGTGTACTTATACTATGGCTTCTTGTTTATACTTATATTTGTTTATATTTATTGTGTGCTTCTCATACGAAATATATATGGACCAAATAATTAAAGGTGTAAACAAAGTTAATGCAGGATTCAGAATGAACAATCGTTGTTTGAGAATCCTGTGTTATGCATATGACGCTATTCTTATCGCCGAAAATGAAGACAACTCACAGCTCCTCCTTTACAAATTCAACATGACAGCACCGATACTTAATATGCAAGTTTCATGCGAGAAAACACAAAGCATGGTGGTATCCAAAGACCCAATACGATGCACGTTGATAGTAAATGACCGCATTATAGATCAAGTAATATTTAGGGGTGGAAACATCGAGCGGCAAAAGAATAACGAATGAAGTGGACAAACAAGTCAAAAAGACAGCTAGAATATCAGGATATTTACGTGATATTATATGAAAAAACAAATAGATGAGCACAAAAAGTAAGGCGTTTATTTATAAGACCTGCATCAAGCCTATACTAACCTACGCCGCTAAAACAAGAGCAGGAACAACAGAAACAAAAAGGAAAATAAGAACAACAGAAATAAATTTACTCGTATAACAAATAATACAGGAAACTACATTTTATGGAAAAATACACAACATAGATACATTAAGAAAACTAAGTTGTTAGATGGGTAAGAGCAAGACGCAACCATTGAAGAGACCACGTAAAACAAATGGATCCAGAACAAATTGCCAAGTGGGCAAAAGCACAGAAACCAGATACCAGAGGTCCTAACATAATTAGATTTTTATTAGTAAAATTACAATCACTCAAAAAACTACTTTTTTATAACGTCAAAGTCAAACATTTTCTTCCAAAGAAGTCTGTTGAAGATTGAAGCAAAACAGCGAATTAATAACCACGATAAAGAATGATCGCCAAAATCTGGACCGGATAGGCACCATAAAAAGAAGAAGAATCCACAAGGAGGCAAACTATGTAACTGACGACAATTTAACCATTGATTGTGCCTAGTTGCAACCCAAGATACACAGGACCCCCATAAGCCATAACGATATGTAACAAATTTTAATTTATTTTTTGTTCCTGGTTAAAAATTATGTGCCAGAATTTTCAAGAATTGGAACGTTTAAAAAATATCTAGCACTTTCTAGGATCCAGTAGAATCCGTGAAGGTGTAAAATTATGGGTGTTTTAAACCAACATTTTAGTTTATATTATTGCTGAGTAGAATAGTAAATATTTCATAAATAGCAATATTTAATTGAAATGGCATCAAGGGGTTGCTTGCACCCAGCAGATGCATTATGTTACGTGTGTGGAGAATTTATCAAGACAAAAACAAAAAAGTTATCTATGAAAGCGTCCACTAAGATGTGCGAGGCCTTTAAAGCATACAATGGCATGGATGACAGAAATCAAGACAAACCATGTGCGTCTTATTTCACCTGAAAACACACACGGTAAGTTGAATAACTGATGCTTGCTGGAATTTAAATGATTTAGTACAGTTTAAATAAAGAATATATCTCAATCATTTCTAATAAAATTATCAAGTAGAGTAGGCATATTTGGGTCTCTAAGGCGATTTACAACTTTTCTTTGCCTTTGGAACAGCCTGGACATTAAGGCGCATTATCACAAAAGGGATTGGCCACTGCGGACCGAGTTCTTTATAGATAAGAACAATACCTAGTTGAAGCCGCTGATAGACCCTTAAAAGGTTCTAATGAAACCACTGGACATCAAGTTAGGTCTTATTAAACAATTTATCACAACCCTACACAAATAGTCGACAGAGTTTAAGTACATTCAATATATCTTTCCACAGCTGTCGGAAGTAAAGGTCAAAGCTGGTATCTTCGTTGGACTACATGTAAAGAAGTTCATAAAGTGTGAAAAATTTGCAAAGGGGCTAAAAAGAAAAAAAAAGCAGCTTTGAAAAGATTCTTATCAGTGTTTCACGGCTTTCTAGGTAATCAGTTTATCCAGACTCATAAAGAACTATGGCACAATGAGATGCAGAATGTCTGCAAAAGTTCACATCTTTGATGCTCATCTTGACTAATTCACTCCGAGAAGCGAGTGCTTTCTCCAGGCTATAATGGATTTTGAACGTTGTTATCAAAAACAGTATTACGAAAACATGATGGAGGACTATCCTTTGAGGCTTCTTCGAGAAAGCGATTTGCATTATGGATAAAAACCTAGAAAATCTACTCATTTCTAATATATTTTAAGTGGTTTTAACTGTCTATGAAGTGCAAGTGTATGTTATTTTGATCTTGTTTTTGTCAGGTTTTTCTCAAAATGTTTGTGACTGTGGTAACATAATCAAAGTTTGTAATGAATATAGTCCATTTCCTATGCATTTTAGATATAAGTAATTCAAATTGCAATAATTGCAATAAAATTGTAACATCTAAACATTTTCTAAAAACTTTGATCTCCTCAAAAATATCTCTGATAATTTTAACAAAAAAAGTGTTTATTTACCATATGCATGCCATCCAGTGGGCGATCAAAGCGAAAGTCGCCATAAGAAGTAAAAGTACTGCAGCTCCGTATTCAGAATATCTATCGATTTTTCTAGCCACTCTCACCAATCTCAAAAGTCTTGCGGTCTTTAGCAGGCCAATTAAAGTCGTTGTCTGTAAAATGGAAAATGAATATTCACTATGCATAATTATTTATGTAAAACACACCGTGGGCTATTATAAAGAGTATCAAAAATAAGCGATTAAAATCTTTTTGTATGGTTAATTTTTACTGTTATGTGATTGGATACATCATAGATTGGTTAACTGTATTAATTAGTGTGTATTTTGAATACGAACAAATTTAAGCAGTAAACAGGGCGAACCATTTTGGCATTTTAATTTACTTTAATTGAGAATTTAAAAAAATATGTAACCGTATCGACATTAAATTAATTATTGTATTAGATTGGACGTTTTTATTCTCTTTGTTCGAATTTAAACTCGGTTAAATGACGAAAAAGAATCGAAATTTAAACTTATTCGACACTTTCATTAGGTCGACATAAATTTTTTTTTTATCAATTCTTAAAAGCAATTACATACATACATACGAGGGCGGTTTGATAAGTCAGTGACTTTTTGAATTAAACAAATCTTTTTTCCGCAAATAAACATTTTATTTTTCTACATAATCACCTTTTAGCTCGATACATTTAGTCCGGCGTTTTTATAATTTTTTTATTCCCTCCAAATAATAGGTTTTTTCAAAGCTCTCAAAATACGCGTTTGTTTCGGTAATGACTTCTTCATTCGACTCAAATCTCTTACCGCCCAGCCATTTCTTTGGGTTTGGAAACAGAAAATAGTCGCAGGGGGCTAAATCTGGAGAATATGCTGGATGGGGGGTAACAGTTCGTATCCCAATTCGTGGATTTTGGCCATCGTGACTAGACAAGTGTGCACACGTGCATTGTCTTGATGGAACAGCACTTTCTTCTTCTTAGCCAAATTCGGCCGTTTTTGCTTTAAATCAACGTCGAATCTGTTCAAAAGCTTTGAATAATATTCGTCGGTGATCGTTTTACCTTTCTTGAGGTAATCGATGTAAATGACACCGTGTACATCCCAAAAAACTGTGGCCCTGACCTTGTTGGCTGACAGACTCTGTTTCGCCTTCTTTGGTCCACGTTCACCCCGAGCAACCCACTGTTTCGATTGTTCCTTGGTCTCTGGCGTGTTGTGATGGATCCATGTTTCATCCACAGTAACAAAACGGCACAAAAATTCGTCCGGATTACGGCATCGCTAAACACTCTTTTGAAGTGGTCACACGATTGCACTTATGGTCGAGTGTGAGCAATCGCGGCACCCATCTCGCAGAGAGTTTTTTCATGTCCAAATATTCGTGTAAAATATTATGTACCCGTTCAGTTAAGATACCTACAGCATGAGCCAACTCACGCACTTTCATTCTCCGATCATCCAATATCATTTCATGGATTTTATCGACGATTTCCGGCGTGATCACTTCTTTTGGGCGACCTGGACGCTCGGCGTCACTAGTGCTGGTACGACCACAACGGAACTCTGTAAACCACTTTTTGACCATTGAAATTGATGGTGCCGAGTCCCCGTAGTATTTATCAAGTCTTTCCTTAGTTTCAGTGATGGATTTTTTTCGTAAAAAGTAATGCTTAATCAGCACACGAAATTCACTTTTTCCATTTTCGTAAAAATTCACGAGGTTGTCTGCTTTGAACGGCTATCAAACACCAACTGCACGACGTAGCTTGCTTAAAATTAAAAAGTTGCCCAATGATAGATTATAGTTGACGGCAGCACTGTTACATTTGGAGTAACTGCGCGGGAAATTCAAAAAGTCACTGACTTATCAAACTGCCCTCGTACATACATATAGTCACGACTTTTTCCCGTAGGGGTAGGCAGAGACCACTTCCGCTATGTTCTTACACCCATCTTTTGCTTCCTCTACTTTCATCAGTGCTTTCATACATGCTCGTCGGTTGTTGGTAATTTTGACCTGGCCTTTCTTCAAAATAATGTTGATCTGATCGAGATCGATGTTCGCCGAGGTCGACCACTACCGACTTCCGTCCATTCACAGTCGCCTTATAAATTTGTTTCGCTAATCGTCCTTCATCCATCCTTTCTTCGTGTCCAAACCATTTAACCATTCCTTTATTTATCTTTGTAACCACATCTTCTTTAACACCACAGCGTTCTCTTATCTCACTATTCCTTACTTTATCCAACCAAGTCACTCCGGCTATACTTACTACTCCAAAGCATTAATCCTATTTTCATGCTTCTTTTGCCAAACCCAACATTCACTACCATACATAAGTGTAGGAACCAACACTCCTCTATGCAAAGTCAGACGTGCCTTTTTTGACACTTTTTGGGTGTTCATAAAGATATACAGTGCCCCTTTGTTTTGTTTTCCTGCCAACACTCTTTGCTCAATGTCACTTTCATACTTTTCATTTCTCGTAAACTTTGAACCCAAGTACACAAATTCATTTACTTGTTCCACTCTTTCTCCCTTAATCAGAACTTCACAGTTTATCATGCTTTCTTCTCTTTCAAAAACCATTACTTTCGTTTTGCTTACATTTATTTTTATCTCTTTGATTTTCAGGGCATCACGCATAACATTAACCATCGCCTGCAATTCCTCTTCAGATGACGCTAATATGACTTGATAATCGGCGTAGAGAAGGCATTTGACGATTAAATTATTTATTTTCAATCCAACAATCGTCTATGTATAAGTTAAACAGCCATGTCTCACACCTTTTTCGATGTTAAACCAGTCCGTGTAAGCTCCGTTTATCCTGACACAAGCAGTGGAATCCTCGTAAATTGATTTCAGTGCTTGTATTAAACTAACGCTCACCCCATACATAGACAATGTCGACCACAATTCACTCCTCACCACTCTGTCATAGGCCTTTTCCAAGTCTATAAAAGCGCAATTACATATACTAAAATGATGCTTTGAAACCAACATTTACTGGTAAGGAATTTTTTTTGAATTCCTTTTAAATTTAAAGACGTATCGTTCAAATTATGGAAAAAATACTCCATTTGGGTTTTCGGCTACAAAGTGATGGCTTTACTGAATTTGTGATACCCTTTTAATTAATCAGATACGCTGAGATGGATCTTTTTACTCCGGCTCAAGAAAAGCCAAGTCCAGAAAAGTCAGCATTAGTCTGACCTGTATCGGGCATTGTCCGAGAATATGGAGGCCTATCTACAAAATCTACAATTACGGGTGTTGGTCAGCCCCAGATTGTAAATGTGGTATACAAGGGTACCATGACCGGTCAGTATGTGTACTGCTAGTTCTGCATCCTTCCTACTCAGTAAAGTAATGCTTCCGGTTAGGTCATCTTGGGGAGAATTCCCTATAAGGGGGACTGCCTACACTTGTCTCTGGTTTCTCTTTTCCAGAACATTAAGTTTTGGTCCCTGAGCCAGCACCGGATTACCCTTCTACCTAGACAGATAGGAAAACCCTACTAACTTAGTCTCCAATCCAGTTTTTGCCAGCTTAACAGCCCTCTTAGTGCCTTTGATTCCAGAGTGACCAGGAACTCGGACAAGGTATGAGGTATGAGGTAACCTATGGTATATTTTTTAAATAAAGACAAACATTAAAAAAATACTGATTATTGTATTTAAAATTTTATTTGTACTCCCTGAAGCCTACTGAACTTTTGATAGCATTTTAACAAAATTCAATCATAACTACATATTTTTATGTTTATTTTTTCTGAAGGTAATAATTATGATGATTGTGAGTAGGTAGTGTATGGTGAAAAGCCCTGTAAAAAAATCAAATTATCACATAAAGAAAGATATGGTTGCTTTAAAATATCAATTCAGAGACTGTTTGATGAAAATGGGGTAAATTCGTGTTTGCAGTTTCAACTACACCCAAATGTATAAATATTAAATTAAAAAAATAAATAAATAAATAATAAATTAAAAAAATAAATTTAAAAATATCGCTGGAAGGTCTTTTAAATTCGTTAAAAAACAAATAGGAAGAGGTAAGAAAATTAAGATAAAATCAATAATAATCATACGAAAACCAGAAAATTAAATTACCTATTCTAGATTTATTACTGAAGAAAAATACGTTCTTAAAAAAATCCTTATAAAACAAATATAAGGTAATTTATACTCTGAAATCACTATCGATCTTTTTGGAAGGTGAACGCAAACTTCACCTGCTTTTGTGAGTTTTTTTTTTAATAAATGAGACGTAGCTCGTAAGTTTTAAAATAATTTTCGAGTAGCTGATACATTTATAGTATTACTATTGAAAAGCATACCTCATGGTCAAACTCGACGTAGTGGGATAAGAACGTCTACAATACACAATGAATGTCAAAGAACCCTACTTGACGGTTACAAAGAAGTATATGCTTAAATTTTAGCGGGTTATAATGTACAGGTTAATATTTGGCAATATTGTGTGGGTGAATAAAATTTCTGTTGAGGAGTGGCAACGTGTATGCAAAAACATAAGATTGAGTTAGTTGAAAAAGATTATGTAGTAAATGAAGAAGACAAGGGCTGGCTTATTATTATTACAGACAATACAAGACTGACGAAAACTCAGAGAAATGATTAACGGATGATGTATTGTCATGCGAAGAAGGACCTAATTTCTCATTAAAATGTTAAAAAATAATTCAAATGTTTAGAAAATTTGTTGTAAAACTTTTTCCTTCTTTTCGTCGTACCTTACGTGTTTTATAAAGGCTCTGTTACTGTTTCCTAGCGCTACATTGTGAAAACAGCACTTAATTATAATTAAAATAAATGGTCAAGAAGGGAATTTTACTAGGGATGTTTAAATTAATTTTTGTTTTAATGAATAAAACATTAAAAGTAGAATTCGAGCTATCAAACTACAAGTTATAAACTGCTGTATTACGTAACAACAATTAGCAGCGAATACTTAACAGTGACGTTATTATTAACCGACAATTTCATGACCTACAACTTCCATTATTCTGAGAAAGACAACAGAATTTTTTTTTTTTTTTAAATCGAAGTTGCTGTTCATTTGCAACTAACTTCCCGTCTCTTGTCGTACATTTTTTTATTCTAGAGGGATACTCTAATTTAAAAACAAAGTTAATAATACTTGTTATAATATACTAATTTCTTTAAGTGTCATTTGTATAATAATTTTCCTGTAAAACTCCAATTTAACTTATTACATTTTTCTGTCCAAACATGACTCAATATTTTGCTAGAACATTTTTCTTTAGGTCTAATAAATTGTAAAAGTAGATATATTTTGCAATAATAAAACGTTTTTATACATTCAACTGTTTGACTGTTAAATTCCTATACGAATATTTAGATAATAATTGTAGATATGCTATAAAATTAGTTCTTTTTAATATAGAACAAGTATTTTTTGTTTACTTATCTAATGAAGTTAACCAATCTATTGTATTAGTAAATTTTGTGATTTTTATACAATACCTGTGATGGTTCTGAAATAAAATATAATTAAAATTATTATATTGTCGCAAAATTTTTGGTTCAATACTTTCATCGGGTTCTTCATTTAATGTTTTTATTATATTTTTCCCTCTAACCAGCAAACGTATTGAGTATAAATAAATATTAACTAGTTTTAGTTATTTTTGGAATTATTCAATTTAAAAAACTCGATTTAACATGAACAATGGCAAAATATTCTAAACAAAAAAACAATGGAAAATTCTTAAGAGTATTTTCTGGTATAGGAAGGTAAAAGTAAAGTGACTTTATAAATAACTACTTATCCTCATTAAGCTCTTATACTCCACCAAATTCAAATAAAAAATCCCTTATGTATAATACATATAGATTCAAGTTTTGCATCACTTCGCCTATTTTAAAATTAATTTGTTATTTTCAAGAGAAAATCAATTCTTATTAAAAAGCATGAACGCAAGCTTAAAGACGCCGTGGCATGTTGCTAACAAGGTTAGTATCATATCCCAATCATGCTATTTAGGATTCGTAACAGAAAACAAAGCAGCCAGCTGAAACCATTGATTTTCTTCATTTTAAGGTTGCCATTCATTGCTCTAGTACAATTAGGTTAGACCTTAAAAACACCAATCACCAATAATGTTTTCCACAGTCAAACGTAAGTCTATACAACTTTTCTAATGTAACTTTTATCAGTTATTGTGCCTTCAACTTCAACTAATTTGGTTCGTTCATTAGACATAATTCTTGTCATCATCATCAATAGCCGTTTTAAGTCCACTGCTGGACATAGGCCTCCCGTAAATCATTCCATTGCTTCCGATCTTGAGCACTTTTTCATCCATTTGTGCTGGATGCGCTTGATGTCCGACCATCTCGTTGGGGGACGTCCTCGGTTTCGATATGCCTCGTGTCTAGGTCTCCATTCTATGATTTTCTTTGTCCATCTTCCATCTCTGACTCTGGCAACATGGCCCGCCCAGTTCCATTTCAGCGTTGTAATCCGTTCAACTGCATCCGTAACACCGGTTCTTTCCCTAATTATATGATTTGGAACTTTGTCTCCGAGGGATAAAATCAACATTGATCTCTCCATCGTTATCTGTGCTACTTGAATTTCGTTTATTACCTTCCTGGTAAGGGTCAGTGTTTCTGCTCCATATGTTAGAACCGGTGGCACACACTGATCAAAGACCTTCCTCTTCAGACACAGTTTTCCGTAAGCTGCTCATGTCAGTCCTATTTTCCTGTTAAATTCTGCGGTCTGGTTGTCTCTTCTCAATTTAATCTCGTGGCCCAAATATTTATAGGTATACACTTGTTCTATTTGCGTGCCATATGTTGAAATGTTTTTGGCCAATACAATGTTGTTCTAGAACATGGTGCAGGGTAAAACAATGGCATCTATGGTTGGTTCTTCCCAAACACGAATTTGACGACAATCACTTACTAGACATATCCTAGCTTCATTATAAAATAAGAGAAGTACGCTGCGATTTCTTTGCCCAATTAATGTTACATAACTGTTCTGCTGTTGGTTAGTAACAAGCATTCTACCACTTCTAGGATTATCTCCGCCTATCTTTACATTACGACTCTATATGCGAGAAACATCACTCTGTAAAACAGCTATTCTCTCAGCCAGAAATGAATGAATGACCTACTTCCACTTGAGCAACAATAATGGCGCGGTCGATTTCTGGAATTAGTCGTCGATTCATTGTAACGCTTCAAAATAATTTTTAAACGATATCAACTAACAAAAGAACGCACTCAAATATATTCTCTTATTTGCTCTAAATTTTTGTCACTGTTTCTCTAATACATTTAACTATGCAAGAAAAAATTTTTCATGGAAATATTTTAACATGTTAATTTTAGGTGCTTTTAAATCTATGAGTATATACAATGCGTTCATAAAGTAAGGCATATAAATTAATTATTAGCTAAACAAACAGTAATATGAAATATCCCGAAACAGGTCGATTTTAATTTACTATTTTTTAAAAGAATAATATATCATAAAGAGTGAATAACTTTTCTAGTGATGACGTCAACACTACTTTTTTTAAATGAAACACCCCTTTTTTTCAATTAGCGGATTTCCAAAAATTCCAAAAATGTATCACAAGTTGATTCAAATCTGGTATAGGGTAAACAAAAATGCAAAAGTTGTGTGTGACAATTCATGTTTTACAAAATAATTGATAAAGACTAAACGTATACTCTAACAAAAACAAACCAGAAAAATATTTACAGTAAATGTTCAAATTGTTCTTGACTTAATGACTTAACCTGGTAACAAATTCCTGTTTAACATTTTGTAGCATAGCGCGCTTTTAGGTCACGGATAAATTCAGGTTTGGTAGTGTAGACTTTAGATTTTTAAAAAAGTCCAATGGGATAAGATCGGGTAATCAAGCTAGCCATTCGACTATTCCCCTTTTCCGATCCATCGATCTAAAAATGTTCTGTTTAAAAACTGGCGCACAGCTATAGCGAAATATGGCGGTGCGCTATTCTGTTGAAACCATAGTCTGCGGTTTAAAGTGATCGCAATTTGAATTTCAGGGAAAAGCTGGGTCTAATTAGGAATTAATGTATTGTACAAATCCGGTCCTGTCGGCAACCAAAGATTCGGCCGCCGAACGGTCTAGCAAGGTCGAGCAATTTCTCGAAACCGCGTCGGCCGAGAAGATAAAAGCAACAGGTGGAATGATCTGGAATTGTGATATCGAAGTATAAAAGGGGAAGCGATCATAACAAGAGACAGTATCGATTTTAAAAGTATTTATAAATTAAGAAATGTAAATAGTTATCATCATCATCATCACTCAATCTTCTCGTGTCCACTGCTGAACATAGATCTCCCTCATCACTTTCCATTCTCATCGGTCCTGTGCCGCTTTTATCCAATTTGTTTGGCAGCGCTTTATGTCATCAGTCCATCGTGTTGGTGGGCGGCCCCCCTGTTTCGATATGCTTCGTCTCTTGGTCGCCTCGTCCATCTGTTATCCGTCATTCTAGCGACGTGGCCTGCTCAATTCCATTTCAGTGTGGCTATTCTCTCAACAGCATCAGCTACTCTTGACCTTAGTCTTATTTCGCGGTTTGGGATCTTGTCTCTCAAAGAAACCCCCAACATCACACGTTCCATCGCCCTTTGAGTCACTCGGATCTTTTGCACCGTTCTCCATGTCAAGGTTAGCATTTCTGCGCAGTAGGTCAACACCAGTAACACACATTGGTTAAAGGTTTTTTTCTTCAGGCATATTGGGAGGGTAGATTTGAAAACATAACTCAACTTGCCGAAAGCTGCCCAAGTCAGCCTTATACGACGTAGAAGTTCGGTGATTTGATTGTCTTTTCCGATGCAAATCTCGTGGCCTAGTTATATAGAGTTGTAAAAGTTGTATAGCTAAGTAAATATCTAATTGGTTGATAAAAGTAGAATTTATTGTATTAAAATAAACATTGTTTTGTTACCGGATCGAGAGTTTAAATCGCCGAACCCACAGAGGAACTAAAAGTCTTAACAGTATTTTGCAGAAATTTTGATCTATAAAATAAGAACCAATAAATAAATTTCTCACAATACCAGCACATGCGTTGATTTTTTGTAATCTTTGCGTACGTCAATCTTGCATCCAATTTGGATTTTCGATAGACCAATATTGGGTGTTTTGCTGGTTAACAAGCCCGTTCAAATACAACGTTGACTTATCCGAAAATAAAACGTAAAAGTTGTTATTTAATTAATTTTGATTCATTATATACTCGCAGAATTCAGTTCTGCGATCACAGTAATCTTCAGCAAACTCAATGGATAAAACTGCGATCACAGTAATCTTCGGCCAACTCAATGAATAAGACGTACCTATTTTATAAGGATGGTATTTTGCCTTTTTAAAATTATTCCATACTGAAGACTTTCCAATATCCAAATCCCTGTACAGTAACCGCACTGTACAGTGTGAATCGTCTACTGCCGACAAAATTACGTCTTGTTAAATACTTTCCATAAGTTTAGGTCTATCTTGCTTTCGTACATCCCTAACGTATTCCAATTTTCCGTATTTTCCGTATTTACTTTCTATTTTGCTTACCGTAGATTGAGAGATACGTTTACGATCTGGGTGCACTTCATAAAATAATGTGCATACCTCTTGTCGAGTGCGCATCCTATTACCAACACCAATCATCATTAAAATTTCAATTCTTTCACTCTCATTTTAAGGCAATTTAACAAAACAATTTGTTAAATACGATAGGATAAATTAGATAATCAATAAGAGATTTTACGAGGATATTTATAATAGATTTTAACTTTAAATTAAAAATAACAAATGGCAAGAAATACTTTCAAACTTTTTCTGTTTAGTCAAGGTGCTAGGGATAAATACAATGTTAAAATAACAAAAAACGTTTGCGTTTTTGCCCACCCTACAAATTTGATACACTTTTTGGAATAGGCTCAGCAAGTGAAATCCAAAAAATTGGAAAAAAAGAGGGTGTGTAATTTAAAAAAAACTGGTGCTGACGTCGTCACTCAAAGGTTATTTACCCTGTATGATGGATTATCTTTTTAAAAAGAAGTAAATTAAAATAAAAAATCGACCTGTTTCTGTATTTTTTTATATTTATGTTTATGTTAATTTAACTAATAATAAATTTATGCGTTACTCTATGGACGTTTCTAAGTAACAAATTTTATAAACATTTATTTTAATTATCTAGATGACCACTTAACAGTACTTTCCCTAACAAACCATTTTTTAAGATACTTAGTAATCCTTCTTTATCTAGAGCTATATTTTTATGCTCATAATTATCTTTCATCTTAAATTAAAAAGTAGTCTGATGCAATTTTTTAATATTTTCTTTGTTAAGAAAAAAATTTCCATTGTAAATGTTTATATTATCTCTCTGAGTATTAATTTTAGACGATATTAAGGTCGTCACAAAACAAAAAAAACAAGAAAGAAGAAAAATAAAAAAAAATGATCTGGTACACAAATTAGTGGATGTTAATGAAACAGAACTGGAATCCCAGCAAACATCTAAAATGCTTTCTAATAGCACAAATCTTAGGAGATATTCAAATAAATTGTTTTCAAAAAACAACGTTGTACTTATAGTGCGGGAACCGGTGACACTAAAAGTGCACTTATATGGATTCTAAAACTAAGCATAGGAATTAATAGTATTTAATCATAGGTACCACCTAGGTCAGGTGTGCCAGAGTTTATCCTGGCAGAAATATTTTTTATAAATTTCTATTTTTCTAATAATTTCTAAGTAATTTGCAATTTTATGGAAATTAATTTCCAACAGACCATTTTTTTAGAAAATTTTATGCATTTTTAAAAAAAATTGGTGTGACAACTCTAATCGTAGCAGAAAAGTCTGTCTCATCGACTTTTAATATGTAAAGTTCATAAAATGTTTCCCTCATCGCGGAATTACTTTTTTTAATCTCTTTCTTTTTAGTTCTTCCTCCAAAATATCTCGGTGTGACAGCTCAAAACTTTACCCAAATATTTGTTACACCACTTTATATTATAGCTTCAACCGTTTAAAATCATGAAAATGGAGCATATTGAAATTCTTTTCTGTTCTGTTTTTTAATTTTCGACACAATATACAGTCCATATCAACTAGGATTCTTTCACATGTTACTTTTGAATTAAGCTACCCTTACTATGTATAATATATTATACCTGAGTTACCCTAAAAGACTTAAAAATGTTAAGCTCATCTTTGTCCCTTCAGTCGGTTGCTTCGAAACCCTGTTGAACGTTACAACATTTCGATCAGTGTGCAATTCATTTATTATTTTAAAAATATCTGTTGCTTGAACGATGCAAATCGTTATTGCATTTTTTATCATTATTTTAAGATTATCTATATTACAACGTTACTTTAATTATTACTTCAACATTTCTATCACCAAAGTTCGTCTATTTATTATTTTGAAAATATCTGTTGTTTGAACGATTTCAAACGTGGAATTTCAATATGCTTCATTTTCATTATTTTAAAGGGTTAAAGCTATAATATAAAGTGGTGTGACAGATATTTTGAAATTTTGAACTGTCACACCGAGATATTTTGCAAGAAAGAAGAGATAAAAAAAAAGTAATTCCGCGAAAGGGGAAACATTCTATGAACTTTAGATATTAAAAGTCGGTGTTACAAACTTTTCTGCCACAATGAGAGTTGTCTCATCAATTTTTTTTGAAAATACATTAAATTTGCTACAAAATGGTCTACAAGAAATTAATTTTCATAAAAGTGCAAATTACTAATGATTATTGGAACAATAAAAATTTATAAATAATATTTCTGCCAGGATAAACTCTGGCCTTTGTTGTACCTATGATTAAATACTATTTATTCCCATGCTAAATTTAATTTAGTGTCACCGGCTTTTCGCCTATTATTGAACCAAAACTTTTGCGATGTGAATAAATGTTTTTGTTAAAACTGTTGTTTGATAGTTTTATTTATTTTTTCGTGGCTATCTACTCACAAGCAAAATGTATCATGCGATCGAAAAGCGTGCTTCAACCAAGAATGAATTATAAAAAAACAAGCATATTGGTGACATTTAAAACAAAGTACTCCTCAATCGTCCGGATAGACAACTATAAAATATCTAAATTTTTATTGCAGTTAAAATGGTTCATACTTCCTAGCCGTTTTATTACTCACAATGATTCTTTTACAAAAAAATAAACAAGTCAAGGATATAACGTTAAGGATCGAAAGCACTGAGTGTTTTAATTAAAACGCCTAAATTTTGCGTGATAATAAATTAACATTTAAATACAGAGTGTAACAATTATATGTCCCATTTTTCTACGCTACTTTTTTCATTAAATTTTCATTAGATTTTTATCAAACATATTTTTAAATACTTTACGAGGTCTGTCAATAAAGTTTTAAAGTCTTAAAGACACCTTGAAACACACTCATTACTTGTAAAGTCAACTTTCGTACATGACTTGTCTCGTTTTGCTAAGTTTAAACGTTAAAGTTTGGTAATAAAAAGAAAGAACGAGTGTTGCGTTAAAAAATGTCAAGCGGAGCGTCAATTAAAAACTCTTGGTAAAACTCAATAAAACACCGGTCGAATGCCAACAAATGTTGACACAGGTGTACGGAAAGAATTGCATGTCCTGTTTAATAATTTTTATGAGACAAAAGAGGTTTTTGGAGGGCCAAGAAGCATATGTGGAAGACGATGAACGTGAGGGAAATCCTCCTTATTAAAAAATAACGACAGTGTAATAAAATCGGTAACATAATGAGAGCATATGCACTGATTTAATACAATACTTTCATTGGAAAGGCCTTAATCTAACTAATATCAAAGCAAAGCTAGATTCTAATCTGGTAAGTCTACTTCTTTGATTCCAACTGTAAAATATTGGGTGGCAGAGTTTAAACGATTAAAAGTGTGCAAGCTAGCAGACAGAGTAGGGATTTCAAAAAGTGCTCTAAACTGCGTCGTGAGGATGGTCCAATCGAGTGTTTGATAAAGTTTCACAGCAATTAAGCTGAGTTGTTGTGTTGATACACATATTTAGGAATGAAATATGGGTCCATCACACAGCCAACGGCGAGTGTGCAAACTTATTGAATCGTATAATATGAGTAATATAATCAAGAAAAAACAATTAGATTTGGCGAAAAAGATAATGCACCAGTTCACACAACCGTTACCGCGATGGCAAAAGTCAATGAGTTAAAAGTCTTTGCCCTTTATTCACAAGATTTTTTTATTTTTATTATTTTCTATTTCCCAAAAGAATAGCTAAGTGGTAAAAGACATAGCAACAATGAAGAGGTGGAGTCTACGGTTGATGGTTATTTCGAGAAACTCCACGATTTTTACTATAAGCAGGGTATAAAAGCTATTGAACATCACTGGGAAAGGGATATACCTAGAGCTAAAAGGACTATGTAGGAAAGCAAAGATATTTCTTCGCAAATTTTTTGTGTTTTCTTTGTTAGGTCGGGTTCTTCTGGGACCATCTCGTATCATTTTACCTTTTAACAAATTTTTGAATATTATTTTACGTTCTGATATATTCATAAAAAATTGTATGCAAATTTTTACATTTTGTTTGACTTTAAAAAGCTCTCAAATAAATTTATTCACATTCTGTTCGGCTTTTTAAGCTTGTGAACATATTTTTAAACCTCGTTTGATTCTTATTTTAATCAAATCATGCCTATTACTCAATTTCTCGCCCATTAAGATGATGTTCGGGCAATCGGCTGGAATTTATTCTCTGTTCGATTAGTTCAATGTCCATTATCCTCCGATAAAGATTACTAGTCTTGGAGAGGAATAACCGGAAAACAATTACAGTTTAAGCAAAATTTCATTAGTTTTTCTCGTTATATAAACCATTATATTCCTTAAAAATGCTTCTGATGAATAAAAGGGTTGACAAAGGGATTGCCAGAAGAGCAAATAATACTACAAAGAAATTTAAAACGTCGTTCTGTAAATTAAAATTCCATTTGCTTTCAAAATCGACTAAGACCCAATAACGGTGTTTCCAGTTACTGAAAATAATCACAATTAAAGCTAGTTTTCATCAGTATTCAGCGTCATGCATTAAATGTGACGATATAATTGACAAGAAACATTATAGAACTTTCGCAAAACCATTCATATTACATGACGTAAGATAAAAATGCACACATAGATTTTATAAAATACTTGCCTAGTAAATAAAAATATTTAAAACAGTTTATTTTCCATATGTTATGGCCATTTACACCTATATAGGGTGTCCCAAAAAAGCGGAAGTAGATATAGTTGTAATTTTTAAATGAAACACCTTGTGTATTTTTATTTTTGTTAGAAGATCCTCAAGAAAAAGTAAACTTTTGTCATTTTTGTCTTATACTTAAAAAGATTTTCAGATATTAAATTTTTTCGATATTACATTCTTGTAAAACAGTAAAATTTTAAATAGGATAGCAATAAAGGTAAGATTTTTACAAAATAATTTACATATAAAGTGGACTTAAGTAATAAAACAACGATTTTAATAATAAAACGGAAAATTTTAACAATTAAACAAATATTTTAAAAATATTTATTAAATTTTTTTAAAGTTTAAAACATTTTAGTTTTTTAAGTTGATGTTAAAATAAATGCCCTTCTTGCAAAATGCATATATTTATTCCAAATATAAACAAAGATAAATTCAAATTTGTTATTACGTGGCAGAAAAGATATAATCAAAAAAATAAATGTAAATAAATTTGTTATATATTGCTAGGAATCGTGGCATCTTAAAGGCCGGACCTATCAAGTTTATTGTTCGAGAGTATTTTGGCGCATTCGCCAAAATCAATAATTCTTGATTCGTGGGTTTTGGAGGTTTGGGAAATGTTCTATGACGATAGGTTAGGTTGGGTAAGGTTAGGTTAGGTTAGAAATCATGTGATTGGCCCGTAGGAGACCCCTCCACTGCAACCTTTAGTAGGTCTATTGTGGCTCACCACTGGAAGTTACAGTTCACCGCACAATCTAGCCCTTCTCACGAAGTTCATGGTTGTATGGGGTGAAATTTTCTTGAAATCGGTAGGTTCTAAATTGGTATGACCAAATATGTTGAACCTTGCTCTTTCCAGGCCGGGGCACAAACATAGCGCAGCAAAACCGACAGTCCATTTGTTGATTCAGACCTATCTTTCCGAGGTGGTATCTTAGTCGACAGTGTCCTGTAAGCAGTCCCGTTGGAATTTGTAGGTCAGTCCTGCTCCATTCTAGGATCTACTTAGTTGTGTTTACGTAAGAACGCCTTCGAATGAGTCAACCCTGGTATATCGGAGTAGGTAGGGGTTGCTATTTAAAATTTTACAGTAGTGGTGTGGGATGTTAAAGGGGTGCCACTTGGAAACAGAAAAATAACATTTTTAAACCTCCCCCTTCATTTAAAATTTGACGTGTTTTTTGTTTTTCTTATACTTACGCAAATTCAAAAGTTGGACTGGTTGGTTTATATACAGTGTGGAACAGCTAAATGGAATAAATTCGATAACGAATAAATGAGAGCGTGTTGGGAAAAACGCTTGGACACGTCGATTTGTATTTTTAGATGCGCATTTTTTTTTAAAAAAATAATTATATAGGGTGTGTCATGTGACAGTGGCAGATACCAACTTTCTTATTTTAAATACAACTCCCTGTATATTATTTATTTTTTGGATTCTTCGTAAAATTCTAGACATAATTCATGTACAATGTCCCATACCTATCTTCAACTGTTTCGGAAATATTAAGTGTTTTCAGATTTATTACAAAAATCAACATTAAAAAAAGAATATTTTTTTATTTCACAAATTCGCTACATTACACTCAATACTTATTTACTATTTAGCTCTTAATATTGAGAAAATAAGCAAAAATCATTAATGCGCTCCTTTTTACTGATAAGAAATAAAAAAATACAACAACAGTTTTGTTTATTTTCGTATAAAACTCATAGCCTTAGCAACTTGTCTTTCTGCATGACAGTAGTGATCAGTGTCAGTGCTATTGTCGTTTGAATTTCGTTAACTGTACGTAATTATATCAGAAAAATGGTTCATTTAACAGAAATACACAAAATAACCATTCTACAAATGATTGGTTATGGAGATAACACACGGACACAAATGGAAGTTTCTCGCTTATTTCACGAAAAATTTCCAAATTTGCCGCCTATATCCCAAGGAACAATAAGCAAAATAGAAAAACAGTTTCGCGAGCTTGGTCACGTAAGACAGACAAAAAAAGTAGTTGCCAATGAACTAAGCGATGATGCGAAATTGGATGTTATGCTTGAGTTTCAAGAAAACCCACATAATTCTGGTCGAAAAGCAGCCTCACTGTTCCACCATTAGCCACACATCAATTTTTCGAATATTAAAGGAAAGTAAAATGCATCCCTATAAAATGATGCCAACTCAGGAGCTCATGGAAGACGATTTCGACAGGAGAACGTATTTTTGTGAACAAATGATGGAAATGTTAGATAACAATGTGATCCAATTAGAAGATGTTTTGTTTTCTGATGAGAGCACATTTACACTTCACGGTCATGTTAATCGTCAAAATTGTCGCTATTGGTCTAATGAGAATCCTCACTGAATGAGAGAGGAACATACGCAATATCCTGAAAAAGTTAATGTTTGGGCAGGAATTGTTGGAAATCATATCGTAGGTCTCTTTTTTATTGATGGCAACTTGAATGGAGATAAATATTTAGAACTGCTCCAAAATAATGTCGTGCCCACTTTGACAAACTTATATACTGATCCAGCAAACACACAAGTTCCTGCAAATATACTATGGTTTCAGCAAGATGGAGCACTGCCCCATTACCAAATCATTGTCCGGCAGTACCTGATCCAAAATTTTCCAAATCGGTGGATAGGGAGGCGCGGATCGATAGAATGGCCAGCACGATCTCCTGATCTGACGCTATTAGACTTCTTTTTGTGGGGATATGTCAAGAGTATTGTATACAAAACTAACCACTCAACTTACATGACTTAAAAAGACGAATCACGCTTGCGATTAGATCAGTCACGCCTGAGATGTTGAGTAACGTTAGAAGACATTTCTATACCAGATTAGCATGTTGCGAAGACGTTCGCGGCGAACATTTTGAACATCTCTTACATTGAAATTAATGTTTTTTTGTTTATATTATTTGTGAAATAAAATAATTTTCTTTTTTTAACGTTAATTTTTGTAATACATCTGAAACACTTAATATTTCCGAAACAGTTGAAGATAGGTATGGGACATTGTACATGAATTATGTCTAGAATTTTCTGAAGAATCCAAAAAATAAATAATATACAGGGAGTTGTATTTAAAATAAGAAAGTTGGTAACGGCCACTGTCACATGATACACCCTATATAATTATTTTTTTTTAAAAAAATGCGCATCTAAAAATACAAATCGACGTGTCCAAGCGTTTTTCCCAACACGCTCTCATTTATTCGTTATCGAATTTATTCCATTTAGCTGTTCCACACTGTATAGTTCTACATATTTTTAAATTTAAACCCAGTTTGTGATCACATCATAATGCGAATAAAGTTTTTTGGTTTTTTTATTCTACTACGCAAGAACTTACTTTGATTTAATTTTTTCAAATCAACGCGGATTTTTCGAGTGCAAATGTTTGTTTAAAATTTTTTTCACGTCATACAACTGAAAAAAATTAAACTTGTGATGAAAAATAAACTTTAAGCACCTGTTATTTTTAACTACCTACAATTTAATTTTATGAAATACCAACGAATCTTAGGATCTTAATATTCGCTAAAAGTATGAACCATTGTACACACATAACAAAAGTATTTTCGAATATAAATGTATAGATATCTAACCGGTTAAAAGCATCAAACTATCATAGACTACCTCGTCTTTATCCAAGCCCAACTATAGAAAAGAATTAAAAGTTCATTTAAAAATCATCTTTCACGAAAAAATCTGGCAAAACAATCTTTGAATATTGCGAAAATATGAAGTGAAGTTTTCCTGCCGTAAAATTCGACAAAATATTGTGTCTTTTATCACGTCCTAAAATTTTTACATTTCAAATGAATTGCAAGCAAAATTTGTATCTGGTTCTAAGTTTCTGCTTTGTTGATTCTAATAACGTCGATTTTTTTTTTAAGTTGGAGTCATAAAACACACAAGTATTGCGTACTTCCCTGTCTTATGATATATCTAACTACTAAAATTTCGTTCTTTCAAAAATTCCTCAAAAATCAAACAACGAACAGAGAGTGGATACCAGGGCCGGACTGGGAGTGTGTGGCAGGTAAAATTTTCTAAAAAAAAAACTAGAAAATTGTACAGACAATGAATTTCAGCATTAATTTTTAATGCAAAGAAATAATTTGTTTTTCTGGTAACAATATCATTAGCAACATTATTAAAATAACTAATAACTTAGATAATATAGTAATTGATAGTAATATAGTAATAGATAGATAAGTAATAACTTAAATACAATTTGTTTACGTCTTTTAAGTGACATCACAAATAATCTTAGTTACGTATGTATGTCCTGATCTAACTTAGGTTACTCAGGTTGGCTTGAAGTGTGTTAATTCCTAATTATTCTTCATTTTTTTTGGTATTGTGCAATTGAAAAGGTTCAATAGTGCCTCTAGTGCTGAAATGGATGTGCACTTTTCACTAACTACACAAATACGCAAATCTTTGTACCCCGCCAAGACTTAGCACGGCAGTGTTCCGCGTAATATATTTAATTAGTTTTACTATTTATAATTGTTAATAAAATCATCAAATGTTGTTTTCAACGAACATTAATTTATTGCCAACGCTGCATTCTGTTATTTGGTGACATCATGATTCTTTTTAAGGTTTAGAACTTACAAGTCTTGTTATTTTTAAACGAACAAAAAATGTTCTTAAACTGTAAATTAAAAAAAAAAAATTCTAGTTTTTAATAAAAAGTTTGCCGCTGTATTTATCAGGTAATGGGATATAGTTTTATTAATGATATTTGGGTGGCCCAGTCCAGGCCTGGAAGAAACGAAAGTCTGTAGACTAAACTGAGAGCATTCAAATGTTCCACATTTCAAAAATGCAACATTTAACATCAATTTTTTCATTACGTCTATCCGATTTGGTTTGTCCTGACGAACTTTTGGTAATATAACGACTTAATTGAAAGAAATATCACATCACCGTGGCGCTCATGCATTTTTATTGCTGTATTTTTTATCTTATTTGAAAACATTATGGCGGCAAACGAAAATTTATATTTAACAATTGAAAAAAAACGTTTCCGTAGAATTGGCTGGGTATATCACAAGGCTCTGATTTTGGCCCGCTAGTATTTTTTTATTTATAATGACGTGCGATTCCGTAAATTATTTATAATTTTAAGGACTAATTATCTTAAAAATATAACTTTTACGTGCTAGAAAGCATAAGAACACAGGGTTAGAAATTTTTAATTTTGATTTAAAATTGCACATTTATGAAATTAACATCCATGCCATAATCGGTTGATATATTAAAACTAACAGTTTCTCTACATAATACAAAATTGTACAATTTTTAGCTTGGTACGTAACATACTGGTACAGAGTGAGGCATTAATGGTTTTAAAGGGATTTAATTTTTAGCTGTTTTAATAAATGCTGCTCATTATTTTTAATCACAAATTTAGATATGGATAGGGAAGGCGTCATTGTCATTGCATTAAAAATGCGATTTAAAAAAATTTAAAGAAGTGATTCTTAATCTTTGATTCGTATTTCATGTTTTATTATTTAGTCAAACGACAAATGTATTTTAAAAAAAACATACTGGTTTTATTTGTATTATACCGTAAGTTTATTTCAATATTTTTTACGGACACTTGGCCATATTTTTTAAAATACTTTGTACGATTTACAAAGCTAAAAATTGAACCACACACCGGAGACTTCTATTTTAGAATTCGAATATAAATAAATACTTTAACAGTAAAAACATACCAAATATGCTAAATATTATTTTTGATATTTTTCATTACACTTAGTAAAAGTAATACTCTGTTTACTATAATGAAAACATACGAAATATGTATGGACATGTGTCGATCTATAAAAACAAACAAAATTATTTTAAATTATGCAATAACTAAATCCATCTACCCAATTAAATATCCCTTTTGCCTTTTTGCCAAGTACGACATTGTACAACAAAGTTTTATTGCACATGTTTATTTCGAAAAACAGTTTGGGTTCAAATAAAATTAAACCAATTCAAAAAAGAGGAGATATTTTTTAATAGTTTTTATACTTTTTACATAAATATGCTTTAATTTATAAAGAGAATGACGTCATATTATAATAATAGATTGCAACGTTGTCAATAATTTATTGTTTTTTTTTCGTTTCTTTTATCGAAGGGTTTTATTAAAAATTAAAATAGGTAAAACAACTTTTAATACTAATATCGATTTTTTTAAGTCCCAATAGTCTTAGTCAATTATCAATGATTTAAAAGTATGAATTTAAATCATTTTCGAGAAATAATTTTAGTAGTTTTTTTTTACTAAAAAAAATAAATGACAACAAAATTACAGCTTTTCGTCTAGAGTAAGTACCATCCAGTAAAACTATGTTTTGGCACTACCAAAAAGTAGCCTTTGTTATGAGTTTTAAAAGTTTTACCAACAACATCAACAAACATTGAAGATCATCATGTAATACGAGTATACAATGAAAATTAAATCATATTTGTTAATCAATATTAAATAAATTTATCAAATTATTCATAATTATTTGAGCGATAAAATAATAATGTTAAAGAACAATTTAAAAAAAAGTCAAAAATGTTTGAAGTCAGGAACATCAAATATGACATTTAAGTGATCATTAAAGTTGGATGTAGGCACATGAACATGGAAAGAAACGACAATCAACTGTATTCTAAGATGAAACAATAGTGTTATCATTTGTTAACAATTGAATGGGATTTTGATTTATTTCAAAAACTTAGAATTAATGTAATGGTAGTTTAAGTCAACTCTTTCGGATTATAAGCGACTGTTTTCCAATACGAGATCATTACCAAAGTTATGGAAAAAGCGATTAACAGAACTCATCAAATATCTGGAGAAATTTGAGATAATTCATGACAGACAATATGGATTTCGACAACTTCGGTCTACTGGAGTTTTGCTGGCTTATATCACTCAGCTCTGAACATACACTATAGTGTGAGAAGTTTGGTGAATCCCTTGCAATAGCCTTGGATATATCTAAAGCCTTTGATCGCGTTTGGCACAAGACGATGTTAAGCAAATTATCTGCCTACGGTCTCCCAACCAAACTGCGCCAAAAGCTCTTGAGCTTCATGCAAGATCACTCCTTACATGTGGTAGTTGACGGTACTTCTGCTAATGCGTTAAAACCAATGCCGGGGTCCCCCAGGGTTCCATCCTGTCCCCCACCCTATTTCTTTTATACATCAACGACCTTTTGAAAACTACCACGAACCCCATTTACAGTTTTGCAGACGAAAGCACACTTGTCTCAACTTTCACATCCTATCGATCACTTTCGGGGAAGGATACAAATAGACTCGGACAGGAACAGGTTGACTTTATCAATAGAGATCTTAAATCAATCGTCGAGTGGAGAACCAACAATCTTGTTCAGTTCAACGGCCAGAAAACACAAAGAGCCACGATTTCCAAAAAAGTGGAATCTTCAAATCATTCCATCACAATGTCCAGAAACACCCTTGAATCAAATCCCTCCATCTCGATTTTGGGAGTCACGGTGTCTAATAATATGTCTTAGCATGATCATGTGGGCAATATCGCAAAGTCAGCAAGCCAGAGGCTAGGTTTTCTGTAAAAAGCTCGAAAGTTTTTTACTTCTGATCAACTGTTGACGACGTACAAGGCTCAAATCCGACCTATACTGGAGTATTGCTCGCACATTTGGGGTTCAGCTCCAAGGCATTCTCTTCGTCTTCTAGATTCCATTCAGAAAAGAGCCATTCGATTGATAAACAGCTCAACTCTCACAGATACCCTTTACCCTCTAGAACATAGAAGAAGAGTTGCAGACCAGTCATTACTCTACAGATATTTCCATGGCAGATGCTCCAGAGAAATAAAAACTCTTGTACCACCATTGGCCACATTCGGCCGAAGAACTCGGCACGCTGATCAGTCTCACACATTTAGCTTGACACTACAAGGACCAAGCTTCATCAAGAATCCTTCTTTTACAGGGCCGCTACAGAATGGAACAAGCTTCCAAAATCAGTTTTTCCAGAGAACTATGACTTGCAACTTTTCAAAAAGCGGGTCCACAATAATTTCCTTTCTATAATCCCTCCTCCTTGTAATAGTCGCAGTGCGGGCAGTCCGCGGCCCTCACGATAGGTCTATCCTTTTTGCGACTATTTTCAGTAAAAAAAAAAACCCTATTCTGGAATGTGTCCAAAGGCAAGGAAAATTTGAAGTCAGATGTAGATAGTTCCCCATTCGTTAAATTACTCTAGTTAACAAGTTTAAAACTTAAAAATTCCTGCTGGTGCTTATAAAAATATAAGTGAGGGCTCATTAGAATCGTAATGACGTCTAGAAAATTGTTCAAGTTTCACACCCGCACATGAACAATTACAAAAATTAGGATAAAAAAAGGAAAGGGGCAGTACTGAAAGCACTCGCACGCTACCATTTAAAAGCTGGTTTTAAAATGAAACATAAGCTCTCTGCAGATGCCAGAAAAAAAATAACGGGACCGACTGGCCTCCTAAGGAGCCAGATCCTCGATGACGGGACCAAAACCCCTTTGTAAGACTAGCAAGATGCTGAGCCGTTATCAACGATTTTCAACAGTCAAAAACATTAAAAAATTAAATTCCGAGTAATTCGAATGAAAAAAATCTTCAACGCATGGCTTATTTAAATAAAAAAAAATGAAGATTTTAGGACAGGGGTTATTTAAAAAACCGAAACGATTTTTTTTTATTCTCTCTCGTCTTTTTCCATCCCGAAATTTTAGTATTGGTTGCATAATTTTTTGGCATACAACGATATATAATAGGTAAGTAAAAAATACAAACAAGCTATGGTTGAAATATGACCAATGAATTACTATTGAAAGGCTAAATTCGACGAAGTGGAACTAACACAAAACACGACGATTAACTAAGAATACTGCTTAATAATTACAAAAAAGTACGCACCTAAATTTTAGCTGGTATAATAAATAGGTTAAAATTAAATGTGACCGTTTGGGTATTTTTTGCTGCTCTTTACGAGTATTTTATTTCAAATGAGCAAACCGAATGGTAAGAACTACCTACTTTGCGGAAACAAAAGTGGTAATGTAATCGATTTGCAAAAGCAAAACATGGCTTGCAAATTCCAGTTAAAGTTATGGTCGCCGAGTGTTTCGCAGTGTTTCCGATGAGCCACAAGAAATAGAGACATGAAAGCAACACCTAACGGAAGGCATCAGTAGAGGTTTTATTTTAAAAGAACAGAGACCAAGAATTAAAGAATTCTTAAATAATTTTTTGCTTACGATGCAAAGTAAACGGTCGACTTTTAAAGCAGTACAAGTAGGTTTCGAGGGTAGGCAGTTAACTTGACAGTGACAAAATTAGCCCGATAATAGAGATATGTTAATGGAAAGTTATATCCATTAAGAATCGGAAAAACATCAATTGTAAATAGACAGCACCAAGGTGGTTCTGAATATACCATTGTAGTTGGGTCTTACACGTTTCATAATCGAGATATAGGGTGTTTTATCAATTTTTCTCATTCCTTTGTGGAGTTATAACTTACGAATTACACAATATATTTTTTTGATATTTGGTACACACGTTCTTCTACTTCTACACAAGTGAATTGGAGGAGTGGTAGTGTACCAGACGACTGGTGCAAGGCCGTTATCGTGCTGCTTTACACGGGATAAGGTTCGCAGCAGGACTGTAAAAACTACCGAGGTATTAGTTTGGTCGGAAAACTGTATGCAAAGATATTGATTAAAAGAGTAACGTTTGAAACTGAGAAGATGATATGGGATGTGCAAGCAGGCTTTAGAAAAAGAAGGAGATGTATGGATTAGGTCTTCTCATTACGAGGTATGGTCGAAAAATTCTTGGCTATAAATCAGAAGTTTTATTGCGCTTTTATGGATTTGGAAAAGGCCTATGACAGAGAGGTGAAAAGTAAATTGTGGTCGACATTGTCTATGTATGTGAGCAGTTGTATAATACGAGCACTAAAATCACTTGTGTCAGGATAAACGGAGCTTGCATGGACTGGTTTAACATCGAAAAAGGTGTAAGACAGGGATGTGCGGCCTTTTTTACGCCGATAATTAAGTCATATTAGCGTCATCTGAAGAGTAGTTGCAGACGAAAGTTCTGATTAATGGAGAAAGATTGGAACAAGTAAATGAATTTGTGTACTTGGGTTCAAAGACGAGAGATGGAAAGTATGACAGTGACATTGTGCAAAGGTTTTTTTTACGATAAAATACGTCCCTGATCTATTATCCGGCCGAAGCGGTCACACAAAGACGAATATTCCCTTTGCGGCATAAAAAGACGACCCACATCTAACAAATGATGTATGGCCAGGGTGTGATTAAAGGCCTCTAGAGTCGATTAATTTCGAAAAAGAAAACGCTGTATCTAAGAATTTCCAGAAATATTGTATAGACTTATATAAAAGGGATGTCGCGGATTGAGTGGAAGTTTAAGTTTTAAAGTAATTATAAATTGTGATAAAAATTATATACACTCGTGAATATCTAAATGATTTGTCAAGTAAAATTTATTGTGTAGAAATATTAGAATAAAAATTGTTTAGTTATTGTACTGAGTGTTTAGAATCATCGAACCCAAAGAGTAAATATCGCAACAATTTAATTATTGTTAATCCGTACCTGGATTTTTCATCTGACTGATAGGCAAGTAGAAAAACGTGTGTACCAAAAATTATAAAAATTTACAAGATAGTTCGTAAATTATGACCCCACAAAGAAATGAGTAAAATTAATAAAACACCCTATATCTCGAATATAAAACTTGTGAGAGCCAACAAATATGATATATTAAGAACCCTCTTGGTGCTCTCTATACATCGTTGACGTTTTTCCGTTTCCCAATGGAACACGCTGTATAAGATTAAAGCGTATAGAATTTTTAAAAACAATAATCCAGCAATCCGTAATGATCTCAAAATTATTTATTTATAATTTTTTGATTTTCAATTCCAATACATTTTCTGATATCCAAATATTCAGAACCCATTACAAAATATTTAGGTTACACCAATTCGGTTTAATTAGTCGAGTGCGCTCTTGTTAAAGGTGGAGTGGGGACGCTGCGAATGCCTTTCAATATTTAGGTTAGGTTAGGTATCATGTGAATGGAGCGTAGGTCGCCCCTACACTGCGACCTTAAGTGGGTCTATTGTGGCCTACCCCCAGAGGTTACAGTTCACCGTAAAATCCAGCCCTTCTCACGAAGTTCATAGTTGTATGGGGTGAGATTTTCTTGAAATCGGTAGGTTCTAGGTTGGTATAACCAAATATGTTGAACCTTATTCTTCCCAGGCCGGGGCATGAACATAGTATTTGTTCAGCAGTTTCGTCTTTCACGCTGCAAAACCGACAGTTCGTTTAGTGATTCAGACCTATCTTTCCGAGGTGGTATCTTAAACGACAGTGTCCTGTTAGTCCCGTTAGAATTCGTAGGTAAGTCCTGCTCCATTCTAGGATCTGCTTAGTTGTGTTTCTCGAGGATTAAGGTAAGAACGCCTTTGAGTGAGTCAACCCTGGTATATCGGACCGGTACGTGAGTATTTTCCTCTCCACCCAGTGCGAACTGATTGTTTTGGCGGCACTTGCATGTGACTCCAAAACCGATTCTGGTCCAGTGAACGAAGATTCGGCTCCCTGTTTTGCAAGGGTGTCGACTTTTTCGGTTCGATATTTACTAGCAATGAAACTCCATGAGGCCACTCAATAAACGCGCAACGATGGCGACCATTAAAAATTTACAATTGCATCGTACATAGATATCATTCTCATTCCTTTGACCTCTCTCGAGGCGACAATAATGTCTTTGGTACACTCAATCGAGGCATGAGGTGGAGAAAAATTTTAAAGCAACGTTTTCAACTGCGCAAACGACCAAACCAACTTTTTTCTTCCATTATTCAAACACTTTTAGCACGAAGTAAAAGAAGGTGCATGCATCGATAAATGACGGACTTGTTTTACATTATTTCAACAATTTTTTGTTTAACATTGTTGGAGCGTTTCAGACCACGAATTTAAGCAAATAATATTTTCAAAAACGCAAAAAATTAAAAATATTTTACGCAATGACAACGCTGCAAACAATTATCTTGGGGCGTCACTCTCTTCTTAATTAACCTAAAGTATAAATATAGAATAATTTTAGAAGTATTTACATTGTTCGATACGGAGTAAATACTTTTTTTCAACCGAAAAACTACACAAATTAAATTTAAAATTATCTGGTAGTTCAGTTGCAGCAGAATCTGGTGGATTAGTTGCTGTCACGTAAAATTAGACCGAATGAAAGTTGTCGCTTTAAAAATGAAATGTACATCGTTAACGCTTCATGTTAGTTACAAAAATTTACCGAAAAAATGTTCGTGAATAAATATTAAAAAAATCAATTAATAGTTCCACAGTGGGTACCAAACAACTTTACAGGTAATAAAAAAAAATGTTTGGATACACAATTCGACAGCGGTTCGATAACGCCACAGTTAAAAGAAAATGCGTTAGAAGATACAAATCGATCCTTCAATCCTTCAGGACATTCCAAAATAGATATACAGATATAATACATACTTCTTTTGTACTCACTTCATCTGTATCGGTACCGAAAAAGAGTAAATCGAATGGTACCGCCGCTACCAGATCTATGAGGAACCATCCTTTCAAATAGTGGAAGGCTATCTTTACCGGATCCGACACTACCTCGTCGTTTCCAGTAACGTATGTTGTGCGAAAGTTTATCAGTATGTCCACTATGAAGGTTACGTCAACTGCAACAGAAATTTTTTATTATTTAGTGCGATTTAACAATCAACATAATCCCATAAAATCTACAAGTAGGTACTAAAAGTTTAAATTTTATGTACCAACATTTTATAAATGACTTGTTACGAGTACAAATAACAAATTTTAACTCTCAGTTCATTTCATTTAAAACTAAAAAGGATTTAAGGTACATGCAGCCAATATGGTCATGCTAAGACGTTTTATTTTTTTACGTAATAATGTTTGAATTTTTTAAAATTTTAGATAAGCTATAGTATGAATTACATTATTAGGCAGACATTTGAAGTAATTAGAAGTCAACTGTGTAATAACCATTACAAAAATATAATTATTTTAAAAAATAGGTGCAACTGGCCATATTGTCAACCGGGTGTATGGCAATATGGCTATACAAAATATTGTTAATGTATGGAATTGCAATAAATGTTATTCAGGAATAATTGAATTAAAAGGTCAAAATAATAACGCAAGTCCAAAAAATAAATTTATTATGACAAGTCAATGTAGGGTTATTATAAAAACAAATTTATTATACATAAAAATAAAATTTCTATGACATCATTTTTAGTGAGTACCTTGCACTCATTATGGACGTAAACTTTGCATTTAGCACATAAGCGCATATAGACTTGTCTATCCTCCCGGCAGAGTTTACAATACCAAGACTCATTTAAAATCTTATCTTGTGGTTTTAGTGTTTTAGATATTTGCGATTTGTTTTTGATATTTGTACTTTATATTGAAATGCCCTTAGTTTTGTTTTCATTATTGAACAAGTTTCTTGTGACAACTTGGGCTCTACTGTTCAAAGCAGGTTTCCTGGGATTCTTAGCTTTGGTTGGTGCCTGATCCGGAGTTGGCAGCTTCTCAGTTAATGAGTTGTTCTCATTCACGGCAGAATCTTTTACAATTTCTTTTTATTAGATTTATCGTTTACACTGAAGGCTGTCTGAATCACTGCTGCTGTCATCATGGGTAGAAGTTATGTTTCTAGTACGGTTTTTCTTTTGGAATCTTACACCAGATGTGGATGGACCGGTTTCTAAAAAAAATTAAGTAATCGACATCATTTTCCTTATTTTCTAATAAACTGGATGAAGATGGAATTGTTTCTTGAGATATTTGCTGCTGCTGTTAAGGTTCTTGGTCCTGATTTTGACTTATTTACCTTACATACTCCCGTTCACAGCTTGAAGCGCTTGGGTTAAGTCTTCTTGACTCCATTGACCTCTTATGCCTCTAGAGCGAATACGACCCACCTTTATTCTTGTAACAATGAGGAAACAATTATAAAAAACTGTTATGATATTATTAACATACGTTTTTCTACAAAGAAGCGTTAACAGCAAAAATAATGGGAGAAAATCATACCAATCATACGCTAGTAAAAGAAAAATACATATGTATAGCAATATGGCCATGGCATATTGTAGTCTATCGATAATGGCCATATTGCTCACTTGTACCAAATCAACTGTTTTTCAAATAATACGCACTATCATAAACTTATCAAAAAAATAACTGCACTATGTTAACATCGTACATTTGCACAATTCTAAAAGTAGTATCAACTTAAAAATACTTAACGTTATTGTTAGTATAACAAGAGATTTATTAAATTTCACTTTTATATCATGCAATTACGAGTCACTATTTTCATTTGAAACGCAGCACACACTGAAGCTGTTTGCTCAAAACTGATGACGTATTTGGCAAACATACTGTTTATACCTATTACGCCATCTACTTCAAATTCAAGGTAGTTACCGAGTTATAAGGAAGTGGCCATATTGCCTGCTTGGCCATATATCTAACAATAAAGTTGCCTTAGAGATACACACTGACAATTAAAATGTCCCTTATCATTTGTCATTCTATTTGAAAAGTAAGCTTTCGATTGCTTTATTTTGTAAACTTTTAAAGTTTAAATAAAGTAAAAGCCTCTTAACACGCTTGCTTGCTTGTTCAGAGTCTTGGAGGCAGCTGTAAACGCTATGCCGCTGGATTGTGACCTCACTGACAGCTTTGCTGCTTGCTGGGTTGCAATATTTTGATGAAAGATTTGGTGCTATTTTTCATGCAGCGCTGCTTGCTAGTTTGAAATTTTACCAATCGCAGGGTTGTATTTTATCACGTGATATAGTTCGTCATTCGTTTCCATATGATACTGTTCAAAAAAAGTTTCGTGTGACAGTGATGGGGCCAAAAGCTATAAAATCAAAATGTATTAAATGAACTCGACCAGAAATAACTACTTTAAATGACGCGTACAAGAATGAACCATCTTTGTACGCCTTAAAGACAGTCGGTGATACAGTAGGTTGTTCCAATGTTGAGATAAAAGACAGAGATTTTGCAGCAAAATTTCTTTCATTACGAACTCGATGCCACATAGAAAATGCCAAGATCATATCATTAATGACCATTACAGATGAATTTCTAGCATAAACATTACATTCTTAGGTTTTATATATTGTAATAGAACATGTGATGCCTTTTGGTCCTTTTATGGAACCCAATGCAAAACAATGCTCGACCTCACATAGCTCGGTTAGCGCTACAACCCAGGGTGGGTCTTGGCTGACTCTACTACTCTCTTCCAATATTCTCGGTCCTCCATCAGGTTTGTGTCGAGAGGAACGTTCATTTCCAGCAGGTCGTTTTGGATGTTGTCTCTCCATCGCATGCAGGGGCGGCCTAAAGGTCTTTTGCCTGCTGGAATCTCTTCCCATATCAGTTTCACCAATCTTTCTTCATGGAGTCTCTGTACGTGGCCAGCCCATCTCAGACGTTGAGATTTTATTTCTTGGACGATATCACTGTCATTATATAGTCGTTTGAGTTCATCATTAGTTCTAATTCGATATTGAGTTGAATCTGGGTCGTAATGAGGTCCGAAGATTTTCCTCAGTGTTTTGCGTTCGAAACGTCTAAGTTTTTCTTCGTTCGCCTTAGTCATTGTCCATGTTTCACTTCCATAGGTAAGTATTGGTCTAATAATACTCTTATATATTTTTATTTTGGATGTCCGTGTTAGGTATTTTGATTTAAGACCGTTGTTTAGGGAGTATATACATCGATTTGTGGCTTGGATTCTTCCTTTTATTTCCTCAGTGATATCATTATCTACTGTGATTGTTGCGCCTAGATATTTAAAACGTTCCACTCTTTCAAAGTTATACGTGTTTATTGATACGTTTTGTCCTATTCTGTCTCTTCTTCCGAGTCGGTTTACACACATAAGGAGGGACTCGATTAACTTAATTAAGTCGGACCTTAATCCGATCGAGAATTTATGGGAACCTGAGGGAACTTGAAAATGCAGGCATTACAGCATGGAAACAAATTCCTTAAAATTTTCCCCAAAATTAAATTAGAAGCATGCCTAGACGCATAAATGATACTATAGTGTAGCACTTACACCATTAATTTCACTACTAGTGTTTTCAACAAATTAATTTTGTTATTAAGTCTTAAGAATAATTTCAATTCCAATCTTATAGAGAAATATTGAAGCTAATTTATTTTTAAAGTATTTAAATACCTTTTTCCAAAATTTCATGTCACCAATGTCCTTGTAGTTGGCACAAGAAGCATGAAAGAAAGATCAATGCTTCGGAAATGAGTGGTCTAATAAGTATACCTGGTGTGACTCTAATGGATAAAGTGAGAAATAGTGTGATAAGGAAACGCTGTGGTGTGAAAGAAGACGTAGTAACAAAGATATATAAAGCAATGCTTGGATGATTTTGACACGCAACGAGGATAAATAAAAAACATTGACAAAACAGATTTATACGGCAGGTGTGAGGTCGGTAGAGGTCGACATAGGCGAACGTATCTCGCTCATGTCAAAATTGTTTTAAAAAAAGACCAGGTCAAGAGTGCCAGCAACCGACGAGCATAAGCTCTGATGAAAGTAGAAGAGGCAAAAGACGTATGTAAGAGTCGTAGCAAGTGGTCTCTGCCTACCCCTACGGGAAAAAGGCGTGAATATATGTATGTATATTGTATATATGTTATCATTTCTTATAAGTGTCTGAGTATAAAAAAATTAAATAAAATATATTTTTTAATTTTTAAAACATTGTGCTATTTTTGGTTATATTTATAAAGGACCACGAAAATATGAAAAGTTCGATTCGATGCGATCTGTGCGTTTAACAATGCAAACAATCAGATAAAAAAAATACTCTAGAAATTAATAGTTTATAGCTACTATAGATAATATATATTCGAGGATTGGGTGTTACTCAAACGTCAAGAATAAATTTATATAATCCAGTAGAAAACCTGAATAAACTGAATAAATTTCGAAGTTAAGGTGATGAATTCTGACAATTGATTATCTAATCAATGGTAATTAGTTATTCGTATTAGGGTATTTTATACTAAACAACTCATTTAACAATAAATTATCCGTAGCAAATAAATATTTGATAATAACCCAGCACCATGGATAAAATGAACGTATAGTTAGAATTTTATAAATTTTACACATTTTTTTTCGCAAAATTAATAACAAAATACTTGTTCCGATTTCGTATAATACACCTTAAGGGTCTTAGTTTATATCACTCATTAATATTATCGTGTAAAAATATTTGACTCGTAATAAAGAATAAGGAATTTCTTTGGGCCACTTGACATCACGAGAGTTTGATGACGCAGTGCGCATGAGTGACAAACGCATTTGTATCCAACCAGCCCCCGAGGAATGTCAACGATAGATCAAATATTTTCGATCAGACAAATATTAGAAAAGAACTGGGAGTTCAACCGGAATGTTTACCAAATCTTCGTGGATTTCCAGCAAACATATGACTCCATAAAAAAAGCAGGTTATGGCTGGCAATGTTGGAGATAGGCATACCAAGGAAATTAGTGAAGAGCTAATTGTACCTTGGAATATGCAGTTAACAAAATAGAGTGGAAGCTAACAGAAGGTTTTGCTCATCAAGGCTCAAAACTGCTGTTGGCCTTTGCTGATGACATAAAAGCGAAATCTGGACCCTCAATCATCAGGAAATAAATAAGCTTCTTGTGTTTGAAAAAAAAGTACTCAGAATGATGATTGAACCCAATATAAATGAAAAAACAGGAGTGTATTAAAGACGCCACAATGCTGAATTGGCGACAATGTATGGCAGTGAAAACATAATCAGGCACATAAAAGCTAACCGAATAAGATGGGCAGGTCATCTAGTAAGATCAGAAGACAACAGGTTGATAAAAACAGTATTCTTTGAGAGACCAGATAGCAAAAGATTAATAGGTAGACATAGAAAAAGATGAAAGGATACTGCCGCACTAATTGCACTCCATAAAATATTTAACATTATTTACGATACTGGCCGCTACCCTGAGCAATGGTTAAGTTCTATCTTTATTCCATTGCCTGAGAAGATTAATGCAAGAAGATGTGAGGATCACAGAATTATCAATTTAATGAGCCACACTTTAAAAATATTCCTAAAAGTATTACACCAGAGAATATACAGGAAATGTGAGGTGGATATGAGTGACTCGCAGTTTGGATTTAGGAAGGGATTAGGTACGAGAGAGGCGATAGTTGCAACACAAGTGCTGGTCCAAAACTGTTACGACCAGAGAAAAGACGTCTGCCTGTGTTTTCTAGACTATGAAAAAGCCTTCGACCGAGTCCAACATCATAAATTAATGCAACTACTCAGAAAACTTGACATAGATCAAAAAGACATACGATGTACTGAAAACTTGTATTGGCATCAAACTGCACAATTAAAACTAGAGTCTTCTGTTTCCAACCCCGTACAAATAAGAAGAGGAGTCCGACAGGGATGCGTGTTATCGCCACTCTTGTTTAACATATATTCGGAAGCCATATTTCGGGAGGCAATGGAAGACAAAGAAAAAGGAATCAAAGTCAATGGTGTATGGATTAACAACGTCCGATATGCTGATGACGCTGTCATTATTTGCGACAACATGTACGATCTACAGGAACTAGTCTCTACAGTTGGAGAGCGTAGTAAACAAATGGGATTAAACATCAATACCCAGAAGACTAAATTCATGATCATCTCCAGAACGCCGGAAGCGTTCCAAAATGCCAACCTAACATTTAATGCGAAACCTATTGAAAGAGTAAGCAAATTTAAATACCTGGGCACCTGGCTTTTCGAGGAGTGGGTATCGGACAAAGAAGTAAAATGTAGAATAGAACAAGCTCGACAAGCATTCTTAAAATTGAAGAACATATTCACATGTTCCGACTTCGATCTCAAATTAAGACTAAGATTTGTAAAATGCTATATATGGTCGGTGTTGCTATATGACGTGGAAGGCTGGACACTTAAAACTAATGACATCAACAGGTTGGAAGCTTTCGAGATGGGGCTGTACCGTCGAATCCTGAAAATACCATGGACGGCGAAAATGACAAATGCCGAAGTCCTCAGACAAGTCAAAAAAGAACGCGAACTCTTCAACACAATTAAGAAGAGAAAGATGGCGTATCTAGGACATATCATGCGAAATGAAAAATACCAGTTCCTACAACTGATAATCCAGGGTAAAATCGAAGGCAAGAGAGAAATCGGACTAAAAAAGATGTCCTGGCTTCGAAACATTAGGCAGTGGACAGGGATACAGGACATACAATCTCTGATACACTCGGCCAGAAACAGAGACGTAATGGAAAATGTGATCGCTAACATCCAGTAATGGATCTGAATCAGAAGAAGAAGAATGCTGCCGCAGCAGATCTATCTAGGATGGGAGTACAGCGGTGGCAAGTGGCAAGAAACTTAGGGACGCTTAACAAGCTTGTCCGGACCTATAAGGGTAAATTATTTATATAACGTTAAAATTTTATTGTGATCTATCCAACTAAGACAGCATCCCAGTCTACAAAA
Source organism: Agelastica alni (assembly GCA_950111635.1). Lineage (NCBI taxonomy): Eukaryota > Metazoa > Arthropoda > Insecta > Coleoptera > Chrysomelidae > Agelastica > Agelastica alni. The sequence continues at coordinate 43,343,089 of OX467709.1, forward strand.
TATCCAAGATTCAACGATGAAGACAAAGGTGAGTGGCTCTTATTTTAAGGAATCTCCTGATCTACGTATAATTTATTCTTTATTGTTTTATTCACTTTACTTAAAATTATAGTTCGTATCGGTTTTGCTCGTACAATACTAATATCCATTAAAACATCTCTTATTTAGTGTTTTTTTAGTCGTATGAATACTTTTCGGGGGTTATTTTATTTCGTGTATGTCTTTGCTGTAGTCCTCTTTAACGAAGACGACGTTTTATTTTATTGTTTAAGATACCGTAACAAAACTCACCTCAACGTAAACTTAAAATGATAAATAGGTATATTTTCTTAAAGTTATATAAATTGGCACACACGTTTTCGACAGTGGTAATTCCTTGTTTACAAATAAATGACTTTTTCTCCTTGAGGTTTATTCCGTATATTTTTTGTGATATATGTAAGAATACGTTTTTGGAATCCAGTTTAATGGTAGCGTTTTGTTATAACGTTGGAAGTTTCAAATAAAAACAAACAAAATGGAAAGTTCCAAATACGGTGAACTGTTACTGTAACGGTTGTTTCCATAAAAACCTCGTAATAATAAAAACATCATAATAAAATGTCGCATTCTTATGGATAAAAAAGAAGTTTTTATTATTGTTTCGGAACAATGTAACATAATTTAAAAAATATTTTTTGTTATTTTATTATTGATAGCTAAAGTTTCATATAAATAATAACAATTTTGCCATAAAAGTAAAAAAATCTAAAAATTTACAATGAGTTCAACTTTAACCTTAAATACCCCTTTTGAAGAGTGAGTTTATCAAATAAATCATGAAAAAACTATTTTTGTAGATTGTGCTTTCCCCTTTGCTGTTCAACATCTACTCAGAAGCGATCATGAAAGAAGCATTAGCTGAAGAAGAAGCTGGAGTGCGAGTTAATGGGATACCTATTTCAAATATAAGGTATGCGGACGACACTATGTTGCTAGCCGAAAATGCCATCGACCTACAAAGAATGGTACAAAAGGTACATAATGTCAGTATTCGATACGGGCTAAACATGAATCTCAGCAAAACAAAATTCCTTGTATTCACAAAGACCCGAAACAACAACACACAGCTGATAGTAAACAACCAGATAATAGAAAGGGTATATAAATATAAATATTTGGGAACATGGATTAACAGCAACAATGATTATGCTAGCGAACTGAAAGCAAGAATTGAAATCGCACGCAGAGCCTTCATAAATATGAAACAGTTTCTCTGTAACAGAAATTTAAATAACGATCTCAAAATACGTATGCTGAGATGCTACATATTCACCATCTTACTATAAGGCATAGAAGCGGCCACATTGACAAAAGTCATGATGAGAAAAATAGAAGCATTCGAGATGTGGCTATACAGGAGAATACTGAGAATATCTTATATGGACAGAATTACAAACGAAGAAGTACTAAAAAGACTCTCAAAAGAAACAGAAATTAATAACGAAATAAAAATCAGAAAATTACAATATCTGTGCCACACTATGAGAGGAGAGAGATACCGAATGCTACAAGTGGTGATGCAGGGAAAGATTGCAGGAAAGCGCAGCGTGGGAAGAAGACGAATGTCGTGGCTCCGCAACCTGAGAGAATGGTTCAACTGTCATCTTTTCAGATCAGCAGTCAACAAAATGCAAATAATCATGATGATCGCCAACCTTCGACGGAAGACGGCACCATGAGAAGAAGAAGTAGATTAGAACGACGAGATAGAATGGGACAAAACGTGACAATGGACCACTACAATTTTGAAAGAGTTCATCAACTGACAACAATATAACCCAAAAAATTAACAACAGAATACAAGGTGCGAGTCGATGCTGTTTTGCGCTGCAAAAAAAATGAAATCAAAAAATGTATCCTGCCGTACGAAAATAAGAATTTACCATTCAGTGATGAGACCTATAATAACATATGCATGTGAAACATGAACGATGTCAAAACTAAACGAAAATCGTTTAAAATCGCAGAAAGAAGAATTCTTGGAAGAATATATGGACCGATTAAGCACAACAACACACAGCAATACAAAATAAGAACTAATTTAGAATTGGAAGAACTGTATAACCAGACAGATATAGTGAAAATAATTAAGTCAGAAAGAGGAGATGGGCCGGCCATGTTAAGGGACAAAATCAACGTGTCGTCAAGTTGATATGGGAAGAGCCCCTGTAATGCTACATAGAGAGAGAGAGAGGAAGATTCAATTGTTGCACTTATTTAGGAGGAAACAAATTAATTATAAAAAGTGGCAAAATCCCTTTAAATGCAAAATGTATCGTCTTTGGGAAAAGGTTTATTATAAATATTAAGAGTTTCTTTTAAGATAATATATTTTTTAAGCCATGAACTAATAATTTAGAGGGCGCTGCAAAAAAAATTAACTAAGTAAATAAAGGACTGTCTACTAAACATATATTATAGCATCACCTACAAATTTAGATACAAATTTGATAAAAAGCATCGTTATTACAATTTCACTAACAGTTTATGTTTATTTTTAAAAATGCGCTGCAACAATAAAGTTTCAGCGATAGCTATAAAAAAACTGATTAAACTGAATTTGTCATTATCGTATGGCTGCAATTTATTTTGTGATATTCCAAGGGAGTTAAAAGTAATGAAAATGGTAATGCAAGTCTCATTTTTGAAAATATCGTAAATTATGTTTCGAGGTTTGATAGTAGTACAATCAAGTATTTTTTTGTGTAGTTTTACAAACTGTAAAATTATTGGTATATCTTACTTTTCATTTAATTGATCGTTGTTATTAAATTAGTCAATTAAATATTATTATTAGTAAAAATATATCGTTATCGTGCCACTATAAAAGGGAAAAGGTTCGCAGCAGGACTGTAAGAACTACCGAGGTACTAGTTTACTCAGCATAGTAGGCAAATTGTATGCAAAGATATTGATTAAAACAGTAACGAATGAAACTAAGAAGATAATATGGAATGTGCAAGCAGGATTTAGAAGAGGAAGAAGATGTATGGATCAGGTCTTTTTTTACGAGGTATAGTCGAAATATTTTTGGCTAGAAGTCAGATGGTCTATTCCGCTTTTATAGGCTTGGAAAAGGCCTATGACAGAGTGGTGAGGAGTAAATTGTGGTCGACATTGTCAATGTATGGGGTGAGTGGTAGTTTAATACGAGCACTGAAATCATTTTACGAGGATTCCACTGCTTGTGTCAGGATAAACGGAGCTTGCACGGACTGGTTTAACATCGAAAAAGGTGTAAGACAGGGACGTGCGGCTTCGCCATGGCTGTTTAACTTATACATAGACAATTATTTAAAAGATTTGAAAGAGAGTGCGTATGGATTAAAAATGAATGATTTGATCGTCAAATGTCTTCTTTACGCCGATGATCAAGTCATATTAGCATCATCTGAAGAGAATTTGCAGGCGATGGTTAATGTTATGCATTATGCCCTGAATATCAAAGGGATGAAAATAAATGTAAGCAAAACGAAAGTAATGGTTTTTGAAAGAAAAGAAAGCATGACAAACTGTGGAGTTTCGATTGAGGGAAAAAAATTGGAACAAGTAAATAAATTTGTGTACTTGGGGTCAAAGTTTACGAAAGATGGAAAGTATGACAGTGACATTCAGCGAAGGGTGTTGGCAGGAAGAAAAATGAATGGGGCACTGCATAGCTTTATGAATAGCAAGAAAGTGTCAAAAAAGGTACGTCTGGCTGTGCATAGAGGTGTGTTGGTTCCTACACTTATGTATGGTAGAGAATGTTGGGTTTGGCAGAAGAAGCATAAATATAGTATTAATGCTGCGGAGATGAGTAGTCTGAGAAGTATAGCTGGAGTGACTCGGTTGGATAGGGTAAAGAATAGTAAAATAAGAGAACGCTGGGGTGTAAAAGAAGATGTGGTTACAAAGATAGATAAAGAAATGCTTAGATGGTTTGGACACGTTGAAAGGATGGATAAAGGAAGATTGACAAAACAAATTTAAAAAGCGAGTGTGGATGGACAAGTCAGTAGAGGTCGACCTCGGAGAACATTTATCTTGATCAGATCAACATTGTTTTGAGAAAAGGCCAGGTCAAGAGTACCAACAACCGACGAGCATGTATGAGAGCCCTGATGAAAGTAGAGGAAACAAAAGATGTGTGTAAGAACCGTAACAAGTGGAAGTAAGTGGTCTCTGCCAACCCCTATGGGAAAAAGGCGTGACATGTCTGTATGTAAAAATATAAGTGAGCCTACAAAACCATTATTTTTAACTTAAGAAACATCTAGAGATGTTGATGACTGTGTACACGTTAAGAATATCATAGAAATGAAACCAGTTGTATTTCGTGTAAAATTTTAATTTCTTTAAGCATAACGCGTTTTCAATCCTATCTACAGGATCATCATCAGAGCATTAATTGTAAATGTTTGAAAAAAATCCATTAAACTAAACATATTTTTGGATATCCATTATGCTATCTGAATCTTTTCATTTATTTCAATTATGATGTATGTTAATTATTTTTACTATTGTAACTGACGAAATTATATTTTAACATTTTCTTGATAACTAAAATGTTAAATATATATCAACATAAATTTTTAATTGCAATTTAAATTTCACAAATATAAATTTATTTGTGTGGACTATTAGCATGGACGAATAGACCGATGTTCAGTGTCAAATTTTGCAACGTTGTCGGTTAATTAGATGTGCGCAGTGTTGTAAGCTTAAAGCCCAGGAGATTTTCATAACCTTTATAAACCTGTACAGACTTTCACTTACCTATAAGATCGATAATGACGATGGGATCTTCGCTGTATTTCTTATTTTTTCTATTGTTGAAATCCGGCTCGCCCAATAAAAAAGCAGCAACGTACGGTGTAAAAATGGCGGTGTATATGACGAGTATGAGAATTATCCAGTCCCAGACGGCTTTAAAAGGGGAATAATGGAGTATGGTGTAGTTGTGTATCCTGGGATTTTGAAGCTTATATTCAGGAAGGACGTCGGCACCCAACGAAAGTACCTGCAATAAAATATTATTCATATTAACGTTACATTTTTAACTTTTCTTACCTCACCTTAATAAACGCCAAACGCTTAGCTATGTAAAACACAGCTTTAAAATTTTTTTATGTAATTACCATGTTAGAATAATTGTTAGGTTATTTTTGTGTACAACTCCAAAATTATTTCGAAATCCATCGAGAGAAAAAAACAAAATAACTACATACTTTGAAATATGAATCACTATAAATGTTGTAGTATTACACAGAAACTGTTAAATTATAATTAAGATGTACTTCCTCAGTAATGGTAATGCTCAAAATTCCAATCAGGAATCACAATCCACCAAATTTTATCGTTAAGATAAAAAATAAAATAAAATACATAGCATTTTAAGTTAACGTTATGTGTTAAATATCCCCATGGGTATAAATTAACTTTTTTTGTCCCCGTCTTATAATACGAGAAATATCTGCTACCGATGTTTTTATGTAGTCCAATATATCACGGATTTGAATTATGTAACAGATTTTGTCAAAGAAAAAACGTACTTTTTATTACGAAACGAATTTGTGGCCAATAGAAACACGTACTCGAGACTAATCAACTGGTTGTTTCGACATAAATGTTTGACATTTAATTTCTATTGACATTCAATAACAACGTATTAAAAGTATAACCAAAGAATCCAGATAAACACAGAACCCCATAATTCTACTTTTTGTATCTATATATTGGAAACTATTCAAAAGATATTTTTTATGAAAACATGCTACTTCCGGTTATATAGAAAGTGGAAAGCGACTTTGTTATTTTTAATAAAAAACCCTTTAAAACAGTTTTGGATTATACATAAAATATTGGAGTCACCTTGTGACTTGTGTGTGCAGAACACACCATATCTAAAATGTATATTTTTTAAAATATTAATTTTTTTATCCAAAAATTGACAAAAAATTCTATGTAAATATCTACAACGTCTAACAGAAAATATCTAGATGTTGTATTTAGTAGCAACGTCGAAGGTAATTAGTGATAAATTAAAAACTTCTTTACAGTATACAGGGTTTGTAAAAAGGTGCCGAAAAGTTCAACTTTAAAAATGTCAAATTGCATTGGAATTATTTTATTACATCTCTACATTCAACATCAAAATATCAATATACTACTGACAGACTTTTTTAATTCGATGTTTTATTTATTTACATTGTTCCTTTATTACAAAAAAATCGATTAGATGAATTTGGTGAGGAAGAGGATGTTTAAAAGGAACTTCTTTGAAGCACTTCGATATATGTGCCGCTTGACAAAGAACAAACAAATATCAGGATACTTCGACAGGAATTCCAAGTGTTACAAAGTTATTTGATAAATTCTGATAAATCAGAAAAGGACAAGAAAAAATAGAACAAGTCGATGAATACATATATCTGGGACAAATTATTAAACTCAACAAAGAAGATCAAATACCAGAAATCAATTAATAATTAAACAAAAATCGCCAAATTTTTGCTCTTCAATAGGCAATCGCATTATTTTAATTTAAAAAAATATTTGCTCATTAATATTAATTTTTTTACTTAACATGATTATAATTGGGAATATTTAAATTGTCTGTGAAATTTTTATATGGCTAATCATTTGAAGAAACATTTTAACTTTTTAAATTTCATTGATCGCATGTCGTTAGATCTTGAAGCTTCAATTTGATTTGGGGGTAAATCCGAATTAGCTGACAGGATCATTACGAGTATCGTTTTCACTTTGCTGGACTGATCTGTTCTTTTTTCTGGTCCAATTTGCGTGCTATAGTTGGACTGATCTTGCAATCACATGTCCGAATTACCAATAAATTTTCCATATTTGGGTTGGGGCGATCTTTCACAAATGACGGTCCATATTCAAAGTCTTGAAACACATTTTCGTAACACGGCCAAATATCAGCTATTCTAATTGAGAGCTCATTATGTTGTTGGGGGGTAAAAGACAAAGAAAACGGTTTGTTTTACTATTGCTGGTAGATTATACAGTGTTTATATGACCAACTTTTTAAATTAGTAGCTTTATTAAACAAAAGAGCTTTTATTTATCGGATAAATTTCTATTTTTAACGAAGTAATTTTGCAAATCAGTAATTTTACGAGAAAAATGTCAGTTTTTTAAGCAAAATTACCGATGAAAAAATTTTGAGTAAAAAAGAAATTTATCCGATAAAAGAAAAGCTCGAGTGTTCTTTGGCAAGATAAATTAACGACTGAATATATGAATGAACAACGACAATAATTATCTTTATCGAGCGTACTAGATGTATTTTGGTTATGAAGAATTTTTTTAACAAGTAATACTGAATATTTAAAAATTATTTTTTATCCTTAACATCTTTTCTTAATAAAATTTTTCGATATGGTCAAAAATAAACGTACTTTACTGTTAATAAAAAATTCGTTTTCTTTGACAAACCTCGTATACGACTAGTACAGTTTAATATCTGATGTTTAACCGAGGCATAAATCTCTTAAGCACTACACTGAAACTAACAACAAAAGTTCTAGCAAACAAAATTAATAACCTAACACCCTTAGCAGATGAACAGCAAGGATTCAGATCGGGCAGATCATGCACAGATGCGGTTTTTGTCATAAGACAGATAACGGAAAAGTCAATTGAATACTACAGACCAGCATACATGTGTTTTATTGATTTGGAAAAAGCGTTCGATCGTGTGCGGTTAAGAGACGTTATACACCTTCTTTACAACAGGCAAATCCCACATAATCTCATCAAAACCATAGAAAATATATACAAAGCAAATCAGATTCAAGCAAAAATAAATGGGACCATAACCGAACCAATAGCTGTGGGCCGTGGTATTCGACAAGTGGATTCCCTGAGCCCTCTGCTCTTTAACATCATTATGGACGAAGTAATAAGCAAAGTACGTTTACTGAAAGGATACAAAATGGATGACCGTGAAATTACTGTTCAATGCTATGCCGACGACGCAGTACTAAATGCTGAAAATGAAGACGATCTGCAGCGACTATTACATCGATTTAACTGCACTGCTAAATCACTTAATATGGTAATATCTGCCCAGAAAACTAAATGCATGACGACATCAAAAACGCCATTAAGGTGCAAACTGGAAGTTGAAGGCAAAGTTATCCAACAGGAAATGAAATATAAGTATCTGGGCATAGAAATCTCAGGCTATGGTGATGTTGAGACGGATGTGAGAGAACAGACAACGAAGGCAACAAGAATAGCAGGATGTCTAAATGACACAATATGGCGAAATAAAAACATTAAAATAGAAACCAAATCAAGAATTTACAAGGCAATAGTAAGACCAACTATGACATACACGGCAGAAACTCGACCAGACACAGCGAGAATTAAACAACTTCTAGAGACAACCGAAATGAGAATACTTCGTAGAATAACTGGTAAGGTGATCTTGGACAGAGAAAGAAGCGAAAATATAAGAAGGACATGCAAGGTAGAAAACCTTAATGAGTGGGTTCTCGGCAGAAAGAGGTGAGTGGAATGAGCACATCAGTAGAATGGACAACGAAAGAATAGTCAGAACAGCACTCGACAAATCACCAATGGGTCGCAAAAGTTTAGGACGCTCCCGAAAACAATGGAGCCACAATTTAGCAATGCAATAGGCAGAGGGACGATGAAAAGAAACAGGCGATCCGCCTAGATTAAAAAAGAAAAAAGAAGTAGGTTAAATTTTGGGTTTTAGAATATGCAGACATTTTTATAAAGAATACATTTTTTTGATAAAATTAATAATATAAAAGTTTTTCATATGTAGCCCACTGACGTAGAGACACTGTATATGGTCATAATTTACCAGAATTATTAATCATCCAGTTAGTATGTTGTCTGCTTTATAAAAAAGTTAAAGTTGCGTAAAACACAAACGGACGGGTAAGTATTAAGATGTTAATACTTACCCTATTGCTTTGTTAATACTTGCCCCGGAGGTAGATTTTTCACAAAATTATATTTTCAACAAGAGTAAATTGATAATGCAGAAAAACTAAAAAAAAACAATATAAAGATGAAACTCAGTCTCGCTTATGGTATATAATCATCCCACAAATCAAAGACCATAAACTTAAAAATGTTCATTTACTTCACACAAATTTGTTCCGCATCATGCGGCAGGCGACTAACTGATCGCAACTTGTATGTGGACATTTGGTGATGCCAACAACCGTTACTTACTTCACTTGTTAGTTTATAGTTTGGCTGCGAATGGCCTGCTAATACGTACCCCCGTTAATACAAGCCTCTAGCTCCTCTCTAGCTCCTCTATATTACGATGTAACCAGTTCTATCAGAGAAAAATCTGCTAAATAACTGATAAAAAAGGTATTTAAAATTCATATTCTTATTTTAACCAAGACCTAAATTTTTATATGATCCCATTAACAATATTCATGAATGAAGAAGTCTGTACGTACAGTAATACATTTATTTTACGATGGTTTGGACACGTAGAAAGGATGGATGAAGGAAGATTGACGAAACAAATTTATAAGGCGAGTGTAAGTGGACAAGTCGGTAAAGGTCGACCTCGGAGAACATATCTTGATCAGATCATCATTGTTTTGAAGAAAGGCCAGGTCAACAGTACCAACAACCGACGAGCATGTATGAGAGCACTGATTAAAGTAGAGGAAGCAAAAGATGTGTATAAGAACCGTAGCAAGTGGAAGGAAGTGGTTTCTGCCTACCCCTATGGTAAAAAGGCGTGACTTTATGTATGTATGTTTTACGATGGAATGTTAAATACCCCTAATTAGTTTTGACTTTTTTTTATGTTCTGGTTTCCACGAAAAGGAATACCTTTTAATGCTCAAAGAACATCGTGAGAACTAAGGGAAAAAAGGTAGGAATTGGTGTCCTTCTTAAATTTCTGGAGGTTGTATGCCTCGGGGAAGACTTTCCTAGGCAATGTGTTTCAAAGCCTCACTGTTCGATGAATGAACGAGTCTTTGGAAAGAGATGTTCTGCAGGTCTCCAAAGTGACCACGAAGGGTTTAAAGTCTGAACTTGACGGGTTAATCTCGAAGAAACAGCTAAAGTAGTATGTAAAAGTGTATGTAACGAAACAATAATGGATGTGCAAATGTGAGGATTCCTAAATTTAATCAACAAACTTACATTGCCAATGTTATTCTTAAGTTGCGTCTGAGTGGGACTTTTCAACGTGTGATACTCCAAATTCATATTTGGCATACCGTTGCACGGTTCCACTCTGACGATACTTTTTCTCGAATCCTCGAAACCGGGTCCTCTTATCCTGACGCTCGACCATTTTACTGGAAAATTCAACAAAGTGGCGGCCGACTGATTCCTTCCGATTTCGTACTTCAAACTGCCGCCGATGATGGTTCTACTCTTTCGACGTCCATCGATTTCCGGTGATTTAGTGTCGCAGGTTTTGTGGCTTTCGGATTTGCTGCTTTTGCTCGTGATACTCTTCTTGGACGTTTTTTGCCGTTTGGAAGGTTCCGGCGTCGACGTCGATGTTACTATCAGAGGAATTTCCGTTGGTATTAAATGATCGCCCATTTTAACGAATAATTCAAGTTGTCGGCGATTGTCGAGATTTTTCAATTCGATATGTCTTGTAGAGTGGACGAGTTACTTATTTCAAAAAAAATTTTGCTCACGTTGCAAGTCTTTGGTAAGTTGCGCACAGCCTTTTCGTATCGACATACATGGAAATAATTCAACACACTTGAGTTTGATTTGGTATTGTTTTTAATGATTTTAAAATATCGTGAGTACAGAAAGAAATATTTATAATGAAATGACCAAATTAAGAACAAATTTAGTTTTTAACCGTGTCAAGTTGGAAAAGATTTAATTCGTATTACAGTAGATTTAAATTTTAATTTAATGGGCTCCAATTGGTTATAAATACACCTAAGAAAAATGTCTAAGGAACAGAAAATTTTTCCTCGAATAAAAATCAATTTTAATTGGATTTTAAAAAGTGAAATTCCGTTGTAATACCTAAATAGACAGCAAATTCATCCTAATTTCAGTGTATTTTGACGATGTTATCAAACAAAAGTTAAAACGTGTGCTAGTTTTATTAAAATTCTTAACATACCCATAAAAATATAAACAAAAAATGGTTCTAAAAACCTGCATTTCCTCCAGCAGTATTAATTACAGTTTGACACCATATTAATATACTTAAAATTTAATTTTTTATCTTATTTTAAAATAAATTCTTATGTAAGATGCTAAAAACATAAGCGTGTATGAACATTATGCAGATAAGAAGCAACCCGTCTCTGGAGCATATTCCACACACACAAGATAAGATAAAAGTCAAGCGAATATGCTGGCCAGGGTAGAACGTTAATATTCTTATACTTATCAAATATCTGGAGAAATTTGAGATAATCCATGACAGACAATATGGATTTTGACAACTTCGGTCTACTGGAGATTTGCTGGCTTATGTCACTCAGCTCTGGACAAACACTATTGAAAAGTTTGGTGAATCTCGTGCAATAGCCTTGGATATATCTAAAGCCTTTGACCGCGTTTGGCACCAGGCATTGTTAAGTAAATTATCTGCCTACGGTCTCCCAACCAAACTGCGCCAATGGCTCTTGAGCTTCATGCAAGATCGCTCCTTACATGTGGCAGTTGACGGTATTTCTTCTGATGCGTTTAAAACCAATGCCGGGGTCCCCCAGGGTTCCATCCTGTCCCCCACCTTATTTCTTTTACACATCAACGACCTCTTGAAAACCACCACGAACCCCATTTACAGTTTCGCAGACGATAGCACACTTGTCTTAACTTTCACATCCTATCGATCACTTTCGGTGAATGATGCAAATAGACTCAGGCAGGAACAGGTTGATTCCATCAATAGAGATCTTAAAGCAATCGTCGAGTGGGGAACCAACAATCTTGTTCAATTCAACGCCCAAAAAACACAAAGTGCCACGTGTTCCAAGAAAGTGAATTCCTCAAATCATCCCATCACAATGTCCGGAAATACCCTTGAACCAAGTCCCTCCATCTCGATTTTGGGAGTCACGGTGTCCAATAATATGTCTTGGCATGACCATGTTACTAACATCGCAAAGTCGGTAAGCCAGAGGCTAGGTTTCTGTGGAAAGCTAGAAAGTTTTTTACTCCTGATCAACTGTTGACGACGTACAAGGCTCAAATCCGACCTCTACTGGAGTATTGCTCGAACATTTGGGGTTCAGCACCAAGGCATTCTCTTCGTCTTCTAGATTCTATTCAGAAAAGAGCCATTCGCTTGATAAACAACTCAACCCTTCACCCTCTAGAACATAGAAGAAGAGTTGCAGACCAGTCATTGCTCTACAGATATTTCCATGGCAGATGCTCCAGAGAAATAAAAACTCTTGTACCACCATTGGCCACATTCGGCCGAAGAACTCAGCACGCTGATCAGTCTCACCCATTTACTCTCAAGATTGACACTACAAGGACCAATCTTCATCAAGAATCCTTCTTTTACAGGGCTGCTACGGAATGGAATAAGCTTCCAAAATCAGTTTTTCCAGAGAACTATGACCTGCAACTTTTTAAAAAGCGTGTCCACAATCATTTCCTTTCTATAATCGCTTCCACTTCTAATAGTCGCAGTGCGGGCCGTCCGCGGCCCACACGATAGGTCTACCCTTTTTGCAACTATTTTCATAAAAAAAAAAAATTCTTATTATTAAACCAATCTCTTACTGTTGCTACAGTATGCGGCCTTACAATATTATGTATGAACGCAAAAAAAGACCTGCTTCTTCATCTTAGGATGCCAATCCGTTGCGAATGTTGGCGATCATCATAGCAATCCTTACTCTGTTTGCAGCAAACCGGAAAAGTTTTAGGGATGTTTTGTTGAAACAGGTCCTGGAATTATCGAGTCATGACATTTTCCTAGTCCTCTTCTACCAAAGATTTTTCATTGTAGGATTGCCTGTAGCAGAGCGTATCTTTCTTCGTTTCGCATAATATGACATAGCTTTAATTGTAGTATTTTTTCATTTTTCTCACTTGTCACTATTGCCGTCCAAGAAATTTTCAGGATTCTCATGTAGAGCCACATTTTGAAAGCGTCGAGTTTTTAAATATGGTTTTATTGAGTGTCTAAGATTCTACATTATAAAGGACAACGGAAAAGACGTAGCATCGCAGAAATCTTACTTGTATGTCAAGGGTGAGGTTATGACTTTTAAGAAGGCGCTTATGCGGTTAAAGGTTGTATTGGCTTTTTATATTCGTGCTTTTATTTCCTTTGCGTTTTTCCAGTCCTTATTAACCTGCACCAGTGACTAATGGAAAAAGCTTCTAAAACACGTCAATAAATTAATATCGGTCCAAAGTGTCCAAACAGTTCGATGGTAAAATATTATTTTAGCACACATCATATAACTTGTTGACCACCATATGGACGAACATATTTAGGTAAGTTTCTCTTGTCGACCGGGTCTTTCATATACTCTTACTCTTCTTTAATCAGGGTAAAGATAAAACTAAGCTTTATCTGTAAATAACACAGTACCTACTCCATTATTGTAAGTCCAATGCACTTGTTATTTGAGTTCACGAATTCCTCGACGTAACATGGTAACCCCCAATGGACGTCTGGCGTGTAGGCAGCATCATGATTTTTATAGCATACCTTGATTTGTTGGCAAAAAACAATCGGAATGTTAGCGACAGCAACCTTTTTTTTTATTTAAAATACTATTTAAGGTATAGTGGTAGGCCGCATATATAGAGTGTCGATACTTTGTGGTCGAATATTAATCTTTGGAGCAACTACCATAAATTGTGAGAAAACAATTTAGTTGCCTTGATTGTAATTAAATAAATGATAGGTTAGCTTGATGTCCTTCAACACGATAAATTTTATTTTATTCGCGAAAAATTGCCTACATAATGTTTTGCTAATCACTCGCGAAAAACTCCCTCAATAAAAGATAGGTTAGCTGGACGTCCTTTAAAAATGTATACACTTTTTCGTGAACAAAATTTACACTGTGACTTTAACAGATAAAGTTCCCGAAAGTGCCCTTTTATATATTAAGGCTGATTATTTTAAAGTTCCAATTAGACGTTTTAGAGAAACTTAATATAATTAAAATCTGAAAGTTTGAGGTGTAAGGTTATCGGATATGCCGAATTGATCTAAAATATTTGGAACCTCCAACTTCTTCCTGTTTTACCGGAAGTTAAATAAAGCCTTTGATTATTTTAAATAGAACACCCTTGAGAATTCTCCCAATATAGGGTTTTGCCACCTTACACTGAGTGTTTTACGAGATATGACCATTTTTATTACAAAAAAGTGTGCGATATGACACCCTTTATCATTATAATTAATGTAAATTTAAACATTTTTTTTTGGCATTATGTGTTTCTAGTATCATTTATTTTTACTTAACTTGGTCAAAACGCATATTTAAAGATTTCTCAACTTTCATAAAATAATCACCCTGTATTTTATAACGTTGTTAGACAGAACTTTTTACTGCTCTTAAGTTTAATCAACAACTACCTATACCTAAATCAAACCGTTATTAAGATATTCAACTATTTAAAATTATATTATAGTCAACTTTCGGTATATTTTAAATCAATTCCGCATATTCGAAAATCTTACACCTCAAATTTTCAGATTTAAATTATGTCAAGTTTCTCTAAAACGTCTAATTGGAACTCCCAAAGAATCACCCTGTACAATAATAATCTTTTTATTAACAAAATGTCCAAGTTCAGTAAAAATATACAACAGAATGCCAAATTTTTTTTAAATTTACATTAATTATAATAATACAGGGTGTCAAATCGGAAACTTTTTCGTGATAAAAATAGTCATATCCGATCTATGTGACACATCGTAAAATCAGCCGATGAAAATTGGTTATTAGTTCTTACGCGGTTAATTTTGTAGTTCGTCCCACGATATTGGCCGTGACTTTAACACGACCTCAATTTGTCCAAAAGTACACTATTTTAGGATAGTCTGATTAAATAAGGAAACTTGTTCCACACTTAACATTTCCCTCTACGTGGTTTGATTGTACTGAAATCTAATATAACGTCCGATATCGTTTTATATTTTCTTGTCCACACTTGTGAAAGTTTTATAGATATGTGGAATAATAAATGCCATTAAAAACATAACTTGTAAAACACAGTAAATCTCGCAACTCAATTCTTCTACCGAAAAAAGTTGTGAGATCCATGTAATACCAAGTCGGTTAATTTATTCAGTCCCTACTTAAGGGTCCTTCTGTCTTAAATTAATACGTAATTAGCTAACCTAACAACATCTTAAAGTGACTTTTTTTTTTTTTATGAAAATAGTCGCAAAAAGGGTAGACCTATCGTGTGGGCCGCGGACGGCCCGCACTGCGACTATTAGAAGTGGAAGCGATTATAGAAAGGAAATGATTGTGGACACGCTTTTTAAAAAGTTGCAGGTCATAGTTCTCTGGAAAAACTGATTTTGGAAGCTTATTCCATTCCGTAGCAGCCCTGTAAAAGAAGGATTCTTGATGAAGATTGGTCCTTGTAGTGTCAAGCTAAATGTGTGAGACTGATCAGCGTGCCGAGTTCTTCGACCGAATGTGGCCAATGGTGGTACAAGAGTTTTTATTTCTCTGGAGCATCTGCCATGGAAATATCTGTAGAGTAATGACTGGTCTGCAACTCTTCTTCTATGTTCTAGAGGGTGAAGGGTATCTGTGAGAGTTGAGCTGTTTATCAATCGAATGGCTCTTTTCTGAATGGAATCTAGAAGACGAAGAGAATGCCTTGGAGCTGAACCCCAAATGTGCGAGCAATACTCCAGTATAGGTCGGATTTGAGCCTTGTACGTCGTCAACAGTTAATCAGGAGTAAAAAACTTTCTGGCTTTTTACAGAAAACCTAGCCTCTGGCTTGCCGACTTTGCGATGTTAGCAACATGGTCATGCCAAGACATATTATTGGACACCGTGACTCTCAAAATCGAGATGAAGGGACTTGGTTCAAGGGTATTTCCGGACATTGTGATGGGATGATTTGAGGAATTCACTTTCTTGGAAAACGTGGCACTTTGTGTTTTTTGGGCGTTGAACTGAACAAGATTGTTGGTTCCCCACTCGACGATTGCTTTAAGATCTCTATTGATGGAATCCACCTGTTCCTGCCCGAGTCTATTTGTATCATTCACCGAAAGTGATCGATAGGATGTGAAAGATGAGACAAGTGTGCTATCGTCTGCGAAACTGTAAATGGGGTTCGTGGTGGTTTTCTAGAGGTCGTTGATGTGTAAAAGAAATAAGGTGGGGGACAGGATGGAACCCTGGGGGACCCCGGCATTGGTTTTAAACGCATCAGAAGAAATACCGTCAACTGCCACATGTAAGGAGCGATCTTGCATGAAGCTCAAGAGCCTATTTCAATAATAAACACACACACTATTTCAATATTAAAAATATTTTATGTTTTAAATAAATAGATTGACTTGGCCATCGCATAAAAACACAATGTATCTCACAAGTAATACGTATTATATTAAATTAGATTGTTTAGTGCGATTGCAAGGTCAATCTATTTATTTAAAACATAAAAGATTTTTAATATTGATACTATGAGATGTTGTTAAGACAGAAGGACCCTTAAGTAGGGACTGAATAAATTAACTGACTTGGTATTACATGGATCTCACAACTTTTTACGATAGAAGAACTGAGTTGCGAGACTTGGTTATGTTTTTGATGGCTTCTCATTTCTTTTTGTAGATAGTCCTACTTGTTTTCCTTTATTTTACATATACAGGTACACTGATTCATTCACTGCAAATGTAACTTTATTATCATATATATTTATATGGGATTACAAAGTTATTTATGCAGTTGATGTATCCAAAAAACTGGACCGAAATTGCAAAATATTTTAGTTTTTCCTTGATTTATAAACTAAACACTAATTGTATTCTAAATTTGAAGCTTCTATGTCTAGAAGTGCTTTAGAGTGTTGATGATCAGTCAGTGAGTGACAAAATTAAGAAACTTTTGACTAATTATAATTCTTAAACCATTGGTTTAAATTGAATTAAATTTGAAATATACTGTGTTTATATAATGCTTGCTTGGTAACTGAAAATTCAGGCTTCTAGTTTTATCCACAACGAAGTTATAACGGGGACGAAAAAGGCCTGAACTGATTCGAGAAAAGGATGGTACTGCCGTGCCGCTTTTTTGCTTGACTTGGCGGGGGCACTCCCGTGCCCCCAGAAAAATGGGTTTGGATAATTTTTTAAACGGACACTATTCCTCGAATTTTATTGTTCCAAGAGGGTTGGTCTAAATAATCTGTCAGTGACTATAGTACTAACAAAATAAGGACATTTTAAGGACTACAAATTTTGTCTCTAATGGTCATAAGTTTAAAAGTATGTAAATAAGTGTGGTTTGTTATTTAATATTTATTATTAAAGACACTTGTTAATGTTTAAAGTTTTATTTTTTAAACTGCCAACTTGATATTATTAATAATGTAGATATATTTATTACACATGCAAATTTTTATTTTAGAGTTACAATTAGATTTATACGATTGCCTTAAAACCAAAACTGGACTATTTCTAATAAATACATAGAAACAATCTAAGGATATTAGGAGATCAAGAGCCTGTCGTTCAAAACCTCACCCCTTATCGAGTTACCGAAAACAAGCCATTTGTAAATAAAGTAGATAATTGGTGATAAAAGAAAAACGAGCGATCTTTACAGTAGTCGCATATGATGTGTAACATTTGACATCTCATCTCAGTAATAAGCAATTTTAAAATTAAATTCCGAAAAAAATGGGTCAGGTATTATTTGAAATAAATTTTCATAACAAACAATAATTTTTTTTAATGAAAATTGTATTTTATTTCATTGACACTAAGAGTGACAGAAATCAACCTCAAAATGGCCAAATGATGGCCAACTCTAATAGCGCTCGGGAAATGGTTGACATCTATTGTCGACGTCCATCTGACGGTCAACTCTGACCGCGCGCTCATTCGTCAAATCAAATGTTACTGTTACTATGACAAATTTTACGAAATAACTCCCACAAATTGCGAGTAAGCGAGAGGAAGGATGTTACACATGCAAGAAAGCGAGAGCAAAGATGTTACATATCAATAAGTTGCAAGTCTGCAACCTGGCACTTATTTGCAAGAAATTTTTTTGTAACGATCTTTTGGCCTACAAAATATCACAAATAGTTACCGAACGAAACCAATCTGTTGGAAAAAAGACCGATAAATAGAACTTTAAACTGTTGGTCTACCACGCCCGACGTTGGCAGATACCGCTGGCAAACCGAATTTAGAAGCTCTATTTTACCTCATCGAGTTACCAAATGAAACCAACTTTTTATGACAGGCCAGGCCAAACTGGTTTACCTATGAAGATAATCAAGTACCTAAATTAAATAACTATAACTGATGGAACTTAATTTTTAGAATTTTCAGACTAAGTAAATATGAGTACTTAAATCTCGCGACAAGCTTTTATTACATAATAAACTGTGTGATGACGTTTTAAGTTAATAGTAAAAGTTTTAAAGGAAACGTGTATTTTATTCTTTTAAGCGCATTAAAATAAATGCTTGTTTTTAAAAAAATTTTTACTCTTAATTTATATATAGTAATTACATATATAATCGTTGTTGCGTCTGTTAGTGATCGTGTAACTTCTGAACGACTTAAACGGTGGAAATACTATTAACAATATATTTGTTTTGCCAAGACAATGGTTCATAGATATGCTAGGATTTGAATGGTGGCCCTGTAATTTTGTTCACAATAAATGTTAGTTTGGTGTCAAATCTGGGACCCGATAGGTGGTGTTGTATTTGTTAGTATGTTATCTAGAGCGAAGGTAATCTATGAAACTGCTAGACCAATTGTAAAATTCATCCACTCTATCCCTGAGCACCATGGGCTAAATTATATTTTAATAAATAATAACGCAACCACGTGGCGCAGGACTTTAAGTGTTGGTGCATGTTGAGACGTGTTCATACTTGCACACTATCCGCTGCACTAAGCCGGTGGGCTCAGTTGTTTGTCAGCAGTGACAGTTTAAAGTGCGTTCTATGCACGCCCGCGCATAGCACTTTTGGCGCACTTGTGCAATTTAAAAAAACGCCCCAAATTTGTCCGCTCGTTGGCTTGTTGCAAGCCAAATTTCAAGTACAAACATGAATAAAATCAGATTTGTTTGAGTTTACACAATTCATGTTATCATGTTACGTATTCGATCGAATAAATGCTATTATTGCGTACTCTCATTTGAAAAATATATTATTATTGAAAAATTCGGTTCCCTTGTCTTAAAGAGTAAAAATAAAATAATAAATAAAAAACAATGTAATAGCTAGCAATTCCTTACTGTTTGTTTGTCATTATAAATTTTGTTTTGACAATGTTTGTTGCTTTATCTTTTTTTTACTTTTGAGTTTTGAAGCCACACGACTTTGTCTTATGTACGGCGCGGGCCTGGTTTTATGACATATTGGTCAAGAAATGATATTCGGGTGGTTTTGCGGTATAAATTCGCTCATGGTTTAAACACAGACCATTGCTTAGAAGAAATGACCCTTGCACTAGGTCATAATTATTTACATCGTACATCCGTTACGAAGGAAAACGTTACTGCTGTGAGGAAAATGCTTGACGAAGACAGGCGAGTGACTTACCACTAGATTGAGAAAAACTTAGCCCTAAATGCACCAGCAATTCGTTCAGATCTTGTAACGTTAATTTTTCCTTCTTGTAATTTTCAAAAGCCGGACCTGGTCGCTCTTCCATTTACCTTTGAATGGAGGTGGTTATTCGACACCGACTGTCGATGTCTGAAAACATTTTTGAAAACGAGTCGAAGATTTGAAGCGATTTGGAAAGGTCGACCAGACTAAATTTGTTTTCCTTGGATGAGTATGCTGTTTGAAAATTAAAAGAAGGGAAATTTTATGTGGTTGGCCTTTTCACCGTTGTCTTTTGGCCTTTGACTTTCACCGTCGATTTTCACCGTTGAGTTTCACTGTTGCCTTTCACCGTTGAGTTTCACCGTTGAGTTTCACCGTTGAGTTTCACCGTTGCCTTTCACCGTTGAATTTCACCCAGGAAGCTTTCACCTTTGTACTTTCACATTTGAGCTCTCAATTTTCGTCTTCAATCATTGAAGTTTTCGCCTATAAAGGGTGAGAAGTTTTACCATTTGGGGCTTCCACCTTTGAAGTTTTCGCCTATATAGGGCGGATCGCAGTGTGGTTTTTCTGTTAATTTTTCTTGTAAATTGTGGATTCAAATCTTTTTAAAAAACTAACATCATGCTTACCTTTAAAAAATTACATGTCTAACATTTAACTGTTTTTAGTTGTTTTAAAAAAAAAAAAAATTTTTAAATTTATTTGTAATTTTCAAATAAACGTGTTATACGGTTTAGTTGTTCTTTTTTTATTTTATTGTTTCTACAAGATAAGAGTGTAGTTTGTACGGTAAAAATATGTTCATATTTAAAGGGACTAAATTGAAATAAACTATTGGGTTTGTTTGGGGTATTTCCTTTTAGTGATTTTGGATCACGCCAACGTGGTAATTCATTAGTTTAGTTATAATTATATAAATTTTAATAAGACAAATTTAGAAAAAAATACGTTTGCATAGATCCGCGAATTGACCTATGCAATCCCCCAAATTGAATTCAATAGCGAAATCAAGTAGCCACGAAACCTTGAGAACTTTAGGGGCCTTTTGATTTCCGATGTGCATCCCCCTGAATTCGTTAAAAGCGATCCCAGATACACGAATTGATTAAGCACAGCTATACCATTTATTTCCTTGGTTTCTGGCCTGTTGTTTCTTGGCCGGTCGATAATCATTATTTTTGTCTTTGATCTGTTAATAGTTAACCCTGCCTCATGACCAGCCATCTCGACCCGCTGTAACAGTTCTGTTAGCTCTTGCTCGTTGCTGGCAAATACAGTAGTATCGTCAACAAACCTAAGGTTATTGATTGATTGATGACACGCCGTGTTAAATGGTGCCGGGAGACGAGTTTGATAAGACACAATCTCGGTATGTGAACAACATCGTAACAAGTGACGAGACTTGACTGTAGGTACTATTATGATGTGCCGACCAAGTCTTAAAACAAAGTTGGGATATTTCATGACGAGGATACACCCGTAGCAGTCAGAAAATATCTAGGATTATTTGTAAAATTTAATCAATTTGTTTAAGTTAATTGTTTGCGTGTCGTGTAAAAGTTTATTCGATATAAGAAATTCTATATTTTGTTATGGATCAGTTTATGCATTATTTATACGTTTTACAAAGGACATAAAGTAAAAAGATATGTCGATAATTAAAAAAAAAGTTTCGAAACTTATGAAATTTTTCAATTTTCCAGTTTAATGAACATATTTCGTTGTCGTAACGCAATAGAAAAAGGCGAGTCGGAATTGAGGCCAATTTAAAAATACGCATATTTAAACCGATCGATGACATTTCGCCGGCATGATATAACAAACTTAAAAATTAACAACAGGCATTATTTAACATACAAAAAAAATAATATTCAAATCGACAAACCATGCCCATTCTATAAATAATTAAAAAGCAACCTTATACCTGTGACACATACATACATATATACATAAAGTCACGCCTTTTTCCCATAGGGGTATGCAGCGACCACTTCCTTCCACTTCCGCTACGGTTCTTACACACATCTTTTGCTTCCTCTACTTTCATCAGTGCTCTTATACATACTCGTCGGTTGTTGGTACTCTTAACCTGGCCATTCTTCAAAACAATATTGATCTGATCGAGATCGATGTTCGCCGAGGTCGACCTCTACCAACTTGTCCATTCACACATTATAAATTTGTTTCGGCAATCTTCCTTCATCCATCCTTTCTACGTGTACAAACCATCTAAGCATTCCCTTTTTTATCTTTGTAACCACATCTTCTTTTACACCACAGCGTTCTCATATCTCACTATTCTTTAATTTATCCAACCGAGTTACTCCGGCTGTACTTAACAGACTACTCTTCTCTACAGCATTAATCCTATTTTTATGCTTCTTTTACCAAACTCAAAATTAACTACCATACATAAATGTAGAAACCAACACACTTCTACGCACAGCCAGACGTGCCTTTTTTTGACACTTTTTGGCTATTCATTAAGCTATACAGTGCCCCATTCATTTGTTTTCCTGCCAACACCCTTCGCTCAATGTGACACATTATTGGAAAATGTTTAAACAATTTTGTACAGCATTATAAATAATATTT
The DNA here is from genome assembly GCA_950111635.1 of Agelastica alni. Taxonomy (NCBI): domain Eukaryota; kingdom Metazoa; phylum Arthropoda; class Insecta; order Coleoptera; family Chrysomelidae; genus Agelastica; species Agelastica alni. Next base: position 43,365,490 of record OX467709.1, read on the forward strand.
GTAAAAATTTGACCAATAATAAACAAATTTTAATAAAAAAAAATGTTCTGTCTTTTCACGAGGTGTGGCAATAAAGATCTGGTACTCGTCATAAATTTAAGTTGGGCAAAAATTACTCGTTGATCGAATTATATTGGCCAACCGAAAACAAAACGGAGCCATTTGCAGGAACCTCGTCAACATTTTAGAAATACGATTAGACCCGTCAATTTAGGTCATTAGTTTTAAAGTACCATAAAGCAAAATTGCTGGTTGGTCATACTTGACCAGTTGCAGTTTCAATGCAGAGAAAAAAAATGTTGTTGACCAAGGTAAAGCCGAGTGCTTGGTAAAAGGTATAGATGTCGTGACCAGTATTTTACTAGAATTATTGAGTGGTCTCTTCGAAGGGCAAACTTGAGTTTTCCAAGACCTACCCTATGCTGATGAGGGGCAACACCCCAAAACCGGTCCATAGGTGGTCACTTCGAATGAATAAATTTAATAATTCTTTCTTTTACTTTACAAGTAGCAGCATATCAATGAAAATGGAATTATGCACGTTTATGTATCAGATGTAATTCAATGCTTGTCGTAGGCATATAGCCAGAAGTGTAGTTGTTTTCTGATGTATAATCGACCCACATATACCAATAGTATCTTCTTCTTTCGGTGCCATATCAGGTCCCCCTAACGTTGACAATTACATTGGCGAGTTGTTCGCGGTTTTCGGCTAATCTGAATAGTTGTTCGGCACTGCGTATTTCTGTCCAATCGCGAATGTTCTTCAGCCATGACATCTGTTTTCTTCCGATTCATCGGCTGCCTTCGATTTTGACCAATAGTATAGATTTGACTAATAATAAACAAATTTTAATTTAAAAAAATGTTCTGTCTTTTCACGAGGTGTGGCAATAAAGATCTGGTACTCGTCATAAATTTAAGTTGGGCAAAAATTACTCATTGATCGAATTATATAGGGTGGCCATCGAAAACGAAACAGAGCCATTTGCAGGAACCTCGTCAGGTTAGGTCGTCAAAATTTTAGAAATACGATTAGACCCGTTGATTTTTGATTTAAGGGGGACACTCTTTTTCGGTATTTTTGACTCCACTACTTTTAACCCCAAGCGAGGATAAGAATTACCCAAAAAAATTTAAATGGCATTGGGGGTCGAATAAGATGTCTTTCAAAAGCTCTTACAATTTTTTGTACAATAGTCTTTAAATTTTAAAATTCCGCCCATTACTTATCGAGAAATTAGATTTTAAATGTGAAACTTATCTGCTAACAATCACGATCGGTAAAAATGACATTTATTCGAGTACGTCAATGGTATTAATTTAGTACCTAGTTTTTCTTGCACGGGACGATAAATTGCCACAATTGCCGCTATTGGTCCGATTCAAACCCAAGAGTTTTCTACGAGGTGCATACACAGCAACCGGAGAAATTAAATGTATGGGCTGACATTTGCGATCTACCAGGCAATTTGACTAGCGAAATGTATTTGTAATTACTAGAAGACGCTATTGACCCTGCCGTGACTATATTTGAAAATAATCTACAGTATGACGAAGATCATTTTTATTTTTAATAGGACGGTACTCCTCCGCATGTTGCGGCAATTGTTCGTCAATATTTAGACCAACGTTTTCCACGGCATTGGATTGGGAGAAGAGGCAGCATTGAATGGCCTCTACGATCGCCAGATTTATCGCCCCTCGATTAATTTTTGTGGGGACATCTGAAAAGTAAAATTTATAAAACACAAGCAGTTTCATTGGAAAACTTGCGTCAAAAAATCGTTGACGAGTGCCGTCAAATGACTCCGGAAATTCTTCGGAATGTGCGTGAACGTTTTGAACAAAATCTTTATTATTGTATGGAAGCGGGCGGTCATCAGTTTGAACATTTAATTAATTAAGTCTTAAGTAAGCGACTAAAATAATTAAAACTTTAACATGTAATTTTTTTCAAAGTATTGGAAGGAAATGAAAAATTTAAGACTATTGTAAAAAGAATTGTCAGAGCTTTCAAAAACATCTTATTCGACCCCAAATGCCATTTAAAAATTTTGGGGTAATTGTTAACCTTGCTTAGGGTTAAAAGTAGTGGAGTCAAAAATACCGAAAAAAAAATTTCCCCTCTAATCGACGGGTTTGAGCGTTCTTCTAAAATGTTGGCGAGGTTCCTGCAAATGGCTCTGTTTCGTTTTCGGTTAGCCACCCTGTATGATCAGATTGTTATATTAACAAATGCTCCGTTAGGGGTATTTTAATTACAATAAAAAAATTAAAATATCAGTTATCTCATATGTCATATTATTATTTGAACAATTAGCCCTCGAAGAAGACTTGCAATATTTTGTCAATTTTTAACGTTAGTCAGTAATAAAAAGGAGTAATAAAAGCAAAATGCCGAGTGAAAAAGTATCGCGTCAATATAAAAATATAAAATATAAAAATCACTAGAATGCTTACAAATGTGGACACAGGTGTTCCATAATTTTATCGTGGCACAAGAGGTTTCTGGATGGCCGAGATTTATCGGTAGGAGACGATAAATGCGAGGGACGTCCTAATAAAATGACGACAGTCATTGTCAAAAAGAATCTACGTTTGAGTAATAGAGTGATAGTAGATTTGGTTACCATTAACAGGAAAATGAAAATGTTTAAAAACCCTTTCTCGGAATCAAAAAACGCCCACCAAGTTTGCGCGGACATTCTTAACAGGTTAAAAACTCATCTGGATGTACAAAATTATGGGTTCATTTGTATTCTTGGATAACAAAATAGTAATCCATGCATTTAATGTCACCATCATCATACAGAACGCAAAATGCAAAAAGCCGAGATGAGCAAATCGAAAATGAAGGAGATGCTCTCATTTGTTTCGACATCCTTCTTCTTTTCTGTCCACTTTTTCTAAGAGAGGGTTTTGTAGCATCATTATGTCTGTACAGAGTCGACAGTGGTTCTCTATGCCTCTCTGTTTTGAGCCAGATGAACTTACTTTTGTAGACCAACTTGCAAGTTTTTCCGCTCAATCCATCCATTCGATCGGTGATTTGCCTCTTGGTCTTTTACTCCACCTTTTTTTCAACGATCATTTTGTCAATCTTTCCTGTTTTTCTGAATAGATGGCCAAGGATTTAAGGTACGCTTGTTTTATCATGCGCAAAAGCCGGACCTTAACATTTAGTTCTTTCAAAACGGAAACGTTCGTACGATGTTCCATCAAAGATATTCTAAGCACGACGATAAACCCACATCTTAAAGGCTTCGATGCGGTTTCCCGTCTGCTCTTTTTAAGGGATTAGGTATTTGCTCACTTGTGCCCTTTTCTAGGACAAAACTTACCTGTTCTTCGGCTTTCTGTCGCATCAGAAATGGTTTTAATCCCTTTTTTGACATAAATGAGCATAATTCACTTGGAATGGGTGGTGCCTGCGAGGAAAAATGTCCTTTAAACTTTAAACTATTTGGTAGTATTGCCAAAATTTTAATCATTATTTAAAATGGTGTCTGTAAATATAAAAACATGTTTAAGTTATTATTTGCTGTAGTTCTTTAAATGAAACATTTTGAATTTTGTCAGTAACATACTTTAAGGTTGACGGGACAAAGAATATTAAAAATACGACATTTTTAATACGACAGTTTTCAACAACTTGTGATATTTTGTTTTGATCAGAAATATTTTACCACTTTAAATGTAAAAATAAAGACATTTCAGTCATTTAAGGTTAATTTTCTTTTGGATTTAGATTACCTTAAATATATTCGATTGCTTTCCATTTTAAAATGTTCTGTAAAATTTGATTCGGTCATTATTCTCGTACGAGTCGTGCACAAGACGAGATATATTCCAAAACGATCGTAACAACACCATTTAGGTCGATAAAATTCCGTTTCGTTTGTAATATTAAAGGTACGAGGCACAAGGGAGAGAATATGGAACGTGGTAACGAAGACCCCTATTTTATTTACAATATTAACTGTGACTCGTGTTACGGTTAACAAGGGCAAAGGTGGTAAAAGTTCGTTTATATTTTGCTTAAATGTGACAGATCTGGTCGTGCTTTTGTTGATAGGTAGCTAGAAAAGGTACATTTTATGTTATCATAAAACCACCTTTAATAAAACTATTAAAATATAAAATTAATTTTTTTATAGTTTTGAATTTAAATAAACTATTGCGATAAAAAAATCAACGATTTTACATCATTACTATGCAATAAATAAAATAATTAAACTTTAATTTTAATGCATAAATGTACAGTGTATATTAAAATAAATTTGATTGGTTTGTTAATACTTGTTAAAAGTTGGGAAATTTAAGATTTCATGCAGTTAAGCTTCGCTTCTTACTACAAAAAGGAATATGAAAGCACAGTCCTTGACAATATCTGTAAAAGAGGTCAGCCATCGATTAACGATGAGTTAACGAAAAAATAATTTATTAGGATTAGGAATCTTCTTTGGATTGAGTCTAGTAGTTTGAAAGATGCTGGGAGCACAGAATAAATCATACTCAAAGCTTCTTATTTGAGACTTGCATAAAATCATGATTTATAAGATTTAATGTGTAATTATAAAAAATTATTAAATTAACACCCAAATTTAAATTGATTTTGTAAAGTATAACCCAAATTATAATTTTATTTTTTTACTCAATGATCATACCAAAATATTTTTGCAGAACCAAACTATATTTTAGACTCTTTTGCAAATACTTTAACTAATTATATCAATAACCATACCGGTGAATTTTTCACCCTCTACACATTTTTGTTTTTGAATGCAACACACCCTTTGTTTTATTTAGCTTATCTTTTCCGAATTAGACTAGCCGTCTCAGAAAACTGGAAAGTCAAGAGATCAAAGCTTTGAGGAACAGTTCGAAGATATAATGTCAGGATTATTTATATATAAAAAAAAACAAATCATAAAAATAATTTTTAAAGAACCGAAATACGAGATTATTTATTGTAATTATTTTAAAATATATTTCCTTTCCTGGAAAAACACAGGAATTCTTTAAATCCTTTAATTAAAGGATTGACCTACGCAGATTTTTTTTATTCAAATTAAAAAACCAATTTGATATTTTAATTAGTTTTTATCTTGCCAAAGAAGTTTCGGTAAAGAGGGATTAGAAACAAAAAACAGTTAATCATTTTGATAATTTTACATTAATGATGAATATTGTACACTACAAAAATAATGTTTTTAATCTGTAGTTTTAATCACAGAAGTGAAATATTCATTTTTTATATTTTTATGAAGTTTCAATTGCATGATGTAGAAAATAAAAGTTTAATAATTGATCTCTTTAAATTTTTAAAGAATGATTTATTCATTCCATTTCTTCTTTATTCTATAATTACTAAAAAACGCACCAGATTAATTAGAAAACACCATAAACATTGAAGTTTTATTATTCTAATTTAATTTTGACACTATAATTGGTTCGCCACTGATAGTTTTGATACGCGTATTTAAAGCGCTTAAAAAATAAAAATTATTATAAAAAACATCAAATACTGATATATTCAATGTAAGTATTAATGATGAAATAAGGTTTTAACAGTTTTAAACCGCAAATCTACACACAAAGTGTTTGTCCTTGATTTTAAAATAAATCCATGTTTCCATGCTCAGATGATTATTCGCACGTTACCGATACAAAATTACGCCTTTTGTAATTATTTGTGTCTTTATGTTTGTCCGGGCACAACTCTAAAATTACCTAATGGATTTAAATGTGGTATTCATGGTAGATAGAGCTTAGCTAGAAGCAGCTTTATTTTATTTAAATCAAATGTTGGAAAAACTTTATTCTTATTTTAAAAATCTTCCTAGCCTGAGAAGTTCCAAGGAAAAAAATAATAGCTAGCGTTGGAGTCCTATAGACGTCACAAAACGATTGGGTTAAAAAATAAAAAAATAAATTAGATTTTATCTAGTGTTATAATTTACTGCCCATAAAAAATTAATAGGTGGCGCTATTTATTTTTAAAACGCGCTATAAAAATGTGTTCAGCGATTTACCTGACCAAATTCATTTTAAAATTTAGTTCCTCAAACACTAAATAACAAAGGCCATAGAGCTTAACAGCCTATATGTGCTTCATTGACCTTACCCAGGCATTCGATAGGGTACGCTTAACTGATGTTACAACTAAACTAATAAAAAGGAACATTCACCCCAATGTAATAAAAGTTATCCAAAAGCAGAATACCGAGAAATATGCATGTGTGAGAACAATAAATTAGGCTATAAAATACCTGTAGCAACTGGGATCAGACAAGGAGACAGCCTAAGCCCAATATTATTTAACATTACAGTGAATGAAATCATACCGAATGGAAGACAAAGAAATAAAAATAATATGCTATGCTGACGACACAGTGATCATCTCCGAAGACGAAGATAACCTACAGAGGCTCCTGTATAAATTCCAACAAATAGCAAAAACGTTCAACAAGCAAATATCCATAAAGAAAACAAACTCCCTTACAGTATCTAGAGAACCGACAAGATGTAAACTAGCGATTTACAATTAGAGTGTAGAACAAGTGATGTCCTTCAAATATCTAGTAGCAAACATAACAAGTAATAGGAACCTAAAGGACGAAGTAAAAGCCCAAACAAACAAAGGCATCATTAATATCTGGATACTTAAGAGATTTGATTTGGCGGAATAAACATATGAGCACTACGAGTTAAGTCAAAATATATAAAACTTGCGTAAGACCGGTCATGACATACGCGATATAAACCAGAGCGGAGAACACAACAACCAAACGACTGTTAAGAACAACAGAAATGCGAACACTAAAATCAATAACAGGACATACGTTATTTGACCAGAAGAGAAATAAAGAAATAAGGGAAATATGTGAGATTCAAGATGCAGAAAGATGGGCAAGAAACCGGAGAAGACAATGGAGAGACCATGTGGACAGAATGCCAATGAGCGGTTGGCAAAAATTACGAAAGAGAAAAAACATACACCTCGACCACGTGGACGACCGCCTATAAGATGATATGAAAGCTGGTCCTCAGCATCCCAACTACCCCTGGCAAACCATTGATGCAAACACACGACTTAGTTCTAACGTAAAAAGAAGAAGAAAAACTCAATAGATGTCATGTGTTTATTTTTAAAACGTACATGGTGGTCTATAAAGAAATTATTTGATATTAAATCGGATGTTAAGAAAAAAGTTATCCTCATTTAAAGATATTATGATAAAACTTCCACGCAAAGTCGCGGACAACAGCTAGTACATAATATACATACATACATACATATAGTCACGCCTTTTTTCCGTAGGGGTAGGCAGAGACCACCTCCTTCCACCTGCTACGGTTCTTACACACATCTTTTGCTTCTTCTACTTTCATCAGGGCTCTCATACATGCTCGTCGGTTGTTGGTACTCTTAACGAGGTCGACCTCTACCGACTTGTTAATTCACACTCGCCTTATAAATTTGTTTCGTCAATTTTCCTTCATCCATCGTTTCTACGTGTCCAAACCATTTAAGCATTTCTTTATCTACCTTTGTAACCACTTCTTTTTTTACACCACAATGTTCTTTTATCTTACTATTCTTTACTTTATCCAACCGAGTCACTCCGGCTATACTTCTCAGACAACTCATCTCCGCAGCATTAATCCTATTTTCATGTTTCTTCTGCCAAACCCAACATTCACTACCATACATAAGTGTAGGAACCTACACACCCCTATGCACAGCCAGAAGTGCCTTTTTTGACACTTTCTGGCTATTTATAAAGCTATGCAGTGCCCTATTCATTTGTTTTCCTGCCAACACCCTTCGCTCAATATATAATATATAAATTCAATGTCTGGGGTTACAAAAACTGCAACCAATGGGGGTAATACTTTAAATGTTAAATTAAATGTTTAAGATTATTCAAATTGACCCCAATTGATTTTTTTTGAATGAGGTAAGCTAAAAGACCGCGCACAATAAACTTGAATGAAAATCGGGTATATAGGACTTGATGTAATTGTAAATTAGTCCTTTGTTTTAGTAAATTATTGATCTATAATCACACTTTTATGTCTTAGTCATACTTTTTTGCAACCCAAAATATGTATGAAACTTGTATTTGACCCCAAATTATCTAGTTACCTGGTAGGACAATTTTAATGCTGCACTTATTTAATATATGAACATTGTTTTTTATTTTAAATGCCTTATGTTTTATCTACATACATACGTAACGTAATTTAAAAAATAATAATCTACAAAAAACACAATCTTATAAGTACAAAAAGCTAATGAAAATGAAATAAAAAATTATTTAAAATGCAATTACGTGTTTAGAGATCCTCTAGCTACTAAATATGTAAATATTAAATATAGGGTTTAAAAAACCTAAGTCGTAGGTAGTTTTGTAAAAACCGTTCAGACAAAACATTGATTTCTGTAAAAATTATCTGACAACGGAAGTCAAACATAATTTTTAAGAAAATTTTCGCACGTAACAGTAAAATTAGTCATCACTCAAAAAATAATACAAAAATGATATATAATATATAGGTTTTTTAATAATTTCCCACAATAGAATCAAAACTTTCGTTAAAATTAATTTTTTAATTTTCATTATTAAATCCAAAAGAATTCACATGCAAGTGACACAAAACGTAAACAAATATACGAAGAAGGTACGTGAACAGTAATATTGCAATGACCACATCAAGGGATCCCCTTATATAACACTTTAATTATTATTATTATTAATCCGGTTTATAGCGTCTTTCGCCTTCCGGTTCCCAGTTGCCAGCCTCTTCGGTCAGTCCAATCTCCTGGGGCTAGATTTTTTTCGGACATCGCTTTCTGAATGCCCCCTATCCATGTTGGTTTTGGTCTACCTCTTTTCCTTCGTTCTGTTGGGGTCCATTTAAGCACTAGTTTGGGTAGCCTTTCATCTGTCAAACGTTCAACATGGCCGTACCATATAAGTTGTCTTCTTTGGATTTCATCTATTATAGTTGTGTCGGTCTTTACAATTTGTCGAATTCGGTCATTTGTAACCCTATCGAGACGTGATATGCCAGCAGATCTTCGCCAGAAATCCATCTCCAGGGCTAGCAATCGGCGTTCTAATGTTTTATTAAGTTGCCACGTTTCACAGCCATATAGAACAGTACTTTGAAAGATAGTATTATATATCATATGTTTTTTTTCCCTAGATATATTTTTTGCCCACAACAGCGAGTTTAGGCATCCTATAACTTTCTTTCCTTTTAATATCCGTTGTTCTATTTCCTCCTCAGTACGACCTTTACATGTGATTTTTGTACCCAAATAGGTCCTTACATATCCTTACATATTCCTATTTTTACACTGTCCAGATCCAGATCTGTTGTTTCTGCCCCAATACACAAATATTTCGTCTTGCTCATATTAACCGTTAATCCCCATTCTTCGTATTCTCTAAGAAGTCGTTTTCCCATAAACTCCAGGTCTTCTTTATCTTGGGCCGCGACGACCTGATCATCCGCGAAGTGCAGATTATACAGAGTAGTGTCATCATTTAACTGTATCCCCATTCCATGGCACGCTCGTCTCCACTTCTTTAACACTTCGTTTAAATATATTTTAAATAGTGTGGGGGATAAACTACAACCTTGTATTAGACCCTTAGTGACGGTGAAACTTTCAGATAGATTATTTCCTAACTTAATTTTGGATGTTATTTGCTGATATAACTGTTTAATAGCTATTATTACAGTGTTATTGATCGTTGATTTCTCTAAGACTTGCCACACTTTAATTATACTTTATAAAATATTAAAAAAAATATTTTATATAAACTCATTTATCCTCATCAGAAGATGTCGAAATTTATTACGCAATGGTTCAACTTGCGCTTTCACCATATCGTCCAATTCCCACATTTTTCCACTTTTCTCGTACGTATTAAAGAGATGGAAGGAATACTTCAAAAGTTTATATGAGAAAGAGAATACACAAGTACTGGCCCCATTCGAAGACATGAGTGGAAGTTGCAATGAAAGTGAAATTACTACGACAGAAATTGTGGAAGCGTTGAACAGTATGAAATTGTGTAAAGCTGCTGGGTATGACAGGATAACAGTTGAAATGCTGAAGGCTGGACAAAACGTGGTAGTTAGTCTTCTGTACCACCTTTTTAACCTTTGTTGGAGGAGTGGCAGCGTACCAGATGACTGGTACAAGGCCGTTATCGTGCCGATTTACAAGGAATAACGTTCGCAGCAGGACCATAAGAAATACCGAGGTATTAGTTTACTCAGCATAATCGGCAAACTGCATGCAAAGATATTGATTAAAAGAGTAACGAATGAAACTGAGAATATAATATGGGATGTGCAAGCAGGTTTTAAAAGAGGAAGATGTATGGATCAGGTCTTTTCATTACGAGGTATGGTTGAAAAATTCTTGGCTAGAAGTCAGAAGGTCTATTGCGCTTTTATAGACTTAAAAAAAGCCTATGATAGAGTGGTGAGAAGTGAATTGTGGTCGACATTGTCTATGTATGGGGTGAGCGGTAGTTTAATACGAGCACTGAAATTACTTTATGAGGATTCCTCTGCTTGTGTCAGGATAAACGGAGCTTGCACGGACTGGTTTAACATCGAAAAAGGTGTAAGACAGGGATGTGTGGCTTCGCCAAGGCTGTGTATGTATGTGTCACGTCTGGCTGTGCATAAAGGTGTGTTGGTTCCTACACTTATGTATGGTAGTGAATTTTGGGTTTGGCAGAAGAAGCATGAAAATAAGATTAATGCTGCGGAGATGAGTAGTTTGAAAAGTATAGCCGGAGTGACTCGGTTGGATAAAGTAAAAAATAGTGAAATAAGAGAACGCTGTGGTGTATAAGAAGATGTGGTTACAAAGATAGATAAAGGAATGCTTAGATGGTTTGGACACGTAGAAAGAATGGATGAAGGAAGATTGACGAAACAAATTTATGAGGCGAGTGTGATTGGACAAGTCGGTAGAGGTCGACCTCGGCGAACATATCTCGAGCAGATCAACATTGTTTTGAAGAAAGGCCAGTTCCGTAGCAAGTGAAAGGAAGTGGTCTCTGCCTATCCCTACGGGAAAAAGGCGTGACTAGATGTATATGTTCTCGTACGTGCCGGATACAGTTTTCTATATCTTTTAGCATGGTGCTTCTACCATGTTTTTCGTACTTAAAATTTAAAAACATTCATGAATACGAGAAAGCCTTTTTCTTGTAAGAATAGGCAGAGACAACTTTTTTCAGCAACGGTTCTTAAACACGTCTTTCGCTTCACCTATTTTATCAGCGCTTTTACATGCTCGTCGAACTTAAATATTTCGAAAAATGTCGTTTCCAAAAAATTTGGCAATTCTGGATAATCGTTTACATCACTAAGCACTTTATCAATAGTGAAACTTGTTTGTGAAAAAATAATGAGGCATTTTTCTCCTATTGCTGTCAAAACCATCTACTAAATCCACCTCAAGTAGCCACTCTTTTTGCAATTTCTTTGATAGGCATCACTGGATTATCTTGGGTCTCAAGTTTTGATATATTAAGATTTTTTAGGTCTGTTCTTAAAAGAAGACACCGGGGTTGAAACATTCGTTTTTACCTAAATTCTTAGAAAATACAACCAAGCAGATCCTGGAGTAAAGTAGGAACAAACTGCGAGTTCTAACGGAACTGCTTACAGGTATTGTCCAAGATAGATCTGAACCAACAAACGAACTGTCGATTTTTCTGCGTGAAAGACTAAATTGTTTAGCTCATACTTTGTTTACGACGCTGCTAAGGAAGAATAAGGTTTAATATATTTGGTTTCACCAACTAAAAACCTACCGATTTCTGGTAAATCTTACCTAATACAACCATGAACTTCGCGAGAAAACTGGATTGTGCGGTGAACTGTTACCTCTAGTGGTGAGTCTAAATAGACTTATCAAGAGTCGCATTGGAGGGGCGGCTTTACTACACCGCACTTGCATGAAACCTAACCTAACCAAAACTAAGAGGAGTAAGGGAGTACGGTTTAAAAATGAACTATAAAAAAACTAAATACATGGTCATAGTAAAACCCCATTAAACCATCCTAATACCAACATCAATATCAATTCAGTGTTGGTCGAGAGAGTAAAGCAATGTCAGTATCTCGGCACATGGATCAACGATAGGCATGATCAGACTCAAGAAATCAAAGTCAGAATCGAAAAGGCTAGAAATGTTTTCTTTAAAATGAAACAACTATTTACTAACCCACACTTAAACCTTTAACTTCGTTCGAGAATGGTTAAATGTTATGTAATCCCAGTGCTTTTATATGGACTAGAATCATGGACGAACAACAAAGCCACAATGAAAAGGCTCCAGGCATTTGAAATGTGGATCTTCCGGCGTGTACTTAAAATATCGTGGATAAAAAGATTACCAATGAAGAGGTGCTACGACGAGTAAAAAGAGAAAGAGAATTGGAGAACTTGATTAAAGCCAGAAAACTGAAATATCTCGGTCACATTATGCGTGGAGAGAGATACAGTATACTACGATTGATAATTGAGGGCAAGATTGCAGGAAAGAAATATGTGGGAAAAAGACGTATATCCTGGCTGAAGAATCTAAGAGAGTGGTTTGGATGCACATCCCTCCAGCTTTTCAGAGTCGCAGCGTCGAAAGTAAAATAGCCATAATGATAGCCAACCTCCGTGTAGAGACGGCACAATAATAAGAAGAACTGAGTAATAAGGTGCAACTATAGTTTACGGCTGATTCACCAATCGGGGTGCATTTTTTGCCCCATCACGCGCTTTGTATTTGTTTACGCTGGTGTCTCTTCGTTGCGAATATAACTTAACAAATCATTTAAACCTAAAATTATTTTTTTAAAAATAATTTAAATCATACTAAAAATTTTTACTTTTTCTCACCGTAATGGCTTAAAATAAATGCGTCTTTTCAATATTGCTAATTGTCTCATTAAAACGGCGTTAAGTTTTTTTACCTTTAATACGAGCATTGTATTTGGGATCTCTAAACACGATTCCAAAAATCTTTCTGAAACTGATAAACCATAGCAAAAAAAATTATTGCAAACTCACCAGCACACATCGGATGTCTGCGACATAGTCATTCCAAAGCGGAATTTGTTAGCGGTTTGTGGAATGGGAGTTCCAAGCTAGGATGGGTGACAAACAGGCACATGTATTAAACGAAACAATAAAGCAACTGCATCAACTAAAAGCACACAAAATAACAAATTGGACACGAAATGTGGTGATTTATTTTAGAGAACATTATCGTTTTATCTTTAATTTTGTTACAAAGATTGGTGCATAAATCTGTTATTCTATAAAACTTTTTGAAAAAAGACGTACGTGTCTGATGTTTCCAAAACGCTTTCCATTAAAATTATCTTAGCAAGAAAATAACGTTTACATTTGTCTACCAGCTGACATTAAAGTCACGATACAAAGTTCCTATTTGACATATAAATACACACAACGTTAAAAGTCTTGGACCCAATCTCAGCCTTGTTAAAGAAATATTTTGTTAGAAAAACAAAATATATTGTTTCCTGAATCTGTTTTATGTATAAGGTGTTTTCCATATACTAGGATACTTAGGAAATTAAAAGATAACAAACGTGAGAATTTGTTGACAAAATTTATTAAATCAAAAAAAGTAATAAAACATGTTGTACCCTGACTAATATTCGGTATCCCTGTCTACTGCCTGATGTTTTGCAGCCATGACATTATCCTTCTTTCGATTCCTCTTTTTCCTTCAATCTTGCCCTCGATCATCAACTGCAAGAATTAATATCTTTCACTTCGCACGATGAAGAACTTCCTCATTTGTCAATTTTGCCGGCCAAGGTATCTTAAGGATTCTGCGGTATAGCCACATCTCGCTTCCAGTTTGTTAATTGCACTCATTTTTAGTGTCTAACCCTCCATACCATAAAGAAGCACCGACCAAACGTAATAAAATAAATATACATAAATAATGAAAAAATTTACTTAAAGTTGCGTTAAACAAATAACTATTTTTAAAAAGCGGCAACAAAAATCCTTTACAAATTAAATGATTATTCGAAGAAGATTTTATTATTACCCAGTTCTAGGGTAACTAGCGAAATAAACCAACAATATTTCGTCGCCAAATGAAAAAAAGTGCTTTGTTCTAAAAATATGTCAAATGGCACCGCCAAGAGTAATGTGGAATTTTTGTTAGACGACTGAATGGTCTTTATTTAATTTATAGATAGTGAATAGCATTTGGCATTGGTTTCTGGCTCTGACAAGGAAATATATAGACAGTGTGGACGAATTTTCAAAATAAAAGAAAATTTTATTGTTAAAGAAGCATTTTGGCAATACATTTTCTGTTAGAGAAAGAAATATTCTGTACTAAAACAGCACCGTGATTAATAAAAAAAATGTGCTTATATTTTTATTACAAAAAAATGTCCTAGTTGGTAAAAAATAGAAAAATAGTGCAAAGGACTTTATGCATTATGTAAAAAATACGGTAAATTTTTAATGAATCATAATAAAGCTCATTTGTACGACCAATGAATAGCGCTTCAATAGGGTTTCATTATTTTTGTAAAATTAAAATAGTCGTTGAAATGGTGGCAGTGAAAAATTTCACGTAAAGGTTTCCGTTTGTTGATTTTATAGGATTTTAGAAGAGGCACACAAAACACCAATGCTTTTTGAATCAATTTATTTAACTAATGATAACAAAAAATTTTCAGCCAGAACGTTGGTAAAGCTTCAGGGCGGTCGTGCTTCCGCCAGTAATAAATTTCGTGAAGATCAACTTTGGCCGATTGTTGAGCAACATAATTAAAAATCATTGGCATGTGACCGTAAGATAAAAACACATTCTAGATTGCAGTTAACTGTGAAAAAGATTTATTCCCGATTCCAAATAATCTAAGCTCATAAAAAATCTTGTTTCATAGCGTAGAGAAATTGAAACGCGGAAAATTTAAAGTTCCTGTAACAAATCATTAAAGTGTATAAAAGCATCATAAGACCAACGGATGCCAATCGTGAACGATGACCAAATCCGAAGAACTATTAGCAAAGTTCGAACGAAATATACTGAGAAGAATATTTGGACCGACCCAGGAAGAAGATGGGTGGAGGTTAAAGTATAACCACGAACTGGCAGAACTGTATAAAGAAATAGACCTGATCACATACATTAAAATACAACTATTACAATGGGCAGGGCATGTATAGCGCATAAAAGAAAGAAGGATATCACAGAAGATCTCCAAAAGAAACATGGAAGGCAACAGGAGACAGGGCAGACCACAATTAAGATGGCATGACATACATACATATAGTCACGTCTTTTTCCCGTAAGGGTAGGCAGAGACCACTTCCTTCCTCCTGCTACGGCTCTTACACACATCTTTTGCTTCCTCTACTTTTATCAGTGTTGTTGGTACTCTTGACCTGGCCTTTCTTTAAAACAATGTTGATCTGATATGTTCGCCGAGATCGACCTCTACCGACTTACGTCCATTCACACTCGCCTTATAAATTTGTTTAGTCAATCTTCCTTAATCGATCCTTTCTACGTGTCCAAACCATCCAAGCATTTCTTACGAATTTTAGTTCTTTCGTGGGTTCGGCGATTTCGATACAGTAACAAAACAATGGTTATTCCAATATAATAAATTATTCTTTTATAAATCACTTAGATATACAACTTTTTATAACTATTTATATTTCTTAAATCATAAACACTTTTAAAACTAATACTGTTTCTCGTTACGACCGCTGTTCTTTTTATACCTCTATATCACAATTCCAGATCATTTTACCTGTTACTCTACCTTCGCGACGCGGTTTCGAGAAGTTGCTCGACCTTGCCAGACCGTGCTGCGGCCGATAAAAGCGGTCGTCAATACGCACCTCAGCCGCGGTCGATTTCTCGGTTGCCGACAGGACCGGATTTGTAACAATATCTTTGTAACCACATCTTCTTTTATATACCATACTTCACAGTTTTTTATGTTTTTTTCCTTTCAAAAACTATTACTTTCGTTTTGCTTACATTTATCTCTTTTATATTCAGGGCATCATGCTCACACATGACAATATACAAAAAGACGCAAGAGAACTTATAGGCGTAAGAAACTGGAAAAGAACGCCTGCGGATAGAGAAGGATATTATACGAGGCTAAGAAAAGAGCAAGTTAAGGCCCACAGAGGGCTGTAATGCCACGGATGGAATAAATTATAATTTTCTAAACAATAGGGACAAAACTTTTTAATTTTAGTATGTAAGTGTATCCCTTTACTTTAGTTTAAAGCAATATTTCGAAGCGATTTTTACTTAATTAATTTTAATAAATCAAGTCACTATGCCTTGGCTCCGTTTGTGGAACAATTACAATCATTTAAGTAAATTCAAAAGGGGGTGATGCATATTGTGTTAATTCAGGTGGTACGAAGAAGAAATTTTACGAGCAGCTTTAGCACGAGAAGATCACTTGGGACTAGAGTCTCACAATCGGGACATGGGGGTGGTTCGAGATATTAGAACTGCAAAAAAAAGGTCGAACATATAATGTGGGTGCCAGGATTTAATTTTTGCCCTACTTCACAGAACCCTTCTGGAAAAGTTCCTAAAAAAAATCCAAACAAAGACGTGGAAAATTAGTAACAAAAAAGTACCCTGTGTAAACCACAAATAAAAATTTAGTACACAAAAATTTGATTTTGCTTGTACAGTCAACGATTCTTCAATTATAAAAAATGAAAAAAAAACCAAAGTTGAATCTTACAATAATAAAAAAAAAACACAATGGAAATATTGTAACAATAAGATTCACCCAAATTAACAACACGTAATTTAAGTGATAGTTACAAAAAAATGCAGGTTTAAGAACCGCATAGAAACCAAATGAATATAAAAAGAAAATACGTAAAATTACTTGCATAAAATTTATACGATGATATATTTCAGAAAGAGTCCAGGCCCGGGCGGTATTCCAAATGAACTTCTTAAATACGGCGGAAGAAGCCTGAAACAGCAGCTAACAGCCATAATTCGCAGAATCTCTTTACATCAAAAAATTCCAGACGAATGGTGCCTAAGTACCACAATCTTATTGTTTAAAAAAGGGGAAAAAAAGATACCCGCAAACTACCGAGTCATAAACCTTCTAAATACTATCTTAAAGCTAGCAACAAAGATTATAACAAATAAAATAAATGAATTCACCACATTGGGCGATGAACAACAAGGATTCAGATCAGGAAGATCTTGTACTAATGCGATATTTGTACTGCGACAATAACTAAAAAATCCATCAAGTATAACAAACCAGCCTTCATATGTTTTATAGACCTAGAAAAGGCGTTTAACCGAATATAACTGGAGGACGTGGTACACCTTCTATACAACAGGCAAATCCCATACAACATCATAAATACCATTGAAAATATTTACCAGAGAAACAAAATACACGCCAAAATTAATGGCACAACTACCGAAAAAATTCCTGTAAATAGTGGTATTCGACAAGGAGATTCCCTTAGCCCCTTATTGTTATGGACGAAATAATAAAAAGCACTCGTAACCTGAAAGGGTATAAAATGGGGAACAAAGACTTCAAAATCCTATGCTATGCCGATGATGCTGTTCTGATTGTAGAAAACGAAGATGACCTACAGAGATTACTATTCAAATTCGGCACAACGGCAAGTCTAAAAATGAAGATATCTGCAGCAAAGACGAAATGCATGACCACTTCAAAAACACCTATCAGATGCAAACTGGTTGTGGATGATAAAATTATACAACAGGAGATGAAATTTAAATACCTAGGCATAGAAATATCAGGATACGGTGATATCGAGGCAGAGGTAAGAAACCAAGCGGCAAAAGCAGCACAAACCTCAGCTTACCTGAACGATACAATTCTCCGAAACAAATATATCGGAATCGAGACCAAATCCCGAATCTACAAGGCGGTCATCCGACCTATATTAACATACACAGCGAAAACTAGACCAGATACCAAAATGAAAATAGTGCGCAGGATCTCTGGAAAAACACTTTGACAGGGAGAGAAGCGAGGACAGTAAAAGAACATGTAAAATAGACAACGTAAATAAATAGATACTGGAAAGAAAGGGAAAGTGGAACGAACACATAGACCGAATGAATGACGACAGAATGGTCAAAATAACTAGAGACAAGTCGCCCTTAGGGCGCCGAAGCGTTGGAAGACCCCGCAAGAGATGGAGCGACAACCTTTCTAACAATTGAACGGCAGAGGATACGAAGAAAAACAAGCACCTTGCTTACATTAAAAAAGAAAAAAGAAGAAGATATTTCAGAGAGAACGAAGTAACGAACGAAGTTCACTAATTACAATTTTATAACCTATGACGTTGATATTTATTAATATTTTAGTTTAAAAATATAACCATTTTTAAGTTAAAATAAAGAAGTAGGAACTAATAAACTTATAATGTATTTTACATCAAATACAACAAAACTTGCTAAATAAATCACAACCACTGCTTTGGAAAATCAAGGAAAAGTTCTTCCATCATTATTAGAGTGCAACCTCTAACATTAATTTTTTGAAAAAGAAAAACATCGAATTAACGCATCTTTGCCTAAATTTAACTGTTTTTTTTACCAAAAAAATTCTTATTGTTTTGAAAAAATTAAAATATGTGATTTTGATCAATTCTAGAAACTTTTAAAAGTCATATCCTTCAAAATTTAAAAGTTGTTTTAACCATTAATTAGAATACAACCATTAGTATGTTTAAAAATCGTAATGAAACTTTTTGAATTTCAATTAAACTGTTTTTTTAAATGAAAATAACTGTTGCTTTTTATTTTGGGTTATTCTAAAGTGTAATGTTTTAAAGGGTCCAAAAATGTAACAATACCCTTACCGAAATAAAGACGCTTTTATCACTTTTCGTACTTAAACGCATTGATGATGAACGAATGAACCACACTGTAAGTAACTTCTTTTACTAATGTTTTTATTAGCATCTTTTATTAATTTAATCTGGTATTTTTTATCTTAATTAACTCACCGTTAGTCCAACACAGTGCGGTACTTTGATCGTTCTATCCCAGAAATAAGAATTTGCCGTGAAATTAAGGATTGAACATAATAATAATAATAAGCTAGAGGGCGATTTCTTCCGAATCTTGGACAATGTCCATTGTGTCTTTCCGTGACAGCAATTAGCTCTGCTCAAGTTAAGCTGAGCCCGGAACAGTCAGCGCTAGTCTGGCGTACACCAGGCATTGGCCAAGAATATGGAGGCTGGTTTCTTCTCCACAAAATCCACAATTAGGGCTGTTGGACAGCCCCAGATTGTGCATGTGATATCTAAGGTTATGCGTACTGCTAATCTGGCATCCTTCCTACTCAGTAAAGTAATGCTCTCGACTAGGTCCTCTCGGGAAAAATTCCCTGTGAGAGCCCTTGCCTGTTTGAACTTGTCTCCGTTTTTTGTTTTCCAGTACATTAAAAGGGGAATTACTAAGGATCTGATCCAGCTCTTGCCAACTTATTAGCCTTTATGGTGTGTTTGCAAGGATTGAACATAAAATGACTAAAAAATTAATATTTAACTATAAGTAACTTACAATAATTTGTTAAAAAATCTATCAATGGTTATAATGAGAGTTAAGACTAGTTAACATTAAGTCAAGTAAAGAAGAAAATAAAATAAAGCATATCAACTCGACCAATGTAAACAGTTGCTCGAGTAAAAGTCGAATAAACAGACAAATATTAGACAAGTCAAGTGGTAGAGCGAGCAACATAGTGACTCTCCCACTCAAGGTTTTCCCCACCACTTTAAAATGAACTTGCCTACTAACTTGCCCAATGTAAACACTTAAGTAAAAAGTGGTCAGCGGCTAGCCGAGTAGTAGACGTTATGGTATGATACTGTCATATTAAAATGTTGCCGTGTGAATACAAGCAGAAAACAATAGGACGTGTCGAACTAACCCCAATTACTGTACGCAATTCATTAGACCGACTTACTCTATCAATGTAAACACTTACAAAAAACTAGGGAAAGTCGAGTAACTGAGCCCAATTTACTAGGCCGAGTTACTCTACCAACTAGCCTTTACGGACAGTCAGGTAAAGACATAATGTTACCTAATCAAAATTTATTACAGTCTTGACACGAGAGAGGTTGTCTTTTAAGTCTTGCATGCTAAAGAATGTTTGTTAAAATTATACTGATTTTCCAAAAAATCCGAACATCCAGAAAGTAAGTCTCTCAAGCAACTCGACCTATCAGATCTTTTGTGCATAACCCTTAGTCTATTCGAGACCCGAGATTCCGAGACTTCGTACAAAGTTTATCAATTTCCTGGGAGCTAATTTTCTGACATAGGAAGGCTTTAAGAAGGCCCCTTCCAGAAACTTAAGCCTCTTGCAGAAAAGCGCTGGGCATTCGCAAAGCAAATGTTCTGCAGTTTCAGCAAAGATCTCGCAGCAGCGGCAACTATTACTCTCTGCTAGTTAACTAACTTAACAGGCTTCATTCTCTCGAGTTTTCTTGGCTGGTTGTTATTGGGAGCTGGATGGTCTCAACGTTCACGAGGTCTTAGAGTCGTTGATCATGACTCTTGGCAAACTTGGTTATTGTCTGTCTAACAGTGTCCATCTCCAGGTCCCGATGGAGGTCACTATTTCGGAAGTAACAACGAGCATGTTTATTAGTAAAATACGTTGTATGATGTGGATATTGCCCTTTCTGGTACAGCCGCAAATCTGTATACCGTAGGTCAATACTGGTTTTAAGATTTGCTTGTTTATTGTATGTGGACAGAGTTAATGTACCCTCCAGTATCCAGTACATTTTTTAAAACTTGATTCTCAGCTCTTCTCGTTTTTTCTTGACATAAAACTTCCAGCGTAGCCTTACGTCAAGGGTACTACTCAAATACTTTGCAGTATTGGCATAAGATATCTAAGCATTATTTAGTAGATGTTTCTTTCTCTTATTGGTGAAGTTTATATGGACTGATTTTGTTTCATTCAACTTGATTCTTCACCTTTCAGTACAGGTGTTTTGCAGTTTGGTTGCAGTTTCTTTATGGGTTTTGCCTATAGCTAAAATAGCAGCAAAGTTGGCTATAGTATTATAATCTAGGATTGGGATGTCACTAGTGTATAATAAACAGGTGTAGACTTTTTAAATTTGGTTTTATCAAAAATATATCTATTTACATTGCGTTTTCCATAATTTGAAGCAATATTTTGTAGTCAGGCGTCGTTTAGAAAACAATTCGTACGCGGGAAATCAGTTTTTCGATCAGACAAATTTTCAACAAGAAAATCGTCTTATGGGGATTGCTTGGTAGAGAGTTTTACAACAAAAAATACGTGATATATACCTCTGGTTTTTATTGACAGAACATATTATATATATTATATTAATATTATATACAAAACGTACTGTAGCCACTGCCAAACATTCAAGGTTTAATTCAATTTTTTTCAACAAGATATCGCAGCTAGGGTTACTACAAGGATCTCACAAGAAAAAGGCTGGTGAGTCTAGGACACCTACCCTATGCAAATGGAAGGCCAGTAGATCGTGTCCAGTGGTTGTGCGGATATCTACCAAACTAATAGCATACTGTAACGTACCATTTGACGACGAAGCAGTAGCCAGTCCAAAGTACTAAATACCAAGTAAGGCTCATGCTTAAAAATTATATTTTTTTGTTGTTAAAAATAAAAGTAACATCGTGCTAACTGGAAGGACTGCAGGAGCTGGTAAGCCGCGTGACGGCTGCAAGCTCAGAGGCCGGACTTAGCCTGAACGTGAGAAAGACAAAGTGGCTAGCAGTTAGCAAATCAAACAACGTGGACGGACACCTGACAATTAACGGTCAACGAATTGAGCGAGTAGAAACTTTTAAATATCTTGGGTGTCAACTAAATGAGAAGTGGGACAGCATGCAGGAGATTCGTGCCAGAATAGAACAAGCTCGTGCTTCGTTCCTGAAAATGCGTAAAGTACTTTGCAGCAGAAATTTAAGCTTGCCTCTGCGCGTCCGAGTGCTTCGCTGTTACGTGTTTAGCATACTGTTTTATGGAATGGAAGCTTGGACTTTGACAGATGCGATGTGCAAAAAATTGGAGGCCTTTGAAATGTGGACGTACAGAAGGCTATTAAGAATCTCCTGGGTAGAAAGAGTGCGTAACACCGAGGTACTTCAACGCCTCGACAAGCAGCTGGAAGTTCTGTTTACACTAAAAAAGCGCAAACTGGAGTATTTTGGTCACATATTAAGAAATGACAAGTATCGACTTTTAAAGCTTATTATAGAAGGGAAGATCGAAGGACGAAGAGGCCCGGGTAGAAGAAAGATATCCTGGCTAAAAAACTTAAGACAATGGTATGGAGTGAGCACTACCACATTGTTCCGCCGAGCTGTAGACAAGGTTCAGATAGCGCTGATGATTGCCAACGTCCGAGGAGGACAGGGCACCTAAAGAAGAAGAAGATCGTGCTAAGTAAAATAAAGTGTCACCACTTGTCAACCGGTTATTTAAATATCCCCACACCCCTCTACGTAAAAAGGAACCTTATAATACATTATTTAATTTCCTGTATGCCTCCAAGAGTTATCGAATGCTTAGAAAACCACAGTGGACCCGCTTATTACAACATAACTCCGTTCTTCTTCTTTTTCTTTCTTTAATGTAAGCAAAGTCTTGTTTTTCTTCGTACTCTCTGCCCTTTATAAATCGGAGAGGTTGTCGCTCCATCTCTTACGGGGTCTTTTAACGCTTTGGTGTCCCAAGGGTTACTTATCTCTTGTTATTCTGACCTTTTTCTTTCTCTTTTTTTTTCAGTATCCATTCGTTTATGTCGTCCATTTCACACGTCCTTCTAAATGTCTCCTAACTTTGTTATTTATTGCTTAATATTTTAGTTTAAAAATGTAATTAAAAAGTCTAATGAAACACAAATTTTGTAAAAAATTTACTAAAATTTATCAACTCTTACTGGATGTTTAGAAATTTTTGAAAGTCAATAAATTTAAGATATCTCAAATTCTCCCAAAGTTGGGCGATTTTTTCGTTGCCGAAATGTGGCAAAACAAAACTAAATCGTATAACAAAGTATCTTATTTTTTAAAACTATAAATTAAAAATTGTTTATAAAACTAATAGCTAAATATTAGCAATATCTATTAGGCTTGGAATAGTTTTGACACAGGCTTAAACGATTGCTTACGACTTAGAAACCGGAACCAGAATAGTTGCAGTTTCGAGAATGTTGCCATATTTTGTAAAATGTTTGAGTTAACTTAACAAACTGATGGTAATTAAATTTTCTTGGCATTTCATGCTTTAAAAAAATAGTGTCCTTCAAAATAAAATCATTTTATATTTCAACCGCTTTTTAACGGAATATCTTCATTATAAACTAATTTAATTTAAAATATATATATTTTAAGTATGCCAAACCATTTCAGTTTGGATGATAATAAATAATTTAACGAGCATTTCTGTTATTCCGGTGAATGCACT
Source organism: Agelastica alni (assembly GCA_950111635.1). Lineage (NCBI taxonomy): Eukaryota > Metazoa > Arthropoda > Insecta > Coleoptera > Chrysomelidae > Agelastica > Agelastica alni. The sequence continues at coordinate 43,389,082 of OX467709.1, forward strand.
TCCAATCACGATCGAAACGTCGAATATTGCACTCAAAATTTTAAAGTTTCAATACAGAATATTGTATTTCCAATATTGATCCTGCTGACATACACATCATCGTATTGTGTGTCCACAAAAACAATTTAAAATTAACTCCTTAATCCCAGTTTATTTTAAAAACGAACGCTTATGACTTGTATCGATTTGTTATTGATTTAACAGTAATTTTCCCATTTTTAGATTAAATTATAAACTTTTATTTATGTATTATCTTTAAAGATTAGGATTTCAGATAAAATAAAGCTTTTTTAACAATAATTATCAATTATTGGATATTTAAATTTATATTTTAGTATTTATTTCACTCAGCATACAAAGTGCGGCATTTTTAATGATTATCCAAATCCATTACACAAAAATTACCCAAATTAAAAACAACCAACGACGTAAGGACATGGATAAAGGAATGAAAGTGAATGGACTTGTTATCGACAACATTTGATATGCCGATGGTATAAAACTTTAAGCCGACAACTTAAATGGTCCGATATACCAGGGTTAACTCACTCGAAGACGTTTCTACCTAAACCCTCGAGGAACACAACTAAGCAGATCCTAGAATGGAGCTGAAATGACCTGCGTATTCTAACGGGACTGCTTACAGGACAATGTCGTCTAAGTTACCACCTCAGAAAGATAGGTCTGAACCAACAAACGGACTGTCGGTTTTGCTGCGTAAAAGTCGAAACTGCTGAACATATACTATGTTCATGCCCCGGCCTGGGAAGAACAAGGTTCAACATATTTGGTTACACAAACCTAGAACCTACCGATTTTAAAAAAAAATTTACGGGTTGCACTCTGGGAGTGCCGGCAGAAGTGAAAACTTAAGTATTAACGCGCGTGAAAATATTATTTTTAATCTGAAAAATATTGTCTCCAGATTTCCATAGTTTATGAATAATGCATTATTTTTATTAACGCTTTATTATAAATCATATATTAAACATCAGTACCAGATTTGAATGTTTTCAATTTCTTTCTTCCGCTTTTTGCTTGATCTTCTTTCAATATGGCGCTTTTTTTCCTACCTCGACTTTTTAGTTTTCGGCTACCTCGTTTTCGGTTTTGTCGCTTTTGGCTACGTCGTCTACGGCTTCTGCTTCTATTTTTTCTTCGTCTTCGAGCCTCCGTTATCGGCAAACCAAAACCTAATTTAAACCTTCCCCCGTTCTCTTTGATCAAACCAGCTTTCAGTCCAGTTTTTAATGCTTTTTTAACACAAATTGATGCATTTTTTAACGGCTTCTTGCACTGATAAATTATTTGATCTAAAATTTTGTCGGGGGGAGAACCATTAGAGTCATTAAGACACGCTATGGTGTCCATAACATCTGCTAAAAACGACACCTCTCCTTGGACCATTTTAATGCAGCAAAAGCAGAACTTAATCAATAAACTAATGAAAAGCACTTAAATTTTGAATTTAGCTACTAAATTAATTTGTCAAAATGACATAAAAAATGTACTTGAATTTGTCAGTTTGTTGAATAAGGTTGCCAAGTTACCAGTCAAGAAAAGTCGCATTTTATATTGCTCCAGTGAAATACATCCGTCTTACGAATTTTCGATCAGGCCACGTGTCCTGACGCGAGTTTAACATTTTTTACCCATTACAAAAAAGTTCACAGCGTGCCATAAGAAGTTATCACTTCAAAAAAAATCTCACCCTATACAACCATGAACTTCGTAAGAAGGGCTGGATTGTGCGGTGAACTGTAGCCCCTAGGGGTGAGCCACAATAGACCTACTAAGGGTCGCGGTGGAGGGGCTAAATGATTTAAAACATCCAGTTCAGGAAGTAAATAATAGCAAGTGATTTGGTCTTGGGTTAGGTTAGGTTAAAACGGCGCTTCGAAAGGAACCCACTTAGTCCTTTTGGCCCGTTGTGATACCGTGATGGACGGCGGTGAGAACCAATTGGAACTTTTAAAAAAAGTGTAAGGTCTTTGATGCTAACTGAATTAAGATCAGATAGTTCATCAAAGTTTGGTTGCCCTAGTATAGAAAGCCGTTTTCTGCCTAAGGCAGGGTAGTGGCAGAGAAGATGTACCATTGTTTCCTCCTCTTCCTCATCGTGACAGCTTCTACAGAAGTCGTGTCGTAGCTCTACGATTCCCATGCACCGTGCATAAGTTCCACCTGCCCAGTGTCCTGATATCGCCGCGATAGCATTTCTAATGGACTCCCTGATAGAGTTAAAACATCATTAGTTCGACGTAGATTTAATTTAGGCCAAATTTGTTTCGATGATGTGCATGTGGGTTCATTTAGGCACCTCAAGGTGGCTTTTTGAACTACTTTGATGTGCAGAAGGAGCCGGCAGTTTTCAATCGATACTCCTTGCTGAGATGAGACAGATACAGCTGGGAGGATTGTGCCCTCTCTTGCTAGCTCGTCCACCTGGTATGTCCCTGTGTCCGGGGTCCCAGACAATACCTTGGTGTTAATATTAATATAAAGAAGAAGATCAATGCAAAAAAATGCGATCATAGACTTAATACACCAAAGAATTTAGAAGAAAAATTTAAAAGAGACATAAGCGATTCGCAATTTGGGTTTAGACAAGGATTAGGTACACGACAAGCGATAGTCGCAACACAAGTGCTTGTCCAGAACTGCCATGATCAGAGAAAGGATGTGTGCCTATGTTTTATAGATTACGAAAAGACATTTGATCGCATACAATACCACAAATTAATGCAGCTCCTTAATAGGCTTGATATCAAACAAAAAGACATTAGATGCATTGAGAACCTATATTGGAACCAAACAGCGCAAATCAAATTGGACAATAATATGTCTAACTCCATACAAATTAGATGGGGCCTAAATATTCCATCATAACTTTTAACGCAAAGCCCATAGAAAGAGTAGACAAATTTAAGTACTTGGTCATTTGGCTTTTCGAAGACTGGAAATCGTACAAGGAAATAAAATGTCGCATTGAACAAGCTCGTCAGGCATTCTTGAGGTTTCGAAGAGTGCTTACCTGTTCCGATTTTGGCCTTAACCTAAGACTCAGATTCATGAAGTGCTACGTTTGGTCGGTGCTTCTTTACAGTATAAAGGGTTGGACCTTGAATGCGACTGTAATTAAGAAATTAGAGGCTTTTGAAATGTGGCTGTATCGCAGAATACCTTTGACAATTCTACTGACAAACGAAGAAGTTCTAAGACGAGTTAACGAACAACGTGAACTGTTTAAATTGATTAAGAAAAGAAAAACGGCATACTTGGGACATATATTGCGAAACACGAAATATCAATTCTTGCATCTGTTGATCGAAGGCAAGATCGAAGACTGAAGAAAGTTAATGTATTCTTTGGATTGCTCAGAATTTCAGGAGGTGTATCTCGTTTAATTTTAAATCATTTATGGTAATTATGGAAAATGGAAGTCCTCCGTAGTTAATAACTTGATATATTTTTTGTTTGTTTTTTCATTCCTGGTATCGTTACCAACGAATAACGAATAACAGACTTGCGAACAGACTAATGAGAAAGAATAAGGAAAGACTAAGGACAACGAATTACAGATTGAGTTTTCAAAAGTAGAAATAAAAGACCCATAAATAAAAGCTGGGGAGCTGCAGAATTGGAAAAGGAATTGACTAAGAGATTAGCTGCTGACGGGATTACCCCTGCTATTACGGGAGGTCCTGCTGTTGTTGCAAGGTGCCACAGATAAGCGCTGTTAATGGTTTCATATGGATGGTTGCAATTTGGGATTGCCATTGCTGGGGCACACAGTCTAAATTTATACTTTTTCCCTTTTTTAGTTGTTCTATGTACCATTAATAACCCTTTTATATGTATAAAAGTTTACTGTAGTCGAATTGTTTCGACTTACTTTTTTTTTTATTATTAAACTAGTTGTTAAATTATTAGCCTAATCTGAAAAGGAGAACAAATGAATGAGTTTGTATACTTGGGTTCAAATTTTACGAGAGGTGGAAAGTTTGGCAGTGACATTTAGCGAAGGGTTTTGGCAGGACAACAAATAAATGGGGCACTGCATAGCTTTAAGAACATTCAGAAAGTGTCAAAAAAGGCACATCTGGCTGTGCATAAAGGAGTGTTGAAAAGTAGTCTGAGAAATATAGCCGGAGTGATTTGGTTGGATAAAGTGAAGAATAGTGAGATAAGGGAACGCTGTGGTGTAAAAGAAGATGTGGTTACAAAGTTAGATGAAGGAATGCTTAGATGGTTTGGACACGTAGAAAGGATGGATAAAAAGGAAGATTGACGAAACAAATTAATAAGACGAGTGTGAATGGACAAGTCGGTAGAGGTCGACCTTGGCGAATATATTTCGATCAGATCAACATTGTTTTGAAGAAAGGCCAGGTCAAGAGTACCAACAACCGACGAGCATGTATGAGAGTACTGATGAAAGTGGAGAAAGCAAAAGATGTGTGTAAAAACTGTAACAAGGGGAAGGAAGTGGTCTCTGCTTACCTCTACGGGAAAAAGGCGAGAAAATTTTTATATATGTATGTTAACTTTATACTCCCTCGAGTAATACTAGAAAATCTAAATGTAGAAAAACGTTGTAATTATTTATGTAATCGACCTACTACCCAACTACTAATCAACCTATAAAAAAAGTGTCAGCGACAGCTAGTAAAATTACCAAAGCGCATGTCTGTCCAAAGTTTTTACATTTGACCGTTCACCAAAATTATTGTTTATACTCTAATTCACGAGCTCGTGATCCATAAAGAAGAGGAAAACTGTTACAGAGGACGTAATGTTTGCTTATTTGGCATAAAAATTAAAAATTGTTAAAACCTCAACCCTGTGGAGTATATACTTTATTTTTTTAATATTTGGTAAGAAGCCCACATTGCAGCTTTAAAGCTTATTATGTTCCGCTGCTGCCACCTGTTAGCCCAGTTGGCATTGAACTAACTAGTCTACTAGCTAAGCTATGCAGATGCTTCTTCAGATCACAAAGTTCTGTAACGAGCCCCGTTACCAGCCTAAGCTTTTTCCTGTCCAGCTCACAAGGCACAAGTAGCAAGTGCAAGGTTTGGTAACCTTATTATTTTCTTGCTGTGCCTTAGGCTATTGGTTTATAGCCAGTTTCGTTTTTGCTGCCAGGTTAGCCAAAACTTGGCCTTCTTCCTAAGAGCAGATATTATTATGCCCACACCGGGCATGGACTTTATGCTGAAAAGTACCAAAGATTATCGGGTTTCTTTCAACAAAAAACGTTGAGTATGAAGCAAATATGTCAGTATTTAACAGCGAGCAGATCAACAACAAGCAGATAGCGAAACCTACCTAATGCAATGAGTAATGAAAAGGTAATTTAACAAAAAATCACAATTGTTGTGGAAAAGTATCAACTTACTTTATTTATACTTTCAGCAACAATTATTTAGGTTGGCTCGTGCGTGTAGCGAGAAGAACTAACTAAATAGAAATAAAACTAACTAAATATTAAATGATTATATAAACGACAAGAAATATATGTTGCTTATGAAAATACCGAAATCCAAAACACACATTGAGAAAACGGTTGTAATTGGGAAAATTTTATCTTTAGGACTGACTATCCCATACTCCACACAACAGATTATTAGTAAATTACGAAAAAAAATTACCATTCAGCCTGTTGTTCACAGTTTTGAAAATCTAGTACTAAGGATTGCAAATTTTTAAAACCACTCAATCCTAAAAAATCCGTCGAACTTCAGCGAGGATATTTGCTGAAAATTGTGTAAATATCAGAAATTAAATGAGTCAAGGTGGCTAAAAATCTACCAACGACGGCGACGACAATTTACGTATAAACAAAATTCAAATTGGCACGACCAAAAAAAAATTATCACATAAAACAATCAACGTAAATCGGATATTTTACATTAATTTTTTGACTTTAAAAAAAATTTAAATAAAGCAAGTAAATTTAGTTTTGTTTTCTATCCTACTTTAGATACCAAAAAAAAAAATGATTTAAATGAAAAACTTTTCACGTATTTATTTTACAATTATTCAACAGACAGACCCACTCTGTAAACACTCCTTTATAAAGCTGACATGTAAAAAAAGTATAAAAAATTGCTATTGCCCAAGTGGGACTCATTAATAATACAATTTTATAAAATGTACGCGTTTTCAAGGAAATGTACTAGAATTGCAATGAAAACTATGAAACCGACGCCATAAAAACTAGCATATGCGGTAAACGTTATAGTCCTAGGGCCAAGTGCTAACTTTGATGATTATTCCAGAAGGGATTGAAATTTCAAAAGATGTAGCTAAGACCGCTTCCTCAACAATAAGACTAGTCGAAAAACGGTTTGACCACTTGGTGGAGCCAAAGATATAGCTTCCTTTCAAAATTAGTAATGATTCCAGAACGGTAAAAACTTATTTAAATCAAAATATAAACAAAAAATTTTAACAAATGTGAAGTTGTCCGCATTAAAAGTGGGGCGGTTTAGCTAGTGCCAGTTTTCCGGTAAACATGATTCCAGAATGGCTGTAACTTTGCACACATGAAGATTGATACCTAAAACTCATAAAAATCATTTTGTCCGTAATTGAAGAGGGACGATTAAGAATGTCCGCAAGTTGAAAAAATCTGACAAATCATCAAATTTGCGAAAAAAATGAAAAAAAATGAGACTCAAAAAATACTGGTTGTAGAGATAAGGTGTCAGTAGGCAAAAGTTGCTATATGAAGAGACCTAAAATTTGAGACTTTACAGACCTCATTCGGACTAATAAAACCGGATATATGGTTTGTTAAACGCATTTCTGTACCATTCGCGATTTTTCTAAAATAACTTAGACTAATAAATTAAGGTATAATGCAAGGCAATAAAAAATCTGTTCGCCATAAAAAAAACCTAGACCAAATAGACCGGATCTGCTGGCCGGAATGTTCAGTTCTAACTCAACCCTCGATACCAATAGACAACAACCCTCAACGATACCTAAAATAAACTCATCAATGCCTGAGGTCGCTATTCGCCATGGCACTATAAAGCAAATCCTACGAAATCTTGACTATAATAAGACAGTAGGAGACCAGATGAAATTCCGACAATTGTTCTGAAGACCTGTGCCCAAGAGCTCACCCCAGTTTTCTGTAGACTCTTCAATCTATTATACATCAAGAGAAATTTCGTCCACGTGGAAAAACGCTTGACTCCAAACTATTTAAAAAAAAAGAAGACTATTCCTGCGAATTATAACCCTATTGCATTGCTCTCAGACATATCCAAAGTTATGGAAAAATTGATTTCGACAAAATCGGACATTATCTGCTACGGTCTCCCAACCAAATTGTGCCAATGATTTATGAGCTTTATGCAAGATCGCTCCTTACATGTGGCAGTTGACGGTATTTCTTCTGATGCGTTTAAAACTAATGCCGCGGTCCCCCAGGGTTCCATCCTGTCCCCCACCTAATTTCTTTTACACATCAACGACCTCTTGAAAACCACCACGAACCCAATTTACAGTTTCGCAGACGATAGCACACTTGTCTTAACTTTTACAACCTATCGATCACTTTCGGTAAATGATACAAATAGACTCAGGCAGGAACAGGTTGATTCCATCAATAGAGATCTTGAAGCAATCGTCGAGTGGGGAACCAACAATCTTGTTCAGTTCAACGCCCAAAAGACACAAAGTGCCACGTTTTCCAGGAAAGTGAATTCCTCAAATCATCCCATCACAATGTCCGGAAATACCCTTGAACCAAGTCCCTCCATCTCGATTTTGGGAGTCACGGTGTCCAATAATATGTCTTGGCATGACCATGTTGCTAACATCGCAAAGTCGGCAAGCCAGAGGCTAGGTTTTCTGTTGAAAGCTAGAAAGTTTTTTACTCCTGATCAACTGTTGACGACGTACAAGGCTCAAATCCGACCTCTACTGGAGTATTGCTCGCACATTTGGGGTTCAGCACCAAGGCATTCTCTTCGTCTTCTAGATTCCATTGAGAAAAGATCCATTCGTTTGATAAACAGCTCAACTCTCACAGATACCCTTCACCCTCTAGAACATAGAAGAAGAGTTGCAGACAGTCATTGCTCTACAGATATTTCCATGGCAGATGCTCCAGAGAAATAAAAACTCTTGTACCACCATTGGCCACATTCGGCCGAAGAACTCGGCACGCTGATCAGTCTCACCCATTTACTCTCAAGATTGACACTACAAGGACCAATCTTCATCAAGAATCCTTTTTTTACAGGGCTGCTACAGAATGGAATAAGCTTCCAAATTCAGTTTTTTCAGAGAACTATGACCTGCAACTTTTTAAAAAGCGTGTCCACAATCATTTCCTTTCTATAATCCCTTCCCCTTTTAATAGTCGCAGTGCGGGCCGTCCGCGGCCCACACGATAGGTCTACCCTTTTTGCGACTATTTTCATAAAAAAAAACTTACGCAGGAACAGGTTGATTTCATCAATAGAGATCTTGAAGCAATCGTCGAGTGGAAAACCAACAATCTTGTTCATTTTAACGCCCAGAAAACATAAAAAGCCACGTTTTCCAAGAAAGTAAATTCCTCAAATCATTCCATCACAATGTCCGGAAATACCCTCGAGTCCCTCCATCTTGATTTTGGGAGTCACGGTGTCCAATAAAATGTCTTGGCATGACCATGTTGCTAACATCGTAAAGTCAGCTAGCCAGAGGCTGGGCTTTCTGTGGAAAGCTATAAATTTTTTACTCCTCATTAACTGTTGACGACGTACAAGGCTTAAATCCGACCTCTACTGCAGTATTGTTTGCACATTTGGGGTTTAGAACCAAGGCATTCTCTTTGTCTTCTAGATTCCATTCAGAAAAGGGCCAAAGGGGAACATAGAAGAAGAGTTGCAGACCAGACATTACTCTACAGATATTTCCATGGCAGATGCTCCAGAGAAATAAAAACTCCTTATACCACCACTGGCCACATTCGGCCAAAAAACTCGGCACGCTGATCAGTCTCACCTATTTACTTTCAAGATTGACACTACAAGGACCAATCTCCATCAAGAATTCTTTTTTTACAGGGCTGCTACGGAATGGAACAAGCTTCCGAAATCAGTTTTTCCAGAGAAGTAAGACCTGCAACTTTTCAAAAAACAGATCCACTATAATCTCCTTCATATAATCCCTCCCCCTTTTAATAGTCGCAGTGCAGGCTGTCCGCAGCCCACACGATAGGTCTGCCCTTTTTGCGACTATTTTCAGTAAAAAAAACCTCAATAGGACCAAAGATATCTTGATTTAATTGAAATTAAAATTGTTTTCTTTTTTTTAATCAAAGATACGAGGATATTATTAATAATTTTTCCCCTTTTCGACGTACGACTTGAGTCACGACCCCTGCATAATCAACAAAAATATTATTAATAATTATACCCATTTTTGACGTACAACTTTGATTAAGTTTGAAATATTAGAACGTGAAACGTTCTAGAAAATTTAAAAACACCAATTAAGAAAAGCAATTAAGTGATATCACCTCCTCACTGCTCCTCCTCACCACCTCATTCTAGAACCGACGGTCTAACACTACTTACGACGCCGCTAGGTATTTACATCTGACACTGAAATCCATGACAATCTATTTTGTCTAGTTTAATCAATATTTATTATGTACCTTGTTATAAAATGAAAATACGTGCAAAACACCTAAGAAGCAAGTACGTATTTAAGAATAAATATTGTAACTCAAGAGTAAGAAATTTTATATTCTTTTATTAAAAGTAATTTTGGAATTATTACTTTTATGGTCATGTAGAAAATTTCCAAAAACTTATTTTGATACATCATCGATTTGCTGCTTGATTAAATTTATCTTAGTCGGATAAATAATCTGTGAATTTTTAATAGTTTTTAACAGATCCCTAAATTTTTATTGCTAATTTTTGATATCTACAAAAAAAATTTGTTTGTACAGTTTCGGGAACACAATGTGAGAATTTGTAATGAAATTATGTCTTAAATCTATTTATCATGATTGATACGATATTATAACTCGTTATCGATCATTGTGGTCGTATATTAAAATAAAGTAATAATAATATAAGATGAACCGTTTTTAAAAAAATTAATTTGGTCTTTTTCACCGTTCTTTGCGTGTGCCTGAGATAATCTACTACCGTAGTTTTTAATATCCGTCTCTCTCTGATACACATGTGTGTAACTTTTCACGTTAAAGTGTGGTAGACACATTATTCATCGAGTCAAAAAAACACTCATATATCGCAGTTTTATAGCCGGTTTTGCTGTGACATTTGACAGTTATATTTCTTCTTATAGTGCATCTCCTATCGGAGGTTTGCTATCATCACAGCTATCCGGACCTTATTGACTGCAGCTCGGAAGAGTTCAACATTGCTACAATTAAATCAGTCCCTTAGGTTTTTAAGCCAAGACACAAGGCGTCTTCCAATATTCCTCCTTCCACCAATCTTTCCCTAAACTACCAGCTGGAGAAGTGCGTATTTGGGTCCTCTCAGTATATGACCTAGATATTGAAGCTTTTTCTTTTTGATGGTACTAATGACTTCACATTCCTTATTCATCCGATTTAGGACTTCCATATTAGAGATCTTTTCTGTCCAGGGAATACGCCACATTCTACGGTAGCACCACATTTTGAAGGCTTGTTGTTTGTCTGTGTGATTTTTCCTGAGAGTCCATGCCTCCACTCCATCCTAAGTCCAATCTTGATATTTAGACAGGTGAACAACTTTTTCATTTTCGTAAATGTTGACCTGGCTATTTCTATTCTCGTTCTTATTTCTTTTGTTTGGTCACCTGATTGTTCTATCCAGGCTCTCAGGTATTTGTATGACTGCACATTCTCTATTAAGATTTTTGCTACTGACACGTTTACATGGTTGTGATTTTTGGGGGAAGTTTGTAACTACCATTAACTTGGTTTTTTTAAGATTTATCTTTAGACCGTATTCGTTACATCGATTATTTAATTTCTCTAGATGTTGTATGTCTCTTTAATTGCTCGTTAACAAGACGGTGTCATCAGCATATCGCATATTATTTATAACTTTTCCGTTAATAATTATCCCTACTAATTCTTCTTGCAATGTTTCTTTAAAAATGGCTTCGCTATACAGGTTGAATAGTATTGGCGATAGGATGCATCCTTGTCTTACACCACGACGGATTTCCATTTCCTCTGTTGGCTGGTTTTCTACCTTTGTATTCGCTCTTTGGCCCCAGTATAGGTTGCTAATTATTCTCACATCGTCCAATTTAATGTTTTTACTGACGAGTAGCTGATGTAACTTGTCATGTTTCACTTTGTAAAAAGCTTTCTTAAAATCGATGTAACATGCAAACACATCTTGGTTCATATTGAGACAGCGCTGGAAAAGAACGTTTATCCCAAACAGCGCCTCTCTTGTTTCAAGTCCTTCGCGAAATCCAAACTGCGTGTTGCTCATGTCCTCCTCAAGTTTTCTGTATATTCTTTTATGGATGATCTTTAAAAACAGCTTTAGGGTGTGACTCATGAGTGCAATGGTCCGGTAGTCTGAGCATTCTCTTGGGTTTGGTTTCTTAGGTAAAAATACAAAAGTGGATGTCAGCCATTGCTTAGGGATTTCTCCACTATCATAAATGTCCAGAAGAATATTTATCACATCTTTATCAAAGAGTTTGACAAGTTCTATGGGTATTTGATCAGGACGAGCAGCTTTGCCGGGTTTCATAGTTTCCAAAGCATTTCTGATCTCAATATTTTTAGGTGTACTTTGCTTGATTCTAAGATCAGACTTCGAGGTCTTTCGTCGTAGAATAGTTCCGAGAGGTATATTTTCCACCTCCTTAGCTTGTCTTCCACTTCAGTAATTATACGACCGTCTGTATCCTTAATTATGCTACCAGCAGTTTTGATTTTGTTGCAACCAGCCATCTTCTTTATCTTTTTATGCATGTGGAAGACGTCAAATTTCCTTTCTAGTAATTCTATTTCCTCGCATTGTGTCACTAGTTATATTTAAGTACGTCTTTTTAGCAAACAGCTGTAAGCAGACAGTGACGTACGCCAGTTTGTTATAAATCTACTAATATTATTAAAAATAATAGCGATAGATCCTGATAGAATTTTTCAGAATAATCGATCACAACCCAGAATGTCAAATAATTTTCACAGATGGATCTAAGACTGAAAGAGGATCCGGAAGCTCATTCTGTCATTTGGTAACCTGCTACTCATGGTCACTTCCGAGAGAGGCCACAGTGTACACTACAGAGCTTCACGCTATTCTACAGGCACTACTATACATTGAATTTATTATCCACCAATCATAGCTCATATGTTGTGACTCACTCATCTCCCTGCAGGCACTGAAAAACCCCTTAACTGAAGATCCTATGGTGAAAATTGTTCTATCAAGACTCAATTGGCTAAAGAGCCAGAATAAAATAGTAAGATTTTGTTGGATTCTTAGTCACCAAGTAATTGCAGGCAATGAAATGGTGGACCAGTCAGCTGGAATGGCCGCTTCACAAGGAAACTTCGAAAATATCGCGCTCAGACCCGACGACATAAAATCATACTTAAAAAATGAAACTACCAAAATGTGGCAAAGGGAATGGGATATAACAGGAGCCAAATTAAAAAGTGTGAAACCAAGTATCAAGAAAAATACACATCCTCTTGCCTGTAACATAAGAGAGCAAGTTGTATTATGTAGATTAAGAATTGGCCACACCCGCCTTACAAATTCATTTATTCTCTTGGGGGTAAGACAACCTAGGTGTGAACAATGTAGACACAGGTTAACAGTACAACATATAACACGATGCCCGTATAAAGACGTGATAAGACAACGAATAGGAATACCAGCAGAATTGCAACAATGCCTTAACGGAAACCGAGATATCGAAAAAAGACTCATACAATTTATAAAAGAAGTCAATATTTACAATCAGATATGGAATAAAAAAAAACAGTACAAAAATATTAATAGGCTAATAGGCTAATGACATAGCAGTCGACACCCTTTAAAAAAAAATAGCAAATATTTTTAATTTTATTAGTGTCAGTAACCGATTGTTATATTTGCTGGATAATAAACATCAGCTGAGTATTTTTCCCAAAAAAACCGTAAGAATATTTTAATTGTTTAATTGCGAAAGGTTAAGATCTTGGATGGTAATTTGACAAAATGTAATCACGTTTACAGGACAAAAGAGATATCGTAAACCACAATAGAGGGAAAAAAAAAGACTTTTAACAGCAGGAATATACAAGGGAGATTGTAGATTATTTTTAATATTGACTATTGCTTGTAACTCACTGCTAGGCCATCCTAGTATAGTTGATTATATAAGTGGTAACGGTAACTGTAGCGTTACAATTGAGCACAAACAAGCACCTCTATGACGGTTCTAAAATAATAAATTGGTTTTCCTATTACTGGCATAGTCTGAACTTTCTCTTTTATTACAATACTGTGGAAATAAAACCATAAATATTATCAATAAGGTCGCCGCTACGTACGTAAGCTACTGTTTAGTTTTAATTTATAATTATTTCGTTGAACAATACTAACGTTGTACATTTTGCCTCGCCACTAAAGGATAAGTGAGCTTATTATTGCATGGTTGTTATGACTACACATCCAGAACTGTGAAAAGACTCATATTCAGAACTGTAAATAATTAAGTCATTAAGTTATACATTTATTTTAATGACAATCGCTGTTTAATTTTGTTTATTCTTTTAAATGATGAAATAGAGCCCAGGTATTATATCTAAAATCAAACATTCAATTTTCGGTAATTATTACCTATTTTTTTGTGTTAAACGCCGACGAACAAATGCAAGATCGCTCCTTACATGTGGCAGTTGACGGTATTTCTTCTCATGCGTTTAAAACCAATGCCGCGGTCCCCCAGGTTTCCATCCTGTCCCCCACCTTATTTCTTTTACACATCAACGACCACAAAGTGCCACGTTTTCCAAGAAAGTGAATTCCTCAAATCATCCCATCACAATGTCCGGAAATACCCTTGAACCAAGTCCCTCCATCTCGATTTTGGGAGTCACGGTGTCCAATAATATGTCTTGTTTTGACCATGTTGCTAACATCGCAAAGTCGGCAAGCCAGAGGCTAGGTTTTCCGTGGAAAGCCAGAAAGTTTTTTACTCCTGATCAACTGTTGACGACGTACAAGGCTCAAATCCGACCTCTACTGGAGTATTGCTCGCATATTTGGGGTTCAGCACCAAGGCATTCTCTTCGTCTTTTAGATTCCATTCAGGAAAGAGCCATTCGCTTGATAAACAGCTCAACTCTCACAGATACCCTTCACCCTCTAGAACATAGAAGAAGAGTTGCAGACCAGTCATTGCTCTACAGATATTTCCATGGCAGATGCTCCAGAGAAATAAAAACTCTTGTACCACCATTGGCCACATTCGGCCGAAGAACTCGGCACGCTGATCAGTCTTACACATTTACTCTCAAGCTTGACACTACAAGGACCAATCTTCATCAAGAATCCTTCTTTTACAGGGCTGCTACGGAATGGAATAAGCTTTCAAAATCAGTTTTTCCAGAGAACTATGACCTACAACTTTTTAAAAAGCGTGTCCACAATCATTTTCTTTCTATAATACCTTTCCCTTCAAATAGTTTTTTCTATTAAATTTATTTACTGCACTTAACGATCTACTTATAATATACAAAGTGTTTTATTACTAATTGGAAATATTTCAACTATAGAATCCTGAACTGAAAATATAAAGATTCAACCCAAATCACCTAGATAAAATGTTTCTCCTGTCTGAGTTACAGGGTGTTTTATTTGAAAATTTAAATATTATTTGTGCCCAGTACTTTAAAACTATTTAAAGTATTATTGCTATATTTGGTGGTACTATACGCACTCGCACGGAAACGTTTTTCCCCCTGCCAGATAGTAAGTGATGAAATTTATTTCTGGCATTTAATAATATGTTTTCTGTACATATTTTCTGTATTATGTTAAAATTTGAAGAATAATAAAATAACAACAATAAAACTATTTTCTATAAATATTTATAGTGTTCCGTCAACAATTAAGAGGGACGAAAATGTTCTGGCGAATTTTTTATACATTCAGTATCTATACTTTAAGAAATAATCTGCATAAATTTTATGAGTGACACTTTAATTAAAATAATTATTTTTTCCTACCCTCTTTAAAATGTTAAAGTAATTTTCCCCGGCCAATGGGGTCTGCCAGAAGTGGCTTCTATCGTCGAGCAGATATTAATCATGGAGTCAGTAAATTTTTAAGACTTTTAAAAGGACAACTGAAAATTGGTCACTGGCTTTTGGACCATTATGTAGTCGATCTCTAAACTTTACCCCATATTGGCTTTAGTTACATATTGGTATTAAATTATAGAATTACTTGCACAATCCAATCTATTACGCCACAAAAGATCTACCAAACACTTCTGCGTTGATGTATATAATAAAATCGCAACAAAGAATTAATTAAATTAGCTGGTATTGCTTTTGAATATTTTGACTAAAAACCAATTATCTTTTATGTACCTAAAGAATATTATCAATAGTTTTATCCGGGTTTTTGATATAATTTAATGAAAAACATCGATTAATTGTATTGTTATTGGTCGATAGGTATTTAAATTTTCCTGAATACTACAAATCTTAATGTTTTTTGTCCAGAATAGCGTATGTTTATTTGAATGAATACAAAACAAGCACAGTAATGCGTAATCGGCAACAAAGCACTGCTTTCGCTTTGGTACGTATTCTTGAATATTATTCACTCCCGCATATATAAAAAGCTTGAGAAAAATCTAAGTGAGAAACAGTTTGCGTTCAGAGATGGAAGCACCGTTTAGCTTACAGGTACTTATACAAAGCGCATATTCGCATGCTTCATAGACTTCGAAAAGGCGTTTGATACAGTGTCTAATGAAAAACTTATAGAAGTCTTAGAAACATCAAGTATTGACAGTAAAGACTATTTAAAATCTCTACTTCGACCAACATGCAAACTATCAGAATAAATAATCAACTTTCAGAAAGCTTTGCTGTACGACAAGGATGCGTACTGTCTCCTACCCTATTTAACATCTATTCTGACAGTCTCTTTAAAAAGGCATTAGGCAAAATAAAGGATGGTGTAGTGATTAACGAAGAGCTCATTAACAATTTTAGGTACGCAGACGATACAGTTCTGCTGGCAGATAGTGCCTTCAGAGGATAATAGACGCTGTAGTCAAGTCCTGCAGTAAATATGGTCTTAAATTAAACTGTAAAAAAAACCAAAACTATGATTATATATAAGAACCCAAAACAGAACAGCCAATTTTATGGTGAACAACACGCGATTGGAAAGAGTAAACATATTTTGTTATTAGGGATGCAACATACTTAATACATGGGACCACTCATACGAAATAAGAATTCGTATTGAGAAAGCAAGAAATGCCTTTAGCCGACTACGAAAAGTTCTTTGTAATCTTTCGCTAAGCATCGATGTAAGAATCAGAGTACTTCGATGCTATGTGATCTCTGTGCTGCTACATAAAGCAAAAAGTTGGGGCCTCACTGAAAACACCTGCAAGTGACTGGAAGCATTCGAAATGTGGTGCTACCGGCGAATGACGCTATTCTCGAATAAAAACAAGAAATTCCTCAATAAGATTAAATATAAAAAAAGGGGCGTATTTTGGGCATATAATGTGCAACGCGAAGTACCGGTTGTTGCAGCTCATTTTATATATATATATATATATATATATATATATATATATTATATATATATATATATATATATATATATATATATATATATATATATATATATATATATATATATATATATATATATATATATATATATATATATATATATATATATATATATATATATATATCGCGTTAAAACGTGCGTCGGCGTCTTGCGATTCCTAATCTCCATTCCTCTCTATTCGTCCACATGTCCTCTCTCAGATCTCTCTCTTTCATCTCTTTTTGTATGCCTTCTCTCCAGCTCTTTCGTGGTCTTCCTCTTCTTCTTCTTCCTCTGGGGTTCCACTGTAATATTTTCTTTGGGATTCTGTCTGGTGGCATTCTTTAAACATGCCCGTACCATATCAACTGTTTAGTTCTTATTTCGTCTGTGATGTCGTGCTGTACTCCCATTATTTGTTTTATCCTCTCATTTGTAACTCTTTCTAGTCTTGATTTCCCCGCTGCTCGTCTCCAGTAATCCATTTCTGTGGCTCTAATTTTTCTTTCGATCTTTTCTTTCAAAGGCCATACTTCGCAACCGTACATTATGCTCTTCACTATCGTGTCGTAAATTCTTTTTTTGTTGTTGTTGCTTATTGTTCTATCCCACAGTACTCCGTTTAACATTGATATTGCTCTTCTTCCTTTCATATTTCTGTCCAATATTGCTTCTTCGAGTGTCCCATCCTTTGATATTCTCATTCCTAAGTAATTGTAAGCTGACGTGTGTTTGATTTTTTGTCCATTTGATAATTGTAAGTCCTGTTGCACTCCCCCAATACACATATATTCCGTTTTTTCTACATTAACCTCTAGTCCCCAAATTTTATATTCTTCTATAAGTTTTCGTGTCATATACTCTGTGTCGTCTATGTCTTGGCCGACTATAATTTGATCGTCTGCGAATGAGAGTGTGTATAATGTTGTGTCCTCATCTAAAGGTATGCCCATGTTTTGGCATTTCCGTTTCCAATTCGCTAGTGCCCGTTCCAAATATATTTTAAATAATGTTGGTGACATAATGTTGTTTACAAGGCAAAATTAACAGCAAGAGAGGACCCGGACGCAAGCGCATTTCCTATCTGGCAAACCTTAGAAAGTGAACAAGGTTAACATCAATAAGACTGTTCAGAGCGGCAGAAAAAAAAAGTACGCTGGGCCAACGTAATCGCCAACATCAATAGAAGATAGGCACTAAAAGAAGAAGAAAAAGACTTAGCATAATGGGGCGAGAAGATGGTGGAATTGGATCGGTATTATTGTCAATACTGTCGTGTTGTTATTGTTATATCTTAAAAAATATCATGATCTATGCTAGACACAAAATCTGTGCAAGTTTTTGATCGTTGATGATCGATTATAAAATGGGAGATCCCATACCGACACTTATTTAACAATGATATACCTAACAATAATACATAAATACCTACATATAATCACGGTTTTTCCCGTTGTGGTTCTTACACACTTCTTTCGCTATTTCCACTTTTATTAGCGTTTTTATAAATGCTCGTCGGTTGTTGATACTCTTGACCTGGTCTTTCTTCAAAAAAAAGTTGATCTAATCAAGTTACGTTCGACTATGTCGACTTCTACCCAATTTCCCATTTACACTTGCCTTATAAATCTTTTTCGTCAATCTTTTTTTATCCATCCTCTCTAAATGTACGAACCATATAAGCGTTCCTTAGTTTATCCATCAAAGTCGCTCCAGCTATACTTATCAGACTACTCATCTCCGCAGCAATGGTCTTAATTTTATGTTTCTTTTGCCAAACCCAACATTCACTACCATACTGATAAGTGTAGGAACCAACACACCTCTATGCACAGCCGGTCATGCCTTTTTTGACACGTTCTGCTTAGAAATTTATGTAGGGCGCCATTTATTTATTTCCCTGCCAACATCCTTTGCTCAATATCACGGTCATACTTTCCGTATGTAGTAAACTTTAAACCCAACTGGGTATACAAACTCATTTATTTGTTCTACTCTCTTTCTCCTTCAATAAGCACTTCACAGTTTATCAAGATTATTCAAAGTTGAATTGGAGTTATTAAAGCCCAATTTACAACGTCATAGTTGTAACGTTACTCCCTGCCACCACCCTTCGCTTAATAATATCACAGTCATACTTTCCGTCTCTCGTAAAATTTGAACCCAAGTATACAAACTCATTTATTTGTTCCACTCTTTCTCCTTCCATCAGCACCTCGCAGTTTGTCATGCTTTCTTCTCTTTCAAAAACCATTGCTTACGTCTTGCTTTTATTTAATTTTATTACTTTGCTTTTAAAGGCATCATGCATAATATTAACCATCGCCTGCAAATCCTCCTTAGATGATGCTAATATGTCCTGATGAATAAATTGAAGAAGGCAGTTGACGATCAAATAATTTATTTTTAACTCAAACGCATTTTTTTTATAATACTTTTAACAACTGTCTATGAGTAAGTTAAACAGCCATGCCACACATCTCTGTCTTTTTGATGTTCGATGTTTAACCAGTCTGTGTAAGCCCGTTTACCCTGATTCAAGCACTGGAATTCTCGTAAAGTGATTTTAGCGCTCTATTAAGCAACCGCTCACCCTATACATAGACAATCTCCACCACAATACATTTCTCACCACCTTTTCCAAGTCTACGAAAGCGCAGTAGACCTTTTAATTTTTAGCCAAGAATTTTTCGGCTATGCTTTGTAATCTGAAGAGGAGTTGCAGGCGATGGTTAGTAAAAATCAAAAGGAAGAAAATAAATGTTAGCAAAACGAAACTCATGGTTTTTGAAAGAGAAGAAAGCATGACAAACTATGAGGTTCTGATTATGGGAGAATGAGTGGAACAAGTAAATGGGTTTATATACTTGGTTTTAAAGTTTACGAGAGATGGAAAGTATGACAGTGACATTGAGCGAAAGGGTGTTGGGAGAAAAACAAATGAATGGGGCACTGCATAGACGAGTTTTGGATCCTACACTTATGTATGGTAGTGAATGTTGGGTTTGGCAGAAGAAGCATGAAAATAGGATTAATGCTGCGGAGATAAGTAGTCTGAGAAGTATAGCCGGAGTAACTCGGACGGATAAAGTGAAGAATAGTGAGATAAGAGAACGCTGCGGTGTAAAAGAAGATGTTACATGATAGATAAAGGAATGCTTGGATAGATCTCGATCAGATCAACATTGTTTTAAAGAAAGGCCAGGTCAAGAGTACCAACAGCCAACGAGCATGTATGAGAGCACTGATGAAAGTAGAGGAAGCAAAAGATGTGTATAAGAATAGTCGAAACAATGGATTTATGTTTTTTACCATAACAATATAAAAATAACCACCGCGTATGTCAAATGTAAACATGTAAGTAAAGAGTTAATTTAGCATTTTTAAGTTAAATCGTAAAAAAACTATGCTTTTTAATAAAGCTTTTGTAGGCACTCACAAAATTATTTTTGTACTGCCCAACTAAAAGTATAAAAATTAAAAAAATTTGGAATAAAAATAGAATTTAGGAAATGTCTGATGAATAATATATTGTTTAAAATACTGCATTGTTAATTTGATAGGAGTTCATACATTATTATCTAATTTAAAAACCATCTATTTTTGCATTTCTGAATTATACGTCGTAAAATTTGTTACTATTCAGAAAATACATTGCATTTTAGTCAATGAATATTTAACTATAAAACTAAAAGGTCAGAGTTTAAGAAATAAATTATAACTTATTTTATATTAGTCTTGCATGCGATCTAAATAAGTTTGTTATTTAAAGTTACGTAGAATCCTGTTTGGTTGATTACAAATACTTGAATTAGATTTAAATTTATGAATAAAATTATCGAGTAAATATGGGGCACTCAAGTAAACGTTCATTTCCAAAATAATATAAAGAATGGTTTCTTTTTTTAAATAAATATATTTGCAACGAATCTATAAAACCAAGAAATAGGTAGTAGACCTTTTAAAAAGGCATTCTGCAAATAATTTTTTTTAAAATTTGTCTTTTACTTAACTTGGGTATATAAATGGATTTCTAGCTTCTTTAGTAATGGTGATTTCAGAACTCTATATTGAAGTCTTACAAAGATTAGAACTAATTACACCAACACTGTTTTTTTGTTTAGATCAACGATTTCCTTTTTTCTTCTTCTTCTTCTTTAACGTAGGATTGCATACTGTTTGTTTTCAACGATTACAACTGTAGTTAAGACGCCGAGCTCTAGCTTTCGTGCCATCGTATTGGGGGTCTTCCAGGAGGTCTTTTCGATACCGGGAGTCTCTCTTTAGTGATTTTTGGTAGGCTCGTATTATCTATCCTCTCGACATGGTCTCTCCACTCTCTTCTTCTATTGCGGCCCCATCTCACCACATCTTGAATGTCGCACTGCGTTCTAATGTCATGGCTTCTAATGCGGTCTCGTAAACTGCAGCCTGTCCTCTCGTTCTCATCTATGCTGTTCTGAGAAGTCGCTTGGTTGTGGCGTTTTCTGCTCTGGTTTTAATAGCGTATGTCATGATCGGTCTTACACAGCTTTTGTATTGTAATGAATTCCTTTTAAATCAAGGTTTATTAAGCACAAGAAATTGACATATACATGACAATAGTATTTGACAACTTCAAACAATAACAGAATAAATATGAATGTAATACAGAATGTATCACTACATGTATATTCTTGTCTTGCTTTTGATAGACATGTACTTGTTTCGCAATATCACATCCCGCAGATAGCCCAATATCAACAAAGTTTTTACTTCTTTCTCCAAGTCCCTTCTGCTTGTTATATTGACGCTCAGGTTTCCTACGCTCTTTCCGTATACGGTGAGTTTACATCTGCGCGGCTCCTTAGCTATGGTTAGGGACTGTGTTTTGCTCGTCGATATCTGCATGTTGAATTCTGTTTATTCAAATTTACAAAGAAGCCGTTGCAAATCGTCTTCGTTTTCGGATATCAATACGGCATCCCACGCTTTTTAATATCGCATTGGAGAAAGAGCTAGGGTAGGACAAAATGTGACCATAGACAGATACAAATTTGAAAATGTAAGACGATTTAAATACTTATGGTACACAATCACATCTGACAATGATATGAGTAAAGAAATCAGAGAACGCCTAAAGTCAGCCAACAGGTGCTTATACGCCCTAAAGGATATACTAGAGTCCAAATACGTGACTAGAAGAACGAAAATCAAAACGTACCAGACCATGATAAGACCCGTGGTAATGTACGGCTGCGAAACCTGGACTCTTACGGTGCAAAATGAGGAACTCATTCGAAGATTCGAGAAAAAAGTGCCGAGGAAAATTTTCGGACCCACCAAAAACCACGATACGTGAAGCTACCGAATTAAAACAAATGTAGAACTAGAACAAATATACAATCAGCCAGAACTGATTAACCTCATAAAGACATAAATGTTGAGATGGGCAGGGCACGTACGAAGACAGCCAGAGGATAGAATGGTTCGCTTAATATGTGACAGAGCACCAGAAGCAAGACGACCACTTGGAAAAACAAGATTAAGGTGGCGTGATAATATAACATCGGACCTCCGGAAAATGGGCATCGGCAATAGTTTAGAAGTTATGGAAGACCGAAATAGATGGAGGCAAATTGTTGCTTCAGCCAAGGCCTATCAGGTGCGGAGTAAGTAAGTAAGTAATACGGCATCGTCAGCATAGCATATAACTCTGATTTCTTTGTCCCCCTCCTGTATCCTTATCCCACCTTCTTCATGTAGAGGTAGGCAAAGTCTACTTCCTTCCACTTGCTATGGTTCTTACACACATCTTTCGCTTTTTCTATTTTCAGCAGTGTTCTTATACATGCTCGCCGATAGTTGGTACCTACTCTAGATCTGGTCTTTCTTCAAAACAATGTCGATCTGATCGAGATATGTTCACCGAGGTCGACCGCTTACTGACTTGCGCGTTCCCACTCGCCTTATAAATCTGTTAACGTTACAAACATGAAAAATACTTTTTTTTTGTAACTCGCAGACTTCCAGGGATTCTACTCCTCCAAAAAATATTTTTTTTACTCCCTCTACAGAAAATGACGAAATGTGAGACATAAAACTGTACGATTTAACTTTACCGTAAGCACGCACAACAACCAATATGGTAGCATCTGTAAAGTAAATCGCACGACGTATAAACAATAAGATAGAACCTTCAGTAGTTGCCATGGAAACGAATGGCAGAAAATGTTGTTCTAGCATATTTTGAAGAACTGTCCAAAGAAATGAAGCCATTGTCACTTTGGTCAATTTATTCAATGTTAAGGTCGACAATAAACATAAACCATGATAACATTAACATTGCGACTTATCCTAAACTGTAGCTAGATAAGCTTCGGCAGCCTGTCCTATACGGAGAGAGCATTCCATTTGCGGCGGAAGTGAAATACCTGGGTGTTGTTCTGGATAAAAGACACCCAAAACGTCCACTTGGAAAAAACAATAAACAAAGCCAGGTTTTCTCACTGGAATCTTAGAAGGGTATGTGGCAAATTTTGGAGAATGAACCCCAAAAACAGATTTACTGGATTTATCAAACAATGATTATATCTTTGGTCACGTATGGTTCAGTAGTCTGGTAGACCAAAGGGTTACAACAGACATCTAGAGCAAAGCTTGCTGGCCTTTAGCGGTTGGCATGCCTGGCCATAACTGGAGCTATGCCCAGCACACCAACGGCAGCGATGGAATACCTCCTACATCTTCCTCCCCTAAATATTTTCTTAGAGAGGAAGGCCAGGATAGTCTCCTACAGATTCCTGTCTTTGGAAAGGCAATTTAATGAAGAGCAACTCGGGGATTACTCCGGGATACTGAGTAAAACAAAAAACCACCAAATTCTTGGGATGGTTCCTAACTTGCTAGCCACAAAAATAGACGTAGAAAAGTCGTTTAAAGTCCTTTCTGAAGAGAGACGAATGGGTAAGGGGAGAAATCCTCTTCCCAGAGACTGAATACGTAATGTACACAGATGGCTCAAAAACCCCTGATGGAGTTGGGACCGGTGTTTTCAGCAGGAAACCAAAGATATCTACCAGTCTTGGCAGGTATGCTACAATCTTTCAGGCTGAAGTCTAAGCTATCGAATTGTGTGCAAGAGAGTTGACCAACAGACCTCTGGCAAACAAAAACATAAGTATAATATCAGACAGCCAGGCTGCTTTAAAAGGACTGAACCCAACAAGATAAATCCTAAACTTATATGGAATTGCATCGAATCCCTAGAGTACCTTGGTGCGAACAACAGGGTGACCATACTGTGGGTACCTGGACACCAGGGAGTGGAGGGAAACGAAAAAGCCGACACCCTTGCAAAACAGGGGGCCGAATTTGCGTTCAATGGACCAGAACCGGTTTTTGGAGTCACTACAAGTGCCACCAAAACAATCATTTCGGACTGGATGGAGAGGAAAATACTCACGTACTGGTCCGATATACCAGGGTTAACTTACTCGAAGGCGTTTCTACCTAAACCCTCGAGAAACACAACTAAGCAGATCCTAGAATGGAGCAGAAATGACCTGCGTATTCTAACGGCACTGCTTGCAGGACACTGTCGTCTAAGATAACACCTCAGAAAGATAGGTATGAACCAACAAACGGACTGTCGGTTTTGCTGCGTGGAAGACGAAACTGCTGAACATATACTGTGTTCATGCCCCGGCCTGAGGAGAATAAGGTTTAACATATTTGGTTACACCAACCTAGAACCTACCGATTTAAAAAAAACTCACCATATACAACCATGAACTTCGTAAGAAGGGCTGGCTTGTGCGGTTAACTCTAGCCTCTAGGGGTGAGCCACAATAGACCTACTAAGGTTCGCGGTAGAGGGGCGACCACGCCTCACTTACATGATATCTAACCTAACCTAACCTAACCTATCCTAAACTGTTGGCTTTGCTAAAAAGAAAATCAAATGGTTTTAAGAGTAAGGAACCGAAAATGTTGACATTAAAAGAAATCAATGTCTTTCTTAAAAATGATCTAGATAGCAGATATTTGCTTACGAATTTATGCACAAATTATATAAATTAACAGGCAAGTATTAATACTTTTTAATTCTAGGTAGCTTTTATATTCGGTATTGGTGGTGCTTGTAGATATCGGGAGTTACGCAACTTAAAGCCTGAAGATGTGGATGATACGGAAAAATGTTTAATAATGCATATTGCCGATACAAAAATCAAAACGCAACGTTCATTTGTCGTTTCCAAGTTCTTTTATTCAATTTGTAAAAACTACATCAATCTACGCCCTGCAGGACAAGATGTTTAGACTTTGCCTTCCTTTTTGAATTTCGTAAATGAAAAATACACCAAGCAATGCGTTGGAATTAACAAAATTTGCAGTATGCCAAAACAAGTGACAGAATATTGGACTTAGCGAATCTCAAATGATACAAAGGCCCTTGCTTTAGGCGCTCTTTAGCCACTTGACAGTAACGTCACAACCTAGAAGGTGCTACAGCCAAAATTTAATATTATTGAGCCGTTTTACAAGAGCTGCAAAAATTTAAAAAATCTTAAAAACACGACTACTTTTTAAAAAAGTCGTTCAGAAACATCATTTAATATGGAATGTTTTTAATTTGTATTTTGTCACTATTCTTTAGGGCTAAATGCAAGTAAATGTTAGTAAAAGAAAATTTAAAACTGTTAATTGCGTTCTCTGTTTACGAAAAGGCTTAAAAATTATGTCAAAGCTCAAAAAAAATTAATCCTGCTTTCATTAAAGTGATTAACAAATATTATTAAAAAAAATTAAGTCAACATGAAATTGAAAAACGAATATCAGTATTACCTAAAATATAGTCCAGTCAAAACAGAGTTTAACCTCAGAATGAATCCGAAAATTTTGAAACTTTACACACTAGCTTGTAGGGCCCTAGTGATGAATATACCAAAATGGAGGCGAGCTCTAGCAGAAATTAACGAAAATAGGGCACTTTTTTAGGATTTTCGTCAATATTTTAAGAACCGTTGGTCAAAGGTAAACGTTTATAATGTACAAAACTAAAGCTTATCAAATTTGCAACAAAAATTATAATACATATTATTCTTGTATTCCCAACGATTACCGAGTTACAGGACGATAAAAGATAACGTTTTTCTAAAAAAAGTCTAGAAGCGCACGATTTCCTGTACCTACCATTGTAGGTACCGAGTTACAGAATGATAAATGTTAACGTATATGGCATTTCTGGCAATATTCGACTATGTTGTATCAACAATTTGATTACTTAGGATCATTGAGGAGATAAAATTTAAAATCTTGTGAAAAAAGGACCAGATCTTTATTAAACAATGAAATAAAGACTGAAATAACAAAATTTTAAGGAAAATAATAAAATTGTAATGAATCAAATCTTGATTGCTTCTCGGTAAAAGGCCCTGCAATCTGCTCATCTTGGTAGAATTCTGTACTTACTTCCTAAAATAACAGGGAACTATGTATAACATAATGGTATGAGAGAACCATTATACACATGGAAACATGTGTATAATGTGGCGAAGACAATAATTCAATAAAATTATGGTTTATTAATATATAATTTTTAATTATATTTACAGAATTCCAATCTCACCTGACTTCTGGTAACTAAGCACTCTGCAGTCATGTCTTCTCGTACCAAATGTTCAGTGTTGGTTTTTTAACGAATATGTAATTTCTTCAAATTGTATGAGTTCAGAATCATCAGGGTCATCAACGTCTTCTTCCATTGTAGAAGTAACACCCTTCAGGCATTCGCCGTGGCAGTTGTGACAAATGCTTGTACACACAATACCTGACTTTTGGCAGCCACGCCTCTTCCCATATGCACTAGTACATTTGTAACAAATGAGATTGAGAACATCCTGAGGTGCTGCTGGGTCTTGTATTGTCACAAGGATCAACCGATCGCTTCTAAACTTCCAACCCCAATGTACAGGGGGAAGTTCATTTCCAAGCCAAAATTGAATTTGGTGATACACACTACACAATAGCAGGAGAAAGGAATGATTGGCTGAGCTGAGTTGTCTGGAATGTTGTCAGAAAAAAGAAGGTTGCACCAGACAGTAGAGACCGGGTGTTCACAATACAAAGAATCTTTCTGGTCCTTTCCGTTTACAAACAAACAAGCAAAAAATCTGCACACTACGATATAAAATATCTTATTGAGCTATAATTATCTTCCTATTAATTAATACTAAAAACCAGCGATAATGTTTAAACAATTTCAATGACATTTACGTGAAATACAATGGTAAGTACTGGCAATCGTGCGCTTCTCGACTTTTTTTAGAAAAACGTTATCTTTTATCGTCCTGTAACTCGGTAATCGTTGTGAATACAAGAAAAATGTGTATTATCATTTTTGTTGCAAATTTAATAAGCTTTAGTTTTGTACATTATAAACTTTTACCTCCGACCAACGGTTCTCAAAATATTGACGAAAATCCTAAAAAAGTGCTCTATTTTCGTTAATTGCCGCTATAGCTCGCCTCCAATTCATGAGGACTTTTGGTATATTCATCACTAGGGCCCTAAAAGCTAGTGTGTTAAGTTTCAAAATTTTCGGATTCATTCTGAGGTTGGGTCATTTTTGGATCTGTTTTGACTGGAGTAATAGTATGTATGAATGTATGTACTATTAGTGTCATTTAACATGATGCTGCTATATAACATAAATGTTATATAAATTTATATATAAAGTGATTAATTAGTGGGATAAAGCTCGGTAGCTATGTTATCATAAGAGATATAAAAAAAAATATGTTTATAAATTGAAGGCAGCTGTAAGCTTCACATTTCAAATTAAGTTACAATGTTACTGGGTGTTCCATAACGCGGTGCCAGATCAAAGTTAACCATAAAATTAAAATCCGCTTTACCTCCTCATTACAACAATACAAGGTAAATAGTATGTTACACAGGGTGTCTAAAAAGTTATAACTAGTTCTATGTGAAAACCTCAACAAGTTCAACGCCCTGTATAATTAAAAAGGAGAATAAAAATAATTATTTATTAAAGCCAAAGTTTTTTAATGATTGTCAAAGTTTATAAACACGAACGAATTTGCGAATATTTATTAAATCGAATACAGTGTAAGTCGAAACCTAATTAATACTTTGCATAGAAAAATGGAAATATCTTTTTTTACTGTTAAGATCTCTAGGTTATTTCGTTTCTTATGTCATGGGGCATTGACAATAGCTTTTAGTATTTTTTTTTAAACAATTATTATTGAAGAATAAACAAAATAAGTTGATAAAAACAAGAGTATAGATTAAAAAAAAATTAAGAGTGCATACACGTTAGCATTCATCTTTAAAGAAAATGGCGTGATAAGTAGGTAAAAGAAATTTAAATAATCAAAAGATAAACTACTTGTTGAAGTATTGATTTTCAAATATTACATCTCAGAACTTGTCATAAGGAATAGCATACTGTATTGTAATATAAAAATATTATCTTGTATTTTTTCGATATTTTATCATTTTATTATGATTTATTAACAACCGTTGTATCTTTTTATAACATACAAGGTATTTGAAAAGTTACAAAAGACCAATATCAAAAATTAAAGCTAATTATAGAATGAGAATGTGGAACACAAATTAAAAGAGACTTTTCATCCCCTACCCGAGGCAAAATAAATAAGTGATTTATCACTAAAAATAATACAAAAAATATTGTTTTAAAACAAGTACAAATTGTTATATAACAAGCAAATAATTAACCGACTTGGAGTGATTTTAACAAAACTGCAAGGGGTAAGTCCGATAATACAGGTGGCCACTCAATTGAACCTTCTCTCCCAATTGATTTGTTTAGATTTATAGAGTAATAATAGTGATAAATTTTTGTACCCTTTTGGTTACCCCTTCCTAAACCTATAAACAGTCAACTCTCACAGATACCCTTCACCCACTTAAACATAGAAGAAGAGTTGCAGACCAGACATTACTCTACAGATATTTCCATGGCAGATGCTCCAGAGAAATAAAAACTCTTGTACCACCACTGGCCACATTCGGCCAAAGAACTCGGCACGCTTATCAGTCTCACCCATTTACTTTCATGATTAACACTACAAGGACCAATCTCCATCAAGAATCCTTATTTTACAGGGCTGCTACGGAATGGAACAAGCTTCCAAAATCAGTTCCATTTGTAATAGTTGCAGTGCGGGCCGGCCCACATGATAGGTCTACCCTTTTTGTGACTATTTTCAGTAAAAAATTTTGCTTTTTGAGAAATTTGTGTTTTTTTTTTTATTTATTTCTTTTTTATGAAAATAGTCGCAAAAAGGGTAGACCCATCGTGTGGGCCGCGGACGGCCCGCACTGCGACTATAAGAAGGGGAAGGGATTATAGAAAGGAAATGATTGTGGACACGCTTTTTAAAAAGTTGCAGGTCATAGTTCTCTGGAAAAACTAATTTTGGAAGCTTATTCCATTCCGTAAAAGCCCTGTAAAAGAAGGATTCTTGATGAAGATTGGTCCTTGTAGTGTCAAGCTAAATGTGTGAGACTGATCAGCGTGCCGAGTTTTTCGGCCGAATGTGGCCAATGGTGGTACAAGAGTTTTTACTTCTCTGGAGCATCTGCCATGGAAATATCTGTAGAGCAATGACTGGTCTGAAACTCTTCTTCTATGTTTTAGAGGGTGAAGGGTATCTGTGAGAGTTGAGCTGTTTATCAAGCGAATGGCACTTTTCTGAATTGAATCTAGATGACGAAGAGAATGCCTTGGTGCTGAACCCCAAATGTGCGAGCAATACTCCAGTAGAGGTCGGATTTGAGCCTTGTACGTCGTCAACAGTTGATCGGGAGTAAAAAACTTTCTGGCTCTCCACAGAAAACCTAGCCTCTGGCTTGCCGACTTTGCGATGTTAGCAACGTGGTCATGCCAAGACATATTATTGGACACCGTGACTCCCAAAATCGAGATGGAGGGACTGAGTTCAAGGGTTTTTCCGGACATTGTGACGTGGCACTTTGTGTTTTTTGGGCGTTGAACTGAACAAGATTGTTGGTTCCCCACTCGACGATTGCTTTAAGATCTCTATTGATGGAATCAACCTGTTCCTGCCTGGTGTATACAATAATCCTTTATCACTACTTGACATGTTTACACTTTAATACTTTGACTAGTTGTGAGTGAATGTCGATAGAAATTGAATGTCAAATATGTGAAAATATCCTACCTACTTCATTAGTCCCAAGTGCATGTTTCTACAGGCGAAAAATTCGTGTTAAAATGGACCTCATTAATGAATCGGCGACAGTTATTTAATTCGCATTTCATAATTTGGGAGCAGATAATTTATTGTAATAAACTTCAAGTTATGATACATTTACTAAAAAATCGCAACGTTGCTAATGCTTTGGCCTGATTATGCATTAATGTAATAATATACTATTTTTGACTGTACAATTCCTATTAAAACGTTAGCTTTTATTCTGGAGAATTCATGTAGAATCAGATATAATTTCACCTCGAGAATCGATAAAGAACACAATTCTCAGAACATATTATTAATTTAAATAGGCTTATTCGATTTGTGTGCGCGTTGTCCTGTCTGTGACGAAAATTCGGTTTGTTATTGGTTTTATTTAGTAATAACGATCGATTAAAGTAAATTTAAAGTTTTGTACAATGGGGCGGGTTAAATTAATTTTTTAAGTAAACTCCCGGATAAAATTAACGCACCAACATATTAAATCATACAAATTGCAATAATGAATTAATTTTAATAGTTTTTTATTGATATTGGTTATATTAAGTTAGAAAATACTTATTCGGATACTTAAAATTATACTAGTTTTAATATTTCTCTGTAAGATTAACATTAAAGTTACTTTTAAGACTTTTAATGTTAAAAAAAATAAAAATGATGTAAATAAGACACTAGTAGCGAAATTAGTGGTGTTAAGTGCGACACTAGTAACGTGTGTTGTCTCGTCTGCTTTGTAACACAGCATAAATGCATCTAGACAAGCTTTTAATTAAATTTAAGATGAAATCTTGAGGAATTTGTTTCCATGCTTTTAGTGGCCACTGAAAAACTGGTATACTAACTTGATAATGATAATGAAGTACCTTCCTAGCTATGCGGAGTCAAGCGTTGTCTTGCATAAACAGGAAATTGGGTTCCAAAAAAATAACGAAAGGCATCACATGTTCTATTATAATATTCTTAAAATGTAATTAGAAATCATAGATCTCGTACTGAAAGGAACTAATTATGTGCGCGAGTCGAAACTTATACCACCCCAGAACATAATAGGGCCACCACCGAAAGGAATCCTTGCAGAGATATTGCTAGGAGCAAACCTATTTCCTGCCATTCGCCAGACTTGTTCACGACCATCCGGTTTAGGCTAATCCTTGTTTCATTTGTGAATAAAACTTTTTTTCAATTATCCACCTACCAATTTTGATTATTTTGAGCAAAACGTAACCTGACAACTCTGTTCTCTTTAGTAAGCAAGGTTGCAGTGGCTGGTCTTTCACTGTTTAATCCAGCATTATTTAACCGTCCTTTAACTGTTTAAGTAGGTTTCAGGACACCAGGAAATTGCAGGTAATGAACAAGCAGACGAACTTGCAAGAAGAGGTTTGGAAACTTCCTCAAACCGAGATGCTAGGGATACCGAAGCTTACAGTAAGAGTGTCTGTTAAAGACTGGATTGGGGAAAAACACAAAAATTACTGGGAAAGTTCACCAGGAAATAAACACGGGAAAGAATGTATCAAAGGACCGTGTCACAAAAAGACGACAAAACTATTAGCAATGAACAGGAATCAGCTAAGAATCATTACGGGGCTCTTAACCGGTCACGCATCAGTAAAGAAGCACCACAACAAAATGGGACTGTATAATGGAGATCTGACCTACAGATTGTGCGGCAAGGATCCGGAAAAAGTAAAACACAAACTGTGCTGCTGCGGGGCACTGGACCGCAAAAGATAGGTAATTTTTGGGCAGCCATACGACGACCTAGAACTATATTACTCCCAATCAGTATATAACTTGTACAAACTTGTACAAGATACGAAAGAACTGGGTTGGGTACAATAATATAAAACCACATAGGCAAGATACAATGGGCTAACAGGCCAAAGTATCACCGGAGGCAATAGCCAGACGGACCTAAATAGGGGTGAAGTTTTTAGTGAACAATCTTAGCACAATTTTAGCACAATCTTGGCTATTCTTTCGGGGTCCATTCTCTCTTCGTGGTCCTGTCAGTATCTTTTGCGCTTTTGTCCCATTCTGATTACATCTTCTACCTTGCATGTCTCTTTTATTGTTGCGCTTCTCACTTTATCCCGTATTGTATTTCCCGCTATTGACCTCAGAGTCTTTATCTCTGCCGTTCTTAACATACATTTTGTTTTGTTTGTGTCTGCTCCGGTCTCGATGCCATTGGTGATTATTGGTCTTACGCATGTTTTGTATATTCGAACTTTACTGTCAATGCTCATATGTTTGTTGTCCCATATGACGTCTCTTAAACAACCTAATGTTAACGAGGCTTTGTTGATCTAGGATTTTAGATCTTTTATTGGTTCGTTGCAGCTAGAGATATCCGCTCCAACGTGTCTAAAAGTTGTGACTTGCTCGACAATTTCATTATTAATAACCGGCTCACAACTCGTTTGTTCCATACATTTTGTCTTGGAAATTGATATTTTTATATTAAAGTGAGTGCTGACCTGACTAAATCTGTGAAGTTGTCTTTGCAGATTGTCCTCCGTTTTTGCCAATATTGTCGCGGCATCAGCGTAGCAAATTATGCTAATGGGTTTTCTGTTGTTTCTATTCCCCATTCTTAAGCAACTTACCTCTTCAATGATCTCGTTCATAATCGTGTTGGGCTTAAGCTATCTTTTTGTTTTATACCCTGTGATATGGGTACATTAATTGTTGTTTTATGATCATCTTCAATTCGGGTTGAATTGGGGAACCAACAATCTTGTTCAGTTTAACGCCCATAAAACACAAAGCGTTTTCCAAGAAAGTGAATTTCATTCACATTCCATTCCATCACAATGTCCGGAAATACTTTTGAATCAAGTCCCTTCATCTCGATTTTGGGAGTCACGGTGTCTAATAATATGTCTTGGCATGACCATGTTGCTAACATCGCAAATTCAGCAAGCCAGAGGCTGGGTTTTCTGTTTTTTACTCCTTATCAACTATTCGCGACGTACAAGGTTCAAATCCGACCTCTACTGGAGTATTGCTCGCACATTTGGGGTTCAGCACTAAAGCATTCTCTTTGTTTTCTAGATTCCATTCAAAAAAGGACCATTCAATTAATAAACAGATCAACTCTCACAGATACCCTTTACTCACTAGAACATAGAAGAAGAGTTGCAAACCAGACATTACTCTACAGATATTTCCATGGCAGATGCTCCAGACAAAATAAAAACTCTTATACCACCACTGGCCACATTGGGCCGAAGAACTCGGCAAGCTGATCAGTCTCACCCATTTACTCTCAAGATTAACACTACAAGAACCAATCTCCATCAAGAATCCTTCATTTACAGGAATGGAACAAGCTTCCAAAATCAGTTTTTTTAGAGAACTATGACCTGCAACTTTTTAAAAAGCGGGTCCACAATTATCTCCTTTCCATAATTCCTCTAATAGTCTTAGTGTGGGCCGTCCGCGGCCCACCTAATAGGTCTACCCTTTTAGCGACTATTTTCAGTAAAAAAAAAGATAAAATATGCATAGCCTACTATTCAAATACTCGATAAACTTTAAAAACGTTTATTCTAAAAACTGCATTTAACGAAAAGTAAAATTACTGAATTGTTAAACTATGATTTTGTACCCCACAAAACTTACATAATTCATTTAAATAGAAATATCCTATTAAACAAGAATTGTTAATCTAAATAGGTCCTGTTACTATCATTAACTCAAAACTCGAAGCCATCGGCAGGAAGGAATTTTTTTTGGGTTGCGAAAAGGATAATTACAAGGTTAATATTACTGATACTATACTCTCAGAACTCTTTCAAAGAAGCATCTAAAACATACCATAAAAGGAAAGAAGTTTCGAATTTTATTACAGAGAAGATAAATTCTGATAACAATCTAGGACCCTTTGGTCATAATGGGAATTTTATAGTTATGGTATTACATGTTACTGAACAAAGATGTCATCAGT
Organism: Agelastica alni; assembly: GCA_950111635.1. Lineage (NCBI taxonomy): Eukaryota > Metazoa > Arthropoda > Insecta > Coleoptera > Chrysomelidae > Agelastica > Agelastica alni. The sequence goes on from OX467709.1 coordinate 43,423,086, forward strand.
CAACCTGAGCATTGTTAATGGTTGGTGACATCCAAGATGTTAGTCTTAATAAAACGTTTATTTTATTTTAAACACACTTGTTTAATGTCATTTTCATTTCATAATAATCGACAAGCCACAAATGTATCATTTTCATCAATAGCTTACCCTCACCTTACTTTTTGGGAAAATGTCATACCTAATAATGGTTATTTTTTGTCTTGATTGAATAAACAATAAAATTGACGCAAAAAATTATTTCACATTAATTTCTTAAATAATGTATAAAACTGGTGATGGTTCTGTTAACTAATATTCATAAAAACAAAACGGAATTACAGTCCTTTGAACATCAATCTTTTTTGTTCAAACGAGCACAATTTTTAGCGGTAAACAATCATTATTCCCAGCAAGCTAAAATAGATATAGGTGTTCCTCAGGGTTCCGTACCAGGACCAATTTTATTTTTAATTTATATTAATGACCTGGATCAACTTCCGATACCCGCACTTTTCACGATGTATGTTGATGATACATCATTAATCATATCTGATAAGTCAGACGCAGAATCGTTTTCGGCTAATCATTTAAATCTCAACTCTATAATAACACAAGCATTAAGGTTATATCACGTTCAAACGAAATATAATGTATTATCATTTCAAATTAATGTATTATCTCCTATACTTATAACTAATTTACATAAAACCACTTTTTTGGGATTGCATACAGATAACAATCTAAACTGGAAATCACACTGCGATTATTTGATTTCAAAGTTAAATTCAATTTCCTTTCAGTTAAAAAATTTAAGATATGTACTCAATATTGATCAACTGTTGCAGCTCTATTATGCTCAGGTTGAAAGTAGACTTCGGTATGGGTTAATATTTTGGTGATTATCATCTGCCGCTAATGATGTGTTCATGGCTTAAAAACGAGTTTTAAGATTAATAAAAGGTCTTTCAAAGTTCGATTCTTGTAGAGGCGTCTTAAAGGAAATTAGGAATATTAACACTATCGTCACAAGTGATATCAGAATTATGTTTGCAAGTATTGACGAATACTGATTGCATGTATGTAAAAAATAAAAAAAACTACAGTTTTAATACAAGGAAAAAAAACAACTTTTTTATCCCATTTGGAAAATTTAAAGTTAAAAATCGGTCTCCCAGTCATATGGCACCTAGGCTATATAATACCCTTCCACCGGAATTAAAAATGATAACCGACAAATATGAATTTTTAAAGGTAAGTTAAAATTATTCTTAATTAAAAATTGCTTTCATAAAATAAGTGACTTTGTAGATCATAGGGATCTGCATTAAAACAATGTATGTATTTTTATTGTTTTTTTATATTTTTAAATGTTTTTTTTTATATATACACGTATCTTTGTAAAAATTGACTTTTTCCATACGGTGTATAGCTGTCTTAAGAAAAATCAATACGACATCTGAACAAAAAAACAATCTACAATCGTACCAAACCGAGAAAAACCAATCGGTCACCGATCTGTTGAATTTTTAGCACCTAAAATATATAACTGCCTACCGGACAGTTTTAAAATTATGAAACATTTTAAAGCTTTTAAGCATCATGATAAAGTATTAATAACAACAACCGAGATAAAAATTTTAAATGATCTTTCTCACCGACTTAAAACTGGGATATACCCAAACGTGACTATATGAAAGACTTTATTGTATGTATGTACAACGAAACCCTACTATGAACATTACTCAAATTTATTAAACTAAACCGGATTGGTATCAACAACAAAACTAAAAGAATTTCTCTTACGTGTACGTAAAAATATTATGTTTGCACAAGCATCTACTTGCAATGATTATTGTTAGGTTTGGTATATCATTATTATTATAATGTGATAGGTTTTATCACACACAAGCTTCAAACTTTAGTGAGTTATCATGTTAATTTTTTTTGTGTAACAGGAAATATGTGTCTCTTGTTCATAATTTCACTGCTTAATGCCGATTTATTTATAATCATCTGTCTGGAAATTAAAGTATATCTCACCCCAAAATATATGTTTCCAAAAATCGACAAACATAAAACAATAAATAAAATTTGTTTTTTTAGGACTTTCAACTGTTGGTTTATGTCATCAAAATATTGACGTAGCCTATATTTTCTATCCATTTATTTGTAAGGTTAAAAAAACATTATTTTTAACGGTTAGTCCAACTCGAATAATGAAAAATTTAAGAAATATTTCTTTCTGTACTGTATAAGAATTAAAAAATATATCAACCCGTACCAATTCAAGCTCGCTCATTACAATTATTTCTGAATGATCATCTTTTACAGAAAAAATGCACCTTCACCAACTTCATTTCACTACTAATTAATTGTCAATGGATTCGTTAACGTGTTCACTGAAAATCGACCAATCTGTAAAAATGTTTTGTGATTTGTGCGATGTTTCTGTCGCCGAGTGTACGCATCATGTTAAAATTCGATTCGAACTGCCTCTAGTTTTATCAGCGAGTTCTCTGGACCCGCGGCTTTGTGTTGAGGATCAAGGAGGGAGCGTATCGCGCATCGACGCATCCTGAAAGTCCTGAATATTCGAGGGTACTAAACAAGGAAGGGTTACGGCGTACAGTATAGGGTAGTCATATAAAAATGTTCAAGTAAACAAAATACCGTAAATATTAAGAACGATATCACTAACAGTGATTTTATTTGTTAGTACAAAAACTTACCACATCTTAATAATTTGCGTGTATCTTACCTGAAACAAATTTTTTTATTAATAATATAAAAAAATAGGTAACAAATATAAACAAATTTATATACAGGGTGTTTCAAAAAAAAGTGACTCCGTCTCTGGGATAGGTAGAAAACTGAAAAATAATTGGTGTTTGCTCAGTAAAAAATATTCGTAACGCCATCCGTATTAATGATAAAGGGCGTTGAAGAAAAAAAAATTATACTCATTTATTACGATTTTGCCGAAACTACAGAAAACATTGTAACGAAATTTTATACGAATATGTTTTAGAAGCTGATACATCCCATGAATTTGTTTTTATATCTGACTCTCATAGAGGGCGCTAGTTACACGATTCGTACCAAGTAGTATAGAACATAACTTTTTTAAAGTTAGATTTATTAATCCAAATTTCAAGTGAACTTAAACATCATTCAATTTTACAACAAAAAGTTACTCTTGGTAAAACTCGATATGTCTGGGTAACGTTTTCGGAATATTTTGATTTAAAAATTATGAAGACATAACCGATGCTGGTATAAAGTAATGAAAAAGTTATTATTATTATTATTAATTAGTATGCATTATGTTAATCAAACATTTTTTGTCGCGTAAATGAGACCTCATCGATAAAACGGATATATGTTAAAAATTGGAATTGAGGGCTTTCCTTTCTTGTAACGTTTCACAAAAATCCATTTTAATCGGTATATTTTCTTTAAGCATGGAAAACTGACATTTATTGATAGTTATGACGATAAGTCAATAATAATTAGATTTTTGAAACCTTGTTATTTGTAAAATTAGATATTGTTAATCAAAATGTACTCAAATGTTGAATACACCGACATGTTATTAACCTTACGAGAGTGTTAAGGAAACTCTAGTGCAGCTGTTACGCGTTATGCAGAAAAGTTTCGAAGAAGAAACTTACCAAGCAAAAATACATTCAGAGCTATTGAACGACGTTGTCAAGAAACTGGGAATGTGATACCAAAAAATAAATTCTGGTATGCCAAGAACAACAAAAAAACCATCAATACAAAAAATACAACCTATTGTACATCAATACGACACCTGAAAAAAAAAACAATTCACAATCGTGCCAAAACGAAAAAAAAAACGGTCAACGATCCACTGAATTGTTTACACCTAAAATAAACAAAATATACAATATACCAAAATGCCACGGCTAGTGTAATATTATCCGAACAAGAAACAAACAAATTCTCTATACAGCGAGGAGTACGGCAGGGAGACACCATCTTTCCAAAGTTATTTACGACACTTTTGGAACATACAAGTAAGAGCGCAGACCATGGTATCAACATAAATGGAGAGAAGCTTGGTCATTTAAGATTGGCAGACGACATCGTCCTCATAGCCGATCGTATGGATGATGCAATAGCAATGTTGAAAAAACTCTATAACGCTTCCTTCGAGGTCGGACTGAGAATCAACATGACCAAGACACAAATAATGACGAACCTGGTGCTAAACCGTAATGTTTCTATCGCTGGAAAGGGTATTAAGCAGACTGTGTTATATAAATATTTGGAACACGAAATTAGACTAGGCAGGGATAACCAAACATGTGAGCTCCCCCGTCGAATAGGATTAACCTGTGCAGCCTTTGCCAGTATGCCTCAAAAGAAAAACCTTTAATCAATGTGGGCTGCCCGTTCTTACTTATGGCACGGAAACATTGACACTTACAAGAAAGGTCGTAGACAAAATCCGAGTAACACAGAGGGCTATGGAGCGCCGGATGTTGGGCGTCTCTCTTAGAGACCGGATCCCAAAACGAAGAAATACGTCATAGAACAGGGACAATCGACGCTATAGAAAGAATTGCTACTTTAAAATGGAACTGGGCAGGACACGTTGCCAGATTATCTGACAACCGATGGACAAGTCGTATCGTCGAGTGGAGGCCAAGGCACGAAGCGTTCCGCAGTAGATGCCGCCCACCTACCAGATGGACTGACGACCTGAAACGTGTTAGTAGCAATTGGATGCAGGACGCACAGAATAGGGACAGATGGAAAAGACTGAGGGAGACTTATGTCCAGCAGTGGACGCGTATAGGTTGACGATGATGATGATGATGAAAATATACAGGGTTTTTCCGAAAATAGTGCGTTTCTTTAGACACAAGACGTAATACAGTATGCAGAGTAAAAAATTCCTATAACATTTTTTTCTGAAGTCAACGGTTCATATTATTGTCTACAGAAATTTAGTTAACGCAGGCAACGCCTCACCTCCATACAAAAATAATCTATTTGCTTACTATCATGAGTCATGACATGACACTGGCTGTTTAGAATAAAATCTGGCCTTTAAATCTAATTAAAAAGGTACTTTTAACATCACTTTGTTAAGCAAAATGCCGATCAGTAAAATTGTTAAAAATGGTTTTTAGTTAGATAAACCGAACGTCAAATGGATTTAGTTCTGTTTTTAATTTTAAGGTTTTTAATCTAACTGTTTATTAAAATAAAAGTACAACTTTATTGATCGTTGTTAAGGTTAATTATAAATGTTTATAGTGAGTGACTTAGAATCGAAGCAAAAAATCTGGTGCTTCTTGTAAACTTTTTTAATTAACTTTAAAAAGTAGTAGATTATTTACTTTAGTAGAACCTATTTAGAATATCTGTTATACGGGATGGAAAAACATTAAATAAATGGTATTACTTACGTATGCCTCGTGAAATATTAAGATTAGGGATTAGGACAATATCCATTACTTCGTCTTCTGCGTTTAGAATACGAGCACTTCGTGTTTGTCCACCAGTTATTTTAGGTACGACAGAACCCGTAGCCAATAATCTTTGAGACACATTCACAAAACTGCGGGCTACCGTGAGCCTTTTCGTTTGGAAAAAACATGTCGTGATATTCGCGAATCAAAAACGCAGGCATTTTAACAAAAATTACGACCGTTGTATTCTTGCGAGTAACACGTTAATAACTAATTAAATTTATCGGTGGTACTTTTTGTGTGAACTTTTTGTTACTAGAACACAACGCACGGTTGCCAAACCTACATTTAAATCAAAATTTTTGTTCTCAATTTTTGTGAAAACGGATGAATTAAGGAAAAAAGTTTATACGAATTTTTTGTTTCTTATCATTCATTCTACATCTTTTAAGGAACGCACTATTTTCAGGAACACCCTTATATAACTTCCTACCGGACATTTTTAAGATCTACCGCAGGGGAATAAACTTGGACATTTGTTATATCAACTATTCACTACTGACTTACCCACCAACAACCAAATTGACAGCTGGTATATTGATACTTGCAAAAAAAACAATAAGAGAAATATTTTACTTGTATTATTTGGCAATTGCATACTTGCATGAAGACCAATAATAATTATTGATCTTCGGAGACGAATTATGACGTTTGCTCAAAGTCTCATATCCAGACATTTATAAATATACATCGCAGTTAAAACGTTTTTATATTCAATATATTCGTTAAAATGCTTGTTGAGATTTTCTTTACAAAGTGAATTAATACAAAACAGAGACTAAAGAAGCTGCTGTGAAAAAGTCTTTTATGATAAAAATATTTACTGTTAACAATAAAATTATTTTTTATGTAAACTTGAGATACTATGTGAATATTTGAAAAAAGATACCGACCGTTAAATATAATAAATAAATAAAGTTTTGAAACGTTGACTATGTAACTCTTTGTTTTTTTTACATCCTTACCGAACTTTAACCATTTTACCCATCTATATAAATATTTATTACCTTCCCAAAAGGTTTTTCATTTCCACAACATTTAATAGTAATAATAGTACCTAAGTAGTACCTAAGGACAAAATTCCTAAGTCTAAAAAGGAAGACCTACCGGTTCTCGCATATAGGGTGAAAACCCTAACGCTCACTAAGGCTTCAGCAAGGAAATTGAGTGTCACGCAACGAAAGATGTAAAGATCTATGCTGTGGATATCACTCAGAGACGATTCGTAGAAGAAAAAAAAGGTAGAAGACATAATTGAAAAGATCTCAGAGTTGAAATGGAGGTGGGCCGGTCAGGTAGCACGACAACGGATCAGAGATGGACGAATAACTTTTGGAATGGAGGCCATGGTCAGACAAACTAAATCCCGGACGACCACCCACCAAATGGACAGATGATTTAAAAAAGATCAACACCAACTGGATTGCATCGATAAAAGACCGAGAAACTTGGAGGCCTATGTCCGGCAGCGGATGCAAATTGCTGGAGAATGATGATGATGAGTACCTTTTGAAAATAAAGCAAAATCTTTTGGTACGACTCTGAACGCCAAGCTGCGATGAAAGGAGCATGTCAAGAACAAAAAGACTGAGCCTAATTTAAAATACAGACAATATTATTGGCTTCTGGGTAGAAGCGTTCGACAGTCAATACATAATAAGATACTTATCTACAACCAAATCTTTAAACCAGTTTGGATCTATGGTATAAAGTTCTACGTAACATGGTAAATACATCGTTGTGCGCACGCAACTCATATATTTATAGGGACCCTAAAATCGCTTACGTCAAAAAAGAGTTTCAGAGATTCGCTAGCACACATGAAGCCAACTTATACCAATATGACAATGCAGAAGTAATCCAATTGCTTGACATCCAGAACTTGACTCAAAGACTAATGAGAATGAAGGCCTTCAAATTTGTGCATTACATGTGTATAAAATGCATATCCAAGTGCGTGCGTGTTCCATGTGTATATGTATGAGTCTTAACCCAATTAGATATACACTGCCGAGCATAAAATTAGGATTACCTTGTAATTTGCATTTATTTTAGAAATTTTAATTTTTTTCGGATTTTTTCTCGGTTGTAACATAGTTTACTAACTTTATGCAATAATTTTGTCTTGATTGCTTAAATTAAAATGGTTGTTTCTATAAGCGTTTGACAAAAAAAAGGACTTCTCACCCAAATTTCTGAAACCCATTATTTCAGCATATTTTTTGTTTCAGTAGTTTTATCTGTCTATTGCAAATTGTTAAAATGTTTAGAATTGTGGCGGTAATAGAAGATGGCCGCGATAAGCGCGAAACTACGATAATCTTTGTCTCTCCAGTGTGCAACGAGTATTTTAGCGGTACAAAGAGACTGGTCTGCTCACTCAAATACCTGGTTCAAGACGAGGAAGGACTACAACATCTAGATACGACCGCTTTATCGTTTCTAGTGATTTGAAAAACTGAATGTTCACGGCAGTTTCCCTTTGAAATCATTTGTATAAAGTGAGAAATGTAAACGTGAGTAGACAGCTAGGGGGAGACTTTATGATGCTGGATTATCTACTCGAACTAAAGCTACTGGACCGCTGTTTTTCCGTAAACACTGGATGAATCGCAGTAACAGTCTGGCGACGACAATGCTAGAGATACGCTCAAGCATATTTTGTCGAGCTACTTTTATTTGGATGAGGCTCAGTTATGGCATGAAGAGGCATATTTTTTAAGCTTGCACGTAGTTAGTCTTAATCCAGAATGACATTTTGATTGCGCATAGGTACCCGACAGAGGTTTATGTCGTGCCGTTCATGGTTATTCTTGAAGATGACGCAACTTTCACATCCTATCGATCACTTTCGGTGAATGATACAAATAGACTCAGACAGGAATAGGTTGATTCCATCAATAGAGATCTTAAAGCAATCGTCGAGTGGGGAACCAACAATCTTGTTCAGTTCAACGCCCAAAAAACACAAAGTGTCACGTTTTCCTCAAATCATCACATCACAATGTCCGGAAATACCCTTGAACCAAGTCCCTCTATCTCGATTTTGGGAGTCACGGTGTCCAATAATATGTCTTGGCATGACCATGTTGCTAACATCGCAAAGTCGGCAAGTCAGAGGCTAGGTTTTCTGTGGAAAGCCAAAAAGTTTTGTACTCCGGATCAACTGTTGACGACGTACAAGGCTCAAATCCGACCTCTACTGGAGTATTACTCGCACATTTGGGGTTCAGCACCAAGGCATTCTCTTCGTCTTCTAGATTCAATTCAGAAAAGAGCCATTCGCTTGATAAACAGCTCAACTCTCACAGATACCCTTCACCCTCTAAAACATAGAAAAAGAGTTGCAGACCAGTCATTACTCTACAGATATTTTCATGGCAGATGCTCCAGAGAAATAAAAACTCTAGTACCACCATTGGCCACATTCGGCCGAAGAACTCGGCACACTGATCAGTCTCACACATTTAGCTTGACACTACAAGGACCAATCTTCATCAAGAATCCTTCTTTTACAGGGCTGCTACGGAATGGAATAAGCTTCCTAAATCAGTTTTTCCAGAGAACTATGACCTGCAACTTTTTAAAAAGCGTGTCCACAATCATTTCCTTTGTATAATCCCTTCGCCTTCTAATAGTCGCAGTGCGGGCCGTCCGCGGCCCACACGATAGGTCTACCCTTTTTGCGACTATTTTCATAAAAAAAAAAACCTTTATGCATGAAAATACACGGCCCCACACTGCTCGGATAGTAAATAATTATATTCACGAGGTTCAAATTACGCGATTAGTTTGACCTGCTCAAAGTCCAGTTTTTCATCTAATCGAGCATGTTTGGGATGAGATGGCAAAACGTTTACGGAGACAAGAATGGGACAATCTTCCGCAGCATATAATCCAAAATTTGATTCAATGCATGCCTCGCTGTTATCACTGCCAGAGGAGAAAATACTCGCTACTAAAGTCCTAAAAATGTCTTTAGTTTGAACTAAAATTAAATTAAATTTAATTTTTCATTTTCCTTCTCTTCAATAAACTTTGAACAAAACAACAACAAAATTTTTTTTATTTAAGCGATCACAACAAAATCATCGCATAAAGTTAGTAAACTAAGTTACAACCGAATTAAAATTCGAAAAAACTAAAACTTTCTAAAATAAATGCAAATTACGAGGTGACCCTAATTTTATGCTCAGCGGTGTAACTTTATGACATCACTACATTAACTTAAGTACCTACCTATGACATTTTTAGTTTTAAGATTTTTTATTTTTCATAGAAGCCAGAGAGGATACCAACAAGACCAAAAGGATGCTACGAGTCGCCGAAATGTCAGTACTGAGATCAATAGCCGGGAAAACAAGAAGAGATCACGTAAGAAACACTGAGATTAGAGCACAATGCGACCTACAGGATGTGGTGAGATGGTATAACCACGTAAAGAGAAAGACCGACGATAGACTACTTGGTATTGTACTAGAGGAAAAACCAGCAGGGACCCGTCCACCCGGAAGACCACCAAAGATATGAAGAGACAGCTGGCAGTCCATATTTCAGGAAATATTACAGAGGCTAGTCCGGAATCAACAGATTATCTAGATCTTTAACAAGAAAAAAAAAATATCTTTTATAGTAAAATTGATGGTTAGTCTTTTAGACCAGTTTAATTAGCACCAAAATGCCGGACAAGGTTTTTTTCAAAATAAAAATCCACAACATACCATTTTAATAAAATTACACACAAACAAAAAATATACTGACTTTAAAAAAATCCGACTACAAAAGTAGTCACTTTTTCTTATGATAGGACCTAGCTGTTTAGTCCGTTGCGTCTAGCCTTCTTCGGAACTCTTCCTGTGACGCTGAGCTCCAGCTTTTGTACCATCTCTTGGGTGGTCTGCCTGCCGGTCTTTTCGAGTTTGGTTTTTGTGACATGGCCCACTTTGCCCATCTTTCGTCTGGCATTCTTACCACATGGTCTTTCCAGCACCCCTTTCGTGTTCTAGCCCATCTTACCCCATCCTGTATTTCTAGTTCTTCTCTGATATCCTGGCTTCTTAGTATGCTCATTTCGGTCGTTCTCATTATTTTTTTCGTTGTTGATGTTTCAGCTCTGGTTTCTGTGGTGTACGTTAAAATAGGTCTTACGCATGTTTTGTAAATCCTTGGCTTGCTTTTTTGTACACACCATTTTATTTCGCCATATTTTGTCCATGATGCCATAATTTCTTATTAGGAGTCTGAATGTAGAACATTACATTACTTCCTTTTTTTTTAAATTCGATCTCATCTATGATTGTATAACCTTTTTTTTAGCTTATTAAATTAATTCATGCAATGAATGTTATCAAATTCGACAGTCGAGTCGTTATGATGATTTTTATGTGTTTTGTTGCATTTTTAACTTGTAAAATAAAATTGCGCAAAACTTTAAAGCACTCTGAACAATAAATTTGTAAGATACTTAACAGGAAATTTCTTAAATTAATTTAAGTTAAATCCAAAGATGCCCATTAGAACTCGATCACCGAAAATGAAGACAATATCACTTTTGGTATTACCAATAGGCGCTTTTGATTAATTTGACGAATGACTTTCAAATAGAAAGTAAATCCCTCTCAAGCCTGCATACGAAAGCAATTATATTTTGGTTACGTAACTACTTTGAACAGTTGATGAAATTTCAACTTAGCCGCTTTTAATTGCCTGTTACTTACGTCATACGTCTTTTCATAAGGATTATACAAAAATAAAAGAAATATTTGTAATTTGCCTTTTGTGCTAGTTGATAAATAAAGCGATAAAAATAATAAATAACTAACTGTTTATCTGTTACCGAGAGCATTTGATGCTTATTTTTAAAGCAGACGACTCGGGATATTCTGGAGGGTTGGTTGAATATGAGTAAAAATAGTAAGATAAAACATAATGAACAAGTAAAGTCAAGTACAAAAGGTGTTCAAATAAATGTATGTTCGTTTTTTATATGGTTTTAACGGTTTACTACTTGTCAATAGATGACAACACAAGACTTTAGTAAATGTTTACGTAATTTATATTTTAAAAATATACATCCAAGAATAAATCTCTAATGTGTAACATCTGGAAAAATCTACAACTAAGTGCTATCTAGTTTGTGGTTATTATGTCAACCTAAAATTATTATTTTAATTTTTTGTTTTAAACTTAACATCAATAGTATTGTATTGATTTAAATGGTTAAAAATCTAGGAGTAAATTTATTATCAGTTAAAGAAGTAATAAAGTCCTAGGCATCTGAAGTTGACTAGCGCATGTTTCAATACTTGAAAAATGTTTAGATTTACTTTTATAATTAACGACGATCATTGAGGCAATTAATTTAAATAAAATGGTTAAAGCTCTAAGAGTAAATGTATCAGAAGTCAAAAAAGTAAAAAATCCTTGGGTATCTGAAGTTACACTAGTTACACATGGTTTAACATTTGAAAAATGTTAAGATTAATTTTTATAATAAACGACTATGATTAAGGTAATCAATTTAAACACATTTTTAAAACTCTGAAAGTAAGTTTATCAGAAGTCAAAAAAGTGATAAAAGCAATAAACTCATAGGCATCTGAAGTTGACTAGCGGATGGTTTAACACTTGAAATTTACTATTATAATCAAAGACGATGATTAAAGTAATTAATTTAAACAAAATGGTTTAAACTCTAAGAGTAAATTTATTATCAGTCAAAAAAGTGATCGAAGTGATAAAGTAGTGGGCATGTAAGGTTTAGTAGCCCATGATTTAACACTTAAAAAATGTCTAGATTTACTATTATCATAACCGACGATAATTAATTTAGACAAATTTGTTAAAAATCTAAACGGAAATTTATTACCAGTCAAAGAAGTTATAAAATCCTAAACGCCTAAAGTTTACTGCATGGTTTAACACTTAAAACATATTATGATTTACTTTTATAATAAACAACGATAATTTAGATAATAAATTAAAACAAAATGATTAAAACTCTAGTAATAAATTTATCTTTAGTCAAAGAAGTGAAAAACTACTGGATGTCTAAAGTTGGCTAGCGCATAGTTCAGCACTTGCAAAAAGGTTTAGATTTGATTCCATTATAAATTACAATAATTAAGGAAATTAATTTAAAGAAAATAGTAAAACCTCTAGCAGTAAATGTATAGGTAAAAAAAGTAATAAAGTCCTGGGCATCTGAAGTTACACTAGTGCATGGTTTAACAACTGAAAAAAAAATAGATTTTCTTTTATTATAAACAACGATTACTTAATTAATTAATTTAAAAAAATGGTTAATGCTCCCTTATAAAGACCAGCACAAATACACTTTTAATAACAATCGAGGCCAGCGATCGATAAAAGACTTCATACTCACAAATCGAGTGATAACACCTCACTTGAAGTCAGATCCCTAACATCTGCTAACCTGGGAACTGATCACAATCTTGTTTTATGCAAGATACTACTAAAACGTCCACAACAAAAGAGAAAACCTCCACAGTTCATCGAAAAGTACAATATGGAGTCGCCAACAACGGAGAGCACAAAACTCCTCTATGAGAACAGGATTACTAACAAATTAAAAGAGGTAGATTTAAAACCAGAATGGGGAGTAGAAGAGAGCTGGAAAAATATTGAGAAATGCATCAACAAAGCAGGGGGGAAAGCGATTGGAAAGCGTAAAATTAATATGAACGCGACAAACCACACTAAATCGTAGTTTTGTCAAGAGATAAAAGAACTCTCTGAATTAAAACAGAAATGCTACCTGACATAAAAAATCGTAGCGACGGAAGAATATGTCCAAGTAAGAAACATAGTAAACGCAAGAATAAAATCAATCAAGAGAGAACATTGGGCTAATTTTACTAGCGACATGGCCTACGACCTGTATGGCGCTCAAAGGAAAGTATGGAAAATGCTTCGAAACAGAGCATTACCATGCTATTGCATTTCCGTTTCCATGTCTTCAGCGCGTGTTCCAAGTAAATTTTAAGTATAGTCGGAGATATACAGCAACCCTGTTTGAGACCCTTGTAAATCCAGATGATAATCCTCCGTTGGTTTTGACTTTGGATGTGGAGCCCGCGTATAAAGACTTCACAGCTTTTATTATTTCCATGTTTATGTTGAAAAGTCTCCCAAAGTTTTACTAAAGGTATACTGTCGTAGGCTTTTTTCATATCTATGTTCAGTAGATGTACTTCTTGATTTCCTGCTGCTTTCTTTTCTAAAATTTGAGTTAGCGTAAACAGGTGGTCAACTGTTAATTTTCCTGTTCTGAAACATGCTTGTTCTTCTGCCTCCATATCGACATATTCTTTTTCTCTCTGTTCTTTAAGATTTTCCCATAAACTCTACTTATAGCGCTAGTAAAGCTATTCCCCGATAGTTGTCGCAGTTACATTTGTCTTTTTTGTATATCGTTGATAGGTGTGATGTCTTCCATTCTATGGGTACTTCGTGCCTATTGAGGCACTTTTGGAATAAATTTCTTAATAGCCCGTATAGTTTATCTGTGCCATTTTTAAAAGTTCATTAGTAATATTACCCGGTCCTGGGGCTCTTCGGTTTTTTAAGCTTTTACAGACTTCTTTTACCTCTGCCACAGTTATTCTAATTGGGGATCCTTGTATAAATATGCATGTATTTTATTTTGGATGTTCTTAAATTGAGGTCTGTCTTCTGTCAGCATATCTTCAAAGTATTTGTTCCATTTTTGAGGTGTTATAGGTGAGATTATGTCCTTCGTTCAGCCTCCTCTCATACTTTTAAGGAGCCTCCAACTTTCTGTACTCTTCTTTCATCCAATGTTTGTATTGAGTTTTAAACAAGTCTTTTCCCATTGATTGTTCTTCTTTTCACATATTTTCTTTCGAACTCTCTTTTGTAATTCTATGTATTTTATCTTTAGAACTTAAATATACGTACCTTTTTCTTTTTTCTTCTATTTCGTATTCTATTTCTTCGTCCCACCAGTATGGTTTTTTTGTTTTCCTCGTTTTCCTTTATAACCCAATGCTTCCTCTGCCGTTAAGTGTATGCCCCTCTTTTTATTGTAAAGTATTTTTGTACTTTCATGTTCGAGGCTGTTGACTTTAAATCGTTTTGGGGTTTCTCTGTTTGTTATTTCATCCTTTCTTTTAAAATTTTCAGGTTCTTCTTTTGCTCTTATTGGTGAGACTATTTTTCCTTTTAAAAGGTAGTGGTCACTTTCACACTTAATACGACGATAATGCCTAATTAATTAAAAAAAAATGTCAACCTTTTTAAGATATTTAGTTTTTCTTAAATTATTTGTCTATTCAATACGAGCTAAATACCCGAAAAGTATAGTTAGGTACAATGTATTGTTGAACACAATGTCTCTTAATTAACAACTTACCAGACCATCAAATACAAATAAATTTTGTGATAAGGTTTTACCACGCATTAATTTAGTCAAAAAAGGTCAACCAAGAAATTTTAAGTCATTTAAAGACGCAAAGAATAATTGAAGCCAAAGAAAAAAATTTCCAACAAAAATTGGCTCGTACATTCGAGACCAAAAGCTGTTACAATATTTTTTTGTACCAAAAAATTAATCAATCCACGCTCTTAACACTTAAAGAGCAGTAAAAGTTCTATCAACGTTATAAAATACAGTGTGATCTATTTAAGAAAGTTGAGAAATCTTTAAATAGGCGTTTTGAAATACCCTGTACAATAATAATCATTTTATTAACAAAATTACCAAGTTTAGTAAAAATACACAATACTAGAAAAACATAATGCAATAAAAATGTTTAAATTTATATTAATTATTATGATACAGGGTGTCAAATCGGACACTTTTTTGTGATAAAAATGATCATATCTCGTAAAACACTCAGTGTAAGGTAGCAAAACCTTATATTGGGAGAATCCCCAAGAGTAGCTTTATCACAATAAGTAATAATATACAGGGTGTTTTATTTAAAATAAGCAAGTTATAGTCAACTTCCGGTATAACCGAAAGTAGTTGGAGGCTCTAAATATTTTAGATCAATTCGGCATATCCAAAAACCTTACACCTTGAATTTTTAGATTTTAATTATGTCAAGTTTCTCCAAAACGTCTAATTGGAACTCCCAAAGAATCACCCTGTATTACCCTGGTTTAACCACAAAGATTGCAAGCTTATGGTAAAATTTTAATAGAAATTAACGTTTTATCCTAAAGTAGCAATTTTTGTAACTAAACGAATCAAAACTAGCATGAGATTGACACTTGTTACTTTACACAATAATTAAAATTTTTACAAATTTAGTCACTCAACAAATTTTTGGTTGTTACGACCTTGGGTTGTTGATAAATAAAATTTGAAAATTCACGTTTGGTTTAGTCCACAATTTTAGTCAGATTTTGGTATTTTTCGCGGCGCATGTAAAATGTAATGGAGTCATTGTAAAAAAATGCTCGTTAAGTAACCGAATCAGTACCTCTGAGGTTACTAAAATTAAACAAACTGTACAAAAAGAATTGGTACTACTTATTTTAAGCTTGGAAGAAGGATAAAACAGAACGGATAAACTCGAATAGATTCTTTTATTATTTATTATTGTATTTGTTAATTTAAACGTTTAAGTAAGCATTGAATTAGCAAGAGCCAGAGGATAACTGCAGCTAATAGGCCCAGAGCAACTTGCAGTATTACTCACTGTACTGCTAGGAAGCAAATTAGAAGCTGGTTACAAAACAACCACCACAAAGAGTACTCAGGATGAGATATCCTAAATATCTTATTTAAGAATCATTTAAAAAAGGTCAGACTTCCAAAGCGACATGGGTTATTACAGGACTCTGCTGCATGAATAATAACCGACACGTTACGAGTCTTTTCTGTCTTACTGGGAAGAACTCTCTAAAATGATGGGCAATCTTGCCGCTATAAGGGGTTCAATTATATCCAGGGGCACAATAGACCCCGAAAAAAAAAAAAAAAAATTGAGTTTAAGCGATGCTTTTTTTCTTAATTTTGGTTTTTACTTGTATGTAATAATTTTTATTTTAACAAGTGAATAGCTGTTACTGAAAGTTACTAAAACATACTGCTACTTAAAGATAAAATAAATTAATTTTGATTGTTCGTTTGAACGTCAAGAAAATCTTTTGAAAACGAATTGCTCGTTAAAGTAATTTTACATTTTCACACAAACTTTTCGTTTGTTAGTTTGAACACAAAATTAAACAGATATCCAATTAAGTAATGACAACAATCCCGCATTTCGTTTCATTTTCAAGAGTTGTTCTGATAAGAGACTTTCTTGCCATAAAAATGCTTTGCGCACATTTTCTCTAAAACGTATATTTTATTTTTAGTAGTATAAGTAAAACTCAGATTCTATACCGAACGAATAAGTACGTAAGTGCATTTCAAATCTATTTAAAGTTACTTCGGATTTTGTACCGAATACAAGTTAAAAATTTGTAAAGAATTTGTTTTACATCTACTAAAATTAATTTAACATTTTTTTTTAAAAACTACGTAATTTAAAGTGATATATAGTCAGGATTAAAACAATTACAGAAAAATTCTCAATTACAATGATATTAAAAGTTGAAAGAATTTTTTTCAGTAACAAAAAATTCATTCATTCATTCATCAAATTTTCCTTCTTTAAATTGCGTAGTAGATAAAGAGTTTTTTGGTTTTTAATGAACAAGAATGGTCTGCGATATGACCGACTTAAAGTGACAGAGAGGAAAGAATTAATGGGACATACAAAGATTAATCTAGCAGGTAATATCTGTTTTTAAACTGTTTGGCAAGATACAAAAATAAAAATACAATTTTATTTAACTATTAGAAATCCTTAGGACTATGTTTTGCGTAGTGGTAGTCAGTTGTGAATTTGACTAGTGTGCAGTACCCAAAAATCAGTTGGCACAAGCAGTCTGGGGTTATGGTGTTTGTTCTTAATCTCAACAGGCTATTTGTACATTAAATTTAAGATTTGAAGAGACTGGTTTGGTAGTGGGGCATTCTTGTTCAGGAAGGCCAAAGTCTGTTACTACAAAATGTTGCCACGCAAAGTTTTGTGCAATAGCCGACTTAATGTCAAAGAAAATCATCCAAGTGGTATAAAACAACCTACAAAGGATTCAGAAAAGTCTACAATTGAGACCATAAAGGCCTACTATTCACTTTTGTTCAAGGCCTAAATAAAAATGATACGAAAAGACGTATGGAATTCTGCGTGTACACAATCCGATAAAAACCAATCCTAGGTTAGGTTAGGTTAAAACGGCGGTTCGGAGGGGGCCCACTTAGGCCTTTTGGCCCGTTGCGATACCGTGATGGACGGCGGTGTCTTCCCCCTCCACCGTGAGAACCAGTTGGAACTTTTAATAACAAGTGCCTGTGAGGTCTTTAACGTTAACTGAGCTGACATCAGATAAGTCATTAAAGTTTGATTGCTCTAGTATAGAAAGCCGTTTTTTGCCTAGAGCAGCGATTCCCAAGCGCTGTGCATGGTATCCACCTGCCAGGTGTCCTGTTATGACCACGATCGCATTTCCATAATTATAACATCATTAGATTGACGTAGATCTAGTTTAGGCCAAATCTGTTTCGATGATATGCATGTGGGTTCCTTTTGCCACCTCAAGTTGGCTTTTTGAACTGTTTTGCTGTGCAGGAGGAGTCGACAGTTTGCAATCGGTACTCTTTGCTAAGATAAGACAGATACAGCTGGCAGGGTGGTGCTCTCTTTTGCAAGCTCGTCCGCCTTACAGTTACCTGGTATGTCCCTGTGTTCGGGTACTCAGAAAATGTGAACCCTAGCTCATTCAGGGTGGCTCGGCATTATACTACTGCCCTAGAGGTCAAGTAGACTGAGTTCAGTGAGTTGATAGCAGCCTGGCTGGCGCAAAGAATGGGTATCTCACTGAACTTTTGTTCATTGCGGAGTGCGATAATGGCTTCATTTCGGCTTGATACAAACTACAGTAATCAGTCAAACAAAATGACAGGCTAAAAGAGGGGTCTTTTGAGAAGACACCGCAACCTACTCTCCCCTCTAGTTTAGAGCCGTCCGTATAAAATACTGCGCTCTGAGGTTTAACTAGATTGTTGGCCCAATCTTCTCTTGATGGGATTTTCAAAACAGTATGCCAATACAATCCCAACTTTGACAAAACTATTTTTTAAAGCGGCGAGGCGAACAAACATAACTGCGCCTACTTCAATTCTATAAAATACCAAGATATGCTTCCAAAAGTGTTGTTAGGACTCAAAAAAAAAGTTCACTTTATAAACATCTGCTAACGGTTAAGAAAATGTTAATATGGCAACAAGATAAAGAACCCACCTATTATGAAGTTATTACAAGAGACTTTGAAATAAAAACTTTGATAAATGTATTGGGAGAAGACGTACCATTGAATGTTCTATATCATCTATATCACTATATATCATAATCATGGATTAAATTATCTGCAGCATAATAAAAAATGAGGTTTATTCTGTCAAAATTAGTGATGTTAAACATTTAAAGACACGAATTAAATCAGAGTTTACAAACTTACAGAATTGCAACAAAATTTGGCGTTCAAAAGATGCAATGTTTGCTTAAAACAGCTCGGAAAATACTGAAATGATAATAAAATTGTTAATAGTTAATTTGTACTATTAACAATTGATTTATTGCCCACCCAGTATTTGTAATTTTTTTAATTGTAGCGCCACAGTTTGCTCTAAGTTCTGAAAGATTAACATAAATAAGGAAATGGAAACTGATTTAATCTGATCATTTTCATCAACTTTCTTAATTTTATTAATTACATCCAGAATTTGAAAACCTCTGTTGGGTAATTAATCTTTTATCATATTTTGGGTCAAAAGAGGGGTGCAAATTTCTAAGCATCACTGTTATTGGCCCAGTTTGTTTGTATTCGTATGCCATTCTGTATTTTTGTTGCTTTATATGGGTGCACTAAAATTTTTGTAATCTTTTTAAGCGTTGATTTTTTCCTGATTGTTATTCCTCAACGGAGTTTTGTATTACAGATTATTAAACTAAAGTACCTAATTTTTAATTTTTTTTTTATTATTAATATTGCTTAAAATTACTGGTAGTGCTTTGCGAGTTTTTTCATTACTTGTTCTAATGCGTTGGGTTTTCATTTTTCTCTAGGGATTTTAAAGCTTTTCTTTTTTATATTTTGGTCACAGCTAGGCTGTTTTATAGCTACTTAATCTTTTCCATCAATTAACCAATTTATAAGTAATTTTTTGTATGTAAAGAATTAAGTTTGTTTTTCAGAGCATTAATTTCCTTTACAGCTTTTTTGGGGTGTACTTTTAATATTGTTATTTTTATCGATTCCTAACCTTGATTAAAAAAGAAAGATCCTGATGCATTATTCTGTTCCATTCGTAATTTATTCATGATTGCAGTTAGTTTGTGGAAATGCAAAGAGCCAGTAGGTATCTACATATATTATTATATTAACAAATTATCACGCACCACGAATGAACGAATTAACTTTGAACATAGCCCGAATTTCGACGAATAAGCGGTTCGTGTTGATAGCCTTACCACCTCAAAGAGCGAATTACCGCGAACACACAAACTATGTTGTTTACGAATCAATGTTTAACAAACAAGTCTGTACAAACTATTTGCGAATTACCCGCGAATCACGCATCACGAATCGCGAATACATGCATAGCCTGTAGCGAGCTTTAAACATTACGATAGATTTTTTAATAGTTGTGGAGGCACATGTTAGGCCAAATAAACATAATTTTTTTTTAAGTTCACGTTTAAAGTCATAAAAGTTATAATTTTAAAAAAGGTAGGCAGGCATATACAGGGTATTAAAAAATGCCATTTAAAGAAAAAACTGATCATTTTATATCGATTTGACGTAAATTAACTTCACTTTTTGTTGCCATTTTAATACGATATTTGATGAATTTAGACCTGTTTACACTTTTATTGTGAGTCACTGGCGAACCATTTTTGAGCAAAATCGATTTAAACTTTTCTTGCATCTTAAGCACACGTTTCCATACTCTAACAAATACATTTCTAAATTATGATAGCTGGATGTGAAAAATATGCAAAATATTTATTATTGTTTAAATGAATATCAACTGACTGGTATTTTAGGCAGGTATTTTTTAGTTGCCAAGTTAATTTTGAGTTATTATTTTCTTAGGCAAGGATTTGGTGCTCTACGTCAAATCGACATAAATTTAGCTATAAATTTTGTTGTTCTTTCTTTAAAGGGCTTGCCTGGGGCCCCTTTTTTACTTTTACAAATGCAAAGTGATAGATTTGCAAAGTGCAAAGTTGACGAACCAAGCGTTTCTCGTCGAATTTATCAACAATTTTGTTTTGACGAGCGGATTTAAATAAACTGTTAAATTACATCACATCACAGCGCGATTATTTGAGTTTGACGACTCATTTCAATTTCTTTTCCAAATGTTACTTCATCTTGACTTTACTTGACACTGAACACCGGCAACTAAAATATTATTCTTTTCCAACAAAACTTGTGGAAACACCAGCTCAAGGATCTCAAGTGGAAATGATCTAATGCTAAATTAGCTCAACTAATTGTAAAATTGATTAAAAGTTACTGAAATTTAAGTTTAATAGAAATTCAATCGTACCTACAAATTTTTTATAAGGTTGCAAATCCTACGCGTTGAGTAAAATTGCTTACTTGTTTGCTTTACTAGTTTGAAAAGTATGGCCGGAGTAACTCGGTTGGATAAAGTAAAAAAAAAATGAGATAAGAGAACGCTGTGGTGTAAAAGATGTGGTTACAAAAATAGATAAAGGAATGCTTAGATGGTTTGGACACGTAGAAAGAATGGATCAAGAAAGATTGACGAAACAAATTTAGACGACGCCAATCGTTTAATAGTGATTACAGCTGTAGAAAAAGCGCAATCACGAAAAGTAATTGTGGTAGAAGAAGACACTGACTTGCTTGTTTTTTACTTTACTATGCAAATCCCGATTCTAACATTTTTTTTTACCCGTCAGCTAGAAAGAATCGTCCTGGAAAAGGGGCAGCTGAAAGATTCACCTCTATTAAATTACTAATCGATAAGATAGAAAAAGGCACGTCTGGCTGTGCATAGAGGTGTGTTGGTTCCGACACTCATGTACGGTAGTGAATGTTGGGTTTGGCAGAAGAAGCATAAAAATAGCATTAATGCTGCGGAGATGAGTAGTTTAAGAAGTATAGCCGGAGTGACTCGGTTGGATAAAGTAAAAAATAGTGAGATAGGAGAACGCTGTGGTGTAAAAGAAGATGTGGTTACAAAGATACAAGGAATGCTTGGATGATTTGGACACGTAGAGAGGATGGATCAAGGAAGATTAACAAAATAAATTTATAATGCAAGTATAAATGGAAAAGTCGGTAGAGGTCGACCTCGGCGAACATATCTCAATCAGATCAACATTATTTTAAAGAAAGGCCAGGTCAAAAGCACCAAACATCACCGAGCATGTATGAGAGCACTGATGAAAGTAGAGGAAGCAAAAGATGTGTGTAGGAACCGTAGCGGAAGTGAAAGGAAGTGGTCTCTGCCTACCCCTACGGGAAAAAGGTATGACTATAGGTATGGATAATTTTATGGATCTTGTAAACCTGAAAAGTAAGCACTGAAGATGAAATAAAGGTCGAAAGCGCTATGCTATTTTAATAAAAAGTTTTTTATGCACGAAATACAAGTTTTGTTTTATTTACCAAAATTATTTCTGACTGTTAAGTTTTTGTCATATTAGCAAAAATAGAAATTAATTCGACATTGCATTTTATTTAGGGCTTTTTAAAGCAATTTTTGTTTGTTGTAACATTGAGTTTAATAAAAATGTTTTATAAAACTTTTAAACGAAAATAAAACTTTTGTTTTAATGCATTGATTGTATTTTTTTTAAAATCAAATAGTTAAAATAAATACTTTAGTTTTAATACAGCGTCATCGTCAATTAACTATGTGAAAACAGTTTATCAAACTAACAGGGTACGAAGACCATTCGTTCGTGAAAATCAGTGACTTAATCGGAATTACCAGCTCAAAACTAAATTGAGACTTTTGCCAAAATCAGTTTTCCTAAAGTTTCCCATTAAGTTTTCAATATCACGGGAAGCGTCTCATTTTAAATGGGAAAACATTACCATAACGCGCTCCACAAACATCGAATAATGCTAACTACTGTCGATAGAGACCCATATTATTAAAACGATTAAATTAAACATTTACGGAAAATATACCACAATTCTTAAATAGATTAAAAACTCCAAGATAAGATGAAACACAAAATTAATAAAACATAAAAATTTAGAACACATAATTAAAACAACCCAATAACAATGATAATAGTTTTGGATATTTATAAAGTATACAACCTATGGATAACTTTTTTTTGAAATTTACTGGGTTTTATTAATAATTTTTCATATATTTATTAACTGGAAATAAGGTAGCACAAAATATGAATAGATAACTATACAAATAAACTGAATATACCTCCTTATCAGGATATGGAATGCTTTATTTAAAGATTTCAACCTGTCGTTTTTTATACCTCCTAATATTTTTGGATTATTTAGTTTGGGTATGTTAAAAAACTTTAAATAGGCTACCCTAGGCGTAAAAGTGCGGAATTTGCGACATTACAAACTATAAAATATAAACAATACCATTAAATAAGTACGCGAGGAAGTTTGTAAACAAGTGCAATGGGAATTTTTCCTCCTATTGGTATTAAGCCGTACCAATAAGTGTTTTATTTATTAATATACGAGTAGATAAAAATTTTTTATTTAAAGCGTTGTCAGTCGATTTTTATGGCTAGTTTAGTGAGACAACGACGAAAAAGGTCGAGAGCTGTTATACTATGTATTTGTAGTTCCCAAGTGTATAATATAATTGGTGAGAATAATTTTAATTTTTAAATTGTATTTGAACTTGCTTTCAATTGTAATTCGACATTAACGGCTTGGTTGGTTTATTTTACTTTAATAAAATATTTTATGTCGGGGACCTTCTCCGTGAATGTTGAATATTTTTTTTGGTCGAAAATCATTCTTAGTGACGATTTTATGTCATTTATCGACCTTTTCTGTTGCCGACAGCTTCCATGTCTGGTTTTTCTGCTGACTGATTTCTCAATGCTTGGGCTTTCTCCTTGATGTAAAGAACTTTGCAGTAAAATTTAGTACTCAGCAGTACATTAGTTTCCTTCTTTTAGGAGGAAAACCCATTTGGCATTTATGTTTCTTGTGATTATGTTTTAAGAGGAATTTAAACCAATTAGTATTTATAAATTTTACATTATTTATGTGTTTTATAGACCTGGAAAAGGCATTTTACCGAATACAACTGAACGACGTAGTACACCTTCTATACCACAGGCAAATTCCATATAACATAATAAAAACCATCGAAAATATTTACCAGAGAAATAAAATACAAGCCAAAATTAATGACAAATACCGAAAGAATTCCTGTAAATAGTGGTATTCGACAGAAGATTCCCTTATCCCCTTATTATTTAACAACGTTATGGACAAAATAATAAAAAGCACTCGTATAAAATGGGGAACAAAGACGTCAAAATCTTATGTTATGCCGATGATGCTGTTCTGATTGCAGAAAACGAAGATGACCTACAAAGGTCAAATTCACAAACAAAATGCATGACCACCTCAAACACACATATCAGATGCAAACTGGATGTGGATGATAAAATTATACAACTGTAGATGAAATTTAAATACCTAGGCAAAGAAATATCAGGATACGGTGACATCGAGGCGGATGTATGAAGCCAAGCGGCAAAAGCAGCACTAACCTCAGCTTTTCTGAACGGTACAGTCCTCAGAAACAAATATATCGAAATCGAGACCAAATCCCGAATCTACAAGGCGATTATTCGATCTATATTAACATACACAGCGGAAACTAGACCAAAAACATCGAACACAAAGAGAATATTAGAAACCACTAAAATAAAAATAGTGCGCAGGATTTCTGGAAAAACACTTTGACAGGGAGAGAAGCG
The DNA here is from genome assembly GCA_950111635.1 of Agelastica alni. Classification (NCBI taxonomy): domain Eukaryota; kingdom Metazoa; phylum Arthropoda; class Insecta; order Coleoptera; family Chrysomelidae; genus Agelastica; species Agelastica alni. The sequence continues at coordinate 43,447,636 of OX467709.1, forward strand.
AGGACAGTAAAAGAACATGTAAAATAGACAACGTAAATAAATAGATACTGGAAGGATAGGGAAAGTGAAACGAACACATAGATCGGATGAATGACGACAGAATGGTCAAAATAACTAGAGACAAGTTGGAAGACCCTGCAAGAGATAGAGCTAAAACCTCTCTAATAATTGAACGGCAGAGTATACGAAGAAAAACAAGCAATTTGCTTACATTAAAGACAAAAAAAGAAAAAGGATTTTAGGTATATTTTTTTAGTAAAATCTTTACTAGATAAGGTTAAGTTTCAGTGCAAAAGTTAATGTTTATTTTTTTAGATCATTTTGTAATTGCGTATGTGTTACTCAATTGACAAGCTATAATTTTATGTGAGAACACAAATATAGTTTTAAATAATCAATACTTTTATAGTTATAACAAATATGTTTTGACCATTTTAGTATTGAATGCGCATTTACCAAAAATAACGTTACTACAATAATTGAAAGAAGCGCACCCACCAAAAACTTTTGGTTCCCCTTCGCCATTTATTAGCAAAAATGAAGAGTAGACGCAATTATTTCTAATATTTTGTTCCTTAAGAGTGGGTAAGCTGTCACACTCCGTTTTAATTCTGGGCAGGGGAGGAAAAACTCTAGACACGAGAGGCAGAGCTAAATGACAATAAATAATATAACGATGACGATTTGTTTTATCGGCCAGTGGAATCGAATACATATACTTAGGAATTTTTTAAGGAATAATGAATTTTTTTATATAATTAATTACGTGAATAAAATCATATCAAATCTATTTTAAAGATCGTTTAAATCCCTACAAGTATATGTATTCAATTCCACTCGGCAAAAATTCGTTCGAGGGCAATAACCCAAATAAAAAAAAATCCTGTTTTTCAAATGGGAAATGAAAAATCACGATAAGCGACCTTTTAATATTAATATAAAGGGCTTAAACTTTACCAGAATTTTTTTATCATCTTGGACGATATTTTTTTATGGTAACTAAAGAAAAAAAAATTAAAAGTTTTTTTTAGTCCACCCTAGTGTCCCTGCTTTTATTGCACTCTTGCTTTTTAAACTTTTCACCAATCGAACATGTATAGGATTTTATCAGCAATCGACTGGATAATTTACTTCGACCACCAAACAACCATTGAATTTAAAAAGTCTGAAATAACATTTTTTTTATATAAATAATTTAATTACAATCATGCTAGTAACAGTTAAATGCATATGAAACGGCGGAAAACTTAGGTACTCGGTATTAAAAAACTTAATTTTAAAAATTTCAGTATGAAAATGTTATTATTTTTTAAATTTAATTACTTATATACTTGTAAAAACTTTATAAATAATTAACTCGTACCAGGAAGTCGTATTTTAAAGCCTACATTAATAATTAAAAAGCAAAGACCGGTTGTTGTCTTATAACTCTCTAAATTTACAATTTTGAGGAAATGAGGGTCCAGCATCTTGTTTTTCACAAAATATTAATAATTAAAACAGCTATTAAAATAACAACTGTTCATAAAAAATCACAAACGAACAAGAGTAAAAGAAACTGACATGGTACACTGGATAAAATAAACGACATGTGAAATCATGTGAAAATGAAGTAATTTAAGAACATTGTCCATTTTCAAAAAACGTTCTTTAATTTTGATCTAGGTCCATGCTTGGCAAATTTATTTATTATTGGCAAATTTAAAATTGCATTTCGTAGTGCCTTTTAAATAAACTTATTAGTATATAAAGAAGCTTTTGTTTGAAGAATATTAGCAACCTAAGACATTGACGCAAGGTATTTTGCTTAGCACAGAGTATTTTCTTTAAAATAAAAAAACAAACATAAGTTGATTACATATAAAAAATAAAAAAAATTTATTACGATTTATAATATGATTTTAAATTTAACATAAAATTAAAACTATTCACGCTAAATAAAACAATATTAAGACTTTAACACGTAAGACTCGAATAACTAATGCCTTATTTTGATATGGACATTTCATGAATTGTAAAACAAATATCAATAGCAGGGTTAAAATATACAAAGTAACTTGAAAGAATAACAAAATGACGGCCGGTATTAGGTACTTATACAAGTTCAAGGACATGCGCGTTATCCTCATCCTTATTGATTTAACGAACTTTTGGCACTGGCGTAGATGACATTTAGTTTTGGTTTATATTTTTTTATTTTTTTGCGGTTATGTCGCGGCAAATACGAAAGAAAACGAAAATAGGTAATTAAACGGTCTGACACGAGTTTAAAGGTTTACATGAGGCGATAAAATTTTTCGCTGTATCGACAAGTTTCGAATTTATGCTCGGAACGAAGAAACCCTTTAATTTTTTTGTGATGGTTGAAACAAGCAAAATTTGGACAAATGGTTTTTTGTTTAATGGCGAACATAAATTAAATTATTAAAAATTGTTGCAAAAAGTAGCAAACCGATTTGCCTATTAATAAAAACAAACAATGATGAGATGCAACTGTGATAAGTACACAAACTAAAGTCTATGCATTAAATCTTGTGTATAAACTGCATACCACCTTCATAAGTGTATGTTTGGCATCGCTTAAGCGATGAATTAAATTGAATTTTTGCTGATTACGAAGTGTGATGGTCGAAATAAGCAAAATTTGGAGAAATAGTTTTTTGTTTCATGGGGAACAAAAATAAAATTAATAAAAATTGTTGCAAAAAGCAGCAAACCGATTTGCATATTAATAAAAACAAACAATGATAAGATGCAACTGTGATAAGTACACAAACTAAAGTATTTGCGTTACATCTTATGTTTAAACTGCATACCACACTATATCTATCTATCTATCTATCTATCTATGTATCTATATTTTATCAAATAGCCAAGCAGCACTAAAAGCTCTAAAGTTATACACTTGTGAGTATAAGCTGACTTGAACCTGCAAACAGTCCCTTAGATAACTGGCAGCAAACAATCAGGTTACTCTGATGTGGGTTCCAGGTCACAAGGGAGTTAAAGGCAACGAAGAAGCAGATTGCCTTGCCAAAGAAGAGGCAAATACACAATTTTTCGGCCCAGAACCCTTCTGTGGACTTTCCAAAGCCCACTTTAAAGAAGAGGTTCGACGTTGGAAAAAAGATGAAATGAAATCTCACTGGCATAAAGTGCCAGGACAAAGGCAAGCGAAAAGACTAGTAAGTCTTTCGCCAAGGAAAGCTAAACAGCTTCTCGAGTTGGACAAGAAAGTCTTGAAACTGGTGACGGGACTCCTCACTACCCTCTAAGGTATCACCTGAAAAAGATGGGCAAAACAGAGAGTGATAGTTGCCGCTACTGCGAGAACTTCGCTGAAACTGCAGAACATTTGCTTTGCGAATGCCCAGCGCTTTTCAAGTTTTTGAAAGGGGCCTTCCTACAGCCCTCCGATGTCAGAAACTTAGCCCCCAGGAAACTGATAAACTTACTCGAATTAGAATCCTGGGCCTTAAATATATTAAGAGTTATTCACAAAAAATCTAATAGGTTGAAGTGCTTATAGTCAGCATGGCCTTCACGACCCACCCTACAATCTACAATCTAAACTATATACCACCTTCATTAGTGCATGTTTGGCATCGCTTGAGCAAATAAAACCAGGTTTTTAGAAAGAATTCCAAGTTTGAACGTAGAGCTTCGCATTTCTTTGCAATTTTCTGTAAGTTAATTGAACACCATCGATCTTGTAGGAATAGGCCTACCAGGAGTCAAAAATCGTGTTATAGTCGGCATTGTAACCCTAACGTTTGGCTGTCGTGTACTTCATACGGTGCTGCACTGTCATGGCGATATGAACCAGACAAACGTCACCTATATACTAAATTTTTGCCATATCTGCTTTGCCCCCAGTAAGCATAATAAGGACAAAGGTCGTGTGTGCGAATTTTTTGTTATTATTCACTGACTTTTGCCGCAACCGGTTTTTATTATAAGACTCTGCTTTTGTCACGAGTTAAATTAACCTCCGTGACGGCAGCGGGCGGAATTCTCCGATTTGGATTCCGAAAGTACCCTATTTAGGTGCTAATTTGGTGCTGAGTTCATTATTTTCGTGCTCGTTTTATAGAGGTAAAGAACGATTTTAAAAATTCGTCTGCTGTAACGGGACGGTAGCAGAACTTTTACAAAATCAATAAATATTAAAAACTGAAAGTACCCAAAAATCCAACCGAAAGTCCGACTACGACTATTAGAAGGGGAAGGGATTATAGAAAGAAAATGATTGTGGACACGCTTTTTAACAAGTTGTAGGTCATAGTTCTCTGGAAAAACTGATTTTGGAAGCTTATTCCATTCCGTAGCAGCCCTGTAAAAGAAGGATTCTTGATGAAGATTGGTCCTAGTAGTGTCAATCTTGAGAGTAAATGGGTGAGACTGATCAGCGTGCCGAGTTCTTCGGCCGAATGTGGCCAATGGTGGTACAAGAATTTTTATTTCTCGGGAGCATCTGCCATGGAAATATCTGTAGAGCAATGACTGGTCTGCAACTCTTCTTCTATGTTCTAGAGGGTGAAGGGTATCTGTGAGAGTTGAGTTGTTTATCAAGCGAATGGCTCTTTTCTGAATAGAATCTAGAAGACGAAGAGAATGCCTTGGTGCTGAACCCCAAATGTGCGAGCAATACTACAGTAGAGGTCGGATTTGAGCCTTGTACGTCGTCAACAGTTGATCAGGAGTAAAAAACTTTCTGGCTTTCCACAGAAAACCTAGCCTCTGGCTTGCCGACTTTGCGATGTTAGCAACATGGTCATGCCAAGACATATTATTGGACACCGTGACTCCCAAAATCGAGATTGAGGGACTTGGTTCAAGGGTATTTCCGGACATTGTGATGGGATGATTTGAGGAATTCACTTTTTTGGAAAACGTGGCACTTTGTGTTTTTTGGGCGTTAAACTGAACAAGATTGTTGGTTCCCCACTCGACGATTGCTTTAAGATCTCTATTGATGGAATCAACCTGTTCCTGCCTGAGTCTATTTGTATCATTCACCGAAAGTGATCGATAGGATGTGAAAGTTGAGACAAGTGTACTATCGTCTGCGAAACTGTAAATGGGGTTCGTGGTGGTTTTCAAGAGGTCGTTGATGTGTAAAAGAAATAAGGTGGGGGACAGGATGGAACCCTGGGGGACCCCGGCATTAGTTTTAAACGCATCAGAAGAAATATCGTCAACTGCCACATGTAAGGAGCGATCTTGCATGAAGCTCAAGAGCCATTGGCGCAGTTTGGTTTGGAGACCGTAGGCAGATAATTTACTTAACAATGCCTGGTGCCAAATGCCTGGTACCTTCGTGCTCAACCCCTAAGTTGAGGGCACCATCCCTTACAATACAAAAAATCTTCTCAACGATAAACCGTTTTCTCAATCGGTAGAAATAAATATGCTATAAATTAGGTGCTCTCGAAAAATGGGCTGTTTGATTTTGGTGCTCCAATTTTAAGGTCGGTATACCACCCCCGCGCGTTCGCGAATAAAAATTTTAACGTGAAAAAAATCCCCAATAAAAATACTATGTAGATTGGTTAATTTGACTACTTATTACAAATAATTTAAAACTTGAAATTTTGATAAATTTAAAATTTTGATATATTTTGATTCTTATATATATATATATATATATATATATATATATATATATATATATATATCGAAAGTACCTAAAATGTACTTAATTTGGGAACTTTTAGTTTTTAATTTTTAAAAGTTTTGCTACCGTCATGTTACGGTAGCAGACGAATTTTCAAAATCGTCCCTAAAAAACGAGCACGAAAATAATGAACCAAATTAGCACCTAAATAAGGTACTTTCGGAATCCAAATCGGAGAATTTTGCCAGAATTTCGCCACAAGAATGTAAAATTACAATGAAGAAATTTAAAAGAGATATTTTTACTACAAAAGAAATCGATAAGTTTTCTTAAAACAACACAAAAAAATATTCTGACTTTGACATCAAGTTTTTTCATTGCTAATTTCATTCCTAATCTTTAATACAAATTTTTTTATACAAAAGTAAAAGGTCGCAAAATATTATCAGTAGATTCCTGAATAATAAGTGATACAAAACAATAATTATTTTTGTGTACCCAAATGCTGCAAAGTATTTTTTTTAAAGTTACATAAGAAGCAACATGTATCATCCTTGCGCATGGGTCATGATAATCTTATCAATGATAATCTTCTCTGCACCGTTGCAATACGGTAGGACTCATATAGACTTAGATAACCCATTTAATAAAAATGGACTAGTTTTTTCTAATTTATCAGGACATTAGTTTACTCAGCATCGTCGGCAAACTGTATGCATGGGTAATGAGTAAAAAAATGTCGAATAAAGCTTATAAAGAAGATATTAAAAGTACAAGCGCGATTAAGGAGAGAAAGTGATAATGTCCTTTCCTTACGAAGCATATCTGAAATTTTTTTGGCTAAAAATTGAAAGGTCTACTGCGGATTTGGAGAAAGTGGTAAGGAATGGAGGAATGATGAATGTATGGGGTGAGCGGTATCTTGATACGAGTACTAAAATCACATAACGAGGATTCCAGTGCTTGTGTTAGAATAAACAGAGTTTACACAGACTGGTTTAACATCGAAAAAGGTGTTAGACAGGGACGTGTGGCTTCGTTATAACTGTTTGACTTATTCATAAACAGTTGTTTAAAAGATTTAAAAAATAGTGTGTTTAGGGATGAATTATTTGATAGGTAAATGCCTCCTTTACGCCGATAATTAGACCATATTAGCATCATAGAAAAGGAGTTTCAGGCGATGGTTAATATTATACATGATGCCCTAAAAATCAAAAGAATAAAGGTGAATGTAAGACGAAAGTAATGGTTTTTCAACGAGAAGAAAGCATGACAAACTGTAAAGTTATGATTAGGGGAGAAAAGGGTTAATGAGTTTGAATACATGGGTTCAAAGTTTACGAGAGACGAAAAGTATGACTGTGATATTAAGCGAAGGGTGTAGGTAAGAAAATAAATAAATAGGGCTCTGTATAACTCTATGTTAAAAAGGCACGTCTGGCTGTAAATAAAGGAGTGCTGGTCCCTACACTTGGGTATGGTAGTGAATATTGGGTTTGCAGAAGAAGTAAAAAAGTAAAATTAATGCTGCGGAGATGAGTAGTCTGATAAATATAATTATTCTGATGGATACATACATATAGTCACGCCTTTTTTCAGGAAGCGTTAGTCAAATATCACGTTCTTCTAACAAAGATAACAAAGATAGATAACGAAATGCTTAGATGGTTTAAACACGTAGTGAGGATGGATAAAAAAAGATTTACAAAACAGATTTATACGGTGATTTTAATTAGGCAAGTCGGTAGAGATAAACTTGGGCGAATGTATTTTAACCAGATAGAAATTGTTTTAAAGAAACGCCAGGTTAAGAGTACCAGCAACCGATGAGCATGTATGAAAGTAGAAAAAGCAAAAGACGTACTCATAAGTAGAAACCGTAGCAAGTGTGAAGAAGTGGTCTTTGTTTACCCCTACGGAAAAAACGTGTATGTAAGTATGTATGTTGATAAACCACGTGGTAATATTAGTATAAAAAACACTTGTAGGCATTTTAATTTTGCATATAAAATTGTTTTACGCAAACTTAACATGTAAAATGAAAAGTAGTCCAGTTTTTAAGTAGAAGTTTTCTAAACTTAAAAGTGGTATCATTGGATTCAGCCCATCAAGCCTGATCGAATGACACTGGTGGCACCATTTTTTAACAGTTGTACTAAAGCAGAATTATACCAATTTTTGTTTTTTAAAAATAAATGAATATTTCATTGTAAAATATTTAATATATAAGCTTCCACACTTGTTTCAGACTTGGGTTCTAGTTCAAATTTTTTTAAAACAACAATATCCTACTTTTCGGTCTTGATTGATAGCTGAAATAATTATAAGCAAATATTTTTAATTATTTGTTAGTATTTAACATTAAATCAATACGGGCTTAAAAGGGCAATAAACAAAAACCTTTTAGATTAATTAAAAACAAATAGCGTGACATATTGACACGGGAATAACAACATTTTTGTAAAGCTTACCTAAAAAACAATTTTGTTATTTTAATGATAGACGAATCATGTCAACTGTTAACAATTGGTATTTTATAACAAAAAAGAAATCGCCTGTTATTGGTAAACAAGCAGCAAGGTCTTTAATTTTTTTTATTTTGAATTTAAAAATAAGAAAAGTTTTACAACATTATTTGTATCATTCGATGTCGAGATTTAAATGAAAAAGAAAAGAAGATCTTCTTAAACCTTTTTTTTTATTAAATTACAAGCAGCCATTTTGTAAATAATTCGATAATCAAATAAAATTCATATCAGACTGAAAAATATTTCCTACAAAAAATGACTATAACAGTGACAGGCAGGCGCTACAGATGATGTGAGATATTGGCAACTAAAATTACGTTATAAATGTAGACATGTATTTAGATCAAAAACCATATCGGAAAAATTGGTAAAAGATGAGGAAAAAAAGTAACTGCAGCAGAGTACTTAAATAAACTGGCGTTGTGGAATCCAAACTTCGTGTATGTCATACCTAATGAATGAGTGTATACAGGGGTGTATTTATAAGTCATCTCAAACGTTTTTTCAGAATGATTCTTAACAGAAATAATAATAATAATAGGTGTTCAAGCGATGCTCTTTTTGAAGAGTCTAATATGTTTATCTAAGACAATTATTTTTTATTAGTATAACTACAGCACAGCTCTTAAATAAAAATGAACAAAAAGAAATCCTCTCATACTTATACGACGAGACAAATTGATATATTCTCAATACCTTTCGCATCCAAATCAATTGGCCAAAACTGTTACAGAGTTCTAGCTCCAAAGGCATTTAATATACTTCCTAAAGAATTGAAAAACGAGACTACCAAACTCAGATTCAAGAAAGGAATAAAAATCTTTACGAAACAATCTGATCGACTCTCTCAGTGTGTCTACATTTCTTATTCTGTCTCCGAGAGTAATACCTCTTAAGGTCCTAAGTGTTTTCATTTCTGCTGATCGGTGTCGTCTGCGTATCTTATTATAGTGATGCGGACTTCATTCACTTTAATACCTCCCATCTCTTTCAATAGAACCTCTCTTAATATGGGCTCCGAGTAAATGTTAAACAGAAGCGGATACAAAATGCACCCCTGCCGTACTCGCTTCCTTATTGACACAGCATCCGGCATTTAAATATTACAACGCAAAAAAAAATAAATTGGATAATATATTTGATGTGTATAGAATTTGCGGCTTCCGGAATATTTTGTGTAAAATTTTATCCTGGTTATGGGTTTCATTTTTGTACACTAGAGATTTCATGTAGCCTCATACTTAAAAATCTAATGGATTTAATTCGGGAGAACGAGGCAGCCAAGTGAAATTGACTTCCCCGTTTAATTTTTTTTTAAGATATAACCAACTTTTAAAAATACCATTTCAAATTTTATCACCGCATATCTCGTTTATAATTAACATTTTACCGAGGCTTTTTTTTGTTTGAACTATTTTGAACCCTTTTTTTACGGTTGCTGTGTTGTCCACTAGTTAAGGAACACCCATTATTTTATTTTGATAAAAATTGGTTTAACTTGGATTTGTCTAAAATAAAATTGGGAATGAAAGACACATCAAAAGGCAAAATTGTTCGGAATGGGGTAAAAACTAAAACAACACGACAATAGCCGAACAATCCTGCAGGTATTTTGCAACAGTAGAATGTTCTTTAATCTATTCCTTTATTTAAAAATCTCATTATTACAGCAAATAGACGCGTGCTATAGGCAACCAATTATTCATTTCATTTCCTAAGATTAGGCACTTTGCTATAGGCAACCAATCATACATAAAGTCATAAGCAAAACCAATTAGAAAATCTAACATCAGCGCTGCTATTACTAAACTATTTTGACGACTTCCGTTTGGTGAGTTCGTCCATTGTCTTTGTAGAGAAAACAAGCAAGCTTCGTTTTAAAACACCACGTGGTAAAAATTTACAATCAATGTAATTAGATAAAATCAATTAATTTAAAAAGCGATTAACCAGTGAAAATTTTCTACAGCGACAGGAAGGATTTTAACTGTAAGCCCATTGTACACATTTTACAATATAGTATCAAACAAGAAAAATGTCGTTGTTTAATTACTTTCTTAAGAAGTTCACGGCAGTAAGGGCGAAAAAACTGACAGCAAATAGAATTACGAACCAGCTAACCAGCTATCGAAGACGTAACATCGAATCGAGGCACGGTAAGATTCAACAGATGCAGAAACATACAACATCCATCTTCTAGAAATCTCCCTGTATATATAAAAGTCCATGTGTGTATTTGTATACGTACTGAGGTGGTTTCAAAAAAAAATAGAGAAAATCCTAAATAAAAGCTAAAAAATCCCGAAAGGGGTGATAGATTTTTACAAATTTATCTATCGAAGAGATAGTGTAAATTTTGTTCGCAAAAAAGTATAGGTATACATTTTTGAAGACGTCAAGCTAACCTATCTTATATTTAGGGAGTTTTTCACGAGTGATTTATGCAGGCAATTTTTTGCGAATAAAGTAACATTTATTGTGTTAAAGGATGTCAGGCTAACCTTTCTTTCATTAAATCACTGGTGGTTTAAAAAAAATATTAAGGAAAATCCTTAAGAAAAGCTAAAAAATATCTAATTTAAAAATGAATCGTCGTTCGTTAGTATCGCTAAAACTGAAATACCTCTTGACCGATTTTAATAAAAATTTTAGGCAATCTTCAGATTAGCCCCGCAGATGTTCTTGTGAAGTTTGATAGCGATCGGATCAGAGAAGGGGATGAAATATAAAAACTATCAAAACGACTGATATTAGTGTCGAATTCGTAATCAGATTTTAATGAAGTTTAGAAAATGTGTATTTATTGCTCTAACTTGGGAGATGAAATAGTTTTTATCACAATAAGTCCCTACAAAAGGGGAAAGAGGGGGTTGAAATATAAAAAATATCACAAATTGCCGATATTAGTTTCGAATACATAGTTTTTGGGATCACTGAGTTTATTAGTGACATTCCCAATTATGTAAGCACATATACAAAAGGGGATGGGAGGGGGATGAAACATAAAAACTATTAAAAACGCTGATATTAGTGTCGAATTCATAGTTTTTGCGGTCGCTAAGTTTGAAAGTGACATTTCTAATTTTGTTAGAACCCATACGAAAGAAGTGGTAAAGAAATGGAATATAAAAACAATTAAAAACGCCGATATTAGTGTCGAATTTATAGTTTTCGGGGTCGCTGAATTTGATAGCGATATTTTCAAAGCAGGCAAGCCAACGTTCGGGCAGGACAACGTCTGCCGGGTCCGCTAGTATTTTTATAAAAGGCACACTATAAATTACGGACTTACCTCTTTGACATTGGTCTTGACTCTCTCTTGGTGTTTTTTCGTTGCTTGAAGTATTCTAATTTCGTCGACGAAACTGTCACCGTATTTGGCACTTATACTGCTTCGAAAAATACTTTTTCTTTGTTTGAATGTACGGAAAACGTTTGCGTCTGCGTTTTCGGTATCGCAGTTTTCCATAAAATTTATATACACATCGTTGCGATCGTTTTTTAAAAAATCCTCGATACTATTGGACGGTATATTTTTCTTTTTCGCGCCATCTAATGAACACGTCGTCTTCGGCGATATTTGAGACTTTTTATATTTGTGGATAAACGAATCGCTATTGCTGATTTTTTTCACTTTGCTGCGACGTTTTTTTTTATATTTCGATGCGTCGTTCGTTTCGAAGTCATCTATGATTTTCTTGATGATGGTGATGTTGTCCTGATTGACGTGATTCATATTTATTGCTTTCTCCATTACCGTAGACTTTATTAACATTTTTTAGGTTTTTTGTGGACTGCCGTTGGTTTTTTCTTCGTTAGCGTCCATTTTTGAACTGGTGTTAATTTTTGTTTAAAGTAAAATAAGCAAATAGATAACACAGGAAAACATTCATTCTGCGGCATGGTGTTTAGTCAATTACAAGTAACTCTGGTCTACCGAATACGAAAATAATAACACATTTGTCGAAGTTACTCTGATTTTGCAAGATAAATCTTATCCATTCGTAGAAAAATCAAATAAATGAAAGAGTCGAACATAAAAAAAAAATTTTAAATGATCAAATGATTTTAAATAAAAATAACTATAATTTATTAATTAACATTGATAAGCCAGGCTAAGCCAAAACCACCTATTAGATGCAAACTGGTTGTGGATAATAAAATTATACAACAGGAGATTAAATTTAAATACCTATGCATAGAAATATCAGGATACGGTGACATCGAGGCGGAGGTAAGAAACCAAGCGGCAAAAGCAGCACGAACCTCAGCTTACCTGAACGATACAATCCTCCGAAACAAATATATCGGAATCAAGACCTAATCACGAATCTACAAGGCGTTCATCCGACCTATATTAACATACACAGCGGAAACTAGATCAGATACATGGAACACAAAGAGAATATTAGTAACCACCGAAATGAAAATAGTGCGCACGATCGCTGGTAAAACACTTTTTTACAGGGAGAGAAGCGAGGACATTAGAAGAACATGTAAAATAGACAATGTAAATGAATGGATACTGGGAAGAAAGAGAGAGTGGAACGAACACATAGACCGGATGTATGACGACAGAATGGTCAAAATAACTAGAGGCAAGTCGCCCTTAGGGCGCCGAAGCGTTGGAAAACCCTGCAAGAGATGAAGCGACAACCTTTCTAACAATTGAACGGCAAAGGATAAGAAGAAAAATAAGCAAATTGCTTACATTAAAGAAGGAAGAAGACGATAAGCCAGTCTAAGCGTTTTTATTTAAGTTCTTTGGACATATTCATAGCCTCTGCTATCTCTCTAACTTTAATCCGACGGTCGATTAGCACCATTTGGTAACATTTAGCTATGTTATCGTCAGTGGTTGCAGTTTTTGGACGTGCTGAATTTTGAGGGTTTCCCAAGCCGGTAAACAATAGTGCAGAGTCCCCATACACATAGCGTTCAACTTAACTTTGATTTGCGTAGGCGAATTGCCTTTGTAAATGTAAGCAAAACAAAAGTAATGGTTTTTGAAAGAGAAGAAAGCATGACAAACTGTGAAGTTCTGATTAAGGAAGAAAGAGTGGAACAAGTAAATGAGTTTGTATACAAATCACTACACGAGGATTCCACTGCTTGTGTCAGGATAAACGGAAATTACACGGACTGGTTTAACATCGTAAAATGCCTTCTTTACGCCGATGATCAAGTCATATTAGTGTCATCTGAAGAGGAGTTGCAGGCGATGGTTAATGTTATGCATGATGCCCTGAAAATCAAAGGGATGAAAATAAATGTAAGCAAAACAAAAAAAATGGTTTTTGAAATAAAAGAAAACATGACGAACTGTGAAGTTCTGATTAAGGGAGAAAGATTAGAACAAGTAAATGAGTTTGTATACATGGGTTCAAAATTTACGAGAGATGGTAAGTATGACAGTGACATTGAGCGCAAAGTGTTGGCAGGAAAGCAAATGAATGGGGCACTGCATAGCTTTATAAACACCCAGAAAGTGTCAAAAAAGGCACGTCAGGCTGTGCATAAAGGAGTGTTGGTTCCTACACTTATGTATGGTAGTGAATGTTGGGTTTGGCAAAAAAAGCATGAAAATAGGATTAATGCTAAGGGTCTGAGAAGTATAGCCGAAGTGACTCGGTTGGATAAAGTAAAGAATAGTGAGATAAGAGTTCGATGTGGTGTAAAATAAGATGTGGTTACAAAGATAGATAAAGGAATGCTTAGATGGTTTGGACACGTAGAATGGATGAAGAAATATTAACAAAACAAATTTATAAGGCAAGTGTGAATGGACGGAAGTCGGTAGAGGTCGACCTCGGCAAACATATCTCGATCAGATCAACATTGTTGTAAAGAAAGGCCAGGTCAAGAGTACCAACAACCGACGAGCATGTATGGGAGCACTGATGAAAGCAGAGAAGGCAAAAGATGTGTGTAAGAACCGTAGCAAGTGGAGAGAAGCGGTCTCTGCCTACCCCTACGGGAAAGAGGCGTGACTATATGTATGTATGCATGTAATGAATTTCCTAAACGCAGAGTTAGTTTAAAAATGTGATACAAAGCACCACACGCTTTTAGAACAATGACATTAATTTTCTCGTCAGTAATTTAATTCTTATGTTATGAATTATTTTTTACTTTTTAGTTTGAATAACTCTAAAAGCGTGTTTTTTTAAACTATAATTTATTTTCGTTGATTTTCTTGACAAAACCTACCATATCTTGTAGCAAAAATGATCGGATTATTCAATACAAGACTTGCGTAAAAAATTAATATTTTTTTCGTACCAATAACGCCCAATAAAAAAATAAAAAAACCAAACAATAATTATAGTAGTCAAAACTGACAAACAAGGTGTTATAAGTTAAAATCTGAAACATTAATAAATATTTGTTTTGATATACTTTCATTAAAGTTAATGGGATAAATTATTAAAAGACAGTAAGGTTTATTATAAGATGGCTATAACTTCATCATCATGATGTATCTAAATTGACTTCAAAAACTCAAACCGCAGAAAAAAACATTTTTGTTCCATTGTGTAATATATGCAGTAAGACAGTTTTAGTGCAAAGCATATCTAAATGACAACGAAATAATAACGATTGTGCAAAAAAGCAACCTATCAGCTTTAAAAATTGTTTCGCACTGTTTTTGTTTATAAACTAATTTCTATGCAAAAGCACGAATAAATGCTACTAAAAGTTTTTTGCTGGCCGCTCACTCAAGGGCGCAAGTACTTTATTCCAATTATTCGTAAGTCTATAAAGTAAAATTACTGCGAAATTTTTTGAAACTTGTCGTTTTAACCACGAATGACAGGCCTTTTTTAATATTTAAAAAAAGTAAGTACAAGTTTAATCGGATGCTGCAAGGGCACATTAATTTTTACTTTTACATAAAATAAACAATTACAAAACCAGTTCACGGGCGCAAGATAAATTCAAAAGTAACTACTAAAATAAATTCCAATTTTTTTTCTCAAATTTAGACGTTCGATTTGGTCTATTGTGTTTTGTACATCAGTATTTTTCAACCTGTAGATCGCAACCCCCAGAGGGTAGCCAAGCTTTGCTCCCAAGCTTGGTAAAATAAAAAAGTGAGGGTTGTGTACATCTTACGCAACAACAAAAATACAACAATTTCAGTAAAAAGGCTGTGCCGGTTCATTTTTGATTAAATTTTAAGTCGGGGTTGTATATTTGAGAAGTAAATAATTAAATTATTTTCTATTTGGAGCCTGTTTCTCTTCTTCGTTTTTTGCTAACCATCGAAGAGAACGTAACTTCAAATATTTAGGAAGTAGCAAATAACATTTATAATTTTAAAGCTTTCCTTACAAGCTCTGGATATTTTTCTATTCCCTTAATTCAGATGACGTAAATTGTTTGGGATTTAAATTACATTTCAAGCATGGGAAAAATTAAAAAAAAAATATTTATCTTAATGGTCAGATTAGCCAGTGGTACTGACAGATCCAAAAAAGAATTTAGTCATCTTTGCCTATAATCAACTTTATATAGTTCAGGAAGAATTAATTTCTCCACGATCATACTTGGAATATACTTATGAAATTATTTTTAATAATATAATGACAAGGCGCTCTTTGGGATATAAGTTCTTTTCCAACGCTGTCTCTAAATGAACCGAGATGTGTTTGCATGTCACATCGATTTTGAGAAAGCTTTTGACAAAGTGAAACATGACAAGTTACTCAGCTACTCGTCAGTAAAAACATAGATTTGGACGATGTGAGAATAATTAGCAAACTATACTGGGGCCAAAGAGCGAATACAAAGTTAGAAAACCAGCCAACAGAGGAAATGGAAATCCGTCGTGGTGTAAGACAAGGATGCATCCTATCGCCAATACTATTCAACCTGTATAGCGAAGCCATTTTTAAAGAAACCTTGCAATCGGTAGGGATAGTTATTAACCGAGAAGTTATAAATAATATGCGATATGCTGATGACACCGTCTTGTTAACGAGCAATCAAAGAGACATACAACATCTAGAGAAATTAAATGATCGAATACGGTCTAAAGATAAAACTTAAGAAAACCAAGTTAACGGTAGTTACAAAGTTTCCCCAAAGTCACAACCATGTAAACGTGTCAGTAGCAGACATCTTAATAGAGAATGTGCAGTCATACAAATACCTGGGAGCCTGGATAGAACAATCAGGTGACCAAACAAGAGAAATAAGAACGAGAATAGAGATAGCCAGGTAACATTAACGAAAATTAAAAAGTTGTTTACCAGTCGAGATATCAATATTGGACTTAGGATGAGGATACGTTGTTACGTGTTTTCCGCTCTTTTGTATGAAGTGGAGGCATAGACTCTTAAGAAGAATCACACAGACAAACTACAAGCCTTTGAGATGGGGTGCTACCGTAGAATGTAGCGTATTCCCTGGACAGAAAGATCTCTAATATGGAAGTCCTAAATCGGATGAATAAGGAATGTAAAGTCATTAACACCATAAAAAAGAGAAAGCTTCAATATCTAGGTCATATACTGAGAGGACCCAAATACACACTTCTTCAGCTGATAGTTCAGGGAAAGATTAATGAAAGGAGGAATATTGGAAGACGCCTTGTGTCTTGGCTTAAAAACCTAAGGGACTGGTTTAATTGTAGCAATGTTGAACTCTTCCGAGCTGCAGTCAATAAGGTCCGGATAGCTGTGATGATAGCAAACCTCCGATAGGAGATTCACTATAAGAAGAAGAATGACAACATTCAAACTCGTAGAGTGAGAATATTCATTCTGTAACAGTTGTTTCTTATGAGTTTAGCATGTAATTTCATTTCATCACTTGTTACGGTATGTATATTCCGTAACTGTTTTAAACAATAGCGATTGCCATGGATGTCAAATAAACTCTTTAAAGTAAATCAGTTAGTTTCAAATTATATTGACGACGACGACGTTCTTAAAAAGTTTTGTATAAAAATGAGCGAGAATTTAAGTTCATCAGATTAAGAATTTGAAAATAATCCGCCTGAGATTACAAATTACGCATTGTACCAACCCACAATAAATATTAATATTAATACCAAAAAATTCATATCTATGTTTCAATAAATAACTTAAGTACCTACTTTAAAGTATTTTTCATAAAATTCTTTGGTCGTGGAGAACATATCGTCAAGTTACACGGTTAGAATGAAAAATTCGATACGAGTTGAACCATGACAGAATGACAGAATTTACTATTTTCTTTTACATTACGCAAACTCTGTATCATATAAGAAATGTAAGAACTAACTACCAGTAATTGGTCCAAAGCAATTTTTTTGAAAATCGTCAGAACGCAAGGAAAAGACTTTTTTTTGCAAATAGGCAGACCAAATAGTAAGTTTTAATTTTATTCCTAGCCGTTAAAATATTTTCCTTTATATAAGCTCTTCTTTAAAATATTTAGGTGGTCGAAAAGATAAGCGAGTAATGTTAATTTTAATAGCCAAGTGGGTCACAAAAATAATTTGCATATTTAGATTTGGCATCTTGTAAGTATATTAATAATTTGTCTTTTAGTTTCAGAACTCGTGCCAATACCTTTTCTCTTAATAGCCACCTGACCTTTGTGTGATAAACGAGATTTTGATAAAGTAAACGCTTGTCTTTGCAAATTTGCAAGGCTTAACTTTTAATAGAGTTCAAAACTTTGACTACTATGCGTATTATTTAAATCTTAAAGTAAAACCTTGACTGCTAGATTTTGACGATGAAGAAAAGAGTGTGTTCACGAAACATTTGCATTATTAATTTTCATGTTGTAAAGAGCTCCTTTGTTACCAGTTTTTAAAAAACACTGAGCTCCAACAAGATAAATTTTAAACTTGTATGGCATGGGTGGGTACCTGGGCACCAGGGGGTGGAAGGAAACGAAAAAGCCGACACTCTTGCAAAACAGGGGGCCGAATCTGCGTTCACTGGACCAGAACCGGTTTTTGGAGTCACCACAAGTGCCGCCAAAACAATTATTTCGAACTGGGCGGAGAGGAAAATACTCACGTACTGGTCCGACATACCAGGGTTAACCCACTAAAAGGCGTTTCTACCGTTTCAACCCTCGAGAAACACAACTAAGCATCCTAGAATGGAGCAGAAATGACATGCGTATTCTAACGGGACTGCTTGCAGGACACTGTCGTCTAAGATAACACTTCAGAAAGATAGGTATGAACCAACAAACGGACTGTCGGTTTTGCTGCGTGGAAGACGAAACTGCTGAACATATATTATGTTCATGCCCCGGCCTGGGAAGAATAAGGTTCAACATATTTGGATACACCAACCTAGAACCTACCGATTTTAAAAAAATCTCACCCTATACAACCATGATCTTCGTGAGAAGGGCTGGATTGTGCGATGAACTGTGACCTCTAGGGGTGAGCCACAATAGACCTACTAAGGGTCGTGGTGGAGGGGCGACCACGCCTCACTCACATGATACCTAACCTAACCTAACCTACCAGTTTTTTAATAATATTTTTATCGACTTTAAAACTCGCACATACCACAAATTAAGCACAATCTGATTTCATCAATCAGGGAGGTTGTCAGAATCATGATTTCATTCCTCACTATCCTTAACAATAAGTTTATTGAAAAAAGAGCCCTATCGCATGACCATATCTACGAACTTGTTGGGTTATAGGATATTTGGTGTTTTGACGTATCATTCAAATATCCACCACAGTTTCGTTTGCAGGATCGAATTTGATGAATTCAATTTTCGGTGAATTTTTGCAGCAAATTAGGAGTAATTTCATTAACGCAGCTTTTGATGTTTAATTCCAAAGCGTCACTAGTTCGAGGTTTGTAAGCATAGACCAACGTCTTGCAATTTCCCCATAAAAATAAAATCAAAAGGTGTTAAATCATTCTTGGAGGCCAATAAAGAGTTCTATTTCTGGATACTCATCTAACTTTTCTTCCGAAATATCCTTGGAGGCATTTACTAAATTTGGTGTTGCAACACCTTGTTAAATTAACATAACTTTTAAATCAATTTTATTCAATAAAAATTGTTATTCGTGAAAGGACTTTCTGCGAACGTCGATTAATCGACCGATTTGCATCTTCCCTAACACAGCACTTACAGCGTTAATATTTTCTTTGTTTTATGCGTTTACTTTTCTTATTGGTGTACTGGTATCGTTTAATGACAAACACAGAAGAACGAAGATCACGTTCAGTTTAAACATAAGGACGGTCCAAAGCGTGAAATGATCTGTTCGCCGAATTGTTCTCGCAGTAAAGCCATGGTTTCACGGGCTGTATGGCAAGTGGCGCCATCTTGTTGGAACCAAATTTCGTCGGGACCACGGGCTTTAATTTTAGGAATCAGATAGTCTAGTTATCATGGTGCGATAACGGTCACCATTTACATTAACATTTCGGCCGGCCTCAGTTTTAAAAAAATTTGAACCGATAATTTCACCGGCCCATAAACCACACCTAAAAGTTGTTTTATTTGGATTAAATGACAGCTCTTGAACCTCTAAGGGTTGTTCATCGTCCTAAATATGGACATTTTGTTTATTGACGAAACCCATAAAGTTAAAAATGGGCCTTATCGGTGAACACAATTATTTCCGAAAACAGTGGATCTTCTGCAAGCTTGTCAAGAGACCATCGACTAAATTGGAAACGATTCGGAAGGTCGGTTGGATTCAGTTCTTGCACTAATTAAATTGTGTATGCTTTCAAAGAAAGATCGTTACGTAAAATATGCCAAGTTTTGTAATTTGTAGACGATGTGCCGGGCTGAGTCTTTTAGTATGAATTGTCAAACACTACTAAACAAGAATGCCACTTCAGTTGACATGTCGCGTGCGCGATCATGCAATTAAATACCCACCACAAAAAGTACCTCTAAATGAATCACCTTTTAGAAGCGTAAGGAGCACATCGACTTGGCGCTCGTATATACTGACTATCACCACAGTTTAAAAAATATATTCGATGCTATTACACTATATGGACTATTACAGTTTCACATACATATATACATACATACAGTCACGCCTCTTTCCCGTAGGGGTAGACAGAGACCACTTACCTTCACTTGCTACGGTTCTTACACACATCTTTTGCTTTCTCTACTTTCATCAGTGCTCTCATACATGCTCAACGGTTGTTGGTACTCTTGACCTATTCTTTCTTCAAAACAATGTTGATCTGATCGAAATATGTTCGCCGAGGTCGACCTTTACCGACTTCCGTCCATTCACACTCGACTTATAAATTTGTTTCGTCAATCTTCCATCATCCAAACCATCTAAGCATTCCTTTATCTATCCATGTAACCACATCTTCTTTTACACCACATCGTTCTCTTATCTCACTATTCTTTACTTTATCCAACTGAGTCACTCCGGCTATACTTCTCAGACTACTTATCTCCACAGCAATAATCCTATTTTCATGTTTCTTCTGCCAAACCCAACATTCACTACCATACATTAGTGTAGGAACCAACACTTCTCTATGCGCAGCCAGACGTGCCTTTTTTGACACTTTCTGGGTGTTCATAAAGCTATGCAGTGCCCCATTCATTTGTTTTTCTGCCAACACCCTTCGCTCAATATCATACTTTCCATCTCTCGTAAATTTTGAACCCAGGTATACAAACTCATTTACTTGTTCTAATCTTTCTCCCTTAATCAAAACTTCGCAGTTTATGTTTTCTTTTCTTTCAAAAACCATTACTTTTGTTTTGCTTACATATATTTTCATCCCTTTAATTTTCAGGGCATCATGCATAACATTAACCATCACCTGCAACTCCTCTTCAGATGACGCTAATATGACTTGATCATCGGCGTAAAGAAGGCATTTGACGATCAAATCATTCATTTTTAATCCATACGCACTCTGTTTTAAATCTTTTAAACAATCGTCTATGTATAAGTTAAACAGCCATGGCGATGCCACACATCCCTGTCTCACATTTTTTTTTAATGTGAAACCAGTCCGTGTAAACTCCGTTTATCCTCACACAAGCAGTGGAATCCTCGTATAGTGATTCCAGTGCTCGTATTAAACTACCGCTTACCCCATACTTAGATAATGTCGACCACAATTCACTCCTCACCACTCTGCCGTAGGCCTTTTCTAAGTCTATAAAAGCGCAATAGACCTTCTGACAGTTTCACCAATCGAGTTAAGTCAATGTTTTCGGTTTTTAACTTAAATTTATTAGTTAAAAGCGACGCGCACATATTTTCAAGATCATAGACGGTAAGAAAATCAAATACCTACAACCAGTTGTTGATAAAGCGTGTATTTTGCCATGATGAATTGTCAAACTATACTTAAGACAAAGGACAGCTAGTGAAATTTCCGCCATTTTAAACAATGCTGCCATGACGTTTAACAAAGATATCGTCCTTATTGTGAAACCCTTTATATTTCACTAGCATTATTTATGGTTTAATAAACGTGTATTTTGTTTACTGTAATAGCAAATGGCAATTATATCACACTTGATAATTTGCTTAGTTAAATAGTATTATTTCCGTATTAATTAAAATGAAATTAAGTTAATTTTGTATGAGCCAGATATCATTTTTTACCAGTTTTACCGAAAACAGCAACGAACTTTTTCTTTTATAGTTGGCATGCGTGACACAGATACGGTTTCAATTTTAAACCAAATTCTATTTTCCTATTTCATTGTACTCCTGATTAACACTGACATCAAATATTGATTTATAGCCGCGATAACAATGTTCGTCTCACTCTCACCTGAAACCCAAAAGCGCCATTCAAGTGTAGACGAAGTGACCTTAACCTGGATAACAATTGCGTGCGTACGCGACATTTTTTTTTTTAACTAAACTGAGGAAACCTTCCTGCATTGCTACAAATTATTATTATTTAATTATTTCGAGCGCTTTTTTTTAATTATTTAATAAGCTGCGAAGTGTGTCGTTTCCATAAGCATTTTATCAATGAAAATTAGGGAGAAATTTTTATCCAAAATTGTGCGCCTTAATATAAATAAATAATGTATAGTTTAAAAAAGGAAATGTGATAAACGACGATTAATTTGGGTGTCATTTAAATGAGCGTTATTTTAAATGAAATGAGCGATATCTTCATAAATAGAATGAGCGTCATTTTTATTAAATGAGCGATATTTTTTTAATTGGTCAATAACTCTTGAGCAATAATTTTTGAGCAATATTTATTCTAAACAAGCACAATTTCTTTAAGTTTGAGCGTTTTTTAATATATGATGGCTAGCATTTTATAAAAATCAACAAATAATATTTTCATTAGAACATTAAAATAAATTTTGATTTGTTCCAAACTCTTAGAATTTGTTTTTTTAAATATTTTTTAAATGTTGTATGATGCTACCTTCATGCGTGTGGACCTTTAACGTGCTATTTCTGCTCATTCATGCTACCGGCAGTACTCAACTCAGTCTCACCATGAAAAAGAAGATTAAATCTCTCTTTTAACAATCTCGGTAAGTAAAAGTAGTTGAATAGGTATTAAATCAATATACTAATTTCATCACATTTAGAATGAAGCCCAAGCGGATTTTTGAAACTCTTAATAAATAAACTTGTCCTTTGAAATAATGCAATTTTCTTGAATTTTAGTGCTTAAAATATAATATTTTATCGCTTTAAATATAATTGATTATTGCTCACTTAATTATATTCTATCACTCATCTACAAAATATATCGCTCAAAAAAGCAATTTTATATCGCTTATGCTATAAACGAAGATATCTCTCATTCTATTTTAAATAACGCTCGTTTAAATATAAGTGTATTAATTTGTAGAAATGATAAATAAGTCTTAGTATTCAAATGACATTTTCCAAAATAGTATTGAATGAAAACCTTGCGAATTAACTAAGTAAAGTCGAACTTCACCCATCTGTTTAATGGATAAAAATTATTTTATAAGTAATTTAGTATGTTTAAAATTATAAAAAAATGGGTTGCCTAAAAAAATTTTGGCCAGGCTATAATCAGTCAAAAATCTTTTTTTTTTAATTTCTACCGATGAGTTTAACGAAAAATTTTTACACCAACCGTAAGTACAAAGTCTATAGAAAATGCAAACGTAGGGTTGCCTATATTTTTTTGGCCTAACTATTGGGTTTCCAGGTATAAACAGGTATTTGGTACTAGTTATTTTCACCTACTTGTTTAATCTTTAAATTAAACATAAAAATTAGCGCTGTTTTATTGCGAACACAATGATATAGGGTTGCCCGCAAAAAGTCTGTCCTGAATGATGGTTGTCGAATTTTTAAAAATAAAATTTTAATGAACGTGCGACAAATCGGTTCGAGACAAATATCTCGTGCGATAGACGAAGTCACAGAGTTGTATTTTGGAGCAACTGGTAGTATACGTACGAATATATATAATAATTTGAATGTTTATGCAAAATAGTCCACTTATAAAATTCGTCAATCATACCACACCATACAATATATTTCCAAATTCTTTAAAAGTGTGGATTATTTTAAAAATATTAATGGCAGTTATGCCGATTCACTATCCCGTAATTATAAAATTGGCTCTCATCTGATCTTAAGATTTAATTAATAATACCATCTGCATGTGACGTCGTCAACCACGCAAGAAAATCTTATTCTTTTCGTCCTTAATGCAGATGGATTTTGTATGGTTTAAATTTGTAAATTCGTTGTATAGAAGATCCAGACATATCCCTTTTTTTAATTCGTTTAATAAAAATATTTTAATCAATAAGGACTCTTCCCAAAATATCAGTACTATAACCATCATCAGCAGCAGATTTACTTGACGAAGGACCGATTTGTAGACAAATTATATGCTTAGCTGTAAAACACTTTAACGGATTTTTTGACATTCCCCATAAAATAGGATCATATCTAATTTTTTTAGATTTGTAAAAACAATATTATGCTTCAAACACAGTAAAGGTGAACTGTCAAACATTCAATTTACTGACTTCATCTGATTTTAGTGATTAAACTGTTATTATTAACGTTGAATAACGTATTTTGATATTTTTTCAAATATAATTTATTTAGTGTTATAAAACCGCATTAGAAATTGTAAAACCTTATTGAAAAGAAAATTGTGCGCATAATTTTAATTTTAAACCAAATATACAGTGGGTTATTTAAATTTTTTAAATTCTTAACTTTTATGTAATTGCATCGAATCCCTAAAGTACCTTGGTGCAAACAACAGAGTGACCCTGCCGTGGGTACCTCGGCACCAGGGGGTGGAGGGAAACGAATAAGCTGACTCCCTTGCAAAACAGGAGGCCGAATCTGCGTTCACTGGACCAGAACCGGTCTTTGGAGTCACTACAAGTGCTGCCAAAACAATTATTTCGGAATGGGCGGAGAGGAAAATACTCACGTACTGGTCCGATATACCAGGGTTGACTCACTCAAAGGCGTTTTTACCTAAACCCTCGAGAAACACAACTAAGCAGATCCTAGAAAGGAGCAGGAATGACCTGCAAATTCTAACGGGCCTGCTTACAGGACACTGTCGTCTAAGATACCACCTCGAAAAGACGGGTCTGAATCAACAAACGAACTGTCGGTTTTGCTGCGTGGAAGACGAAACTGCTGAACATATATTATGTTCATGCCCTGGCTTGGGAAGAATAAGGTTCAACATATTTGGTCTTACCAATTTAGAACCTACCGATTTTTGTAAAATCTCAACCCATACAACCATGAACTTCGTGAGAAGAGTTGGATTGTGCAGTGAACTGTAACCTTTAGGGGTGAGCCACAATAGACCAACTAAAGGTCGAAGTGGAGGAGCAACCTAAACGCCACTCACATTATACCTTACCTAACACAACAAATTTAAATTTTAAAAATTAGGTTCGTTTACTGAATATTGTTATTATCCCACTTTAAGGACAACTGAGGTATAGCTTTGGCAAACAACACATCTGGTACATATATTACGACCAGAAGTTGTAAGATACAAATTAAGACCTAATAAGTCAAGAAATCCAGCTGTTTTATATACAGAAACTAATAGGAAATGTATAAAGAAAATTGAACATTGGCCATCTATTTTATAAATATTAGATATACATTAAATGCTGTGTTTTTAAGAAATTATTGTAGAAATTAGTTTAAACCCTTAAAAAGCTTTCTTAAAAACTTAGACATAATTTGAAGATAATGTTGTGAAAAGTATTCTAGATATTGAAATGGAAGTACAAATTATTTAAAGGCTGTTTAATAAAAATAAATCGTATATTTTTGGATTTCATTATCGCGGGATAACAAATTGTTCATTTTATTTGTAATAGCTGGTAGAACTACAACCTTAAATAAGTAAATCGGAAATAAAAAGGGCACTGAAAGTAATGAACAATAACAATAAAGCACCTGGAAAAGACAAAATAACGGCAGAAATGTTAAGATATGGTGGAAAAACTGTGGTTGATACTCTTGATAGTCTCCTAAAAACAGAATCCTTATATCTGGGACAAATTATTAAGCTCAACAAGGAAAACCAAACATAAGAAATCAAGAGACGAGTTAGATTGGGTTTGGCAGCATTCGGCAAATTGAGCTACAACCTAAAAAATAAAAAATACTTACAATACCTCAAAACCAAAGTATATAATCAATGTGTACTCCCTGTCCTCACCTATGGATCCTAAACATGGACACTTACACAGAAAAACATGAATAAAATAACAAAAGCACAAAGATAAGACAAATGTTACATGTAAAACTGATAGATAGAAAGTGAAACGAGTGGATAAGAATTAAAACTTAATGTTAGAAAAGAGGTAGCAAAACTAAAATGGAAATTCGCCGGTCACAATATCAGACAAAAAGACGACCGATGAAACAAATGTATTCTAAACTGGAGACCCTGGGATAATAAAAGAAGTAGAGGAAGACCCCAAATAAGATGGGCGGATGACCTGAAGAAGCACTCTGGAACTAGATGAATGAACATGGCGACAAACAAAGAAGAGTGGAAAAGACTGGAGGAGGCCTATGTCCAAAGATGGACCGAAGAAGGCTAAAAAGATAGATAGATAGAGTTGGCTGGTATTTGTCATGTTGTTTTTTAAAGCTTTATACAGAAATTAATAAAATCGTTGATGTCTAATGAATAATCATGGGCGCATTTATATTAGTCAGATCATTAACAAAGGTATTATAATTTAATTTCATGTAACTTTATTAACCTTTATTACCTGGAATGGGCCTGAGTCCAAGAATATTTCATATATTTATTAGTTGGTACAATTATTTAATAATAAATGCATGGCCTAATTACATTTAAAGTATGCGTTAACCTTTCATGATGGTTATTTTAATACAATCCAATAGTTTATTACAAATAATTTAATTAACAATACCTTTTTTTGACTTTGTTCATTAATAAAATATTGTAATAGTACCGAAAATATAAAGTTTACCACAATTATGACTACAGCATCAACATCGATGTATTTTGTAAACAAAAAATAAACATATCAATTCCTATTAATTATTTATTCTTTTCTTTTTGCAACAGGAAATAATTCAATTATTTTAACAAACTTTTGTTTTTACCTTTGTATTTCCGAATAATTAAAAAACATGTTATAGAAACCTTGTGTTTTTATTTGCAGATAATCCTTTGTGCCCCATTCATTTTTTTTCCTGCCAACACCCTTCGCACTGTCATACTTTCCATCTCTCGTAAACTTTGAACCCAAGTACACAAATTCATTTACTTGTTCCCCTCTTTATCCCTTAATCAGAACTTTACAGTTTGTCATGTTGTCTTCTCAAAAACCATTACTTTCGTTTTGCTTACATTTATTTTTTTATCGCTGTCTTACACCTTTTTCGATTTTAAACTAGTCCATGCAAGCTCCGTTTATCCTGATACAAGCAGTAGAATCCTCGTCAGTAGTCATATTAAATTATCGCTCACCCCACACATAGACAATGTCGACCATAATTCACTCCTCACCACTCTGTCATAGGCGTTTTACAAGTCTGTAAAAGCGCAATAGACCTTCTGATTTCTAGCTAAGAATTTTTCGACTATACCTCGTAATTATTAACGCTAAAAAAGTGAGTGTTTTTATTTTCTTTACCCAGGTCGCATTCGTTGTAATTTTTTATTAATAATATTAACTAGTATTGTAAAAGGCGTCAGTTTATACTTCTTTAAGTCGCTTAAAATAATTTAATGAAATTTGGTGAAGGATAATGGAATCTACCCACCGTATCATATTCACTAAATTTATATGTTACAGTTAGATCAGTCAGATCACCAGTGAGATCATCAGAATCTTAAGTTTTCCAAAATAAGTTAAATTATTTATTAAATATTTTAATTTTTATAACATCTTAGTGGATAGTATACCTAATTAAATTTAATGAAAAAAAATCTGTATTGTGAGTAATTATGAGATATAACATTGCCACATATGCCTCCGAGACCTGTACTTTAAAAATGGCCAATCGAAGAAGAATAGATGCTTTTGAAATGTGGGCCTATAGAAGAATGCTGTGAATATCATACACATAACACCGTACTAACGTGTCAATTTTCGAAAAACTAAAAATCAGCACAAGGCTATCAAAATAATCAAAATAATTTAGATTGTAAACATGGGGAGTATGAAAAAACTGAAGAACTAAAGAAATTGCTACGATTTCTAATGACTATTTGAAGCCTATCTGAAATCTGTGCAAGTTTTTATTAACGTAAATGATTTTTAAATGGTAACAAAAGTGTCTGAGCTTTTATTAAAATGAGTCTGAATATTAAAGAATAAACTAAAAAATATGAAGCAATCATTGATTCCTAATTATTTAAAAAAATAATGCATACATATGTAATATTAAAATTTTGCTAATAATTTATTTATGTATTTAACATTGTTAATAAAGATTATAAAATACATATAAGTTGTCTTAATTTTTCTAGTTCTCCTTCAAACAACTACCCCCTTTAGCGAACAACAAAGGACTCCTTCCAGTGGGTAGTCGTCATTGGAAAGTTGTACTGTATTTTTAAAACTTGCGGTTACATAATGTCACGTTGCTACTGATGACATAACTAATTCTAAGCAAGTGTCAGCATCAGATATATTAAGGTTATTATATCTCTATCCATTAATTAAGCTCAATTATCATGACGTGTTTCAGAGCAATAATATGACAGAAACATTTTGGGATACCCGATGAATCAACTGCATCTAAATTGTTATAATTTAATTATAACCAAAAATAATACTAATAAGCTGTATTTATTTACTTAAATTCTACATAAAGCATCTTATGCAAAGCCTCACCGACTTATGAGACAAAACTACAGCCATTATTTTAATGATGAATTGCCTAAACTGCATTGTAAAATAATACCTTAGAATAAATGTACTGATCTAATAAAATATATGTTATTTGGAAGTTTTAAATTGTACCTAAATAATATTGCTGCAAAAAAGCCTTAAAAGTTTTTACAAAAAGCCTAAATTATCATGATCATAGCCAAAAAGCTGGAATAAAACAAAGAACCAAAAGCTGATTAGTTTGTATTTGAATTTGTGCAAAAATACAAAAAAAAACTTGCATCCGTTTGCCCTTTATTAAACAAAATACTCACACACATTTAAAAAAACAATACATAAAAATAACAACAAAAATTGACAATATATATAATGGATTAGAAATTAATTTTCCTCCTCGACATTTTGTAACTTTTTACACGCAGTGACACTATTTGTTTTAAAGGCATTTTTGGAGGGCGAAAATCCTGATTATGAAATAAAAGGAAAATACTGCAGTAAGAGAATCACGGCGGCACGATCGCTGCAAAAATCTTTACAAACTGACTGACTTCAGTTTCAGCCAGAAGCGCGACAGCTGAAGCGCTAGTGGTAGTCTCAGCGGCGGAGTGCAATGGATTTCGGAAGGAGCTGAAGCGCAGACAAACGAGGAAACCTTACGGAAAATTTGGATGGATTGAGAATTTCTTAAAATAAATTTCAATAATAGAACAACATCAGTGTTGTTGTTAATTAATGTAGTTTAAAAATTAAAATTGTCAATACTTAACATTTTTCAAAATATCTTTTGACAACTTATTTCAGTCAGATTCGCTTACAACAAATACACTTCCAACAACAAAACTTGTATTGTATTTTTCAACTGTAGAATGTCCTTTAATCCATTCCTTGATTTAAAAACCTCAGGCAACCAATTATTCACTCGGTTTCCTGAGATTAGGCGCTTTGCTATAGGCAACCAATCATACATTAAGTCACAAGCAAAACCAATTAAAAAGCTGACAACAGCGCTGCTATGACCAAACTGTTTTGACCACTTCAGTTTGGTGAGTTCGTCCATCGTCCTTGTATAGAGAATAAGGAAGCTTCGTTTTAAAACACCACGTGGTAAAAAATTTACAAGCAATATAATTAGATAAAATCAATTAAAAGTTAAAAAGCCATAAACCAGTGAAAATTTTCTAAAGAGAAAAGAGGTTCTCGACTGTAAGCTCATTGTACAAATTTTTACAATATAGTATCAAACAAGAAATTTTTTTAATTTACTTTATCAAGCGGTTCACAGCGGTAAGGCCATCAAAACTATAAGCAAACAGAATTACGAACCAGTCACCCAACCCTAGCTATCGAAGACTTAACTTTGAATCGAGGCACGGCGAGATTGAACAGAGGCAGAAACCGACATCATCGTTTTACCTTCAACAACCCTCTGCTAGAAAATTCCCTGTTCTTTATATATTAATTATATTTTACTAGCGGACCCGGCTGACCTTGTCCTGCCCGAACCTTAGCTTGCCTACTTTAGGAATATCACTATCAAACTCAGCAAAATTAGCTGATTTTTTAAAAATCAGGTATACATTTTTCCCATCTATTGACGCTGTCGAAAAATGTTTATAGTTTACTATAATAATATAGTTTTCTATAAATTTTGCAGATAAAGATAAGTAATTTATTAACAAATTTGTTCTATTTATCATGGATTTCTGTTGGGCCCAAAGACAGGATCAATGATATACTGACCTTTAGTCAGAGTAATAATATAGAAAGCATAAAGAAAAAATATTATATATTTACATAGTCACGCCTTTTTCCCGTAAGGTTAGGCAGAGTCCACTTCTTTTCACTTGCCATGGTTTTTACACTCGTCTTTCGCTTCTACTTTCATCAGCGCACTTATATATGCTCGTCAGTTGTTGGTACTCTTGACCTGGCCTTTCTTTAAAACAATTTCGATCTTATCGAGATACGTTCACCAAGGTCGATCTCTATCGACTTGCTCATTCACACTCGCCTTATAAATCTGTTTTGTCAAACTTTTTTATCCATCTTTTCTACGTGTCCAAATCATGTTGGCATTTCTTTATCTTTTTTTGTTACCACATTTTTTTTACACCACAGCGTTCTCTTATCTCACTATTCTTTACTTTATCCAACCGAGTCACTCCGGCTATACTTCTGACTACTCATTTCCGCAGCATTGATCTGATTTTTATGTTTTTTTCTTCAAACCCAACATTCACTACCATACATAAGTAGTACCAGTATTAGTACAAAAACTTTTGTTTTTGTTCTATTTTTTAAAACTTATAAGATAAAAAGAACATTTTGTCAAAT
The DNA here is from genome assembly GCA_950111635.1 of Agelastica alni. Classification (NCBI taxonomy): domain Eukaryota; kingdom Metazoa; phylum Arthropoda; class Insecta; order Coleoptera; family Chrysomelidae; genus Agelastica; species Agelastica alni. The sequence continues at coordinate 43,478,437 of OX467709.1, forward strand.
TAAACCATCTCGGTTAAAAAAATAATTTTATTCACCCCAAAATATTTGTTTTACACTCTACCGCCCTTTATTTTTTTATCCTGCTCATCATCTGCGACCATACGTTCTCCCAAAAAAAAAGTAAAAAAACGCTGGCAACGATCCAGTGGATGCTAAGATCCTACTCAGTGCAACACATTTTCCCACAAAATTGATTTTGTGGCCCAAGAAAAATAACACGAACAAAAATTTATTTGTCATACACGACAAACAAGTAAACAAAAGTTTACTCGATGCCAAAGTGTTTTCGAGGAAATGGCTGTTTATTTTGTCTCAAAAAATGTATATGTCACTACAACTATTTTTAAAGCACGTAAAGCTTTAACTTACAAGCGCTTTTTAAGATAATAAAAAGAAGTAGATAACGTCGCAACATTTTGCATTATAACATTGCAAGTTTCCACACAGCACACCTAATAACGAAATATTTAATTAGTTAAAACCTTAACCTTTTGTACTATTATTCTCCTTACACTTATAACTTATATGTACACTTGTACACTGTGCCCAACCCAATGCACCCTGGAGGATCTCAAGGCGGCATAACCAAATGCTATTGACTTCGCCCGTTTTTGGGCAAAGAATGTTTAATGTAATGCCTGTTACCTGTAACATGTCAACTTTTGCTTTGTGTTATTTATTTTTATTGAACATGATGCGGAATGAGGAATCATTAAAATCGGTTCACCCAGTCGAAAGTTTTCAGGTAACAAACATAAAAAAAATAGTCGAATTAAGAACCTCCTCCTTTTTTGAAGTCGTTTAAAAACACCACAAACAAAATTATGTAGGTCAACGATTTTCAACACCTGAACATACATACATACATATAGTCACGCCTTTTTTCCGTAGGGGTAGGCAGAGACCATTTCCTTCTACCACCACTTGCTAATTTCGTTAGTGCTCTTATACATGCTCTTCGGTTGTTGGGACTCTTAACCTGACCTTTAAATTAAAGTTCTACAGGCTCTCCGCAGCCCTGCCATAATACATTTCAATAATGTTTTATTATGTTCAATTAAAAAATTAATATTTCAATTACATTTAACAAGCACGTCAATTTCTTTCGTTAGGGCTAAATCACATTCTGCTATTACGGGGAATGAATTAGTGGACACTAGCAAAGAAAGCCTGTAACCCAGGGGTGAGAATATCAATGCTAAACTGGAAAGATATTTTTAAAGTTGTTCAGAAAAAGATCAGAACGAAACGGAAAAAAAAATATGATACAAAATAATAATATACAAAAAATATAAACAGCCAATATTTCAACTTTACCCAATAATATCCCTCATATTGATTGTTGGGATTACAACAAACACAAGTCTGCCATCATCTCACGTCTAAAGATTAATCATGGTCGTTTTCCATGACATTTATTTCAAATCGGTGTTATAAACTCACCTAAGTGTGTAACATGCAACACCATAGAAGATACAAATCACATGTAAGTACTTGGAGTGTTACAAAAACATTGATCATATCTCCTTATATAGCGAAATAATAAATAAAACTAATTTAAAACTGCCTGTAAATATACCTACATTGTTATCCCAATCCGACAGATTTATTTTTGATAGCCTGATGAATTTCACATATAATGCTAAAATAGATATATAAAAATAAGTATACACAAACAATTTTAATAAAAAAAAAATAATAAAATAAACTGTGGCAAAAGGTCTTGAACCAATGCCAAAAAAAAATTTAATTAAAATTTGTTTGTGCTGTCTGTATGTGATTTTAATATTATTGAAGGAATAAAAATTATTTGTTTTTAATATTGTTTTGTTATGTGATTTATTCATTTACTCAATGTTAATTTTAAATACGTTTGCCCTGATTCTGTGATGGATACGACAATTTTACATTACAGACTTAAGACTTCCACGAATTAAAAAGCCTTAAAAAAGATCTAAAATAAAGATCGAAACGTCGACGATTTAAGAAGAGCGAGACATTTGTTTTCTTTATTCCTAAACCCGTTATGCACCCCGAAAAAAAAAAATAAAAATTAATTTTTACTGTACCATCTTCCTTATACTTAAAATACACCTTTACATTTGATAAATTTTAATTGATTATCTATTGATTTAAATAAGTTTTAAATGCTCTGAAATCATTACTTATTTTGGATGGAAGCTGAATCTTTGGCTTCATCGAGTGGCCAAACCGCCCCAGTTGGTCCAGTATCGTTGAGGACACGTTCTTGTCTACATCTGAAATTTCCAGCTTGCTGAAATATCCATCAAATTGCACTAGGACTTTAACTTTTTAAATTATGTCAGACATTTTTCCACAAAGCTAGAAATACAATATACGAGGAAATTCATTCTTGATTTATTTTTACGTTCAGACGATCTATGGCAAGCGGCGTTTGGCCGTTGTAATTAATAACGGCTCCGAATAATTCGGAGAATCGTAATGGAAGATATCGTTTTCTGGATTTATGTACTTAATTCTGTTGTATAAAACTTAGAAATTAAAAGGTTAAATTAGAATTTATGAGCTAGGTAACAATATTGCATATTTATGAGTTGTTATAAAAACCTTTTTGAAGTGATAACTTCTTATGGCACGCTGTAAACTTTTCGAAAGTGGTCGCGTTTCCAAAAGCGTAAAAAGAATTTGGATCCTCGGGGGTTTGAACCTGAATACACTGACGTGCTTAACAGATAGCTGTACCATTTAGCCACCTAGAACTCTTACTTCAAACGTACAAGATTAGATTAGATTAAATTAGGTACAACTTATATTTGTAACGTCATGTTTGTTAAAGATAAAAGTTGCTCGGGGATTTAAAACAAAATACACTGCCGTGCTAAACAGGCAGTAGTATCATTCGGCCATCACATAACCAAAGTTAACATGTCGAAAAGTAATATTCATAGATAGGACATATAAGTAAAATAACATAAACAATGAAATATTTAAAACAAAATAAAATAATATTTGGGCATTTACTAACCCTAAAACTAATATTAATTTTATAAATACCATTGTAATTTAGTTAATTGTAACCACTCATAAACTACAACTGGCCTGTTGGCTCTGCCAGTGCCAATAAATTAGGGAAAAAAGTAATATTAATAGTTGGGGGGGTCGTCGTCGTCGTTACGTTCTTTCGATGTCAAAAAAGGCGGTGGCCGTTCGTATTTTTATAATTATTAGTTACGGTGCTACTCTTGATGCAGTATTTGCAGGATTTTTAAAATACACATTTATATTTATATTCTGTCATGATTATTATCTATTTTTAGCTTAATTTTTTATATTCAATCGAATAATCGAAAAGTCTTACGCTTTTAACTTATATTTTAAGTATTAAATTTTTAAATTAACTAATTTATTGATTGATTTCAGTTTTGTTTATAATATTCTAGGAACACTAATGGTTTAATGGATGTCCTCTTTGGATATAGGGTCGGAATGAGTGCGTTTGTTTATTATTGCTAGTTTGTTGTGAAGGCACGTGCTTGGGCGTCTTGTGTAATATTTCAATTCGCACGTAATTTTGGGCTTAATATCAATGGGATCGGATCATTTTTAAAGAAGTTGTGCTAGCTTGGAGTTGGATAAATTATTTAAATTTAATTTTAATTTAATAATTTTTTTTTAGATTTATCAGTTTACACATAACTCACACATAAATCGCACGTTATTTTGGGCCTAATATCAATGGGATCGAATCATTATATAAAAAAGTTGTGCTAGCTTGGAGTTAAAAGAATTTATTTAAATTGTTATAAATAATTTAAAAAATTAAAATTTCATATTTATGAGAATACAAATATGTACTAACCTTAAGAAAACAAAAGAAATCCGAAAAATTTATTTATTATCACTGAAAATATAATTTTAGAATTATGCATTATTGATTTCAATCCGATTCTGAATTACAGCTTGGTAGCTCAATCAAACTGTCAATAATTCACAGTGTTCACTATTAATACTTTAGTTACTTACATAATAAATAATTTTTAGTTTTAATTAAAATATTTAAAAAGGTTATTCTTACCAAATTTTTATTAGAAAATTTGGACGTATTGTGTATTTAAAACACTTAGCAATATTTTACATACCATAGAATGTAATGGTGAAGTATTAGACAAATTCGGTTTGGGCATCATAGGATATTCCTCAAGTTCTTCCATTAAATTTTTGTATTTTCTCCGTAACAACACAATAATACTAACGACAACTATTTAATAAAATTTACTGATTTTTCTAAAATAATATTTTTAAATAATAAAATTGTTAAGACTACTACTAGTTTAAATGTAACTAGTAAACGCGAAAGTGGTTAATTGACTTATATTTTAAAGAAAATGTAACTTGGATGCTTTCCATAAGTATTTGCATACATTTTCTGCAAAACTAAAACTGGTTATATCGTGATTTTTAAACGGATTACGGTTGCTTGTATACCAGGTGCGACAGAAGTCAGTTAATCGATTAGCATATTAATAAAAACAAAGATGAGATGCAAGACGAAGATATGCATGCGTATTTTTGGCCGTACCCTGTATAGTGTGAGACGAATTCTTCTTTAAGTTTTTCTTTTTTTATAATTTTTAAACTAAAAATACATACGTTAAAGCTTTACCTTTAATCACTAGTTATGACCTATGGTAATATTATAAATTTAAAGTATCTCATTAACAATATAAAAATAAAAAGATTATATTAAAAAAAAACTGTTGAAAATTCGTGATTTCAACAGGAGAATTTATCCACGAAATTGCTTAATTTAAACCCCCTTATTACGGCCTAGACTCCGACAAGCTATCATCCGCTTTGCACGTGCTATTAGCAAACAGCTATACACTGTGTGCAAAAAGACGGTTACGCGCGCACCAATGAAATCGCTGACTTTAGCGCCACAAACGTAGCCACGTTTGACCGGTTTCAAAACTCTCTCTCTCTCTCTCTCTTGCGAATAGACTCCCGAGCGAAGAACATCTTGTGACCCCACCTTTTTCACATTATTTTTAGTTTTATTTAAATGTTCATAACTGCAGTTAAACAGTAACATGTGAATCCGATTATGGATTATATTCAGTTCAAGTTAACAACCAGTGAAAAGATTCTAATCATTACAAGATCAAAATTGTACAATTAATCATGTTTCGGTGAGAGACAAAATGGCGTCTCCATTTATCAAGTTCAATATACCATAAATGGCAATTATATAGTGTTTTATTTCAATGAAAACGAATACACGTGTAATAAATCAAGATTACCACGGCGATGACCCACACAAACCTCGGCAACTTGCAGTAGGTAAAACGATTGTAACAGCGACCTATCTATTATCAAAGTACGTCACCATCATCATCGAAGCGGACAGCGAGATCTCCAGAGAGGCGGACGGCATCATGTTCGTAAGCCATGCATGCCGTACGCCATGCCCACTTCTTTTCTTTTCTTTTCTCGCCCCGTTGCGACAACAACTAAATATTTTATCAAAAGAAACTACCTACCCAAAGATATCCATTTCTATCCAAGCGGAGAATGTCGACAGGAAAACAAATTTTTGGAGCGCTGCATAACTTTATAACCAAAAAGAGCACGACTAGCTAGGCATAAAGGAGTGCTAGTCTCTACACTTATGTATGGTAGTGAATGCTGTGTTTGGCAGAAGAAGCATGAAAGTAAGATCAATGCTGTGGAGGTAAGTAGTCTGAGAAGTATAGAGGGAGTGACTCTGATGGACTAAGTGAGAAATAGTATGGTAGGGAAGCAATTTTTTGCAGTATTTCTGTATGTTTTTTTTGCAGCCCAGCATTCTGAACCATACACAACTACCGGTCCAAATGATGTTGCTTATTGATTTTAAACACCCTGTATATTATTCTTTAAATGAAATAAAATAAAGGGTTTAAGGTTTTTAATTAGTGAAAATATTTATCTAGTTTCAGTCTGGTTCTAACGTGTCTGTCATTCATTATTACAAATCAAAAAATATAATAACCCTTATTAGTCCTTATTTAGTCTTGAATATTAACACCCGTTTTATTAGAATCCAAACAGCCTTGACACAGTTTCTATGTGTTGCAAAAGGAAAATCGAATGCACGGTGTGTTTATGCAAACTTTCGTTTTTTGAAGTATGCCTCGCGGAAATACGGCAATAAAGCAATAAAGAATGGTACTCTCCGCTCATGACACATTACGTGTGTCTTGAGCAATTTAATGTTAAAAATCCATAATGTAAATGGTCACTAACAAACACGGTAGGGCTCAAGGTCTCGCATTATTTTTTCTATAACTTTATACGGGTGCAGCAGTTTTAAATAATTTTAAAGCAGGCGTGGCAATTATTCCAGTTTACCGAGTCATTACACTACAAGAGGATTTACTTTTTCATGTGAAAATAACTGCGACAAAAAAACATGTTAATGTTTGTGCGGTTATTAGTTTAAAAAAAAATTCTAAAATGTATCAAAAATGTTCCGAAACCCTTAAGGTCACACGTTTGTTATATTAAAAACTACGGATTTTAATAATATACAGTCTAATATCATACTTTTGATAATCTATACCTAATATGTATAAAGCGTACCAGACGACTGGTGCAAGGTCATTATCGTGCCGCTTTAAAAGGGAAAAGATTCGCAGCAAGACTGTAAGAACTACCGAGGTATTAGTTTACTCAGCATAGTCGGCAAACTGTATGCAAATATATTGATTAAAAGAGTAACGAATGAAACTGAGAAGATAATATGAGATGTGCAAGCAGAATTTAAAAGAGGAAGGAGATGTATGGATCAGTTCTTTTCATTACGAGGTATAGTCGAAAAATTCTTAGCTAGAAGTCAGGTCTATTGCGCTTTTATAGACTTGGCATATGACAGAGTGGTGAGGATTAAATTGTGGTCGACATTGTCTATGTATGGGGTTAGCGGTAGTTTAATACGAGCACTGAAATCACTTAACGAGGATTCCACTGCTTGTGTCAGGATAAACGGAGCTTGCACGGACTGGTTTAACATCGAAAAAGGTGTGAGACAGGGATGTGTGGCTTCGCCATGGCTGTTTAACTTATAAATAGACGATTGTTTAAAAGATTTGAAAAAGAGTGCGTATGGATTGTAAATGAATTATTTGATTGTGAAATGCCTTCTTTACGCCGATGATCAAGTCATATTAGCATCATCTGAAGAGGAATTGTAGTCGATGGTTAATGTTATGCATGATGCCCTGAAAATGATTGTAAGCAAAACAAAAGTAATGGTTTATGAAAGAGAAGAAAGCATGACAAACTGTGAAGTTTTAATTGAGTGAGAAAGAGTGGAACAAGTTAATGAATTTGTGTACTTGGGTTCAAAATTTATGACAGATGGAAAGTAAGACAGTGACATTGAGCAAAGGGTGTTGGCAGCAAAACAAAACAAAACAAGCAAAATAATTTATGATATATATATATATATATATATATATATATATGCAAAAATTATAAAAAACTTAATATTATTGCAGTAAACTATAATAGTATTTTAAAGTCTGACAGCAAAAATTAGGTTTGAGAATTATAACTGCTATATTGACCTACATATTTTTAAAATATAGGTTTATAGTTTACTGCAGTAATATTACAGTTTTCTATAATTTTTGCACATTACAGTATTCTCCGTTTTTGGAAGTTATTTAACGGGTGGTGCTTGTTAATGTTAGTACAGATGTCACTTCTAACGCTTTTGCGTGGCCCTTCATGTGTACTTAATAGGAGTCTGTTAGTGAATGTAACTGTTCAAGAAAACCTACCCTGTACTGATGAGGAGCAATTCACTCCGAAACCGGTCTACAGGTGGTTTCTTCGAGCAAATAAATTCAATAACTCTTTCTCTTACTCAACAAGCACCTGTTTATCTTTTTTCCTGTGATGGGGTAGTATACACGGTTTTATATCAGATGTAATTCAATGCCTGTCGTAGTCACATAGCCAGAGGAGTATTTTGTTTTCTGATATATAATCGACCCATTTATACCTATATATTAAAAATATGTAGGTAAATACAGCAGTTATAATTCTCACATATATATACTTCTTGGGGTTGCAGTCAGATTTTATTGCTGGCCAAAGGAATTAAAGAAAGCTCTTTGTAACCTGTCAAGCTTTCGGAATGTGTTTATTCCTTTTACAAGAAATTAACTTGAGGTTGAAAATATTCATACATAGAAAATAACATTATCACACTACAGCAAAATTATTTTCGTTAAAATTTTAAAATACAACAAAACTCCAGCGCATCCCGGTGGAGACGACTGTCATGTCGAAAAGAGAAACACCAAGTAAAGTTTCACCTTCCTGGGCCTCGTTGTTCATAAGATAGAGGGAATGGTATTTCGTAAATTTATTTAAGATACGTCGTTATTAAGTAACAGTAGATTCATACTCATCTTAAGTCTTTGTAATATACTAATATTAAAAAAAATATTTTATTTCAGTTACTCACCTGAGCAACTTTCTCGCCCATTTTTGGTGTATGAATCCCACTTTGAAAATATTTAGCGGATCCATTGTCTTGAAATGAAAACTGTAACAATTAAAATGGTTATAAATTTAATTTTTTTAAAATGTAGATATGCTAGTAATCTATGATCTACGAGAATATGTTGGTTTTTTTCAAGGTTTCCTTAAATAAAAAAATATTAATTTTTTAAGCAATGACCGGTGAAAGTATACAGCGGTTAAAGCTAGCGTACATACATTTACTGGTTTTTTTAAATCTCTACAGTACAAAACAAATCGATTCTAGAGAGATAGTCAGAAACGAGTTTTAGTCAGACGTAAAGTAATTAACGTAATTAGTAATGCATACACAAGTTAACTTAAACTGCTACACAAAAGTTAGGGACAATCACAAATATTGTATTTAGGTTAAAAAATATTAACTGTTTTATTTACCAAGGTTTTGTCTGTAATTTATTAATTGTTTACTTTCTTATCTGACTAGTTTTTTTGTTTCCAAGTTAATAGGTTTTTAAGTTTAAGGTTTTCCTTTGTATTTTTTAAAATTTTACATCAGTTATTGTTTCCACTTTATTTAATAAAATGTAATTTTTAAATTTAGAATTTTGTTTTGAACAATGACTAGACGTAAACTTAGTGCGAATAAAGCTACTTTGGCTATTGATATGATTGAGGCGGGTCGTCTTCAGAGAGAAGTTGCGGTCGTTTTCCAAATGTCACTTCGCGGCTTTTTCGTGGATATTGAGCAACTGAAAACGAGATAGAAAGACTTAGAAGTAGACGACCAAGGGTTACCACCCCCGCACAAAATCGTTATCTGACTGTGTATACCCGTAGAGAACCTCTGAGTACTTGTCGGATCATACAACAGCATCTTTTGAATTCATCTGGTATTTCGGTTTCAATTAAAACAGTAGTTTTATTAAGAAAAGGTAGCGGGTAGATACTTATCTGCGAACCCTACAGATAACAGATCTACTTCAGGGATGCGCCCCTGCCAGACGCTAGCCTTGGTTTATCTCCCAATACCATACGGGGGAAACCATTGTTCTACCCTCAGCTCCTTACCAAACCTATACCATCTGCTCTAAATATTCCTTACCCCCTATCAACCCGCCTGGCCAGCGTGATAGGAAAAGGCTAAAAACCTCGTATAAATGATGTCACAAACTTTACCACGGCCCTCAGTCTCCGGCAGCATGAAGATCCCCGGTTACGGTAGCAATCGGACAAGACAGAATGCAGAGGGTGCGAAGAATCCCCGGAGTAGATCAGGCTACCACAGTAGACGAAAATTGCTAATAGCCACTTACAACACTAGAACACTTGGATCGGATCAGAAAATACTAGAACTAGAAAATAAACTTTCTCATATAAAGTGGGATATTCTAGGCCTGTGCGAGACAAGAAGAAAAGGTGAAGCAGAGATGACACTGCAGTCTGGAAATGTGCTGTACTACAAAGGCGATGAAAATATGTCGGAAGGAGGCGTAGGCTTTTTAGTTCACAAGAGACATAAAGATAGCATAGTGCAGTTTGAATATGTTAGCCTGAGAGTCGCATTTATGGTACTAAAACTGAACGATCGATACAGTCTTAAAATAATACAAGTCTACGCTCCAACATCCACGCATAGTGAAGATGAAATAGAGAACTTTTATGAAGACATCACCAAAGCAATAGAAAAGGTTCGCTCGCACTTTACTTTTATTATCGGAGATTTCAATGCCAAATTAGGACATAAGGCAGACGACAACGAAACAGCGATGGGGTCGTTTGGATTCGGTAACAGAAACGATAGAGGAACTATGCTTTTAGACTACTTATTGCAGCACAATCTATTTGCAATGAACTCCTTTTTCAAAAAAAAGCCAAATAGAAAATGGACTTGGGCAAGCCCAGACGGTACTACCAAGAATGAGATAGATTACATCGTCTCGGATAATAAGCATATTGTGCATGACGTCCAGGTTCTTAATAGTATCTCAATTGGTAGTGATCACAGAATGGTAAGAGCAATAATAGAAATCAATATAAAGAGAGAAAGATCTAAGCTGATATCGAAAGTACGAAACCAAAGATGGAATCCCATAAATAATTCCGATAAATACAGAGAGGCTCTAAAAAATGACTTAGACGGTATTGAAAATCTGGGAACCGACGTTGAGAACTTAAATGAAAAAATATGTACAGCCTTGCAAGAGACACGTAAAAGATATGAACCAAAGAGAAGAGAAAAAGAAGAAAAACTGTCTAGAGGCACAAAACAGCTACTAACGAAAAGAAGAGAGCTAAAGAACAAATACACCACAAACAACGAGGAACTAAGACAACTAAATAAAGAAATATCAAAGGCTATAAGAAAAGATACCAGAAAATTTAATACAGAGAAAATAAATACAGTGATTGAAAACAACAAGAGTCTTAAAGTTTTACGTAGAAATTTAAAAGTGGGAAAACACAACATCTGCAAACTAGAAAATAAGGCAGGGCAAGTGACTACCAACAAGGATGAAATTGTAAAAATTGTCGAAGACTTCTATGAAGAACTTTATAGAAAACCAGATGAAGAAGAGGTACCTATCCCAAGAATACTGAACCAGGGCTCTGAAAATGTACCAGACATAACCTACTGTGAAGTAAGAAAGGCGGTGTCTGAGATGAAGAATAATAAGTCACCAGGAGAAGACGAAATTGTTATAGAGGCAGTAAAGGAAGGTGGACACATAGTTATTAAAGCCCTATGTAAATTATTTAATGAATGTCTACATCAAGGAGTAACACCTTCAAAGTGGAACAACGCCACTATAGTAATAATGCACAAGAAGGGGAACATTGGTAATCTAGCAAATTACAGACCCATTAGTCTCCTATCCCACTTGTATAAACTATTTATGAAGATCATTGCTAAACGCCTAACTCCAAAATTAGATTTTTACCAGCCGAAAGAACAGGCAGGATTTCGAGCAGGGTACGGTACAAATGACCATTTACATACAATCAAGACCCTTATAGAAAAATCAACAGAATATAATAAACCTCTCATCCTTGTTTTCGTAGACTATGAAAAAGCTTTTGACTCAATCAGCCAACAACATATGCTCAAATCATTAACAGAATGCAGAATTGATTACAGGTACATTGCACTGATTAAGGGTATATACGAGAAAGCAACGGCGTGTGTAAGATTACATAAAAACACAAGAACATTCCGAATAAAACAAGGTGTACGTCAAGGAGATACCCTCTCTCCAAAGCTGTTCACCACACTGCTCGAATATGTCTGTAAGAAAATCGACTGGGGGGAAATGGGCCTAAATATAGACGGTGAAAGATTAAATAACTTAAGATTTGCAGACGATATCGTCCTTATCACCGACCGTATAGATCAAGCGTCCATGATGTTGGAAAAATTATACAATGCTTCAAGGAAAGTTGGCCTAAGAATTAACTTTGCAAAGACGCAAGTCATGACAAACCTAGTCCCCAGTAAAAACATAACTATTGGAAGCAAATCTATTGAACAGGTCACCGCCTACAAATATTTGGGTCATGAGATCCGAATAGGACGGGACAACCAGACGTGCGAACTTCTCCGGAGAGTAGGCTTGGGGTGGGCATCCTTTGGAAGATTAAAGTATGTTTTCAAGTCGGATATTCCCATCAGTCTAAAACGAAAAGTATACAATCAGTGCATATTACCAGTGATGACATACGGAGCCGAAACATTGACGCTTACAAAAAAGTCAGCAAAGAAACTGCATGTCACCCAACGGGCGATGGAGAGGGCTATTCTGGGTATCTCCCTCAGAGACCGAATACCAAATGAGATTATTCGCCAAAGAACAGGTGTTATAGATGTAATCGAAAAAATAACAACTTTAAAGTGGAACTGGGCTGGCCACGTAGCTAGAAGAACTGACGGAAGATGGTCTAAAAAACTATTGGAGTGGCGTCCGAGGCACGAAGCTTATCGTAGTAGAGGGCGCCCCCCCACACGATGGACCGATGACATCAAAAGAATCTGTGGTAATTGGATACAAATGGCTCAAGATAGAGCAGAGTGGCAAAATAAACGAGAGGCTTATGTTCAGCAGTGGACTACTATAGCTGAGTGATGATGATGATGATGATGATTTATTAAGACAAATTTATATGTGTGCTCGATTGACATGGGCTAAGGAAGATGTGAATTGGAATGCTGAATGGAGGTCCACATTGTTCACAGATGAGTCGAGGTATGGTCGGTTTTCTGATAGACGGCGAGTTCGTGCCCAAAAATCGAACAGCAGTGCAGGAAGTTTATTCGTTCAGAAATGGTACAGTTGCTGTTTGGGAAGGAATTTTTTTTAATAAGTGTACAGAATTGTACGTGCTTGATGGAAACATCGAAAGCAGCCGAGTAATTGGAAGAAAACAGATGTTATGGCTAAAGAACATTCGCGATTGGACAGGAATACGCAGTGCCGAACAACTATTCAGATTAGCCGAAAACCGCGAACAACTCGCCAATGTAATTGCCAACGTTAGGGGGACCGGATATGGCACCGAAAGAAGAAGATGGGAACATGACTGCGCAGATTTATGTACAAGTTATTAACATTTTTAAACGTTTGTTTCATGCTGCTATTGGACCTCTTTTAGACGATAATGCACGACCGTATCATGCAAGAGTAGTTGAAGACGCTTTGGACTTTCATGGTATCCCGCATTTGGTACTGTCCCCTATGTCGCCCGATCTTAATCCTATTAAGCATGCTTGGGACCAGCTACCTTAAAGAGCCTTAAAATTCCGATCAACCATCCCCACAGACACTTCAAGAACTTAAGACAGCTTTTACTCCAACTTTGGAGACAAATCGATCAAGACTACTTCAACTACCTTATTAAAAGTATACAGTGGCTTTGTTTGGATGTAATTGATATTAGAGAAAAGCATACTCGTTATTAACGTATGTACTTTAACTTTATTTAAATGGTACAGAACCTCAAGTTGTTGTTTAACACTGCAAACGTATTGCGCAGAAGGGCAAACAAATGCTTGTACAAAAGAAAAAACATTCAATTTATAACATATAAACGTTTTATGACCAAAAATCGTAATTTGTTAAAGCAAAAATTCCAAATTTATGAACTTAACTTTTGTGAAGCAGTTTATTTAAATGGTAGTGATTGTAAATAAGGTTTAAAAGTGTATTTTTATACCCAATATCCGTTACAGCGCCAACCCAATAGTGTTATGTATTTAATAAATGTTTCACACCCTTCTGTACACTGTGACAATTTTGGAACTATAAATTTCTTGTAGTACTCACCACTTATCCAAACTGTTATTATACCGTTTACTAAAAACAATTAAAATCTGTTTGTAAGTGGCTTGTAACTGAATTTGTTTTACTACATTTTCGGCACCCTCTACATAAGGCACATATAATAGCGGAGAATCCTATATAAATAGAATGAGAAGGTATACAATACAATTCATTTGCATGCATCAACCGAGATAATATGAAAATGATGCAAAGGTCGGATCTTGATTTAATTTCCCTCTTGCATAAAGAGAACATGAATTTAAGAATCAGCTTAAGAATTTTGTTATGAAGGGCCATTAAGAGCTTTTTCCTTTTTTTTTTTGGTAAGTATATCAATCAATATAAGAATATTGTGACAATACTAACTAAAAGTTTTAAACGAATTTTCGAGCATGTCCGATTAAGCAATATAAACCGGAGAGACTGCGAATAGTGATCCATAATAGGATTACGATCATGGAGAGGTAATTAAATTTTTGATCTTTTCGACACGTATAAAAAGCGATAATCCAAAATTCGTCGAAATAGATAACGGTTTGATCTATTTTTATGAGGCAATATTTTTATTTATTTTTGACATATTTCGTTATTATTTTGGCACTTATTAAGTTGTAAACAGTGATTGAATATTTTTTAAATTAGTTATATTATTTAATAAATAGAAATTTATTTACTGCTACATTTTTTTAATCTCGGTAATTTATTTATGTTTTATAATTATTTGGAAATTTACTCATTGTCACACTGTTTATTATCGAACATTTTTTTAATCCCATTTATGAAAGATACATAAAATTTGGTTCGGGCTCATTTTTCTTAATTTAATAAAATTGAAATTCAAAACAAAACTCATTGATTGCATAAACAAAATCAAAATTTTATTATTTTATTTATTAAATAAATGAAGAACAAACCTGCTTGACGATAAAAAAAGAAATTCGCGCGTATATGTAATCATGTAGAAGAGTGTGATTACGTGGTAACTAATTCGGTTTAAATCGACCATATACATAAGCTTCTTTGGAAATGAAGTGGGAATTTTTGACAAGTCCCACTCACAAGAAATTTATCTCTTACGTTTTATTTAGTTTTTTAGTAGCTTTCGAAAATAAAGTTTTTTAAAATTATTGATATACCGACATAAATAATATATATATATATATATATATATATATATAAATTAACTTATTAATTGTTTAAAAGATTTGAAAGAGAGTGCGTATGAATTAAAAATGAATGATTTGATCGTCAAATGCCTTCTTTACGCCGATGATCAAGTCATATTAGCGTTTTGTGACGAGGAGTTGCAGGCGATGGTTAATGTTTTGCATGATGCCATGAAAATCAAAGGGATAAAAATAAATGTAACCAATACGAAAGTAATGGTTTTTGAAAGAAAAGAAAGCATGACAAACTGTCGAGTTTCGATTGAGGGTAAAAGAGTGGAACAAGTAAATGAATTTGTGTACTTGGGTTCAAAGTTTACGAGAGATGGAAAGTATGACAGTGACATTGAGCAAAGGGTGTAGGGGAGTAGTCTGAGAAGTATAGCCGGAGGGACTTGATTGGATAAAGTAAAGAATAGTGAGATAAGTGAACGCTGTGGTGTAAAAGAAGATGTGTTTACAAACATAGATAAAGGAATGCTTGGATGGTTTGGACACGTAGAAAGGATGGATGAAGGAAGATTGACGAAATAAATTTATAAGGCGAGTGTGATGGACAAGTCGGTAGAGGTCGACCTCGGAGAAAATATCTCGATCAGATCAACATTGTCTTGAAGAAAGGCCAGGTCAAGAGTACCAACAACCGACGAGCATGTATGAGAGCACTGATGAAAGTAAAAAAAGCAAAAGATGTGTGTAAGAACCGTAGCAAGTGGAAGGAAGCGGTCTCTGCCTACCCCTATGGGAAAAGGCGTGACTTTATGTATGTATTTTTATTATTATTAAATGTCCGGCAAAGGCAATATTCTTAATCTTAAAGAAGGTTGCAAATTTTAAATATTTAAAAAGATTTATAATCTTTACAATAATTTTTATTTTTACAATTTATACATACATTATTAATCCCAAAATGTAAAATTTTCTATTATTATTATAAAATTTCAAGCCTTACAAGCCTAACAAAAAATTTAAATTCCCCCATTAATATTATTACTTTTAGTTTTTACCATGACAAAATATAAAGCAAATTTTTAATACACAATTATAAAATATTTAATTCATACGAACTTTTTTTAAAACTACTGTAATTATAGATGTCCAATATTCACTGATTGTTGTTGATTTGATAGGTTTTTGAGTCGATGGATTGCAGAGTCGGATGGGGGCCCCTTTTCTTTATTTTCTTCTCTTTTTTCTCCAAACTGCTAATTTTACTTAACAATTTTTTAATATTCTTATTATTAAATTTTAAATTTTTATTTAGTTTTAAATATAGTAAATTTCTTTTTATTATAATAAATTAAACGTCTGCTCTTTATTCACTCTTTTTCATACTCTTGATTTTTCTACTCTTTTTTTTTCAAACAAACATCTCCCAGAAAACTGTTCCCAAGATATTTTCAATTTTTCTTTTTACACACTATGTTAAACAAAATTTTTTTTTAGATTATAAATTTTTAAAAATATTTGAAAGGACCTTAAAATTTAAATTTTGAACATATCTTTCAAAATTATCTGTCTTTAACAAACATAACCAAAATTACAAATGTGTCAACGTAAAATACTGTCATATCTAAGAATTCCTTTATCTAACTTTATTACCACATCTTCTTTCACACCACAGCGTTTCTTATCAAACTATTCTTTACTTTATCCATCAGTCACTTCAGCAATACTTCTTAGACTGCTTATCTCCAAAACATTGATCTTACTTTTTTGCTTCCCTGCCAAAACAATGCCTTTTCCAAGACTACGATAGCGTAGTAGACCTTTTGAATTTTAATTTTTCAACTATGATTTAATTATTAAATAAATTAAAAACGGTTTAATAACGCCGCATAGAATAATCCTGAATGATCTCCTCCTGAGGGATACGCAGTGAATACCTGTTACGTAGCAGAAATATAAATATGAAATCAGTTTAAAAATCCCAAATTGTATTTGGGTTTTCGTCGTTTTCCATACAACAATAGCCGGAAGATTGACAAAAAAATTTCATTACAATCTTGATCCCATTAAAATGGACTGGGATAAGAGAAATCCCTTTTTGAACTGCAAGAGACATAATTTAATTTTTCATAATTCAACTTTACTTCGATTTACAAACTATGGTTAACTACCACTACGACCAGGTTGAATGAAAATTTTAATCTCGACCCCATTTATCGTACATGTACTAAATGTCACGCAATACCGATTGTCTCAAAACATTGAATTGAACTACGAGGGCGGTTCAAATATGATCGAGACAAACGCTGTAGATGGCGCGCATGTATGTTTTGAAAGTCGTGGCTTGAGTATGTCATATTTGTGTCCCTTACCGAGAGCGTGGCATAGTTTCCTTCGGTAACGCATGTTTCACGCGCCTGCTACGACTATGAGTGAAATTCAAGTGCCGACCGCCGTTGCGCAACGTATTGTCATTTTTTTTTTAGTGTGGGAAGGCGTTAAAAACACGGAAATTTTTCTGCGTTTGCGAAATCAGTTCGGTTGTAAGTGCCTGAGTAGGGCTGCCGTGTTTAAATGGGCCAAAGCATTCAAAGATGGCCGCGAAACCGTCGAGTATCAGCCGCATGATCGTCGACCGCGAACCAGCATCACACCAGACAACATTCGCCGCGTAGAACAACTCATTTTGGAGGACCGTAGGATGAATGTTCGAGACATTTTGGCTGAACTCGGCATTAGTATTGATAGTATCCACGAACATCTTAATTATCGCAAAATAACGGCTCGAAACGCAGGAGCATTTCAGGATGAAGTGCGATTCTTCTCCAGGATAACGCGTGTCCTCATACCGCGCGTCTCATGCTCAATACAATATCGGAATTAGAGTGAAAGATACTGCAACACCCTCCTACAGTCCGGAATTTATCACCCTGCGACTACCAAATGTTTGGACGACTGAAAGAAGCCCTCGGAGGTCAAAGATTCAACACTGACGACGAGGTAGAGCTTCCGGAAAGGTGGACAAAATGCGTAACTAGTGAGGGGAGTTACGTAGAAAAACTGTGAATTTTTTCGATAGTAAATAAATGTGTTAGAGTATTTGTCTCGATCATATTTGAACCGCCCTCGTAATTCTTGATCAAAAATATAAAATTATTTTTAGCAAAAAAAATCACAAACCTCCGGTAATTTTTTCATACTTCTTCTGAGCGAGCTCCTGGAATTTTTGCCACTGTTTTCATGTCTTTCACATAAAATCGAAACTTGTATCATTACTGAACGATAAATTCGACCAAATAGACCAATATTTTTTTGGACTAATAAATTATAGTTAAACCAATATCGGAGACTAACGTTTTCTAACTTTTTTATAGACTTGTTACAGGCTGTGGTTGTGTAATAAAGTGCCTGTTGCAAATTAGAAAAAAATAGGATACTTAAGTTTAATACCAAACATATTGTTTTTTAAAGAGAACTCTTAAATTTAATAAAAATAACTTGAGGACCCAGTGGGAAGACAACAGAGCTCGCTAATCTTTTGTTTAGTAATTGAAAAACCTCACATACATTAATGTAATTCGATAACGAAAAACAAAATAAGGAAAAAGTGCATCTCTTAAGAAATAATAAATGATGAAATGCACACCGGAATTTTTTATACAGTATGTTTACTCAAGTTGGCAATATGTGGGAAACTTTTTTATCACAAAAAAAGTTATTCCATATGAAAAGTTGTGCTAGGTGTAAAACCTAAATTACAACTATTGGAAATTAATACTTTTCAAGTGATATAGGTCTATTAAAAAATATGAAATTGACCCAACAGTAAAATACTTTTTTTAACAGTTATCTCTTTATAACAAATTTAACAATCTTTGTGTTAACTTCTGTGTTGCAACATTTTAATGTCACGTTAGGGTGAAAGAGTTGGTTAAATGTGTTATATGGAAAGGTCATTAAATACTATATTATTGTAATTAATGTTATAAAGTTATTACGTGATTTTTCAATAATAGTTAAGTATTTAAATCGATATAATCTATCAATATTAAAGTGTCTGTCTATGATTTCAAAATAAATTTATTTTTCTAAGCTTATATGATTATCCGCACGTTACCAAAACATAACCACGCATTTTTTTAATTGTTTTTTTTGTCTGTCTGTCTCTATATCTTTTTGTTTGTCCGGGCACTTCTCTGAAATTACTAAATGGATTTTAATGCGGTTTTTACTAGTAGATAAAGATTGGCTAAAAGAAAAATATAGGATTTATCTTATTAAAATCGGTTGTTAAAAAAAATTAATCTCATTAAAATCTTCTTAGCCTGAGAAGTTACAAAATAAATAAAAATTGCTATTGTCGAAGTCCTATGGGCGCCATAACACGGACAAACAACAACGTTCAAAAGAAATAAAAAACGAAAAAAAAAAAATTCGATTTAATTTTGTTATAGTTTAGTTCCTAAAAAATCAATAGGTGGCGCTGTTTATTTTTAGAACGCGATATAGAAATTTTTATAACAACCTGACCGGCAATATTTTAAAATGTAGCTCCTCAAAAATTCACTAGATGTCACGATTAATTTTTAAAACGCATATGGTGGTATATAAAGAAATTCTTTGATATTAAATCGGATGTCAAGAAAAATGTTATCGGCATTTAAATATATTAAGATAAAACTAAATTTCACGCAGGCAATGTAAAATAAATTATTTTGTCACGTACCATTAGTTTACAATTCTAAATAAACGCTTTGGTAAAATTCATATTATTTGACAGACCTTACATATTTTGCCAACTTAAGTTGACACACTGAATATAAAGACAACAAACAATAAAAAAAATGCAATAACTGGCACATTTAAAAAATGTGCCTTAAATGTGCCATTAACCAATGAATTAAGTCTATTAATGATTGTTTTAAATCAGTATGATTAAAAATGCAAAAACATTTATGTGCTTAATTCCTCCATGAAAAATATTATCAATTTTAAAATTTCGTACAGGCACTACCAAGAGATTTGTTTTTCGATTTTTCAATTATTTATAGCACATTTTAAGCAACAAAAATAAAAAAAAATGAAATAACTCGCTAACTTTCCTCTGGGCTTACAATTCGTACAAGATTCTTGGAAAATCTTTAGAAACAAAGAAACCTGATCAATTTAATTATTACTTAAATTTTTAATGACCAGTGTAGAGATTTTGATATTTAATTGAAGGGTTCTTAACCGAGAAGTTTATAAGAAGTTAAAAACTTATTTTTTAAAATACTCGGTAAGGTATGGACTATGACGAAAAAAACAACTGCTACAAATGATTGATGTTACAAAAACAGTTGTTTTTCAAAAACTGA
The DNA here is from genome assembly GCA_950111635.1 of Agelastica alni. Taxonomy (NCBI): domain Eukaryota; kingdom Metazoa; phylum Arthropoda; class Insecta; order Coleoptera; family Chrysomelidae; genus Agelastica; species Agelastica alni. Next base: position 43,498,735 of record OX467709.1, read on the forward strand.
ATTCGATGCAACACTCTTACAACACGACACAATACATTTAAAACCAAGTTTCTGTCGATTTTCAATCACTCAGTATTTCAAAATATCTGTCAGTCGTCAGTAAACAATACCGCGAAAACAAAAACTAGACGGAAAACGCACTCTCGATATCGACAAGTGACGTGATTAAGAAAAACTGAGGAACGAGATGGATGATCGTCTGAAAAGGCTCGCCATCCAGGCGCCTATGGAAGCCACAGCCACCTATATAAATAGGTTATAAAAGCTATTTTCATCCACATCCACAAGAAGTTAAGTGGATTACAAGACATGAAATAAGCGAGTGCAGTTGTGAATTGTTTTTTGTTACCAACAGGACCGGTTGTTTTACAAAATACGAGTATGTTAATAAACTATAAAATTATATTAACGCATACGTTGAAATGTAATTAAAATTAAAAATAATATTAGGTCAGTTATTTTAGGAATATTGTTTCAAAACGCATACTTATGACAGTATTATTTGTTTCTTGTAAACACAATTTAATTTCTCTTTACTCTATTATAAACCACCGATGTTTAAACACGCGGTTTTCTTTGTACAAAGTATTGTATTTTTAATACAATTTATTTTATAAAAAAAAACAAAAATCAGTTTTCCTATAAACACTTTCTAAACAAAATACCATGTACATCTCTGCTCTTTCTATTCTGTGTCAGAACCTACCTAAACAACTTTCTACGTTAGTTGACCATTTCTCCCACGAACTTCCAATTCATGGACACACTTTTCCTTTGGTTATTTTCTTAATTTAATATAGAGCTGGGCAAAGTGTGTCCCAACCACCTTTTTTATTAGACAAATAAATAATTCATTATCATTGATCTTCCTTTCAAATATTTTCGTCGCCAATTCATGAGATTTGTTTTTTTTTACAAAAAAGATGTAAAACTCAACTCATCCTACAGGGTTTTTACGATAAGCCCGTCAATCATCCGGTGCATAACATCGCTATATCTCGTGGTAATTGTGTTAACAATTTAGGAGTAATCTAGCTTATCCTTTGGGATATTCCGAACTGGTTAAAAAAATGGTAAATTAAATCGTGTCTCAAGCAAATTCTTTTATAATAAACAAAAACTAATAATTCATTAATAACGATCTTTCTTTCTTTAAAAAATTCAATTTTTTGGTCATCAATTAATGAGTTGTTTTTTTTTTAAATAGGTAAAACTCATCCTACAGAAGTTTTGCGATAAGTCCTAGTCAATCTTCGTTAATCTAGCAGTAAATCCTACTCATCCTTACGTATAATTACAAAACAAACCTTAGGAATATACAAAACTGGTTAAAAAATAGTAAACTAAGTTAACTCAATTAGCAACTGACAGATTCCTATAATGTGCAGCTAGCAAATCTAACTTAGCTACACCCCAAAATGAGACTTGTAAAACTGTGTTAATTGTGTTAAAAATTTATTGGTAGATCTGCCCATCTTTAAAGATATTTACACACAAATTTTTATGAAAATGGTTAAGAAAATAGTACATTAAAGTCAACGCAGTTAATATTAACTGAGCAAATTGTGTCTCAACCAGCTTTTTTTCCAATAAACAAATCAATAATAAATTAAAGCAATAAACAAAGTTTTTTGTGCATTTTGTGTATATTTCTATTAACTTTTAATAAAGTTTTTCTTAATTTGTTTCGTATGTATTGTTTTTCAAAAATTTCCCATTTTGAAACCGATGGTCGGTGAATGATTTTTAAATGTTGGTGTTTTCACGAGGAAAGATTGAAATAATTTATAACCATTGACCGTCCATTCTCTAACAAAATTAAATCTTCTGGTAACCAATTGATGCTAGTTCTTTTTTTACACAAAAGATGTAAAACTCGATTCTTCCTAAAGGAGTTTTGCGGTAAGTCCCAGTCCATCTTCCTTGATCATCTGGTGCAAAATATCGCCGTGACTCGTGTTAAGTTCGTTAACAATTTAGTAGTAAACTTGCATATTCTTGGAGATATTTACAAAAAAATCTTAAGATTTTACATAAACGGTTAAGAAAATAGTAAATTAATTAAAATCAACGCAGTTAATACTAACTGAGCAAATTGTGTCTCAACCAATTTTTTTTTCCTCAGATAAATCAATAATTTATTACCAATGATTTTGCGTTTTCTAACAATCAAATATTTTGGTCATTAATTGATGCGAGTTCTTTTTTTACACAAAAGATGTAAAGTTCAACTCTTCCTACAGGAGTTTTGCGATAAATCCCAGTCTTCCTTGATAACATAACATTACTGTGACTCGTGTTAATTGTGCTAACAATTTAGCAGCAGTAAATCCTACTCATCCTTACAGAATTTTACAAAACAAACCTTAAGAATATACATTACTTGTTAATAGTATATTAAACAACAAGTTTAGAACAGCTATATGAGTTTAGTAAAACTGCTTTTTTTACGAGGTTTGTTTATACTATACCTATACTATAACTATACCTGCGTAGAATTTCCGTAACCTTTTTTTTTATTTTTTTTATGAAAATAGTCGCAAAAAGGGTAGACCTATCGTGTGGGCCGCGGACTATTAGAATAGGAAGGGATTATAGAAAGGAAATGATTGTGGACACGCTTTTTAAAAAATTTCAGGTCATAGTTCTCTGGAAAAACTGATTTTGGAAGCTTATTCCATTCCGTAGCAGCCCTGTAAAAGAAGGATTCTTGATGAAGATTGGTCCTTGTAGTGTCAATATTGAGAGTAAATGGGTGAGACTGATCAGCTTGCCGAGTTCTTCGGCCGAATGTGGCCAATGGTGGTACAAGAGTTTTTATTTCTCTGGAGCATCTGCCATAAAAATATCTGTGGAGCAATGACTGGTCTGCAACTCTTATTCTATGTTCTAGGGGGTGAAGGGTATCTGTGAGAGTTGAGCTGTTTATCAAGCGAATGGCTCTTTTTTGAATGGAATCTAGAAGACGAAGAGAATACCTTGGTGCTGAACCCCAAATGTGCGAGCAATACTCCAGTAGAGGTCGGATTTGAGCCTTGTAAGTCGTCAACAGTAGATCAGGAGTAAAAAACTTTCTGGCTTTCCACAGAAAACCTAGCCTCTGGCTTGCCAACTTTGCGATGTTAGCAACATGGTCATGCCAAGACATATTATTGGACACCGTGACTCCCAAAATCGAGATGGAGGGACTTGGTTCAAGGGTATTTCCGGACATTGTGATGGGATGATTTGAGGAATTCACTTTCTTGGAAAACGTGGCACTTTGTGTTTTTTGGGCGTTGAACTGAACAAGATTGTTGGTTCCCCACTCGACGATTGCTTTAAGATCTCTATTGATGGAATCAACCTGTTCCTGCCTGAGTCTATTTGTATCATTCACCGAAAGTGATCGATAGGATGTGAAAGTTGAGACAAGTGTGCTATCGTCTGCGAAACTGTAAATGGGGTTCGTGGTGGTTTTCAAGAGGTCGTTGATGTGTAAAAGAAATAAGGTGGGGGACAGGATGGAACCCTGGGGGATCCCGGCATTAGTTTTAAACGCATCAGAAGAAATACCGTCAACTGCCACATGTAAGGAGCGATCTTGCATGAAGCTCAAGAGCCATTGGCGCAGTTTGGTTGGGAGACCGTAGGCAGATAATTTACTTAACAATGCCTGGTGCCAAACGCAGTCAAAGGCTTTAGATATATCCAAGGCTATCGCACGGGATTTACCAAACTTTTCAATAGTGTTTGTCCAGAGCTGAGTGACATAAGCCAGCAAATCTCCAGTAGACCGAAGTTGTCGAAATCCATATTGTCTGTCATGAATTATCTCAAATTTCTCCAGATATTTGATGAGTTCTGTGTTAATCGCTTTTTCCATAACTTTGGATATGACTGAGAGCAATGCAATAGGGCGATAATTCGCAGGAACCTGAACCTAGTAACCTGACACGGTTTGTTTATTTACATAACAACAAATAACAAGTTTCATTTTTGTGGGTCGAATAGAGATTAAATTTAATATTATATAAAAATGAGTCTTGCTACTGACAAGAAAATTGTTCTGAAGACATTTTAAATGCCGCCCGAGAAGTATCTTTGAGTTTACTTCCTTTAAAATCCAAGGAAAAATACAAGAAGGTATATGAAATATTTTGCTATTGAAGGATAAAAGCAAACGCACTGAGAACCGATAAAAGTGTAATGCTAGCCTATTTTTTTGAGAAGGTAAGCTATTTTTTATATATATTTTAGTGTTTTCATACAATGTCTTTCATTATTTTAGGTAAAAGCTCTCAAGGCATTTAGTTTATAGTCTACATATTTCATGTTGAAAACTACCATACAAATAAACTAAAATGTGGATATTTCACAATACAAAAAGTTACTTGCCTTTTTGAAACGTCAAAATGACACATACGAAGCACAAAAATCAAAAGTTTTGACTATGGAAAACGTTATTATATTTTTAAAATAGGCTCCAGTTCTTATTAATGAAAGTGGTACTTATATTTGATTTAAATGGGACATGTCGGCGTGCAGAATTATGCAACTTGACTGTTAAAGATATAGAAGATAGTGGGAAAATTTTGGTTATAACTTTACATGATACCAAAACCAAGAAGAAACGTGTATTTACCGTAGGGTCAGAGTGCAACGTATATGAAATGTATCATAAGTGTTCACAATGGAAACCCAAACAAGTAAAACACAATAGATTTTTCATTTACTATAATCACGGTAAGTGCACAAAACAACCAGTCGGCATCCACAGTTATGCAAAAATTCTTTAAAAAGTTGCGAAATACTTAAAACTCCCAGATGCATCTAGTTACACTGGCCATTACTTGAGAAGGATCTGCCACCCTCCTCGCTGACAGTGGAGCTGACATTCAAACACTCAAAAGGCATGGAGGATGGCAGTCAACCAGTGTGGCTGAAGGGTATATCGACGAAAGCATTGCCAATAAGTTGAAAATTTCAAAAAATATATTTCATCAACAAGAACTAGTGGAACCTCAAGATCTTTCAGGAATGCAGATAAAAAATAATAATAGTTTTCGGGAAGAACAAATAGAATTGAATAAATTTAGTGTTTTGAAGGTTCCAAATTTGAATAATTGTACTTTATATATATATATATATATATATATATATATATATATATATATATATATATATATATATATATATAACTGAGAAGTATAGCCGGAGTGACTCGGTTGGATAAAGTTAAGAATAGTGAGATAAGAAAACGCTGTGGTGTAAAAGAAGATGTGATCACAAAGATAGATAAAGGAATGCTTAGATGGTTTGGTTACGTAGAAAGGATGGATGAAGGAAGATTGACGAAACAAATTTATAAGGCGAGTGTGAATGGGCAAATCGGTAGAGGTCGACCTCGGAGAACATATCTCGATCAGATCAACATTGTTTTGAAGAAAGGCCAGGTCAAAAGTATCAACAACCGAAGAGCATGTATGAGAGCACTGATGAAAGTAGAGGAAGCAAAAGATGTGTGTACGAACCGTAGCAAGTGGAAGGAAGTGGTCTCTGCCTACCCCTATGGGAAAAAGGCGTGACTTTATGTATGTATATATATATATATATATATATATATATATATATATATATATATATATATATATATATATATAACAATGTTTCCAATAATAAATAATTTTCTGTCAAACTGTGTTTTATTGACAGTGACAGTTCTATGCAGTAAAGTGACAGTTCTATGTGATAAAATGCCACTTTATTAAACGATTTTGAATTTAGTAAATTAGCTCATTATCAGTCAAAATGCGTAAAATAATAGTAAATTAATCCAAGTTAACACAATAAGCAACTGACAGATTCCTGTAATGTGCTGCTAGCAATAACTTACGCGTTACCTTTAACATCCTTTACTGTGTCTTCAACAATGTCATCCAACATGTCCAACCAAGTACCCCTTATTAAAGGGGTCGTACATAAAGATAACGTGATGTACGATGGCACAATGTTTAACTTAATGTTTAACAAGATAAAAATGCACGATAAGAATTTCGTCACACTTAATGGGAGTAATTATTTACCTGTATAATTGACGCTTATCACTTTCGGAAAATTGTTATTTTTATAGCGGTTAATTAATTTTTCTGATGTGTAATTCTTTCATCACATTAAAAATAATATTCAAACAATGCGATGTCGTTTTAAGTGTACCCTACTATTTGGTTTAAAATTAAAATAGCAGGGGCCGATGTCCGCATTAAAGATAGTTCATACGTTTGTCTAGGCCCGACTCTGCTTCCCTGTAGGTGGGATCTATATTTGGGATTTGAAATCTGCGATCTGCAAACTGGGTAGGTGATGTAGGTATGTTAACATCAAATTTAAACTAGACACGTTGGAATTTCGACACAAATACCGCAAGTCATTCTTAACAGCATTGTATAGTTGGACCGTCGCGCGTCGTCGGTTTAACATTTACGATTTATAAATTTATCTAGTCAAAATCAAAATTAACAAATAGAGCAGAATATACCGCAACCAACTGCACGGCCTGTAACAGGTATATATATATATATATATATATATATATATATATATATATATATATATATATATATATATATATATATATATATATATATATATATATATATATATATATATAACCGGTGGGACTCGGCAAATTGTCAGCAGTTTTAAGTCCATAGTGAATGAATAGTAAATTGTTCAAATAATTAAGGTCTGTCCTACTGTCCATTTTTCTGATGGTATCAAAAAAATCATTTTTTTGGCTCGTCTGAGATTGGCCAAAAGCCTATTGAGTTAAAACAAGATTGTAGTGTAGTATAGTATAGTATTCCTAATGTAGTCTTCATGACAGTCTTCTTAATGATAGTCTTCATGACAATGTAGTGAAAGTAAGTCAGTTTTAGTTTTATATTGTTATATTATGTTCCATTCTTATGTTCTTTTGTTCTATTGTTTTGTAAGCACCCTGTAGATCATTATTTTAATTTCAACATTTCCTTTATTTAACAATTGCATTAAAACAAATTTCGGTTATTTAATAACAATAAACACAGTATGTTATTAATACGTGATTTATTAGTAAAATTACTTATGGAAGGTATTTCGTAATATAGGTTAATATTTCGTATTAGATATTTTGATTATTGCAATTTGCATATTGTCGATATGCGACTATTTGTAATAATACGAAGTAAGCAATATTTGCTAAATGTTTATTAAATTATAGGTAACCGGTTTAAAAACCCATTGTATATAAATTAATATAACTAACAATAAGAAACGTCGAGTGGGGAACCAACAATCTTGTTCAGTTCAACGCCCAAAAAACACAAAGTGCCACGTTTTCCAAGAAAGTGAATTCCTCAAATCATCCCATCACAATGTCCGGAAATACCCTTGAAGCAAGTCCCTCCATCTCGATTTTGGGAGTCACGGTGTCCAATAATATGTCTTGGCATGACCATGTTGCTAACATCGCAAAGTCGGCAAGCCAGAGGCTAGGTTTTCTGTGGAAAGCCAGAAAGTTTTTTACTCCTGATCAACTGTTGACGACGTACAAGGCTCAAATCCGACCTCTACTGGAGTATTGCTCGCACATTTGGGGTTCAGCACCAAGGTATTTTCTTCGTCTTCTAGATTCCATTCAAAAAAGAGCCATTCGCTTGATAAACAGCTCAACTCTCACAGATACCCTTTACCCTCTAGAACATAGAAGAAGAGTTGCAGACCAGTCATTGCTCTACAAATATTTCCATGGCAGATGCTCCAGAGAAATAGAAACTCTTGTACCTCCATTGGCCACATTCAACCGAAGAACTAGGCACGCTGATCAGTCTCACCCAGTTACTCTCAAGATTGACACTACAAGGACCAATCTTCATCAAGATTATTTCTTTTACAGGGCTGCTACGGAATGGAATAAGCTTTCAAAATCAGTTTTTCCAGAAAACTATGACCTGCAACTTTTTAAAAAGCGTGTCCACAATCATTTCCTTTCTATAATGCCTAATAGTTCTAATAGTCGCAGTGCAGGCCGTCCGCGGCCCACACGATAGTTCTACCATTTTTGCGACTATTTTCATAAAAAAAAAGAAAAGAAACAGTCTTGATAATAGTGTAGTATAGTATAGTATTCCTAATGTAGTCTTTTTCATGATAGTCTTCATAATCTTCATGAAACAGTTTTCTAAAGCTAGTTGTTAGAATAAAATTGTTAAAGGTAAAAGATGGCGTATTATTAACATTCCACCAATGGCGATCCTACGAACACTACATTAACAATAGTAACGAAAAAGGGAAATTAACCTGTTTTCGCCTTTGGTCTGGTTATTGAACTATCGGTCTTATCTGTTTAACTTTTTTTTATCCAGTTTTTTTAACAATCTGTGCCAATTACGGAACAATAAGTCAAAGTTACGACATAGATAAATGGGACATGTTGGGAGAATTTCCAGTTAAAACTTACCAACAACCAATTAGTGTCTAATATTAAAACATAAATATTAATAAATATTTAAAATCTACGAGGTAAGTCGGTTGGGTAAAAACGCTTCGGTCTGCGAACTTCACGGAGCGGCTACTATGGTTTTTAACACTTTGTTTTGAAAGCGCTGTAGGATTTCTAGGTATGAGTTACTGGCTGTGCCCCATAGGTGCATGACATAGATCCATAAAAGTTTTATTATAGTTTTGTATATAGGAAGCTCGTTTTTTACTAATAATCGTGATTGTCTACAAATTATCCAGTACATTTGTTGCAATTTGAGTAAATTTGTACTTCAAATTATCCTCTTGCATCCAGGTATTTGGTAGAGTTTATCTCTACTAGTTGTTTTTTATTTAAGTCGACGAGTGCACATGTCCTTTGTCGCAATGTACATGTCATACAGGTCGCTTTAGTCTCGTTCGATTTTATTTTCCATTTTTGTAATTAGTTCTGTTTAGTTGAGATTAGCCTGTAGGTTTAAGGATGCTCTTCTTTGAAAATTAGTGTGAAAGGCAATGATGGCCCTATCATCCAAGTAGGATGCACTTGTGGTTAGTCGGGTTTTTGGTAGGTCAGCAGTGAAAATCAAATTTAGTATTTGTACAAGTACAATAACAAGAACAATATATTTTAAGAAACAGGACTGTCACTAGTCACAGAAACGAACTCAAAGCTGTCAGCAATGTCACAATTTCTTTTAAAACAGTAAGAAGCCAGTTAAATAAGGCTGGATTAAACAGTAGAAGACCAGCCACTGCACCCTTGTTTACTGGAGAGAATAGGTTACCAGGTTACCTTTTGCTCAAAATCATCAAAATTGGTCTGTGAATAATTGAAATAAAAAGTTTAATTCACAGATGAAACTTGAGTTAGCCTAAAACATCCATATGTTTGTGAACGAATCTTGCGAAGACCAGAAGAGAGGTTTGCTCCTTGCAATATCTTTATTGGAAGGTGGCTCTGTTATGTTATGCGGTGGTATATGCTTTCATGCTCGCACAAAATTAGTTCCTGTCCTTACAAGATTTATTAATGCTTATTACTATCTTGAGAGTATTTTAATGGAACATGTTATTCCTTTTTGGAACCGAATTTCCTGTTTATGCAAGACAACGCTCGACCTCACTTAGCTGGGGAGTTACTCGATTTTCTTAATTAAGTTGGTACCTATACCAGTTATGCAGTGGCCACCAAAATGCCCGGATCTGAATCCGATCGAGCATTTATGGGATCAGCTCCAAGAAAAATCTTAAACGTCAAATACCTAAACTTAGAAACATGAGGGAATGCAGTTATAAAAGCATTATAGCAATTTCCTCAAGATTTTATCCATTTCACCATCTTGTTAGCTTGTCCGCCTTACAGTTCCCTGGTACGTCCCTGTGTCCGGGTACCCAGAAAATGTGAACTTTAGCTCATGCAGGGTGGCTCGGCATTGTACCACTGCCCTAGATGTCAAGTAGACTGAGTTCAATGAATTGATAGCATCCTAGCTGTTGCAAAGAGTGTATATCTCGCTGAACTTTTTTTCATTGCGGAGAGTCCAGATATCTGCCTCAGTAATGGCTGTCATTTCGGCTTGATTTAAACTATAGTAATCAAGCAAACGAAACGACAGGATAAGTGAGGGATCTTTTGAGAAGACACTACTACCTACTATCCCCTCTAGTTTAGAGCCGTCAGTATAAAATACTGCGCCCTGGGGTTTAACTACATTTTTGGCCCAATCTTCTCTGGATGGGATTTCCAAGGATACGCCGCCATCGAACATAGGGGTAGGTTTAGTATAGTCAGTGTTTTTAGTGCACAGTTGAATTCTCTTAGGATTCTAGAGTGACCATAGTGCGTTTCGGTCCATGGAAACACAGCATTGAATCAAAGAGCCGCACTAGCTGCGCGTTTTTTCCAAATAGATCTACTGGTAGTAGATGTAGAATTGTATCAAGGGCTTTTCTTAGCGTGGTCCGTAGACAGCCTGTGATCAGCAGACATGCCAATCTCTGGAATTTTCCTACCCTTGTGTCGTTGACTTACTTCTCTATGGCTGGCCACCATACTAACGATACAGAATCGGTCTTATGCTTTCGGTCTGGGATCAGGCTCAGGTACCTAGCTCGTCCAGAGAGATTAATGGGTCCTCCGATTTCTGGGAGGGGAAACACGGGAATTTTGTTTGACAGTAACAATGCAACATTTTCTTTAGAAGACACACAAGTCTGTGTAGTATAATTAAAATCTCGCTTAGTATAAATAAATATAGTTTAGTTAACAAATAAGTGTTTAACTGAAATATTTAAGTAACCCACATACAAAGCATACCAGGAAAAAATATCATTTTAAATATTTTAAGAAAATATGTAATGTAATTTACAAAAATATTTTTTGTATTTCCTGATATCTTTACTGTGAATTTAAGAGGATTTTAACAAAATTCAGTAATAACCACATAACTTGTATGTAAAACTTATGTTTTATAATAACTATAATAATAATAACGATAAGAAGGAATACGTAATTTATGGTGAATAGCCCTGTACCACTTTCTGATATTTAACTCGAAGTGGAGTTGGACGTGTAACTAAATTTTTAATAAATTTTTTTTTTGTCACCACATTAGAAATGAAGAATTACGCAGAAGATGTGGTTGTACATGTAGCAAAACGCATTTGGAACTGGAGAGGACATTAGCTCGCATGCAAGATGGGGCAGGTGGACAAAACGATTACTTGAATGGAGACCCGGTCCGATAAAAGAAAATAGAGGACGACCACCAACTCGCTGGACAGAAGACATTACAAAAATTACAAAAAAACTGAATTCGTAGCGCTCAAGACAGAAAAGGATGAACTCAACTATAGGGTAGGCCTTTGTCAAGCAGTGGACGCGGAGGACTGATTGATGATGATGATGATGATGAAGGGAAATAGTATTTTTTTAATGTTAATTGCACTGTACATAAAAAAATGAACAAATTCCGGTAGAATTAATTTTTTCTGAAAATTGCGATGCGACAATAATTTATATTAATTGAAATTTTAATTGATACAATAATAACCGCTGTTATCATTAAGCAGTATTTTTACAACTGTAAAAAATAAAAAATAAAACAAAACATTAGTACAAACAAACTTCATAAGGTCCTACTATATTCGTGCGGTTAATATTAAAAACAAAAATAGACTTGAGTCCATAGCTTTGTTGATATTAATTGGTCGTGAAAGATAAAAGAAGAAAACGCGCGGAACGCACGACTCGAACATTCTTAACATTATTTTGAATAATAAAATTCCAACACTTTCAAATATTGTCCATACACAACAGACGTCCCTAAAATAAATGACTTTAAACAATTTTACCCGACACCAAAAACAAATGAACCAACAATAATTTACTTTTTATTAGTGTATTTCTCATTTATTATGAACGTATTATGATCGTTTTGTGTTTATACTAAAATTTATGAGCACTCTGATAACTCCTTAAATTATTAAAAACACTTTTAAACGCCGCCGTTTATCTTTTCAAAATGTTTATTATTGTCTAAATCATACAGTGTCTAAATAGAATTGATTTACAGTTTACGCTTACACACTCTACCAGATTTCGCAGAAATCGGGAAGTTCCAGGTTAAGTAAGGAAAGTCAATAACAACTATTGAGTTATTTTACAATAGATGGCGCTAGTGCGGTGGAATATCAAACGCTATTAAAACGCACTTTTCAGGAGTATCGTCATAGCTTGCACAAAATCGATAAAAATGGCACAATCTATTTGGTAGCTTTTTAAAATATTCAAAATAATGGCACTAACAGCATCGACCTTCACAAAATTCTTTACCAATGAAAAGTACGACAAACGTTTGCAAACCATTTGTAAACAGTTTTTTTAATAGTTTAAACCAAAAATCAATGAAGCACTTGGAGGCTGTGTTGTTGGTTTATGTCTTAATTAAGATGGCAAAAAAACCTCATGTTTGCTCCTCTTAAACCAAGGCTTGGCCTTCACTAGCGATTTCTGATTTACATAAATCGTTACATTAAAACAGTTTTCTGATAATTGTTATTGAACCTACTTGTGTGATCGCAAAAAGTAAACAACGCAAACATCATATTGTGAAAGGAATTGGTTACGTTCCTGAGATTCATTCTTCTTATGTTTGTAAGAAAGCAGAGTTGGGTTAATTTTTTTTTTCAGGTTTTTTTTTAAATTATTGCTACTTATCGACGATCTTCATTTTGGTATTAATTGTAACGTGAGGAAATATTAAAATTAATAGGATTTAAAATGGTGATATGCGTTGGCGACATTTGTTGGAGAGTAGTTCAAGCGTCGCCATCTATTTAAATTGAATTCATGGGTGATATCGGTCATTTTTAATCCACATAAAACACTTTTTTTAAATATAACTGATCCTAGCCAGGATCTTTGAAAAAATTTATAAAACTATTGTATTGTCATCGGTCCTTTAGAAGTATACAAAGTTTTTTGAAAGTGGGTGAAAATCATGATAGATAGATTCACCGAAGGAATGCGTGAGCGGTTACCGGGACATATGGCGAGAGGGGGGAGAGGTTTTAGCCGGTAGGAATCCGGTACTACCCAGCTTTACTGGGTGTCTATGCAAGATTTCCTGTCCTCCAACAAAAAAAAAGATAGATAGATAGATAGATAGATGGATAGATAGATAGATAGATAGATACGAGTCAAGCTAATATAAAGCGTGTAAAAAATATTGTTAAATTTCGCATTCATACGATAATATTGTTTTGCACAAATAAACTAGTAGTACACAAAGAATTTTGTAGTAAATAAAACTTGTAGTTAATGACATGCAATAATAACAAATTAATTTTAAAATACAAATGTTAGAAAAGCATACGTACTTGAGGACAAACCTTTTGCTTCAGAGATTCCGTGGGATTCGATAAACTTGGACTTTTCCTGTCGCTACCATGTGCCGTTCTGTACCTCTGAAGATCACTTTCGGACGAAACGTTGGGAAATTGCTTGCTCAATTGAGGTTTGTTTGCTGAAAATATTTACAAACTTAGTAACTGTTCGAAAAAAGCTGTAGGTACTACTTCGTGTGTCAACGATTTTCATTTGTATAATTGGATTTAACTAAATTATTTTTATTAAATTAAATTAATAATTTGGTACTTGCAATAGAAGATATTATATAGATATTATCTAATTCTAAATGTTAGCCTAATTAAAAAAAAAAAGTCTTTGGGAGAAAAGCATTTTTTTATGGCCAGATTTGTTTTATTTTTTTTTGTCATAGCCCCAATCATTTAAAAAATGTTAGTTTGTATCTTTCTTAAATTCTGTTTTCGTAGTTTTGAATAATATAATTTTATAGTTACCACAAGTCTTTGAAAGTGCATATATTGTTTAAATTTAAATGCTATTTTATGTTTTAATTAAGTGTTTTGGGATTTGGTAACGAATTAAATGATACAATAACAAAATAATATTGTATGCAAAAATTTAAAACATTAAAAAAAAATTTACAGTAGAGATTTCGGTAAATTGTTCATATTTTCCTTAAATTATTAAATTAAAACTATTTATTTAAAAAAATTGTTCATATTTTTCTTAAATTATTAAATCAAAACTATTTATTTAAAAAATCTGCCATAAATGAATTTTATAAAGAAAATTAACTCACACTTTTCTATAAAAAATAAACACGCGTTTTTTAATGAATTAAATTTTTGGAAATGGGAAATGTCACTAAAATGTTGTATTTTTGATATGTTTTTCTTGGCATCTCATTTTTGATCCAAAAATATTTTAAATTTTATGAGTCATACGATTAAAATAATTTTAAATTAAATAACATGCCGCTTTAGTTGTGATTACATTTTGGAATCTTTTCAGCAGTAATTATTTAAAAACATACACGAATGCCAACCCAATTAGCGAATAATTGCATGTAAATGAAATTATATGAAGTTTTCTAATTTGTTAATTATCTATCATAATAAATAAATACCTATCATTATAGATCAGAAATTTTTCAAGTGTTACACTTTTACGGTAAACAAACGAAAGTTTATGCTAAATCTATAATTACACCAAAAATATAATAAAAATTTATCACTTAAAAATGTTAAAATAATTTAAAATACGATAATTATTTATGTACCCTTGAATTACACTTAACATACACATAGTGCTAAAAGTTTTGCAGTTTTTGTGATAAATTTGATTCCACGAAGATTTAAACTATTGTAAGATGGTTTAATAGCCGTTTTTCACAATCTATATGGGCAAAGAATGAATTTAATGTGTTAATATACAGGGTGGTTTAAAAAGTATTCATTAACACTTATTCATTAAGCACATCCAAGGCATGTTCTATGGGATTTTAAGTCTGGCGACATAGGGGGCCACTCCATACAGTCGATTCCCTCCTCTTTTAGGAAATAAGAAGAGCATTAGTTCTGAGGGGAGAGGTATTACCATCCATAAAAACAAAATGCTCTCCAACTGCTCCTCTCCATGGTCGAACATGTCCGGAAAATGTGTTCGATGTAATTTTGTTCATTTAACGTAGCTGGAATAGGAACCAGTGGTGAGTCGATTTTTATCTGCAAGCACTCTCTAAACACGGCTTCTGCGGTTGTCGGAAGTTATACAAATACGGGTCATATCCGAAAACATCACGTGTCGCTAAAAATCCATACCCCGGGCTTGAAATGTTCGGAACCACTCCAATCCAGTCTGTCGGTGTCGCAATGTTAATTTCGAACCTCATACGCCGTAATCAAAAGCCAGGTAATCGCTTCCGTATTGTACTAAGTGATAACGCAACACCAGTACCTCGTCTAACTTCTCCCTGAATGGTAACAATGAATGAAAATCTGTTCCGGCTGGCCACCAGTGACATGAATCTATTAGAATTTGAATTACCAACAAGGGGCCTGTCCCTTCTTGGACGATCCTTTGTTGAATGAACCGATTCCAGGTTCGGGATACATCGCTTTGGATGATTCCCAAACGCGCGGCAACTTCTCTGAAAATAACCCTTTTTTATCAGGATCACTATTCTGGACCTGTCCCGTTGCAAAATTACATTTCGGACCATTTTTGCACACTTTTAATCAGAACTGAGAGCAACAAAGAAAACAACACTTGAACACTGTCAAACATAAAATGAACCATTTTATTGAAATTTGTTTACACGGCCAACTAACATTTGACATTTCCATCTTGCATGATGGTAAAAAGTAAACAACAAATTATGGCCTTCTTTACTCTTTCTTGATAAAAAATTCAAAGAGCTAAAACTGGGTAATGCAAAACTTTTAGCACTATGTGTACTTTACTTGCATAGGAAATGTTTAACTTCAGTTATTTTATCTTTTTTTAACTAGTTAATAATAATTATTCTATAACTATAAGTTAGAGCAGCATTGTCATTACAATAATTGTAATATGTACCTACCCAAATTCCTAAATGTTAAACTCCTGGACAAAAGCGAAGCGAGTAGAAAAAATATTTCATAAAAGGATTCTAAACAATGTATTTATAGAAAATACAATAACGAAAAAATTCTATTGGAACTATTAAAAAATTACAAAAAGCAATTCCACGGACGAGATCTACTTTCTTAGACTTCTTATTGGTCGAATCAACCCGTAGTTAGTAAGAGAATCAGATTTGAAGACAGGGAATCAGATTAATTATTTTGTAAAGTAATAAGAAAATTTACGCAATTAGTTTATTTGTACAAGTATTAGTTTTTAATGAAACTAGTGATTTATTTGACATTTATTTGGAACCTATAGATTTTATTACTAAAATTCTGACAGCATGGATAATTTAAAAGGTGACAAAAAATATAATCAATTTAGGACAGGAACAAAATAAAGTAATCTATACAAATATATTACGAGTGTTCTTACTTAGTTTAGAGTTTTCTGTCTAGCTTGCTTAACATTATTCTTTGTAGGGGCATGCTTTGGCACCTTTTTGCACCTAATCCGTCAGCGGGACCATTGTGCTTCCCCCATGCTCCTGCTAGGGTTGTCACCATTCCTGATTTGATCTCCCGAAATTTTTCCCGACTATTTTAAACTCCCGAATTTTGTGAAATTTTTTTTTTTATAAATATAATTTGAATTGTAGATAACTTTTAGATTTAATAACTACGAGGATAGTTCAAGAATTGTTGTCCCTAACATAGTTGGCGTTGAATGACAAATGCAAATAAAGTGTCAGGCAACAGATTATTGTATGACATTAGTGTGTGCCAATTAGCATCAGTTCGTGTATGTTAAATATTTTTTTTTTATTGAGGTGTGCGTGATTTTATAAAAATGGACAACATTAAGATAAGAGGTGCGATAAAGTACCTCTTTAAAACGGGGTAATCAAGAACTGGTCACGAGATTTCAAACTACGAAGAAAGTCTTGTCAACATGCACCATGTGCAGGAGCCCCCGAAACTGTGATGACCAAAGAAAATATGAGTTTAGTCCATGACATGGTATTAAATGACAAAAAAATTACAATCACTTAGTTTTTATTTTATTTTTCAAAAGGGGTTTAACACCGATATACCAAGTGTATAAACATTGCAGGTGACTATGAAAAATAAATTAGTTTCATTTTTCTCATGTGTTTACTTCTATGTTAGGGACAACAATCCGTGAACTATCTTCGTAAGTCGCACCAAAATGCTTTGTTGGAAAGCTGCAAAAAAAATACCAAATATGATTTTAAATTTAATGATAATAATAATATTAACTAAGTTATTAATATCAAACACGTTGTGTTTAACTAAACTAAAATAAGTATATAAATTTTGAGTATTTATTTTATTATCATTCATTTATAGGTACCTATAAATTGTTTACTCGAATACATTCAAGTAATTTAAGTTATTAATTAAAAAAAAACGCATGAATTTGTATTTAAGAACTCAGATAATTATATCTCCCAACTTAGTGACATTTTCAGGTGGCAGCCCTAGCTCCTGCTAACAATATTATGATACTGTTGCCTCGTAAACGATTAGTATTTTCTTAACAGGGTTAGTGAAACTTTCCGGTGCACTCCCACGTATGCGAATCTCTTTGCTGAGTATCTTGGACACTCGTAAAATAGTAATCCAAATCGGACATGAGAACAAATCATATTGCAAGTCTGCTTGAACTCTTGTCAATTTTCTAGTGAGTTCCATAACTACAAATTTTAAATTGGCAAGCATTTGCATTGAGTCGGGAATCATCTCGGTTATATAAAAAGGAACGATATTGTACTTCTTATGTAATAAAAATATCAATAACAAAAACGAAATTCCTTACAAATGAACTGCTAGATAGTTATGAGGAAATTACTTTGGATAATAAGACTATATATAGAGAAGGTTGAGTCTTATATATACTTAGGACAAAAAATCGAACTATCCAAACATAACCTAAAGGCAGATTTAAACAGACGATTCTCCTTAGCATTTGGACGACTACAAACAGTTTTTAAATTTAACACACCAAACACCTTGAAAGCAAAAATTTTCGATCAGTATATACTGCCAGTCCTAACATATGGAACCGAAACGTGGGCTTTCAATAACAGCATAATTCACAAACTCCAGGTAACTCAGCGTGCGATGGAACGTAGAATACTCAAACATCAAGCTACAAGATCATATACCTAATACGGAAATAAGACGAAGATCAAAGGTGACAGATGTAAATAAAATCACAGGTAGCACAAAGCAGCAACAATTTCAGGATGTCTGAGAAATATCATCTGGAAAAACAACCACATGCGCATTGATAGTAAAGTGCGAATATATAAGTCCTGTGTTAGTCCGGTGCTAACGTATGGTATCGAGACTAGAGCTAACACGAATAAGACAAAGAGCATCCTCAGAACAGCAGAAATGGAAACCTTAATAACCATCGCAGGGAAGACACTTAGAGACAGGGTGAGAAACAGTGACATAAGAGAGACATGCAAGGTGGAGTAAGATGGGGAAGAAAAAGAAGAAGATATTGGCGTAACAACATAGACAAAATGGACCAAGAAAGACTAGCATAAATCGCTAAAGACGGAAAACCAGCAGGTCGACGACCGCTAGGAAGACCACCTAAGAGATAGAAGATAGCTGAAACTCTGTCTCACAGGATAAGCAAACGGATTGAGCCTTGATAATTAACAGACCTTAAGGTCTTTTCGAAGTATAAGAAGAAGAAAAAGTTTTAGTGATTATGTATGTAATAGAAACACTCCTTAAGTAATATTTTGTTTTACCCCACCATCTATCGTTAACACAATTGTTTTAATGAATTAAGAAAGGCGCATAAACAAAACAATTTTTTAAATTTATCGCAATATTTAATAATAGAAAAGTTTTGGAGTTTTTTTGTACCTTTTCAGGTGACATTCGTTTCTTAAATTTTTTAAATAATACTTGAAATGTTAAACTTAATTTTAGAAATCAATTATAGTAGTGGTCCATAATTAGAAATTTTATTGATAAACGTATATTAAATATTGGTTAAACCTTATCGAACCATTTCTATTAAATAAACTACTTTTGTATAAATTTGTAAATTACTGGTCGGAATGAAATAAATAAACATTAATCATTTAAAATTATTTTAAAGGCTGACTATTTATTAATAAAAATTTCGACAGCTGTCAGACTTTTCTTTAATTTTAATTACATACATACATTTATTACTAATTGGAAATATTTCAACAATAGAATCCTGAACTTAAAACATAAAGATTTAACCCAAATCACCTAAATAAAATGTGTCTCCTGTCTGAGTTACAGAGTGTTTTATTTGAAAATTTAAAAATTATTTGTGCCCAGTACTTTAAAACTATTTGAAGTATTATTGTCATATTTGGTGGGAAGTGTAAGTACTATACACACTACTAAATTATGTTAAATGAATGTTTCTGGCTACTACTAGAGGCGTACGATAGGGGCAAGTGACTGGTTGATCCCTCCCAAAGTCTACGCCACTGGCGGAATTGCAGTTTTATTACAATTTTTCTATTTTCCAATACTTTCTACGTCTAAATTGTACTTTTTTCCATGGCTATAAAGTTATTATTTTTCGAGATATTTTGGGTTAAACATGAAGCTGCACAATTAAAATGATTATAATCTAAATAAAAGAACAATTTTATTAAGAAAAAAATATTAAAAAGCACATAAACAAAATTTGGAAACCTTTTATATCAAATGTTCAATGTGACCCAAGTTTCTCAATAAGTTTATTTATTCTTACGTCCTTTAACACCATGAAAGCATTTATCTAAATATAATGGAGAAATGATTTAAATCGCATTTATTTATCTGATTTTAATATTATAAATGCACCAATTCGTTGATAAAATTTCTATAAAAAAAAATTACGTTTTTCAGTTAATAAATATTGAAGTTTCATTCTCTTAATAAATGTAATCAAATGACCCAAAACACCGACATAATACACATTGAAATCAGAAACGGCCATTTAACATAATTTAATAGAGTGTATAGTACTTACACTCCCCACCAAATACGACAATAATACTTCAAATAGTTTGGGCAAGTATTGGGCACAAATAATTTTTAAATTTTCAAATAAAACACCCTGTAACTCAGACAGGAGACACATTTTATTTAGGTGATTTGGGTTGAATCTTCATATTTTGAGTTCAAAATTCTATAGTTAAAATATTTTAAATTAGTAATGAAACACCCTGTATAGTCATGCCTTTTTCCCGCGGGGGTACGCAGAGACCACTTTCCCCTAGTTGCTACGGTTCTTGCACAGATCATTCGCTTCCTCTGCTTTCATCAGTGCTCTCATACATGCTCGTCGGTTGTTGGTACTCTTGACCTGGCCTTTCTTCAAAACAATGTTGATCTGATTGAGGTCAACCTCTACCGACTTTCGTCCATTCACACTAGTCTTATAAATTTGTTTCGTCAATCTTCCCTCATCCATCCTTTCTACATGCCCAAACCCTCTAAGCATTTATTTATTTTCTTCTGCCAAAACCAACATTCACTACCAAACATAGGTGTATGAACCAGCACACCTCTATGCACAGCCATACTTGCCTTTTTTGGCACTTTCTGGCTGTTTATAAAGCTATGCAGTGCCTCATTCATTTGTTTTTCTGCCAACACCTTTCTCTCAATGTCACTGTCATACTTTCCATTCCTCGTAAACTTTGAACCTAAGTACATAAATTCAATTACTTGTTTCATTTTTTCTCCCTTAATCAGAACTTTACAGTTTGTTATGTTTTCTTCTCTTTCAAAAACCATTACATTCGTTTTGCTTACATTTATTTACATCCGTTTGATTTTCATTGTATCATGCATAACATAATTACAAATATATCTAAAAATGTAAAGGAGTTGCTGAAAATGTTTATAAATGGGTATTAGGGTGGGTCAAAAGAAATTTTTTATTTTTTTTTCTTTATAATTATGATAAAATAAAAACTGAAGCAACTCTTCGTTTTGTTATTTTAAAATGTTAAAACAATGTTTAATGTTTTGGTAGATTTTTAGAATGGGAATAAAATACTAAAATGATATTACAACCTAGATTAAATTAGATTTTAATGGGATGCTTTCAGTAAGTGTGCACTCCGACCTAGTGATTTCTTTTATTCCCTTCCTGTACTAAAAGCTCCCCCTCTAGCTCCAGTTGTTTAACCAACTTCCAGAGGCTATGGGGTCCTGATACAGTTCTCTGGCTCAGGTTTTTCTTTGCTTCAGCACAGGAACAGGGACGTTGTCAGTCACTCACATTCAGTGTTCTCAGCTGCTTCTAAACTACCAATGAGTTTGCCGAGTCGACAAGTCCTGTCAGCAGGCCCTCTTTTACTCTAAATATTAGGGTGGGTCAAAAAAAACTTTTTATTTTTTTTTCTTTAGTTACCATAAAAATATCGTTCAAACTGACGAAACAAAAATTCTGGTAAAGTTTGAGCTCTTAATATTAATATTGGGAGGTCGCTCATCCTGATTTTTGATGTCCCATTTAAATAACACGGGAAAAATTGTTTTTTTTATTAGAATTTTTTGCGCTCAAACGAATTATCGGCTAGTGGAATTGAATATACATACTTACAGGAAATTAAACGATCTACAGAAAATATTTGATATGATTTTTTGCTTACTCGACTCGTCTAAAAGTTTTTCGAGGTTAAAGTTCATCCTCAAATTGTAAATGATGACTTTTACAATTTGTTATACTCTATCGCAAAATAATATAAAATATCATATTTACCATAAAGTATATCCAGTGTTTTTCGTTAAAACAATAAAATTTGTACGAAATATCAATAATCGTTGGAAAACTGATTTTTTTCTATATCTACATAATTTTTAAAAACATTCGCAATTTTTTATTCACTTAAAAAAATTCATCATTTCTTAAAAAATTCACAATAAGTATATTTATTTAATTCAACTGGCCGATAATTCGTTTGAGCGCAATAAAATTCTAATAAATTTTTATTTTTCCGTGTTATTTAAATGGGAAATCAAAAATCACGATAAGCAACCTCTAAATATTAAAAAAATAAAAGATAGAAAATAAAGATGGACTTAAAACTGGTGACGGGACTTCTCACTGGACACTGCCCTCTAAGGTACCACATGAAAAATATGGGCAAAACAGAGAGTGATAGTTGCCGCTACTCCGAGAACTTTGCTGAAACTGCAAAACATTTGCTTTGCGAATGCCCAGCGCTTTTCTGCAACTCTGCAAGTTTCTGGAAGGGGCCTTCCTAAAGTCCTTTGATGTCAGAATCTTAGCCCCCAGGAAATTGATAAACTTTACTCGAAGTCTCGGAACCCCAGGCCTAGAATAGAATCTACAACCTCTAAATATTAATATTAAGAGCTCAAACTTTACCAGAATTTTTTTTTCGTCATTTGAACGATATTTTCATGGTAACTAAAAAAAAAAAAAATTTTAAAGTTTTTTTTGACCCACCCTATTGGGTATAAATACAACTTCCAAAACTTAAATCGAATTAATTACTATTTTCTGTTTTAAATGTATTATTACACAAAACAAAGGGATATACAAACAAAATATATTTTTTTGTTTGATTCGTATGTTATTATTTTTAAAAAGAGCAAATGCAATTAACAAAAATAATAAAAAATGAGCGAGCCTTACAGTAGTCGCATATGATGTGTAACATTTGACATCTCACCTTAGTAATCAACAATTTTAAAATTATATTCTAAAAAAATGGGTCAGGTATTATTTGAAATGATTTTTCATAACAAACAATAATTCTTTTTAATGAAAATTGTATATTATTCAATTGGTGACAGTGACAGAAATCAACCTCAAAATTTAAAAAAGCTAAATACTGAAATATTTTATTCGAATAGTTATTTATTATTACTTACTTGAATTTTGTTATCAATGATCTGCACTTTATTAAGACTTATTATTAACAGTAAATATTTATTTATATTGTTTACGCATATAACAGCAAACTTTATAAACAACACTTTAACTTAAGTGCACAGCTGATGGCTGACAGTACCGACCTCTTGGAAAATTGGTTGACGTCTATCTGACGGCTAACTCTAACCGCGCGCTCATTCGTTAAATCAATAAGCAAGCTTCCGCGACTTTCTGTTACTGTTACACATTTCACGAAATCACTCCCACAAATTGCAAGAAAGCAAGAAGAAAGATGTTACACATCAAAAACTAACGTTAAAAAACGACACTACTAAAAGTTTAATCGTGAAAAATAAATTTGAAAGTTGAAACGACTCAACTTACAAAGACTAACGGAAGGATATCCAGTTTTAAAGCACTGTCTTCTAGCTATGGCATCTAAACTGCTAGCATGCGATACTTTATTCTGTACGACCTGATGTTGCCTAGAAACATAAAAATTAAATGTTTTATTAAAATCGCTACCAAATAATTATATATTACGCATAATTCTAACGTTTTCGGAAAAGTTTGTGATGCTATGGATCAAGAAAGGTAAAAGTAAAGTGGAAAATTTTTTTCCGAAAAACCATTAGAACATACAATATTTATGAACGCTCTATTTTTAAATTACTACGAACCTAACACATACAAAAATCAATTAAAGGTGGCACAATTTTTTTTTAAATTTTAACCAAATAAAAAAATACTTAGTAATATGCAAAACATTAAAATGGAAAAGTATGATAAATATAATAAGTATTTTGTGACTCCTTTTGATTTTTTCTACCAACAGAAAATCGTCACTAATTTTTATTTAAAATATTATTAAACCAAAATATAGTTTTTAAATAAAAATAAATATTAAGATTTTTTTTAAATAACGATAAAATTATTCTACTACTATTCTAGACATTAACAAACAATCTATTTGTAGTTGTAACAATAATATGGAGTCGATTAAATATTTTTTTATGAAAAGGAAACAAGATGCAGTTTAACCGAAAATCATTTAAATTTCTAACTAAATGGGATATTCGGTATTTAGTTGAACGAAACAAAATCACCTTTTTTTTATTTTATTCGTGTTACGAACCGCTGTTTGCTACAGTAGCTGGAAATTATTCAGTAAACAGTTAGTGACATCATCCTGTGCGAGCTAGAAATCTTCAGATTTAAGTTCAACATTTTCACTGCATCTAAAGTGTTGCTACTTTCCACATATGACTATATAACTATGCTAAAAGTAAATCATGCCTTTAAATTGACATTTGTCCTTTGCTATTTGTAGTAATATTACAAGGTTGTTGAATTTGGCTAAAGCTTGTGGTTACTGTACGTACCAATTCAGGTGTGAAAGCTACTTCACGAGCATTCGCTGAGAACCTCGTTTTTGTTAGTATGCCAAAGATTTTGGAGCTGTTAATATTTGGAATTTAATAAAATTTACTATTTTTCATACTTTTCACAAAGTTTTAGATTTTTGTTGCTCTATTATCATAAATGATAAAGGTTCTTGACGTTAAACGATTATTTACTGTTGGTAGCATAATATTAACTCAAGAAACTGTTAATAAAGACATTCGTAATTGAAAGATATTTTTACAACTACCAATTATTAATTTAAAGCAGAAAAATTGTCTTTTTAGGCAAAGCCATATCGTACTCGTATCATAATTGCTTTGTTCGAAAAAATACGTACCTACTACTATTATTATTACTGCTATTGTTGGTTGACTGGAGGGGTCGAGTTCTTTCCACGCTTTCTCCCCTTTCGAAGGAGGCCTGATGACTGGTAGGGGCACTATGTGATATCGTCAGGGCCGTATAGTCTTTTATTTGAGCAGATGACGTGATTGCGATCGGTAAAGGGATTGCGGGCACTTCTGGTTTGGACACCCACGACTGCTCCAAAATGGGCGCGGGTGCGCTTGACGTCAAAGGACTAAAACGACAAAATAACTGACATTAGTTAACTAATATTAACAAAAAGTTGGGTTTAATGCCGCAAACGCGTTGTCTTTTTATCATGGATTTGTCTCAAACTTCATATACTTTTCGTAGTATCTCCAAATCCTGACGAGAAGTTATAATTTTAAGCATCCAGGGCTTTTAATTATACTATGTAATTTATTTATTTTTTGTTCCTGGGTAAAATTGTGTTTTTTCAATGGCTTGGGCCTTAAAAAAATAGCTATTGTTCCACCTAAACTTTGCGTATGTTTGGTTATGTGTCACTCAGCTCTGGGCAAACACTATTGAGAATATATCTAAAGCCTTTGACCGCGTTTGGCACCAGGCATTGTTAAGCAAATTATCTGCCTACGATCGTCCAATCAAACTTCGCCAATGGCGGTGAATGATACAAATAGATTCAGGCAGGAACGGGTTGATTCCATCAGTAGAGATCTTGAATCAATCGTCAAGTGGGGAACCAACAATCTTGTTCAGTTCAACGCCCAGAAAGTAAATTCCTCAAATCATTCCATTACAATGTCCAGAAATACCCATGAATCAAGTCCCTTCATCTCGATTTTGGAAGTCACGGTGTCTAATAATATGTCTTGGCATGACCATGTTGCTAACATCGCAAATTCAAAAAGCCAAAAGCTAGGTTTTTTGTGGAAAGCTAGAAAGTTTTTTACTCCTGATCAACTGTTGACGACGTACAAGGCTAAAATCCGACCTCTACTGGAGTTTTGCTCGCACATTTGGGGTTCATCACCAAGGCATTCTCTTTGCCTTCTAGATTCCATTCGGAAAAGAGTCATTTAGTTGATAAACAGCTCAACTCTCCATATACCCTTCACCCACTAAAACATAGAAGAAGAGTTGCAGACCAGACATTACTCTTCAGATATTTCCATGACAGATGCTCCAGAGAAATAAAACTCTTGTTTCGTTGCAGTGATTCGACGGCTGTCTAGGCAATCAAAAAGCTTTGAATTCTTCTCGAATCTCTTCTTCCAATATTAATCTTACTTTTAAATCAGTTTTATCTCTCCAGTTATAACTCCAGTTAATAATTTAAACGGCGTAGAATCAATGTTTTTTTGTTAGGTTGATTTATATATAAATCTTTGAATTAAGTCTACATATTTGAACTATTTTGAAGAATCATCCAATACAGATGAGATTATAGAATTAATTCTTTTAGTTTGACCATTAGCTCTTGGTAGTCCTATAAGTAATTTTTTGGTGTTTTATTCCTTCTTGGTTGCAGTTGTCTTCAAATTCTTGTGCTCCAACTGCAGGACCTCTGTCAGTTATAATAAAAGCGGGATTTCCAAAGTTTTTCTTCTAAACATCTAATTTGCTGATAACTTCTTTTGCCATTGTTGACCTAGTTGGATATATTCATACAAATTTTTTAAATGAATTACTATAGTTAGGATGTTTTTAAAGTTTTTGTTCGTTGATTCTAAAGGTCCTAGATATTTCATATTGTGAGTGTGCAAAGATGAATCATTCTTACACAATGAATGAAGGTAACCTTGAAGGCAACCTTCATGTTTTCCCCTTTTTCTATTTAATAAAATACATCGTATACAACTGCCTATATATTTCTTAATTGTTTCAATTAAATTAGGTAGGTAGTATTCGTGTCTAATGAGTTCATAACTGCATAGATATATCCTACAATTCGTCCATCCTGCTATCGTTGTCTTTTCACAACCAAGGCTTCATATATTCTGCACAAGTCGACGTATGAATGGGTCCATCATAAGATCCAAGTTTTTCTACGTCGTAGGCGTTATTACTTTTTATGTTTAGTACATGTCATTATAATTGTCATAATTATTATGATGTTATGTGAGTTCATTGTATTTTAATTAGCATTAAAGGTTTATTGCACATTACTGGCTCTCAGTAATTTTTTTTAGTTATATTATCCCATAGTATCACAATATCTTTCTCTAAATAGGTAAAAGAATAAAAATCCATTTGTTTGTTAGCTTTGTTTCTTAAAGAACGAAATTTTCGCAGGGTTTGCTCACAAAATCAAAAATGAATATGGACCAATTTCTACCATTCATATAAGCAATTGAAATATAAAATTTAAAAGCCAGGAAAAAATATTGCCTTGCACAATGTTATATGCAACTACTCGTTTCCAAATACCTTTAAAAAACCTTTATTAATATTAAATAAACATTGCGTTGAAACCTATCTGTTTCTTTTGCTTCCGTATTAATTTTAGATTACACAAAAAACAGCGGTTCCTTAATCACATTTTTTTTAGGAAATTTAAAGTATTAAGTAAATATCTTTTTTGTTTAATGTTTTTTAGATGTTGCTGTTGTGGTTTTTGTATTGAAGTGTTATATATAAAAAAATGTGTACAACCTTTTTACTCCCTTATGTTATTTAATTATTTTTTTCTAGATGTAGTATTCTATTTTTTTTTTCGTTTAAGGGGCTTTGCAGGACTAAAAATATTCAAGTGGTAACTACTGTTGGATTTTAAGCTTCTTAGCGAATATATTTTAGGAAAGGAAAACCTCTTAAAAATTACTGCATGTTAATCTTTCCGTGCAAGAAAAGCTATTTTAAGAAACAACAAATAGTCTTATTTATTGATTTATTTAAGGTTTTGACAGTAAAGTCTAAAAGGTATTAAAGATAACCTGAACGGTTTTACATAGATACTTAATAGGGAGAAAAGATATTTAAATAGAACGAAAGGAGTTAATTTTGACTGGTTAACAAATTTAATAGGTCATCAATTGTATTCCCATGTCTTCGCAAACTTCTTAAAATGTCCGCTATAAAAAATGTTTCGACACTCACCATTGCTCCAATCTGTCTTCCTCTTCTTCGGCAGCAGTAACGTCGCTAGGTGGAGTTAAATATCCTGCAAGCCTTAATCCCCTTCCTCGAATGTTTGAACCCAATCTTAAACTTTGTCGAAATGACGCTCGGGCTCTTCCAACTAAAAGAAAACATATACATGACCGATCGTATTATTCGTTTTCTTTTTTAAATATTGAAATAGTTTCGAAAATATCAATTGATTATAACTAATTTTTAAAGTGCTTTATTTTTTTCTATTTTATCAAAAAACTAGTGCATTTTGTAGCCGTAAATTATGTATACCATATTATCATATTATTAATAAAAGCTTAAATAAGTTCATTAACACTATAAATAGGATAATATTTTTTTTATTTTTGTTTGTAACAAAATTCCTATTATGACAATTATAATATATATATATATATATATATATATATATATATATATATATATATATTTATATATATATATATATTTATATATATGCGAAAATTATAGAAAATTGCATTGCTGCAATGAACTATAAAGCCCGTATATGTACCTACATATTTATACGTTTATGTAGGTTTTAACATCAAAAAGGGTGTGAGACAGGGATGTGTGGCTTTGCCATGGCTGTTTAACTTATACATAGATGATTGTTTAAAAGATTTGAAAGAGAGTGCGTATGGATTGAAAATAAATAATTTGATCGTCAAAAATGCTTTCTTTACGCCAATGATCAAATCATATTAGCGTTATCTGAAGAGGAGTTGCAGGCGATGGTTAATGTTATGATGATGCCCTGAAAATCAAGGGGATGAAAATAAATGTAATCAAAACGAAAGTAATGGTTTTGGAAAGAGAATAAAACAACAAACTGTGAAGTTTAATAAGGGAAAAAGAGTGAAACAAGTAAATGAATTTGTGTACTTGGGTTCAAGTTTTACGAGAGATGGAAAGTATGACAGTGACATTAAGCAAAGGATGTTGGCAGGAAAACAAATGAATGGGGTACTGGATAGCTTTATAAACAGCCAGAAAGTGTTAAAAAAGGCAAGTCTGGCTGTGCATAGAGGTGTGTAGGTTCTTACACCTATGTATGGTAGTGAATGTTGGGTTTGGCAAAAGAAGCATAAAAATAGGATTAATGCTGCAGAGATGAGTAGTCTGTGAAGTATAACCGGAGTGACTCGGTTGGATAAAGTAAAAAATGGTGAGATAAGAGAACGCTGTGGTGTAAAAGAAAATGTGGTTACAAAAATAGATAAAGGAATGCTAAAATAGTTTGGACAGGTAGAAAGAATGAATGAAGGAATGTTGACGAAATAAATTTAGTGTGAATGGACGGAAGTCAGTAGAGGTCGACCTCAGCGAACATATCAGATTAACATTGCTTTGAAGAAAGGCCACGTCAAGAGCACCAGCAACTGACGAGCATGTATGAAAGCACTGATGAAAGTACAGGAAGCAAAAGATGTGTGTAAAAACCATAGCAAGTGGAAGGAAGTAGTCTCTGTCAACCCCTACGTGAAAAAGGCGTGACTATATGTATGTATGTATTTTTAAATTTCAACGTTGTGTACAGGGGATAAAAAACATTGTAGACAAGGTTAAATGAATAACGGCTAACATGCTTATTTCTTTCTGCATCATTTCTTTTTTCTAGTGGTTTTTTTAACACTTCTGAGCTTTTTTTAATTATAAGTAATCGCAACTGATAAATTTACAGTTTAAAACCTTAGAAAATAAACTTCGCCTTTGGCAACGTCTGGGTCACTGTTTTTCAATCAACTTTCTTTTCTGTTATATATTGAGAAACTTCTCTTCATCTATGACACCTTGTGAAATTTGACGAAAGCTTTTTTGAAATGAAACGATTGGAAGTAATTTCTTCTGACCATTTTTCATTTTGTTTAAATTGATATTATCTCATTAACTTTTTGCTGTCTGCTGCCTAATACAGGTTGGGATGTTGAGATCTCAATCGGAGCTTCCGAAGAAGCTATGTTCTTCTGACAACGAAACGTTTTAACGACAAAATCCTGATTTCTACTTTCTCTGTCGACGGACTATGATGTGCACTTCCAAAGAAAAATTTGTTTAAATAAAAATCAATTTTTATTTTGCAGAAAGTTTATACACTGTAGGATTTTTTAAAACTTTTTGGTCAAATGCCTAACAATTTTATAAATAAATAAATAAATAGGTATTATTAAATATATTATTATATATTAAATATTAAAATATTTACCTACATTTGCTTAATCTATTTTTTCCTATGGGACTATTTTCTAATGAGGAGGCTGGCACCGTAGTTAAATCTTCAAAGTTAATAATGATCAAGCTGATGTCATCCACCTCGCTTCTTATAGGGGCTATCACCTCGGAACATAGGAACTTGGTCCCTGAAAAAAACAATATAGAGTAGATAATTACATATAATCAAGAAGGACTTTAAACGTTTACAATTATTTTTCAATTTACGTAAAAAATGGTGTTTTCAAAATGAATTTTTAAAATTTAAAATATACATTTTGTAGTACAGCATTACTAGGCTATTCCTAGTATCACCAGCATGATAAGGGTCCGTCGCTGTACAGTTTTGACTTGGAACCCGATGATTTCATTTTGTATCCACGCGTAAAAAGCAAACATCCTGACCAACGATTTTGGGCACTAAAGTGGTGGTTGATGCGCCAAAATGCATGTTTTTGAAAAACCATCTTGGCACAATTTTTATTCACATTGGTTCAAATGTAAGGAAAACTGTATTAATTTTCATTAAAAATATATCGAATATAATAAAATTATTTAATGAAATAAAAAAATAAATATTTGTTTTAGTTTACCTACTATTCCGTGGAAATAAAAAACAACCTAGGTAGACATAAAGTCTACAGTTAAAATTGTTGTGAAGGATCTGGTATTACGAAATGTTGTGGAAATGTTGTAGAATTCTTTAAAAAGTTCTCATTTAAACTTAAACTTATTTACAAAGAGAGGTGTTCTATTTCAAATTCTGCACCATTAATATATTTGTCGAACTTATGGTAATTAAAAAAAGTGAGCCGTCACAGGACGCCTGGCAGATGTGAAACATGAAAATTGAATGTTATAGAAAAATAATTAATTATGTTTTTAAAGAAAGGATGCAATGAAGGGGGAATACACAAATATTGAACAAGGTTAAAATTTTATAAAAATATACATAAAAAACAATAATAATCAAAATAAAGTTTACAATTCAGTATCATTAGTTATTTCTGTAAGATTAACACTCGATGATGTTTCTGATAGTATCAAAGTTACAATAGGGTGATGATAACTAAAATAATCAACAAAAGTATTACTTGTAACGTAGTCGGAGCCTAAGCAACGGAGCGAGCCGAGTAGTTACGGGGCTGCCCGAAGCTTTCGCATCATGGAATCGCGGCACAAACAGTCTTTGTTACCCACCAAGCGCGCCATTAGATATTTCACATCAAAAATGTTTATAGGGACCGTGCGTCATAATTTTAATGCTAACTGTTAACAAAAATGTAAATTTTATGGGAGGTTTTATTTAAGTTTTATAAATCACTTAATATTTGGTAACGTTAAAAAGGATCTCCAAACCCTAATCAACAAGGTAAAAGACGCATATCAAAAACTAGGCCTAAATATTAACATAAAGAAGACCAAATTCATGGTTATTACTAAAAACAATACTCAAAACACCTTACTATACGGAATGGAAGCATGGACGTTGAAGGTGACAACTATAAATAAGATCGAAGCATTCGAAATGTGGACCACGAGACGAATGTTGAAAGTGTCCTGGGTAGAACGGATAAGAAACAAAATCATCCTCAGAAGAGCCGGTCTAACAGATAGTGAACTTTTTGAAAACATCAAGAAAAGGAAAATAGCCTACCTAGGACATAAAACAAGAGGAGAACGTATTACTTTCTGCGTCCTATACTACAGGGTAAATTTGAGGGAGGAAAAAGAGGAATTGGCAAAGGAAAATTGTCCTGGCCAATAAATATTCGTTATTGGACAGGAGTAAAGGATTTTCAAATACTGCAAAACGCTGCAATGATTAGAGACATCTGATAAGAATGGGATGGACGCCTACGCAGGAATATGCATGGCACCACAAGAAGAAGAATGTTAAATAAATAATTTCAAATTATTTTCGTGATGTCATTGAAAAAAATTTGTTGCATTCGTGGATATTTAAAAACATCACATGGAAAAAAGGGATTTGATTCGTTATGAAAAATTCTATAATATTTCAATAACGCATTTAGTGCCTCTTGGAAAATTGGTAAATTTATAAAATGGATTTATGCTCCGTAAAAATTATGTGTAAATACTGCAATTTTATCACAAATTAACAAAATTTGTCATTTCAATAATAAAATGTGTATGTGGTAATAAACATTATAAATACTAACTATATTTTGCTGATAATAAAAACGAACCTTTGAATTTTGATTTTTAATTTAATTAAAAACTTAAAAGATTGGGTACCAAATAAGAAAACCAAAATTTGTAGGACTCCTTCCATAAATAATAAAAATATAAGCATTCACTATATTCATTTTATATTTTTTCGATTTTTCCTGGAAATAAAAATATTAGAAAATCAATCCAATTTTTATATTATTATTTTTTATTATATTTGTGTTTTATTTCTTATTTTATTGTAATAATTTTATAATGAATTTAACATGGGTTCCGAAATTTTTAATAATTTTTTCCATATCGAAAAAAATATTTCTCTACCAAAATGTTTACTTCATTTAATTCTAAAAATAAAATGCTAGAGAGCGCTCTTTGGCTGTATTGCTGCCCATATATTTCACGGGCAGTCCCTTTAAGTATGTTTTAATGTTTCTAGATTTACTATAGTAACGAACTGGCGACTAACCTATTAAAAGCTAGTAGTTATAGAAAAATAAGGAGAAACTGCACTAATCGATATCGTTTTAATTTGTTTAAAAGGTTGAAATCACATTGATACCGAGATTTTGCGATAATAATTTATGAAACATTCGATAAAATTAAACGAACCAACTTTTTTATTTTAAAATGCACAAATTTAATAATTATTGAAAAATCGCAAATTATTATAAATTTTATTTATTAAACGGTCAATAGAAATGAGTTGGCAATAATCTTAAAGGAGGTCAAGGCTCTACAAGGGCTATGGCATTACTATGATAAAAAAGAAACAAAAGGATGTATTGGGTTTAAAGTTTAAGGGAGACAAAAAGTTTGACTGTGATATTGAGCGAAGGATGTTGGCAGGGATGAGCAGCCAGAACGTACGAAATAAACAGTTTTGCTGTAGCAAAACTAACTTTTCCAAACCGAGGGCTCTTCGGTTCGCAAACGTAAAAAAAACCTGAAAGTTTCATCGCTCTAGTGAAAAGTACAAAATGCGGTTTGAGGATCACCTTGTACGTTATGGCCCACCTTCGAACTCAGTCTTGTCCTTCTGGTAAAACTTCTACTCTGTAAGTTTTAGTGACCTACCGCCTCTCTGTCTTAAGATATCGTACCCAAAAGATTTTTCAACACACACACACACACAGACAAAATTTGAAACAACCGTCACGCTGAAATTGGTGCCGTTCGACGCGTGGGGCCATGAAACGTGCAGCGCACACGGTTTTTGCGATTTGGCAGAAGAAGCATAAAAATAGGATTAATGCTGCGGAGATGAGTAGTCTGAGAAGTATAGTCGTAAGGAATCTAATGGATAAAGTGGGATAAGAGAACGTCTCTGTCTAACCCTTCGGTAAGACGCGTGACTATATGTATGAATGTGTGAATTATTTAAAAAAAATTACCTTTAAAAAATTAATAATAAGGGATTAAATATTTTCTAAAAAAATAGTCTTTAAATCTTATACTTAATTTTTTCATTTCTTGAACGTTTTTAAAGAAAATGTTTTTATATTTTTTAACGTCAACACATCAAACATCAATCGTCAATAATACGATGCCATAAAATCGTGGGATAAACTGTGTTAAAATCCCTGTTATCCAGTTTGAATTGAATGGCTGTAAGTATGTACATACAGAGGTATTTAGCAAAATAGCTAGCCATATACGTTATAAAAAATGAGGCAGGTACTTAAAATTAACTTATTTATCATTCGTTCTTGGATAAAATCAATAGCTTTCTTTACAATTTACGAATCAATCCCGTGTTTAGACTTCCCAAGCTTTCCTCTTAGATAGGTTAGGTTAGGTTTTATGTGAGTGGGGCGTGGTCGCCCCTCCACCGCGACCCTTAGTAGGTCTATTGTGGCTCACCCCTAGAGGCTACAGTTCACCGCACAATCCAGCCCTTCTTACGAAGTTCACGGTTGTATAGGGTGAAATTTTTTTAAAATCGGTAGGTTCTAGGTTAGTGTAACCAAATATGTTGAACCTTATTCTTCCCAGGCCGGGGCATGAACATAGTATATGTTCAGCAGTTTCGTCTCCACGCAGCAGAACCGACAGTCCGTTTGTTGGTTCAGATCTATCTTTCTGAGGTCGTATCTCAGACGACAGTGTCCCGTAAGCAGTCCTGTTAGAATACGCAGGTCATTTCTGCTCCATTCTAGGATCTGCTTAGTTGTGTTTCTCGAGGGTTGTAACGGTAAAAACGCCTTCGAGTGGGTTAGCCCTGGTATGTCGGACCAGTACGTGAGTATTTTCCTCTCCGCCCAGTCCGAAATAATTGTTTTGGCGGCACTTGTGGTGACTCCAAAAACCGGTTCTGGTCCAATGAACGCAGATTCGGCCCCCTGTTTTGCAAGGGTGTCGGCTTTTTCGTTTCCTTCCACCCCCTGGTGCCCAGGTACCCACAGTAGGGTCACCCTGTTGTTCGCACCAAGGTACTCTAAGGATTCGATGCAATTCCATACAAGTTTAGAATTTATCTTGTTGGAGCTCAGTGCTTTTAAAGCGGCCTGGCTGTCTGATATTATATTTATGTTTTTGTTTGCTAGAGGTCTGTTGGTCAACTCTCTTGCACACAATTCGATAGCGAATATTTCAGCCTGAAAGATTGTGGCATACCTGCCAAGACTGGTAGATATTTCAATCTTTGGTTTCCTGCTGAAAACACCGGCCCCAACCCCATCTGGGGTTTTTGAGCCGTCTGTGTACATTACGTATTCAGTCTCTGGGAAGAGGATTTGTCCCCTCATCCATTCGTCTCTCTCCGGAAAGAGGACTTTGAACGACTTTCCTACGTGTATTTTTGTGGCAAGCAAGTCAGGAACCATCCCGAGAATTTGGTGGTTTTTTGTTTCACTCAGTATCCCGAAGTGATCCCCGAGTTGCTCTCCATTTATTTGCTTTTCCAAAGACAGGAATCTATAGGAAGCTATCCTGGCCTCCCTCTCTAAGAGAATATCTATGGGAGGGAGATGTAGGAGGTGTTCCATCGCTGCCGTTGGTGTGCTGGACATAACTCCAGTTATGGCCAGGCATGCCAGCCGCTGAAGGCCAGCAAGCTTTGCTCTAGCTGTCTGTTGTAACCCTTAGGTCCACCAGACTACTGAACCATACGTGACCATAGATACTATCATTGTTTGATAAATCCAGTAAATCTAAAAACATCAATCGTCAATAATACGATGCCATAAAATCGTGGGATAAACTGTGTAAAAATCCCTGTTATCCAGTTTAAATTGAATGGCTGTAAGTATGTACATACAGAGGTATTTAGCAGAATAGCTAGCCATATACGTTATAAAAAATGAGGCAGGTACTTAAAATTAACTTATTTATCATTCGTTCTTGGATAAAATCAATAGCTTTCTTCACAATTTACGAATCAATCCCGTGTTTAGACTTCCCAAGCTTTCCTCTTAGATATGTTTTGACATTCATTGTGATTGTGCAATAATTTACCGCTTTGCCATGGCTGTTTAACTTATACATACACGATCGTTTAAAAGATTTGAAAGAGAGTGCGTATGCATTAAAAATGAATAATTTGATCGTCAAATCGCTTCTTTACGCCGATGATCAAGTCATATTAGGTCATCTGAAGAGGAGTTACAGGCGATGGTTAATGTTATGCATATTGCTCTGAAAATTAAAGAGATGAAAATAAATATAAGCAAAACAAAAGTAATGGTCTTGAAAGAAAAAAAACATGGCAAACTGTAAAGATCTGATTAGGAAAGAAAGAGTGAAACAAGTAAATGAGTTTGTATACTTGAGTTCAAAGTTTACGAGAGATGAAAAGTATGTCAGGGACATTAAGCGAAGGGTGTTGGCAGGAAAACAAATTATTGGCTTTATGAACAGCCAGAAAGATTTAAAAAAGGCACGTCTGGCTGTGCATAAAGTAGTGTTGGTTCCTACACTTATCTATGGTAGTAAATGTTGGGTTTGGCAGAAGAAGCATAAAAATAGGATTAATGCTGCGGAAATAAGTAGTCTGAAAAGTATAGCCGGAGTGACTCGGTTGGATTAAGTAAAGAATAGTGAGATAAGAGAACGCTGTGGTGTAAAAGAATATGTGGTTACAAAGATAGATAAAGAAATGCTTAGATAGTTTGGCACGTAGAAAGGATGGATGAAGAAAGATTGACGAAACAAATTTATAAGGTGAGTGTAAATGGACAAGATTTATAAGGCAAGTGAGTGTGAATGGATAAGTCGGTAGAGGTCGACTTCGGCGAACATATCTCGATCAGATCGACATTGTTTTAAAGAAAGGTCAGGTCAAGAGTACCAACAACCGACGATCATGTATGAAAGCACTGATGAAAGTAGAAGGAGCAAAAGATGTGTGTAAGAACTGTAGCAGGTGAAAGAAAGTGGTCTAATGCAACTATAGATATGTATGTATATTTCATACGCAACAAAAGAAAATTAATACTAATGGTTTATACTTTCTTTTGGTTACATTGGCAGTGTATAGCCAATATTTGCCGGATTTTCACGTTAAAAAAACTAATTGGTGTGTGGTTGACTATAATTTGACAGCAAATACAATTTTCACGCTAATCTCCAAGGAATCAAACACACCAACATCGGATATAGGCGAATCAAAATTAATTATCGTGCATATTTATGGGCGGGCCGCAGAGCGTTTTTTAGTATTTTCAGTAGTCGTATGGTCAAATTATACGATTTACCAATATTTTACAATAAATGTCAAATTAAATGATCGTACAGGCAAATACGATATTAATAATTCATGTTACCTTTTCAAACAATATCGATCGTTTGAAAGCTAAACAGACAGGTTTTCAAAATAATCCTGAAATTTATTACGCTTACGAAGATCGTGTAGTTCTTAAGTATAGTATTTCGACGTCTTGAAAAGAAAATAATACCGAAAGTCCTAAAATTAAATATTAATTCGGTAACCTCCGTAGTGCAATTAATAAATCATCAAACTGATGCAATTCCTATACGGCGTTGCCAAACAATACATAAAATAGATAAAATTAGGTCAATTAAACAAAAATATTCAATAACAAGGATCATTTTTTAAAAACCGGGCTTTCAGTAGTATATTAAAAAATATCATTTTAATATTTACACTGGAATATATTAATATTTAATCAACAAAAGTTACATAGCTTGGGTTATTATGTAGGCATAAAAGATTATACAGTGTGTTTCAAAAAAAGGTGACCCCGTCTGTGGGATAGGTAGAAAACTAAAAAATATTTGGGGTTTTGTTAGTAAAAAATATTTGTAACGCCATCCGTATTCAAGATAAATATCGTTGAAAAAAAATTATACACATTTATTACGATTTTGCCAAAACTACTGGAAATATTGAAATGAAATTTTATAAGCATATGTTTTAGATGCTGATACATCCCATGTTTTTATATCTGACTCTCATAGAGGGCGCTAGTTACACGGTTCGTACCAGTATTGAACATAACTTTTTTCTTCTTCTTTCCGTGCCGTCTTCAATGAATGTTGGCGATCACATTGGCAAATGCATGTCTATCTTGTGCCGTTCTAAGAATTTGCTCAAAGTTCAGGCCGGTCCAGTGTCTATGTTTCGCATCCAGGACAGTCTCTTTCTTCCTATACCCCTTTTTCCTTCCAACTTTCCCTCAATTATTAGTTGGGGCAACTCGTACTTTTCATGCCTGAGTAGGTGACCTAAGTATGCTGTTTTCCTTACTTTTATCAGATGTAGTAGCTCTCGCTCACCACCTATTCTCTGAAGTACTTCATCGTTCGTAATTCTATCTGTCCAAGGAATCCTCAGCATTCGTCTGTAGCACCAGAGTTCAAACGCATCCAGTCTATTCATCATGCCCGCTTTTAACGTCCATGATTCAACGCCGTACAACAGGGTTGACCAGACGTAACCTCGCACCAGTCTTAGACGCAGGCTCAGGTCCAAGTTTGAATCAGAGAAGAGTCGTTTATATCGCATAAATCCTTGGTGTGCTTGTTCTATTCAAGTCCTTATTTCGTTATCGGGATTTGTGTCTCTTTCAATCCAGGAACCCAAATATTTAAAACGATTTACCATTTTTAGGACTTCGCCGTCGATTTGCAGTGGTATCGGGATATTCTGATTTTTGCTAATTACCATTGTCTTCGTTTTCTTAATGTTGATCTTCATTCCATAGTGTGAGCATGCTCTTTGAACGCTATCAATAATATTCTAAAGCCCAATGTCTGTGTCGGCCATTAATACCGTATCATCAGCATATCTTATGCTGTTTACGATTTCCCCATTTACTTTGATGCCATCTGAAATATTCTCCAGTGCGAGTTTAAATAGTTCCTCCGAGAAAACATTAAAGAGGATTGGTGACAATATGCATCCTTGTCGCACTCCTTTACAAATCTCTATTGTAATATAAGACCTTTTGGACTCTGTCAAATGCCTTTTTTAAACCAATGAAGACGAAATGGAGGTTCTTATATTTTTCTTAAAACATCTTCTAAATCGTATAGATGGTTCCTTCTCCCCACGTAAATCCACATTGGTTTATTGTTATCTTTAAGATACAGATATTTCCAAAGTTTTAAGGAGTGTGCAGTTAGCTTAGCAGCTCGGTAATTTTCACAATCTGCAACATCACCTTTATTTTTGTAAAAGAAGATAATGTCGCTTTTCCTACACATGTCAGGCATTTTACTACGATCTTGCATCACAATATTAAAAAGATTTGTAACTCAGGTCACCCTGTGTTTTTTGTCTTTTCTTTTGAGTTGACTTGTTTTCATTTTCTGTGTAGACTCTTTTACCTCCTGAGGCGGTAACTGCCTCGCACTTGTTAACTGAGGCATCCTTTCCTGTAAAAACTTTTTATTTACTAGGTTTAAGTTATATTTTTGCAGCGTGTCCTGGTTCAGAAAATTCGACTAGATATTTTATATTACGTACTTATAAGATTTAATATCTTTTTTCCGATGATGTCTGTGTTTGGTTATTTTATAAAATACCATCATTTGTGGCATTTACAAAACAGTTATAGAAATCTTCTCGATCTAAGGCTTTGGAACTCGCTACAAATTTTTTTTTGCTTGGTAATATTGGGGAAAAAATTAATTTCATAATATATAGTAATATTTACCCGATTTTATGCCGGCACAGATTCAGTTCAGCAGAAACACTATATCATGTTATAATAAAAGAATTCACATCCTACCTATACAAAGTTGGAACCTTTAGTTCAATACTAAATGTCGCGCATATAAACTGTCAAAATTTCGCCAAATAATTTAATTTAGAATTATGTTTCTGTGTAATCGCATCTATACTGTTCCGATAACGCACGTACTTCATAATTTGTCTGGCTATTATTAGTTTTATTTCATTAATAATTCGCAATATAACTGACACGGAATGTTGATATGGTATATATCGTTTACCGCGGAAAAGTAATAATCGCTCACGTACATGCCAATTTTAATTAAACTTTTTAATCATGCAACTAACCGAAGTGTGTTAGTGGATTTGAATCGGTCGCAACGTATGGATTATTTTATTGATACAAATTGGCTGCAATTACCGCAAACGTGCGACGAAAGGAAAAGTTCAATACGAGTAATTAATTGGGTATCCAACAAAATGAATGGTATTTACCGCGATTAAATGGGATTGTCACATTAGCGTTATGTAAAATACGTTTCAAAGTTATCAGATTATTTTTAGACGTAAATAAATTTTCGAAAACTCTTTTGTATTTTTCATACTTATTGTTACAACAACGTCGTTTTTGGCTTCTAAACTCTGTCACACCTTTTACTTACTTATTTAGTTTTTTAAAATTGAGTTTACTGAAACGTTGACATACATTTAAGGGTTAAGTGGAAGAATAGTTTTTGTGATGTTCGCATAACAAAAAATAAACTTCGCCCTTTGTTTTCAAGAAGTCAATTAATTATTGAATGCTCATGATGTTGTGAAAATTTTGTTTGTTTTGGAAGTAATGACGACGATCTATTATTATTTATTTTGTTTACAATAAATAATACCAATATCATTTTTGAACATTTACCACCTAACTAGATTTCCGTAACCACATCGAAAGTACTAAATCACCGTTATAATTTAAGATAAATAAATATTGTGATTTTTATTCGATTATTCGTGTTTAATGGGTACTTTTGTATGGAGTCGAGAGCTATACACTAAGAGAAGCCACGCTCAAACGTCTACAAGCTTTCGAGATGTGGTTGTACAGGAGAAATGCTAAGAGTAAGTTGGGTGTAAAAAATCACAAACGAGGAGGTGCTTCGAAGAATGCATAAAGATACAGAAGTGGTCAATCTTGTAAAACAACGAAAACTTGAATATTTCGAACATATCATAAGACACCCAGAAAAGTATGACATTCTACATCTTATAATACAGGGTAAGATTAATAGTAAGAGACGCCCCGGCAGATGAAGAACTTCCTGGCTCAAAAATCTCAGACATTGGTTTGGACTCACCACTATACAACTTTTCCGAGCGGCTACCAACAAAATAATGATTGCAAACATGATAGCCAGAATAATCGCCAACGATCGTTAAACGGTCATGGCACCTAGAAGAAGAAGAAGAATAGATGAAATGTAGGTAAGTGTCAACCACAAAGTCTGACTATAAAGTACCATAAAGACTATAGAGCAGCGTTACTCAACCTTTCAGTACTTGGGGGCTAATTTTTCTTCTTTTTTATAAAATAATAAAATACGACGCATATTATACGTTAAAAATGCTGACCCTAATCCCCTTAGTGCAGGATGTTGTTTGTGCCATAGACTCTAGACTCTAGGCCTAGGAGCTCCAATATAGAACTTAATAACAGGCCTTCAAAATTACCGAAAATGTGTAAATTTATTAAAACATTGCAATACCGCTCTGCTACATCCCATATAGGTAAAGCGTAAAGCCAGAATCGATGTTTCTCATCTGCTCTCTTTCATTTACGACGGATATAGAATTTTCGTTTTGCTTACATTTCCCCCCATCCCTTTGATTTTTAGGTCATCATGCATAATATCCACCATCGCCTAAAACTTCTCTTCAGACGATGCTAATATGACCTGACTATCTATGGTAAAGGAGGAATTTGACGATCAATTCTTTCATTCTCAATTCATACGCACTTTTAAATCTTTTAAACAACCGACTATGTATATTTCAAACAGCCATGGCGAAGCCACACATCCCTGTCTAACACCTTTTTTTATGTTAAACCAGTCCGTGTCTTCTTCTTCTTCTACTTCTCGGATATCTGTCGATCTGTTAATTCTGAAGATGCCTCTGCATCTTTTCCTGAGAGGTAGATCTTTCCATCTTGTAGGTGGCCTCCCAGGAGGTCTTAAGCCGAGCAGGTTGTTTTCTAGGACTACTTTTGGAAGTCTGTTCTGGTCCCTCTGTCTTACATGGTTGTACCACTGCCTTTTACGTTGTTTTCCCCATCTTACGATATCTTTTATTTTGCATTGTTTTCTGATATATGCATTTCTTACTCTGTCTCTTCGTCTTTTTACCACTATTGTTCTTAGTGTTTTCATTTCGACCACCCTTAGCATGTGTTTCGTCTTGTTGGTGTCTTCGCGGACTTCTGTACCGTACGTTATGATCGGTCTGATGCAAGTCTTGTAGATTCTAATTTTGCTATCTTTGTGCATGTACGGGTTTGACCAGACTATATCTCGTAGGCATTCTGTTAGTGCTGGCTTCTCAGGTCTTTAACTGGGTCGTTGGTGTTTGATATGTCTATGCCCAGATATCTAAATTGCCTCACCTGTTCTATGGGATTGTTCTCCACCACTAGCTTACATCTGAGCGGATCTTTCGCGATTGTCATACATTTGTTTTTTTTTTTGATAGAAATGTTCATATTGAGTTGGCGGCTTACTTGAAAGAACTGGAAGAGTCCGTGTAAGCTCCGTTTATCTCGACACTAGCAGTGGAATCCTCGTAAAGTGTTTTTAGTTCTCGTATTAAACCACCGCTCACCCCCATACATAAATAATATCGACCACAATTCACTTCTCACCACTCTGTCATAGGCCTTTTCCAAGTCTATAAAAGCGGAATAGACCTGACTTCTAGCCAAGAATTTTTCGACTATACCTCGTAATAAAAAAGACGTGATCCATACATCTCCTTCCTCTTCTAAATCCTGCTTGCACATCACAGTAAACTTTTTGACTTTTGGACAGGAATTTTTTGACTATGCCTAGGTTAATTACACGTAATATTAACTTCGTAAATATGTATAAATTAAATATAAATTGAGATTGCGTTAAAAATATTTATTAATTTTCCGAAATGAAAAATATATTTAAGAAATTAAAATTACCAATCATATTTTGTTTAACGAGGAAAAATGGCGAAAACAACACCCTTATGTATAAATCAATATTATACTTGGCTGAGATTTTAAGTGTTTGACGAAATGACCTACATTTCTATATCAACCATAACAATTTTAAATCTAGGTTTTTCTTCGAAAATATTTGGCTCCAATTTATATTTTACTAATTGTTAAATTCGATTATCTTTGTAACACTGTTGAAAGTTATTTTCTTTCGACCTCTATTAATATTGGGTTAGAACATGACATCCTCATATTCCAAACTCATCCCGTCGTTTAAAGTTCAGCAATAACATATTCCCCTAAATTTGAAATATTTTACGATTTTAAAAAAATAAACACCGCAGAGGCTTTAAATTTACTGAAAACTAATTTTCAACTTTCGTTCTCGTAACTGTTCTGGCACATGATACGCGTAAGTTTTATTTGCCATTATTTTCGTATGGTTTTGTGTTGAAATTTTTATTCTGGATAGTCGACAAATATGCTATTTCACAAAAATATTATCGAGTCGTCTCCATCGTTTTGTTAAAAAGCCAAGACGATAAAACGGCTGTTTATTTTTTAATTTTTATCACAGCTCCATTACAAAAATTATTAGACACCTGAATCCATTTTTTAATTATTACAGTGATTACAAAAGAGAGTGTCAACCATTTACTTGAGGAAAAAAAGTAAAATAAATATAAAATAAAATAATGTAATATAAAAGAATATACCACCAACTGTCCAACTAAAAAATTTTTAAAAGCAAATCCTTACTCTTGACGTATCCCTAAAAATAGAGCTATAAATACTCCAAAGTTAAAATAAGTTGATCTAAAAAAGAAAGTTCAATAGTATGGAGCTGCTTTTGTTTAATGAAATACTACAATTGATAGAAAAGGTCAAATATCAGATCACTTTAGACACCAGACTGACAAATAATTCTCAATTCGCAGACAAAGAGACTTTATGGAACCAAAATTGGAACCTAAAATGTTAAGCATCTACATTGTCGAAATCCAGGATCAGAACTGCTGCTGTAAGGGCACAATTATATAATAAGGCCCACTCTTCTATTAAACCAACAAATATTTATCAATGTGTATACACAAAGACCACTTCTTTCCACTTGGTACGGTTGTTACACACGCCCGCTTCTACTATTTTCACACATGCTCGTCGGTTGTTGGTACTCTTGACCTAGCCTTTCATCAAAACAATTTCGATCTGTCTGCTCAAGATACGTTTTACAAGGTCGACCTCTACCGACTCTACCTCTACCTCTACCCACTCGCCTTATAAATATGTTTCGTCAATCTTTTTTTAACCATTCTCTCTTCGTGTCCTAACCATCTAACCATTCCTTTATCTTTTTTTGTTAGTACATCTTCATTTACACTATAGCGTTCCCTTATTACACTATTTCTCACTTTATCCATCATGTATGAGAGCACTGATAAAAGTAGAAGTTAAAGATGTGTGTAAGAACCGTAGCGGAAGTGGTCTCTGCCTACCACTTCGAAAAAAGGCGTGACTATATGTCTGTATGTATGTATCCATCAAAGTTATTCCAGCTATACTACAGCTACACAGTATACTCATCTCCCCAGCATTGATCTTAATTTTATACTGTTTCTGCCAAACCCAACATTCACTGCCTACCCCTACGAGAAGAAGGCGTGACTATATATCTGTATGTACACAGTATGTGCAGTTAAATTGATTTAGGTCTAACAAATACCTCGCCAAATCAGGTGTACCGCAAGGATCTAACCTCGGTCCACTACTGTTTAATATCTTTATCAATGACATTGGTGACATAATTAAGCTTAATTTTTTACTGTATGCTGATGATCTAAAAATTTTCTCTCCTATCATTAATATGACTGAATGTGATAAACTATCGAAAAATCTTAATCAAATAAGCCAATGGTGCAGTCGTAATAATTTAGCGTTAAATCCTACCAAATGTTGCGTAATGTCATATACATTGAGATCTGATACAATTATATTTGACTATAAGATAGACAATTATTCTCTAGACAGACCATGTAATTTTAAGGATCTTGGAGTTACTTTCGACCGAGAACTATCTTTCCAAAACCACATAGACAATATAACTACGTCAGCAAACCATATGTATGGATTTATAATTAGAGTAGGCCGCGACTTTAACCATTTAACACTTAAAACTCTCTACTATGCTTTTGTGAGATCAAAGCTAGAATATGCATCGGTTATCTGGAACCCATATTATCAAGTGCATATTTATAAACTGGAGGCAATCCAAAGACGCTTTCTCAAATATCTAAGTTTTAAAGTAGATCGGACTTATCCACTAATTGG
Source organism: Agelastica alni (assembly GCA_950111635.1). Lineage (NCBI taxonomy): Eukaryota > Metazoa > Arthropoda > Insecta > Coleoptera > Chrysomelidae > Agelastica > Agelastica alni. The sequence goes on from OX467709.1 coordinate 43,543,597, forward strand.
CAAAGTAAATGTCCCACTGCGCTACTAATTGGAAAGATTTACATTGTAATAAACCGGAGGTAATTATTAGTATTTACTTAAAACCGATCGACCTCTAGGTTAGGTTAGGTTAGGTTTTATGTGAGTGGGGCGTGGTCGCCCCTCCACCGCGACCCTTAGTAGGTCTATTGTGGCTCACCCCTAGAGGCTACAGTTCACCGTACAATCCAGCCCTTCTTACGAAGTTCATGGTTGTATAGGGTGAGATTTTTTTAAAATCGGTAGGTTCTAGGTTAGTGTAACCAAATATGTTGAACCTTATTCTTCCCAAGCCGGGGCATGAACATAGTATATGTTCAGCAGTTTCGTCTTCCACGCAGCAGAACCGACAGTCCGTTTGTTGGTTCAGATCTATCTTTCTGAGGTGGTATCTCAGACGACAGTGTCCCGTAAGCAGTCCTGTTAGAATACGCAGGTCATTTCTGCTCCATTCTAGGATCTGCTTAGTTGTGTTTCTCGAGGGTTGTAACGGTAAAAACGCCTTCGAGTGGGTTAGCCCTGGTAAGTCGGACCAGTACGTGAGTATTTTCCTCTCCGCCCAGTCCGAAATAATTGTTTTGGCGGCACTTGTGGTGACTCCAAAAACCGGTTCTGGTCCAATGAACGCAGATTCGGCCCCCTGTTTTGCAAGGGTGTCGGCTTTTTCGTTTCCTTCCACCCCCTGGTGCCCAGGTACCCACAGTAGGGTCACCCTGTTGTTCGCACCAAGGTACTCTAAGGATTCGATGCAATTCCATACAAGTTTAGAATTTATCTTGTTGGAGCTCAGTGCTTTTAAAGCGGCCTGGCTGTCTGATATTATATTTATGTTTTTGTTTGCTAGAGGTCTGTTGGTCAACTCTCTTGCACACAATTCGATAGCGAATATTTCAGCCTGAAAGATTGTGGCATACCTGCCAAGACTGGTAGATATTTCAATCTTTGGTTTCCTGCTGAAAACACCGGCCCCAACTCCATCTGGGGTTTTTGAGCCGTCTGTGTACATTACGTATTCAGTCTCTGGGAAGAGGATTTGTCCCCTCATCCATTTGTCTGTCTCCGGAAAGAGGACTTTGAACGACTTTCCTACGTGTATTTTTGTAGCTAGCAAGTCAGGAACCATCCCGAGAATTTGGTGGTTTTTTGTTTCACTCAGTATCCCGGAGTGATCTCCGAGTTGCTCTCCATTTATTTGCTTTTCCAAAGACAGGAATCTATAGGAAGCTATCCTGGCCTCCCTCTCTAAGAGAATATCTAGGGGAGGGAGATGTAGGAGGTGTTCCATCGCTGCCGTTGGTGTGCTGGACATAGCTCCAGTTATGGCCAGGCATGCCAGCCGCTGAAGGCCAGCAAGCTTTGCTCTAGCTGTCTGTTGTAACCCTTTGGTCCACCAGACTACTGAACCATACGTGACCATAGATATTATCATTGTTTGATAAATCCAGTAAATCTGTTTGGGGTTCATTCCCCAAGATTTGCCACATACTCTTCTGAGATTCCAGAGAGAAAACCTGGCTTTGTTTATTGTTTTTTCCAAATGGGCGTTCCAGGTGAGTCGTTTATCCAGAACTACACCCAGGTATTTCACTTCCGTCGCAAATGGAATGCTCTCTCCGTATAGGACAGGCTGCCGAAGCTTATCTAGCTTTTTCCTTTTCGTAAAAGGAATAATTACAGTTTTTCGGGGGTTTACAGACATCTGTTCCCTCTCGCACCATCTGTATACTGTGTTAAGAGCTTCTTGAAGGACGTTTGAGATCGTCGCTTCAAATTTACCTCTAACTATTATAACCAGATCATCCGCATAGCATTGAAAATCTACTCCCTGCATGGAAAGCTCGCTCAGCAGAGAGTCGACTAGAAGTGACCACATTAGGGGGGAAAGTACCCCGCCTTGTGGACATCCCTTCGCCGCCCTGAACCTAACCGACTCTCCATGCAGTGATGATATTATATATCTGTTTTCAATCATGTTTTTGATCCAGTTACAGATTTTACCGTCTATCCCTCTATCCCTAATTGATGTATAGAGTGACTGTGGTAAGGCGTTATTAAACGCTCCTTCTATATCTAGAAAAGCTGCCAGCGCAATTTCCTTATGTTTAAGGGAATGGCCGATCTTTCCTACTAGATTGTTTAGAGCTAAATCCGTAGATTTGCCTGTTTGGTAGGCATATTGGTGGGGGTTTAAGGGATGTTCCCTAAGATTCCCTTCTCTAATATGTCTATCAATAATTCTTTCCAGAGTTTTCATTAAGAATGAGGTAAGGCTGATCGGCCGGAAGGATTTGGGTAGGGAATGATTCACCGTACCCGTTTTACGTATGTATACAACTCTCGCCGTTGACCAGCCCAGCGGAATATAACTCTAAAACCTCTAAAACTGCGAAATGTTTAATACTATGAGATGATATCAGAGCCAAACAAACAAAGCACAATATAATTTAGTGATCTATTATTAAGATTGCCTACTATTTCTCACCCCTCTGCTACATGGTGAAAGTTGTTTGTTCCAGTAATCAAATATTTTCTAACAAAACTAAATGTTTTATAGACCGTGAATGTATTTTAAGTAAAAGAGCTTAGCTAAAAACGTTGAAAAACGTGATCACCAATATGTGGCATATGTTGTAACATGTAACAAGACGATTTTAAATAAGAAATTTTATTTTTAATATTGGTAATTGGATTATGTACTGGCATATAATATTCTTTATTACTCGATAATACTTAAGCGATGTCAAGGTTATACAATGTGGCAAAAAATGTACCAATAATCTAATTTATATATGGTTCAGTTTTACTCATCAGATAATGATAACAAAATTGCATTCACAGACTGTTAGATAATAATTTAATGTTTATGTAGGGCTTAGTACTATCACAAGCCATAGTTTTAGTGAAAATAATTAATATTGTTGCAAATGAAAAAATTTTTAATTTAATTTATTGTCTATATGTATTAAAAAAATAATTGTTTTTTTCCTACGTTTCCTTCAAGTTTTGTCGCTGTTTTAAAAACACTTAAAATGTTATATTTTTTTCAAATTAAGATGTAATAAAATGAGGACAGATAGAAATAACAATTAATGACAATATTCCACTATTAGTAATACGTTAAGTATTTATTTTTTGTATTTGTTATAAATCGTTGTATTAACTTTAACAACTTTTTAGCCAACACCATAAGCATTAAAATACCACACGTAATTATTTAGGGATCGCTTTTTTTAACACTACTTTTTAAAGAAATGGGCGAAATATTAAATTTAAATATCAAAAAGTGAAAATATAAAAAAACAAACTATTTACAGCTGTTTTGTCAATATTTAATAATGCATTAGTTTAAAAGGGGGATATTTTATTTTACATTAATAATTATAAATTTGCGTTGCAAGCATCGATTATTTTTATTTATTGCTAGACCGAATTACTCATCAAAATCAAAGCTTTCAAACTGTTGTGTTGTGCAACATAATTTCGCAACTATCTAGACGAAAACGATATTTTTTCGCGGTTTGGACATACCTATTTATCAGAAAAAAAATCAATACACCCCACTAGTCACTTAAACGAAACAAAAACCTCCGAAAACAGAAAACGTCGATAATTTCAAACGAATTTTTCCCGCTTTTTCCGGAAAAAACGACAGTTCGCTTTTAAATCGCGACGTCCAGTACTTTCCGAAGGGCACTTCGGTCGGATTTAGGACCTTTTTTGTTAGAATTTATACCCTCAAGACTACAACTACCATCCTGATCGATCACTGGGTGTTTAAAGGGTGAAATCTCAGGGTTCATTTAAGAAAATTGGGTTATTTGCATTTACGGTGAACTACCGCGATAATAAAGGGCAGGATCGGCATCAGGATTAATAAAAATGTCCGCCCTAGAAATATTTAATTGCTAGTTGATTAACCGATAGAAATGCTGTATATTTAATTATTTTTCCGCTGTATGTGTACGTAGAATACCAATCCATACTGTTCCTACGGAGAATGGACCAACACAACCAGCTATGCCTCCAGAGGCAATGGAAAATAAAACGCTCTTTAGCTCGGAAGTGACTTTCACAATTCCTGATCGAGCAGCGTGGGCTACCGGGAGGCTTTGACTGGCAGGAAAATGCTGTAGTGTGGTTCACTGATGGGCTCACTAACTAACGACTCAGCAGGAGCCGGTCTAGTTGTTCAAGTGCCCCAAGAACGAAGAAAATCAGCTCTGGGAGCGCACGCGACGGTTTTACAGTAAGAAATATTAGCGATAAAAGAGGCCGCTAAAATCTGTCGCCAAAAAGAACTAGAAAATTAATACACACTGTTTTGCACGAACAGTCAAGCTGCCATCATGGCACTTAAAAGATTTGTTACAAGTCGTCTAATAAACGACTGTCAAGAAGTCCTAAACTATATCAGCGTGAAAACAAAGCGAGCAGGCTAAAAAGCTGACAACGCACTGGGTCAGTGATTTCACCACATTAGCGAATAAGCTATAGACATATAAGAATAGACCTCACTAACAATGGAAATATCCTGTTAGTGCATAAAAGAAAGACCATCCTTATCTTCAGCATGTTTGTTCAGTGCAACTGTACGCGCATGCTCTACCGAAAATATAAATATATTTATTATGTATCAATTCTGTGTTTTAAAAATTCACAAATAACAAAGTCCTAACATGTTAATACTCAAACAGAAAAATACCCTTATGCAGCTTTCCATTTTTATTTATCTATCTCTTTTCAGGGTCACTCTTTGTGGTCTATTCTTTATTAATAAACATTTCTCTTCTTCGTCGTATCTTTATTTCTAAAGCATCGCGACATTATGGCTAGTTAAAACTAACTTTATAGTTCCAAAGGTGACGAACTTCGACCTCGCGGAGATTCGTTTGCAATGGTTGACCTGTGATTTTCTTTATTTGGTAGAGCCAGCGTGACAGAGATCGGCCTCTTGGTCTTTGGCCTTCTAAGTTGCCCTGCACTAACAGTTTCTCTAGGTTATCCTCATTTCTGCGTGTGATGTGTCCGAAATATTAAAGGACTCGTCTGCGGTACATGGTAGATAGTCAATCCGTGTTGCCGAGGTCATAAAGAATTAACACGTTAGTTCTTCTCGCCGTCCAAGGCATGCGCAACATTCTTCTCCAGCACCACATTTCAAATGCCTCTATGCGGTGTCTATCAGCAGCTTTTGATGGTCCGTACGAAAATATGAAGAACACCAAAGATCACACATGTGGTGTATAACAACAATTATTGTTCAATGTAATCAAGAAGAATAATAATTAGAAAAGAAGTTATCAAAGAAAAAAGTGAAATCAAAGATATCAGCAAATATCAAGTGAAACCAGCGAGAACAAACCTTACTGTTTAGTAAGTAAAAATATCTGATTTTGGAAAAAACAAATATAATAATAAAATGCACCTGCAAATCCCGGTAAAGTAAAAAATCTAAGCATGTATTAGACGAGGAAAGTACATACATACTTATAGTCACCGCTTTTTCCCGTAGAGGTAGGCAAACACAACTTCCTTCCACTTCCGCTACGGTTCTTAAACACATCTTTTGCTTCCTCTACTTTTATCAGTATTCTCATACATGCTGGTCGGTTGTTGGTACTCTTAACCTGGCCTTTTTTCAACACAATGTTGATCTGATCGAGATATGTTCGCCGAGGTCGACCTTTACCGTCTTGTCATTCACACTTGCCTTATAAATTTGTTTCGTCAATTTTCCTTCATCCATCCTTTCTACGTGTCCAAACCAACTAAGCATTCCTTTATCTATCTTTGTAATCACAATCTTTTTTTACACCACAGCGTTATCTTATCTCACTATTCTTTACTTTATCCAACCGAATCACTCCAGCTATACTTCTCATACTACTCATCTCCGCAGCATTAATCCTATTTTTTTGCTTCTTCTGCCAAAACCAACATATACTACCATATATAAAGGTACGAACCAACACTGCTCCATGCACAGCCAGACGTGCCTTTTTGACACTTTCTGGCTGTTCATAAAGCTATGCAGTGCCCCATTTATTTGTTTTGCTGCCAACTTCCTTTGCTCAATGTCACTGTCATACTTTCCATCTCTCGTAAACTTTGAACCCAAGTATACAAACTCATTTACTTGTTCCACGAAGAAAGTGTGTCGTCACAAATGTCATTCTTGTCAAAAACTGATTCCAAACAAAGAATTTGAGGTTGCGTTCTCTGTTGACGCTTTGCTGACTACCTTTTTTAATACTTTGAACACAGTCTTTTATAGAGTTATAAAATCAAAGATAACACAAAGATTTTAGATGTAACACAAAGAACAAAATATTCTACCAAATACTTTCACGGAATCAATATCTGAAAAGTTGATTTAAATTTGACAGAGGTTTGTTTGAAATAACTTTTTGACAAGAATGACATTTGTGACGTCATGACTTAGCTTGTCCATTACACACTCTTTGTACATACAAACCATAGAAAAAAATTAATAGACGACAGAAGGGGGCTTGAAAAGCTAAGGAATAAGAAAAGAAAGCTGCAGAAAAGTATTTCTCTCTTCATTTACCTGCGATTGCGCATTACCGAGCATTTACAAGCTTGTCGTTTGTGAACTAAACGTGTTTATATATTATTTTTTGAACAAAAAAAACTCCGTGAAATGACGAAAATGTATTTAAAATGTTAATCGGAAGCAACTTTATTTTTCTAACATAGTTTTCATATAAATATTGTATTTATAAATTTTACTGGTAATCAAAAAATATTGCATTTTTTTTTATCTCAAACAAACTAAATGTTTGAACATTATTTATATTCTTCATGCAGATTTCATACAGACAAATCGTCAGAAAATAAGTGGATTCAATCGTTAAAGTTATCAAACAAAACTAAACAAAAGAGAAAATACGCGGGAGGACATTCGGTTACAACCCTGATATACACCTTTTAAAAGAAGTAGGTCATGCATAAAATTAGGAGATGTATGACGACGGTGCGGACTCGCGAAGGCAACCAAATAACTATCAAAATTCATGACTTTTTATTTGACCGCTGCTTTCGTGAGCGTTTCGCTTTAAAATACCTTCGTACTAATAGATTTCGAGTAAAAATTTAAACTATTTCATGAACAAAATTTGAAATTTTTTTTTTGCATTTAGGTCTATTGCTCATGCAGCGTTTTCTGTAAATAACAGTATTTTAATGCAGTACACGAAGGTTTTTTGTTAACTTTTCACTTTTTCTATAACGTTCTTAACAAATTTATTTGGTGCGAGACAAAATTGCGGTTAAATGTACGATTTTATCGCACACTAAATATAGGTTGTAACAAACAATTTCACACAGACATGGATCCCAAGACATTCGGGGTTGAAAGGGAACGAGGAGGCAAATACACTGGCCAAAACGGTCTTAGAGACTGTCTCCATCAGACCTAAACCTCACTGTCGAGCTTTAAAAAGCCTTAGAGGGAGCACTACAAAAATATGGATGCACTTTAAAGCTTTGGCTAAATGGAGGCACGCGAAAAAGTTCATAAAAGAAAATGCGTATACGACAGACTACTAGACTACTATATAGAGTAGGGTGGGTCAAAAACACTTTTTATTTTTTTTCTTTAGTTACCATGAAAATATCGTCCAAGATGACGAATAAAAGTTTTGGTAAAATTTGAGCTTTTAATAAGAATTTTATCGCGCTCAAACGAATTATTGACCAGTGGAATTGAATACATATACTTGCAGAAAATTAAACGATCTACAAAAAAGATTTGATATGATTTTTTGCTTGCTCGACTCGTTTAAAAGTTATTCGAGGTTAAAGTTCAACCTCAAGTTGTAAATGATGACTTTTACAATTTGTTATACTCTATCACAAAATAATAACTCAAAAACATAAAATATTATATTTAACGTAAAATTTATCAAGTGTTTTTCGGTAAAACAATAAAATTTGTAAGAAATATCAATAATCGTTGGAAAACCGATTTTTTCCTATATCTACTTAATTTTTAAAAAAATTCACAATTTTTTATTCACCTAAGTAGTTACTTAAAAAAATTCATCATTTCTTAAAAAATTCACAACAAGTATATGTATTTAATTCTAATAAAAAAAAAACAATTTTTCCCGTGTTAATTAAATGGGAAATCTCTCTGGCATAAAAAGCCAAGACAAAGGCAAGCGAAAAGCATAGTAATTCTTTCGCCAAGGAAAGATAGACTTAAAACTGGTGACGGGACTCCTCACTGGACACTGCCCTCTAAGGTACCACATAAAAAATATGGGCAAAACAGAGAGTGATAGTTGTCGCTACTGCGAGAACTTTGCTGAAACTGCAGAACATTTGCTTTGCGAATGCCCAGCGCTTTTCTGCAACTCTGCAAGTTTCTGGAAGGGGCCTTCCTAAAGTCCTTCGATGTCAGAAGCTTAGCCCCCAGGAAACTGATAAACTTTACTCGAAGTCTCGGAATCCCAGGCCTCGAATAGAATCTACAACCTCTAAATATTAATATTAGGAGCTCAAACTTTACCAGAATTTTTTTTTCGTCATTTGAACGATATTTTCATGGTAACTAAAGAAAAAAAATTAAAAAGGTTTTTTTGACCCACCCTATTGGGTATAAATACAACTTCCAAAACTTAAATTGAATAAATTAATATTTTTTGTTTTAAACGTATAATTACACAAAACAAAGGGATATGCAAACAAAATATATTTTTTTGTTTGATTCGTATATTATTATTTTTAAAAAGCAAATGCAACTAACAAAAATAATAAAAAACGAGCGAGCCTTACAGTAGTCGCATATGATGTGTAACATTTGACATCTCACCATAGTAATCAACAATGGTAAAATTATATTTTAGAAAAAATGGGTCAGGTATTATTTGAAATGATTTTTCATAACAAACAATAATTCTTTTTAATGAAAATTGTATTTTATTCAATTGGTGACAGTGACAGAAATCAACCTCAAAATTTAAAAAAGCTAAATACTGAAATATTTTATTCGAATAGTTATTTATTATTACTTACTTGAATTTTGTTATCAATGATCTGCACTTTATTGAGACTTATTATCAACAGTAAATATTTATTTATATAGTTCACGAAATAGTTGTACGAAATATCAATAATCCTTGGAAAACCGATTTTTTCCTATATCTATCTACTTAATTTTTAAAAAAAAATTTATTCACCAAAGTGGTAATTTAAAAAAAAATCATTTCTTAAAAAATTCCCTACAAGTTTATGTATTCAATTCCACTGGCCGATAATTCGTTTGCGCGTAATAAAATTTTAATTAAAAAAAAAAAAAATTCCCGTGTTTTTTAAATGGGAAATAAAAAAAACACGAAGAACTCAAACTTTACCAGAATTTCTTTTTTCGTCATCTTGGACGATTTTTTTATGATAACTAAAAAAAATAATTAAATAGTTTTTTTTGACCCACCCTAATTTTGAGAGTAACAGTGGACCTGCTGACAGGACATTGTCGACTCCGCAAACATATTGGAAGTTAAGAAGCAGCTTAGAACAGCGAATGCGAGCGACTGACAACGTCCCTGTTCCTGTGCTGAAGCAAAGAAAAACCTGAGCCAGAGAGCTATATCAGGACCCCCAATAGCCTCTGGAAGTTGGTTAAACAACTGGAGCTAGAGTGGGAGCTTTTAGCACAGGAAGGGCATAAAAGAAATTACTAGGTCGGAGTGCACACTTACTGAAAGCATCCCATTAAAATCTAATTTGATCTAGGTTGTAATATCATTTTAGTATTTTATTCCCATTCTAAAAATCTACAAAAACATTAAATATTGTTTTAGCATTTTAAAATAACGAAACGAAGAGAGTTGCTCGAGTTTTTATTTCATTACATTAAGTATTGTTAAAATAAATAAACGGAAAATGTTATAGCGTATAATAGCCGATTCTGAACGGTGCGTTATTTAAAGATTATTTAAAATTTAAATGAGTGCATAAAAACAAGTTGTATTAGCTGGCGCCACCCCAATGCGGTATTTTATACTACACTACTTCAACTATAGGCTAGTAATGAAGGAATTCGTATTGTCTGGGTTAGTGTTTTAAATTTCTTGCCAAACCTTTAGACAAATAATCCAAGTAAATCACATTAGTGACCCTGATGCCATGCGGCGCGCGAATGTTTTACGATTCTATTTCTGTTAATAAGAAAAAATTAATACAGTTCCCTGACCGTAATAAAATATCAATACGAGTTTTTGCGGATTTCACTCCAAATTAACTAATACACTCAAAATAAGTTTGTGACTATTATTGGTATTTGCAAAAATTTGAGCAGTTAATGAATATTCCTTAAGCTGCTCGAGGGCAAACACAAAATTTTAGTTACATCCAAATTTATAATTAACTAGCTTTTACCCACACCTTTGCTCGCGTTGATGTCCTGAAATAACTGTCAAAGATAATTTAAAAGTAAATAAAATAATATAATATTTTTTTCATTGCTTAACTGGGATCAACCTAGTTTAAAAAATTGAATATACTTTATTAAATCATCTTGCTACAAAAAATAAATAGTTTAAATTAAAAAATTAGACGTATCAATAATATAATGGATTTAGGCTTGGAAAGGCAAATAAATGGAGAGCAACTCGGGGATCACTTCGGGATACTGAGTGAAACAAAAAACCACCAAATTCTCGGGATAATTCCTGACTTGCCAGCCACAAAAATACACGTAGAAAAGTCGTTCAAAGTCCTCTTTCCGAAATGAGACGAATGGGTGAGGGGAAAAATCCTCTTTCCAGAGACTGAATACGTAAATGTACACAGATGGCTCACAAAACCCCTGATGGAGTTGGGGCCGGAGTTTTAAGCAGGAAACCAAAGATTGAAATATCTACCAGTCTTGGCAGGTATGCTACAATCTTTCAGACTGAAGTCTTCGCTATCGAATTGTGTGCAAGAGAGTTGACCAACAGACCTCTAGCAAACAAAAACATAAGTATAATATCGGACAGCCAGGCTGCTTTAAAAGCGCTGAGCTCCAGCAAGATAAATTCTAAACTTGTATGGAAATGCATCTAATCCCTAGAGTACCTTGGTGCGAACAACAGGGTAACCTTACTATGGGTACTTGGGCACCCTTGCAAAACAGGGGGCCGAATCTGCGTTCACTGGACCAAAACCGGTTTTTGGAGTCACCACAAGTGCCGCCAAAACAATTATTCCGGACTGGGCGGCGGAGAGGAAAATACTCACGTACTGGTCCGATATACCAGGGTTAACCCATTCGAAGGCGTTTCTACCGCTTCAACCCCCGAGAAACACAACTAAGCAGATCCCAAAATGGAGCAGAAATGACCTGCGTATTCTAACGGGACTGCTTACAGGACCCTGTCGTCTAGGATACCACCTCAGAAAGATAGGTCTGAACCAACAAACGTACTGTTGGTTTTGCTGCGTGGAAGACGAAACTGCTAAACATATACTATATTTATGCCCCGGCCTGGGAAGAATAAGCTTCAACATTTTTGGTTACACTAACCTAGAACCTACCAATTTTAAAAAAATCTCACCCTATACAATCATGAACTTCGTAAGAAGAGCTGGATTGTGCGGTGAACTGTAGCCTCTATGGGTGAGCCACAATAGACCTACTAAGGGTCGCCGTGGAGGGGCGACCACGCCCCACTTACATGGTACCTACCTACCTAGGCTTGCGAGACATTTCGTAAAAGAAAATTAAACAAAAAAATGAAAAAAGATTAAGCCGCTTAGCCTGTTTTGTCGACCGTAAATTTTTTTTGCATAATTCATCGGGATTCCTGTTAATGATCTCTAAATTTAGCTCTGCTGCACTCTGGCGAACACGCTTCAAATCTGCCGTCAGCATTCGCGGAACACAACGTGCAGAGAGTTTTTTGAAACCCAATTCCTGATGTAAAATTTGGTTCCGATATTTCTGCCCTCACAAGGCTCAAAATTTCCGATCGAGCAACTTCTAGGCAACCCCCTTAAATGTTATTTTTTTAGTCGAGTTAATTGTGATATTTTAGGCGACAAATAATCTTAAAATATTTGAAAACTTTCTTCAATAAATAATTAATAATTAAAAATAATTTATTGTTCATTAACATTACTATTTTAATAAAACTATCAACGGAATATTTTACGTTAAAAATTAGTATCTTAGATTATTGTACGTAAGGTAATATTATCCTCTTTCAAAAGCCATAAGGTGTAAAAATGTTTACGATTTCTTTAGTTAACTAGTTGTTAAGTGGTTATTCATCCCACAAAAATTAATTTACAATATTTTTGATGGAACATTTCAATGTTCATGATTATTCTATTTATATCCCCAAGTGTTTTAGTTGGTTTTTACACGTGTTTCGTAGTTTCAGTATGACGAATCAAAAAATTTAAAGTTACAGCTATTAACAAGCCACAAACAAGCTTTGATAATGACTTTTTTACGATATCAAATATCAGCGAAAAAATAACATAAATTTTAAGAATTATTTTAACAAGAATGATGTAATTTTCTGTAAGGTCATAATTCTTTTTTTATTTCATTAAAAAAATATATATTTAATTTATTGAACAAAACAATATTAGTAGATGTGACAACCAGTATATTATTTAAAATAAAAATAAACCTTCGAGGATGACTGCTTGGACGTTATCAACCGATTAACTTGGAAAATCGTAAGAGACTTTTCTAGTTGATAGCTAAAAATAATAAATTGAAATAATAATCAGGAAAAACGTCAATCAAATTGCCGATTTTGTAGTTGTTTAGAAAATAACGCCATTTCAAAAATATTATTAAGTACTGCTGGGAGTGAAAAATATATAGAAGACAATTTTAAAATATGAAATAAAGTGCTACAAAAAATGGAATAACTATAAAAAAATCAAAAACAAAAATGTTGGCAATAGCACTTATAAGAAAGATATGCATATATGTGCTTGCAAGAGAAAAAAAAATTAAATACGTAGAAAAATTTGAAAAGCTGAACTGAAAAAAGGAATAGATGAGGCAAACTAAGTGTAGACTTAAATTATTAATGTTAGGGACCACTTTCGGTGGCAGAACGATCAAACTCAGGTAATATAAGACCTTAATACGACAGGTAGCTACATACTCATGCGAAACATGGACACTCACTAAAGCAGATGAAAATCAGCTAAAAATCTTTGAATAAAGGATACTCCCAAGATATTTGGACCCGTGCAAAAATCGGATGGATCATGGAGATCCAGAATAAATCATGAACTAAATGCGTTAACCCATGGGGAAGATACAATTAGGTTTGTGAAATCTTAAAGGAATTAGATGGCTGGATCATTTACAAAGAATGGAGTTAGAAAGATCAACAAAAAGGATAACTTATTGGAAACCCTGCGAAACGAGACACAGAGGCAAACCTGAGAAAAGGTGGAAAAATGATGATGATTTTAAAAAGCTTAGATGCAGAAACTGGTGGACCATAACTACCGATAGGAAGAGATGGCACCCACCCTGGGTTGTAGTGCCAACCGAAAAAGAAGAAGACCACTTTCGGTGAAATCAGTCGGAGTAGGATGAAAAGTAAAAAAACACGATGATTTCCGAATAACCCTGTATGAGATAAACAAAGAAGTACGCGCGAATATTTTGAAGCGGGGAATATTTAATCATGTAAAAGGAGAATATGGGTGTAGTTTAGTTTTAGTAGTTATATGAGTGCGTGGATGTGCGTGGATGTGCGGGTGTTTTTTATTGTTGTATGTTTCTATTTATGTAAAATAAGTAGACCGAAAAATAAGAACTACTCTGCGGAAACAAAAGAGGTATATAATTGCTTGCGAGGCAAAACAGGACTTGCAAGTTCCAATTAATAATATTCGTCGCAGAATATTGGTTGCAGCAGAAATATCAAAAAGAGTAAAGACAGGAAAGCAACATTGTATTTCATCTCCAAAAACATCTAACGGAAGGCATGGCTCCAGAAGTTTCACTCCAGAAGTTCAGGGAATTTTTATATAATTTAGAAGCAACGGCTGACTTTAAAACAGTTTTACAAGAAGTACGCAACGCACAAGTAGATTTTGAAGGTGGTGAAGCACTTTTTAAATTAGGGTTTCAGTGGCAAATAACACAATAATAATACAAGAAAAAAAAATCATTTATACCCACGAAACTTATTTGCATAGTACTTATTGAACGAAAAATACCTGGGTTGACATTGCAAATCTGGAAAATTTAAAAAAAAACTTTTAGTAAAAGAAAAAGGTTAACTATAGTGCACGCCGCCGGTGGGGGAATTTATAGACAATGGTCTTCCAATATTTAAATTTGGCCAAAAAAGTGGTAATTATCAAAATAAAGATAATTTTATGAGGTGGATGAGAACACAGTTGGTTCTTTTGTTTTGCTTCCATATATGGGTGAACTTTTCAATAGAATCCAATCCATTATGGACTCATTATTCTATGTTGCGTACCACTTTATCCATTCACCACAATGTAGATATCTCCAAATATACCAAACTTAGCCGTTTTTAAAGAAGAAAAGTGACGGATATAAACGAAAAAAGCATAAATTTTGAGGCAACAAGAAATTTGTGAATTTATTTATAATGCTTCCTACGAAATTCATTTAATTACAAAGGTAAATCATCAGTATTTAAACAAAGTCTATACATTCTTTTAATTACAATTTTTTTAGGTTGTGTTGGTTATGGGTATATCTTATGTATAAATAACATTGAAGATTTGGGACCTGCGAATGTCATTCAAATTAATTATACAAAAAATAAATGCTGGCGCAAGTTTACTTTTGCTGGAAACTTTTATAGCATATATAAGAAATACGCCAATCTAAAACCGCCCACTACCGAAACACACTTTTTACTAAATTATATGTAGAGACCAAAAATGCACAAAACAAGTAGTGGGCATTAGGTTAGGTTGGGTAAGGTATCATGTAAGTGGGGCGTGGTCACCCCTCCACCGCGCCCCTTAGTAGGTCTATTGTGGCTCACCCCTAGAGGTTACAATTCACCGCACAATCCAGCCTTTCTTACGAACTTCATGGTTGTATAGGATGATATTTTTTTGAAATCGGTAGGTTCTAGGTTGGTGTATCCAAATATGTTGAACCTTATTCTTTCCAGGCCGGGGCATGAACATAGTATATGTTTAGCAGTTTCGTCTTCCACGTCGCAAAACCGACAGCCCGTTTGTTGGTTCAGACCTGTCTTTCTAAGGTGGTATCTTAGTCGACAGTGTCCTGTAAGCAGTCCCGTTAGAATACGCATGTCATTTCTGCTCCATTCTAGGATCTGCTTAGTTGTGTTTCTCGAGGGTTTAGGTAGACACGCCTTCGAGTGAGGTAACCCTGGTATATCGGACCAGTACGTGAGTATTTTCCTCTCCGCCCAGTCCGGAATAATTGTTTTGGCGGCACTTGTGGTGACTCCAAAAACCGGTTCTGGTCCAGCGAATGCAGACTCTTTTGCAATGGTGTCGGATTTTTCGTTTCCCTCCACCCCTGGTGCCCAGGTACCCACCCACAGTAGGGTCATAGTGGGTATTAACAAAATTGGAAATACACCTAGAGTAGTGGCCAAGTCCTGAAAATCCTGATCCTGAAAAATACACTGGGCAATCATTTCGCCGCTCTTCTGCTACTATATTAGTAGATGCAGGAGGAGATCTAACTTCTCTAAAACGACATGGGGGTTGGAAATTGTCCAAAATCGCAGAAGAATATGTTGACGATTCTACTACTAACAGGTTAAATATTGCCAATAAAATTATGGGTGCCATCAATAGTACTTCGAAAGCTGTCACTCCGCCTCTTCGAGAAACTGACATCGAGTCTGCTACTGTACATAGTGTAGAAAATAACAGAGAGAAATCTATTTAACTCCACATTACAATTAACTAATTGTAATAATAATAATCTTACTTTTAATTTCTACAACTCTAAGTAGTAATCTTATTCTATTATTACTTTTCTTTGTATAATTCTACTAAATAATCAAAAATTATGTTAATTATTTTTGCAATTATGCATTAAAGTGCCATTTCACATTCGTGATATTGTCGCACTCGGCTTCTCCAACTCGTATGAAATGGGTCACTTTCCACACTAGTAATGTAATATACTATTACGATATTTACTTCTTGGGTTCGGTAATTCTAAACTCTTGGTAAAATAACTTAACATTATTCTACTATTTTTACACAATCAATTTTACTACCAACGAATTACGAACGAAGAAGTGCTTAGACGAATAAAGAAGCCGAAAAAACTAATGACCCTCATTAAAGAAAGAAAAATTACATACATAGGCCACATTATGAGACGCAATAAGTATGAACTGCTGAGACCAATAATTGAAAGAAAGATTCAAGGAAAAAGATCTGTCGGTAGACGTCAGAACTCCTTGTTGAAAGACCTCAGAAGATGGTTTGGGTGCACTTCCATTGAAATCTTTTGAGCTGCTGTGTCCAAACAATGGTAGCTATTTGGATCGCCAACCTTCGAAAGGAGAGGGCGTCATAAGAAAAAGAAGAATTGTAAGTACTTTAAAATCACTTAGAGATTCACTTTACAATTACTTTAAATACTTGACTTCAAACTAGAAGAAGCGCCATCATTCGAGACTATTGGACCTTTTTTTAGAGAGTGCCCGAATAATCATTTTACAATTTCGGAATCATACGTAGTATTCTAGAATTTACCGGTCTTTTCTTTTGTTCCAATCGGCGCGCCGGTCCAATAAAGCAGTCCCCTAACAGGGCCAGGTCATAACAATACTATTATTATTAATTGTACAGTAGTTGTAACGAATGCGTTTGTTAAAGTAATAAACAAAACTTCAATGAATATCTTGCAAAGAAGAATATAGCTGAAAAACTCCAGTAGCAATTAAATAAAGCACATTCCATTGAAAAAAAAATAACTCAAAACAATTTTAAAGAAAAATAACAAACAAAATTTTTTATCAAACGTGTGGCTCACTTGAGAACAAAATACTGAAATATAATAGCAGCGCTATGACGCTCGGTAACAAATAAGCAAAAAGAAAAACGGATTAATAAAGAATCTAGGACTCCAGTTTCGTACAACTTAAATGCAGAAATTCAAATTAAAAACCAAGTAACAGTTTATCTCTTAATATTAGATGTTTTCTTATATTTTTAAAATAATAATTTATTATTTTATACTTTCGTTTGGCAATAAAAATGCAGGCAAATAAATAGAATCACAAAATTTGAGATTAACGACGGTTTTAAAATCCACCTAATTATTGGTCGTAAAAAGATTTGTAATGTTTATGTTTTTATTATACGAACTTTGCGGATATCTGTACCATTCTATTATTACTCCGTACGTACATTTCACTATAGTCAACGCGACGTGCAAAGAAGTCATTTCGAACAAAAATATTTTGAGTAAAATTTTATGTATTTCCTTATGTCTTACAAAATTTATTGCTCTTACGATTTACCGTGTTGTCAAAACATAAGCTGTTAAGGAATTTTTTTGAGTTACTCATCTCGTGATTAACCGGAAAACATACGATAATGGTTATAAATACATTTGAAATATTCAGGGTGATTTTTTTGGTGTGGTATAGGTACGTCATGAAAAACTATGAAAAATTAAACAAAATTTTTAAATTGAACACCCTACCCTGTATCTTTTATCAAGCTTGTACTTCTACACAAGATATGTCAAAACAAATTTTTTTAATAAATACCGATTCTTCTTCTTCCTTTTTGTAAGGCATCTGCCTTGTTCTCTAATTTCTTCGAGTTGTGGCTGGGATAATGAATTCCAGCTTTCATACCAACGTATAAGTGAACGTCCAGGTGGTCTGCTAGATCTTGGGAGACCATCCTTGCAATCTTCGGCAATCTGTGGTCGTCCATCCGTTCAACATGATCTCTCCATTCGCGACGTCTGTTTCGGGACCATCTAACTATGTCTTGGACATCGCAAAGTTCTCGGATGTCTTCGTTTCTTTTGTGGTCCCTTAGTGCTATAGATTTTAGAGACCTCATCTCTGCTGTACGGATAATCCTTTTTGTTGTGGAGTTTTCAGCTCTTGTTTCTACAGCGTAGGTCATAACAGGTCTCACACAGGTCTTATATTGTTTCGCCATATTATATCTCTAAGGAATCCTGATATTAAAGCTGCTTTGGTTGTTTAAGCCTTTACTTCTTGGTGGTCTCTGCTACTCGTGATGTTGACGCCGAGATATTTGAAACGCATAACCTGTTCTACTGGTTTATTGTTTATAGCCAATTTACATCTTCTGGGCTCTTTTGAGATGGTTAGCACTTTTGATTTTGCTATCGATATCTCCATGTTGTATTTGGCAGCTGTCTTCGAACTGATAAAGCATTCTCTGAAATTCTCTCTCTAATTCTCTGTAATAAATACCGATTGTGTCATACTTTTTTTTTTGGTGCTGAAAACTATAATGGGAATCTCACTGAGAAATAGAATAAGAAATAAGAACACACTGAGAGAAACAGTAGTTCAGGATGTGGTAAGATAGACACGAGCACGATGTCTAGGATGGAGAGACCATGTCGTTAGAATGGACACAGGAAGGATAGTGAAATGGGCAAAACAGAAACCCAACACAAAGAGACCACCAGGAAGACCACCGAAAAAATGGCACGACAACTGGACGTCCACATCATAGGAGCTAGGATGACAAATCAAACAGGACCATGTCCTAAAGCAAGAAGAAGAGGAAGTTTTTTTATGAAAATTAATTCAGTAGTCATTATTTTTGGATTTAAAACTCTTAAATTTAAATTATTTGGATACTACTGCAAGACTATTATAGCACGCCCAAAGTAATATTTAAAAAACTTATAAAACTCTAAGATTATTGTCTCAGTTTAAAGTGTCGTTTGTTAATATTCGATGTTATTGAACTCTCATGAATCATATAAACCGATAGCCACAAAATAATTATGTAAAACTTTATTGCTATCCCCAATACAATTTTTATTTTTCTATATATAGCTTCTACCTTGATATTAAGAAACCTCTAAAAAAATACGAGTACAACGTGTATAAACGTCATATATATGGAATAAAAAAATATGAACATGTTTTCCAAAACTAAAGGAGTTAAAGTGGCTTCCAATGAAAGAACGTTTATGATTCATTTCCCTGTGCCTCTTACACAAAATTCTATTAAAAAAATGTCCTTCATACCTTTGTGATAAGTTGAATTATAGGGCCAATATTCAAAATATTATCATCAAGAAAAAAATTGTATTGATATGTCCTTTACACAGTACCTCTATATTTCAAAGAAGTTTACAATTTTATGTTTACAAATCATATAACGCAACAAAATAACAAATATAAATTAAAAAAATAATAACAATAATTTCTACTTAATGATTGCCAATTACTGTAACTACTATACAGGGTGTGGTGCGATACACCGGAAGTAGACGTCAACTTTGTTATTTTAAATAGAACCTAATATTTTTTATTTTATTTTCGAATTCTACATGAAATTTTAGATAAAATTGTGCACCATGTCCTATACCGAAAATGAAGTACTTTCGAGATATTTTAATTTTTTTCAAAATTTAAAAAAAAATCCTAGTCCACATTGAATGACGATATCTCCAATAAAAACAAAGCTAGTAACGTAAAATTCTTACCAATAAACAACAAGCGCTTGCCCTTTAACTCCATATGTCTAACTAATTAATATTTTATAGAGTGTGTTAAACTTAGCCGCCAACATGCACAATTTAAATCATTTATAAGTTGCTTACTTTAAATAGAACACTCTGTATTTTATTACATTTTCCGCTGCATTTTTTAAGCTAATTCGTTTGGTATCATTTCCTATACCTTAAACCAACCACTTTTAAGATATTTCATTATCTTAGTTAAAAGATAACACTACTTCTATTCTTTCAACATTAGTAAAGGGTAGGCCATGATTTTCATTATTAAAGGTGATATTTTATAAATTTTTAATAAATTATTGATTCCGAACAAAAGTAACCAATAGCATAAAAGAATTATTAATTGTGGATATCATTAAAAACGTTGACTAGGTATTTTGTATTTATTTAATTAGATAACTTACAAACAAAAGTAACTAAATGTAATATTTATAACAAGTGTTCAAAATTAGCACCATCTACTTCTAAAAACTTATGTCATGTCTTGTTACTTTAAAAATATGGTCGGATGTTAGACAATGAAAAGCAAGTAAGACTCTCTTCATCATATGTTCTTTTGTCGTAACATGTTTGCAAAATACCTGATTTTTAATATAACAAATACCAAAATCTAAAGGAGCCAAGTGAGAAAACCGAGCTTGCCAAAGAAACGGACCCTGATTGGCAATCCATCTATCATCAAACATGTCGTAAAGATGCTGAGCAACAGGCTCCAAAGTTATGAGGAGGTGCTTCATCTTGCCGATACCGAGCTAAAGCCGCCTCTCTATTTCTTAAAGTATGTAACGCTGGTGGTATGTCATCTTCTAAAATGTGGCAATATCTTCACCATTTAAATTTTCATCATAAAATTTTAATGTTAAAATTTTATCGTCTTTTATTGCACAAAAAACTCCCAACTATCTTGGAAGTAACGTTCTCTACTAACATTTGGATTTTTATTGGACCAAAAATCGGAATGATGTCAATTAAATAATCCATTTTAGCTAAACTTAAACTTTGCTTCAATACACCATATAACTTTTTTCAAGGTTTCATCCTCTTGGGTCTTCATTAAAAACCATTCACAGAATTTTACCCTTCGAGGAAGATCACCTAATTGTAAGTGTTGCACCAAATGATATGACAACGGTTTTTATTTGTTTTTTTTTAAAATGTGATGCATTGTTTTTGTCGACAAAGTAAGATCTCTCTCACAATCTTTAATGAAGACATTTGGAGAGACCGTAAAATAACCCAAAACATTAATTTCGTTTATGTCACTGTCCGCTAGTGGTTTTTTTTAACGCGTTCGACAATTCTATTACACTCGCCGTAAATAATAATAAGATTTAAAAAATTATTATTAGTAAATCCTACATTTGCCATTATTTACTATGAAATACAAACTGGTAAAGAAAACTGTCAAAACAACTTAAAAAATTAACATTCTAACCATCAAATCCTTGACAGCCAAGGCCAACCCTTTACTAATGTTGAAAAAATTAAGTGTTGTTATGTTTTAGCTAAGATAATGAAATATCTCAAAAGTGGTTGCATTTAGGTATAGGAAATGATACCAAACGAAAAAGCTTGAAAAAATACAGCAGAAAATGTAATAAATACAGAGTGCTCTATTTAAAGTAAGCAACTTATAAATGATTCAAATTGTGCATGTTGGCGGCCAAGTTTAAAACAGCCTGTAATGGAGATATCGTTATTCAATGTGGACTAGGATTTTTTCCAAATTTTGAAAAAATCGAAATATTTCGAAAATACTTTATTTTGGTATAGGACATTGTGCAAAAATTTTATGTAAAATTTAAAAATAAAATAAAAAATATTAGGTTTTATTTAAAATAACAAAGTTAACGTCTATTTCCGGCATAACCGGAAGTGCCACACATTCAGGACATTATGTTTGAAACCAGCGTCATCCAAAATCTACAGCTTTGTAATTTCATATTTTTTAACATAGCTGTATCCGCCATTACTTTTTTAATTAAAACTTTTCGCGCTACACCCTCTATATATTTTTTTATATTATTTACAACTTAACCACAATAGGGGTTAAGACATGTAGATACATCTTTTGTTTCTTATTTTCTAACTTATTTTTTTATTTTTTTTAAATGTGGAAGATATTATTATTATGCAGCGCTTTCTTTTATTTCAAAATCAGCCAGTCTAAATAACTTTTTATTTTGCGTATATGTAAGAAAAACAAAAAACACGTCGAATTTTAAATCAAGGGGGAGATTTTAAAATGTTATTGTGCTGTTTCCAAGTGGCACCCCTTTAAAATCCCTCACCCCTTCTTTAAAAGTCAAATAGCAACCGCTACCTTGTAATACATCAAATAAAAATCCAAGAAAAATGCAAATCAGCCATATAAACAACAATTTATTCTATCGATGTATTTTGCTAATAACAAAATCTGATAAATAATATGAGATCATAACAAAAACGACCTACGCCACTGTTCGATAGGTAGATGTCTAATTATGGGTTTATTAACTTAAGCAGCGCTAAACAATGCTCAGAATATCGCTTAATAAGTCTCATGAGCCATCTCTTGAAGATCTATCTAAGGGTTATACACCAACGTATATATAAGCTATGTGAAGAGCATATTGGAAGAACGGAATTTGACTTCAGGAATGCAATGGGTACAAGAGAAGCACTTTTCTGTGTACAAGTGCTGTTTTAGAGATGTCGTAATATGAATTGCGATGTGTATGCATGCTTCGTGGATAATCAAAAAGCATTTGACCAGCATGAAAAACTAGTAGAGATTCTTAGTCGGATAAGATGACCGGGACTTAAAAACTATTGTAAACCTTTATTGGAGTCAAACAGCAAAGATACGAATAGAAGCCGGAGACAGCGATGTAATCGAAATACAAAGAGGAGTACGACAAGGATGTATCCTCTTACCCCTATTATTTAATCTAAACTCAAAAAAAATATTTAAAGAAGCCCTAGATGACAAAGTACCGGGAATATCTGTAAACGGACAACGATTGAACAATATAAGGTACGCAGACGATACCGTAGTATTTTCTGACAATATTGAAAGCCTACAAGAACTCATGACAAGAGTCAAAGATACCAGTGAAAAATACGGTCTAACGTTGAACATAGATGAGACCAAATTCATGAAAATCCGAAAATGAACCAATGCATCGTGCCAACTTTCTATCAAAAACCAGCAAATCGAAAGAGTTGCGTCATACACGTGCCTAGACACAACAATAAACGAAGATTAGGACCATTCGCGTGAAATTAAATGCCAGATTGAAAAATCCCAAGCGGTGTTTCTAAAAATGTCAAACGTTTTTAAAAGCCACGACTTTATTCTAACAACAAAATTAAGAATGCTTCGCTGTTACGTGTTTCCAGTGTTGCTTTATGGAGCAGAATCATGGATACTAACTCAATACTCCACAAAAAAAGCTTAAGGCATTTGAGATGTGGCTTTATCTGCGAATACTTAAAATACCTTGGACAGCCCACGTCACAAATGCTAGAGTGCTAGAGAGAATAAATAAATAATAAATAAATATGGAGGTCATAAAGAAGATCAAGACTATGAAGCTTAAGTACTTAGATCACATAATGCGGAATGAAAAACTTTATGAACTTCCACAGCTGGTTTTCCAGGGAAAAATCCTAGAACGAAGGGGACTGGCAGGAGGAGAATCTCTTGGTTAAAGAATTTGAAAAAATGGTTTGGTACCACAACGACCGGTCTTTTCATGGCAGCTATTTCAAAGGTTCAAATTGCCATGATAATCGCTTATAACTGTTAACGGATGAGCACTCAAAAAAGAAGAAGTTTCAAAAATATTAATAGTATATTTAGTTAGTTCTTCGCGACGTTAAATTAGCCATTATTTCTAGCTGTAGAATCTCTAACTACACGATATACAAACAATGTTTATTTAAACTCAAAAAACTGTCTTGTAGTCATAATTACAAACGAATAAAAACAATGACTAAACATCAAAACTGTGTTTTTACTCGTAGGAGTCCAAGACCAAAAAAGTTTTGTACAGTTTTTTTTTTTTTTATATGTTCTGGTTCCCACGAAAAGGGATATCCTATAATGTTCGTGGGAACCAAGGGAAAGAAGGTAGGAGTTGGTGTTCTTCTTAAATTTCTGAAGGTTGTATGCATCGGGGAACACCTCCCTAGGCAATGAGTTCCAAAGCCTCGAAATTCGTTGGATGAATGAGTCTTTGGAAAGTGATGTTCTGCAGGTCTCCAAAGTGACCACGAAGGGGTGTGAAGACTGAACTTGACGGGTTAATTTTGAAGAGACTGCCAAAGGAGGAATGATTGTTGATATTTCAGAAGAGCATCGCCCATGAAAATATCTATAAAATAGAGACAAATCGCCAACTTTTCTACGGTGTTCCAGAAAAGTGAGCGAGTTTGTAAGCGAGGCATCACCGACGAGACGAATTGCCCTTTTTTGGACAGAATCCAATAGCTTTAGGATATGTTTAAGTGCCGCACTCCAAATATGGGAACAGTATTCCAGTACAGGTCGGATCTGTGCCTTATAGATCATAAGCAGCTGACTGGAGGTGAAATAGCTCTTGGCACGAAACAAAAAACCAAGTTTTTGGGATGCACTTTTGGCAATGGACCTCACGTGATTTTCTCAGGAAAGGTTATTGCTGATAGTTCTTGCGGTTGGGCCATTGGTATCCGCACCTATGTCACCTAGATCTTTTGATCCTCTGTGACTACCTCTGTGTCTTCAGGGCATTAGAATTCCAGTCCACAATTATAATCTAACATTAATTTTATCTATTTTGGGAGTCACAAGAACCTGTAGACATAGTCGCAAAATACTGTGCAGACATTATTTATAATAAACAGTGACCCAAAATCAACATTAGCTAAGTTTAAAGGCAAACACTCTCATTGTACAAAGATTTATGATATATATGACAATAAACATTAAATTTTAATTTAAACTTACACTAGCCAGTGGATTGACAGCTTCTGAAATATTTGTGATTGATGCACCTACTTACTAATTACAAAATGGCAATTGAGTCATATTCGCGGAAAATTATTGCTAGTACTGTAAAATATTCTTCTTCTTTTTCTACTTGGTTGAGATCATATGATCTGTTAATTCCGGGCTTGCCGTTGTATTAATTCTTGAGATGTGGACTGCCAGCTGTCTCTCCATATCTTCGATGGTCTACCGGGCGGTCGGCTTCCTACTGGTATTCCCTCGAGAGCTATGCGGGGTAATCTATCTTCGTCCATCCTCTTGACGTGGTTATACCATTGCCTTCTTCTCTGCCATCTCCATCTTACGATATCCTGTACGCCGCATTGTTCTCTTATATTAGTGTTTCTTACGTGGTCTCTTCTGCTTTTACCAGCTATTGTTCTCAGAAATCTCATCTCGGCTACGCGCAGCATGCTCTTTGTTTTGTTCGTGTCTTCTCTTGTCTCTATCGCGTACGTCATTATGGGTCTTACGCATGTTTTGTATATTTTAATCTTACTGTCCTTCCGCATGTACCCGTTGGCCCAAACAATCTCTCTTAGGCAGCCTGATGTTGCTGATGCTTTATTGACTTTGTCCCTTAGATCTTTTGTTGGGTCGTGGCCGCTAGACATATTCATCCCGAGGTACTTAAATTGCATTACCTGTTCTATGGGCTTATCTTCAATTACGAGCTTGCATCTGAGTGGTTCCCTGGTGATTATCTGCGAAAATTGCTGCGTCGTCGGCATAGCATACCATGCTGATACGTTTGTTACTCATTCTGTATCCCATATTTAAGTTCGCTACTTCTTCTATAATTTTGTCCATAAGAAGATTAAATAAGAGTGGGCTGAGACTGTCTCCCTGTCTGATTCCTCCTGGTGTTAGAATGCTTTTCGTGATATGTTGCCCTGATTTAACTTAAGTGGAGTTGGCGGTGTTGAGGTTGCAGATTACCTTTACTATGTTGGCTGGTGTTTCTTTTTCGATTAGGATATTGATGACATCGCATAGTTTGACCTTGTCGAATGCTTTAGTTAGGTCGATGAAACAGATGAATGCCGGTGTATTATATTCTATTGCCTTTTCCTTTATTTGTTTGGTGGTAAATATGGCGTCAGTTGTCGATCTTCCCTTTCTAAATCCCTGTTGTTCTTCTCTATTGGTTATGTGATTCTCCAGTTTGTCCTTTATCAGGCCTGTGAACAGTTTCATTGTTGTGCACAATAGGGTTATTCCTCTGTAGTTATCGTGGGATGTTTTTTGTCCTTTCTTGAAAATGGGAATTGTTTTGCTCGTGTGCCACTCATTTGGTATTTCTCCTGTGCTCAGGATTTTATTAAACAGAGCTGTGAGTGTTATTATGAGCTTAGGGCCCCCGTGTTTCAGAAGTTCGTTCGGTATATTATCCGTACCTGGTGCTTTTCTGTTTTTAGCTTTCCTTAGTGTAAAATATTAAAATATTATTATATATTAAAATGAAAATATCCAGTAGAATATTTGAAATGCTCTTGACCTAAAAAGATCTACCCCTCTGCTAACACATCGCTTTTAATCTTGTATGCACACATACGCACAAACACGTCGACATCAAATACATTGCGACCATACATACCTACCGTCGGTCCTCTGACTTTTTGTGCTATTTTTAAATGGAAAAACCTAGAAACGTTCCGCCGACCTTTTGCTAATTTTCAATGCAGTCGAAAGTGTGACAACGCTGAAAGGGAATGACGTCACAGTTAATAGCCGCAGCCACGTCACGGGAACGGGAGAGGTGACAATGACGCTATTTTCGCGCTGCTAATGCTGCGGTTTGGTTTACGCTTGGAATATTCAAAATACCGGCACGAATGATTCCTACTAAACATTGATATTTATTGTCGATGCGAGCAGAATTATTGGCAAATAAAACAAAAAAAAATTTAAGGAAATTCACGTTCATAAATGCATTAGTTTAAAAACTGATTCTACCTGAAAATTCTGAGAACAAGACCCACATAATTTAATTAATAATTTTATTTACGTAGGTAAGTGTTGAAGAAAATTTCCAAGAATTGCTTTATGTTGACCTAAGCCGAGTGGCTCGATGGGCGATGGAACTTGTGATGTTGGGGGTTTCTTTGAGAGACAAGATCCCAAACCGCGAAATAAGACTAAGGTCAAGAGTAGCTGATGCTGTTGAGAAAATAGCCACACTGAAATGGAATTGAGCAGGCAACGTCGCTAGAATGACGGATAACAGATGGACGAGGCGACCAAGAGACGAAGCATATCGAAACAGGGAGGCCGCCCACCAACACGATGGACTGATGACATAAAGCGCTGCCAAACAAATTGGATAAAAGCGGCACAGAACCGATGAGAATGGAAAGTGATGAGGGAGATCTATGTTCAGCAGTGGACACGAGATGATTGAGTGATGATGATAATGATGCTTTATGAGTAAGACTTAAATTTAAGTTTTTCTAGTAGTAAATTAAGTTTCAACGAAATTTCTCATTGATTAATCTTTGGTTAGATTGAAATTGTAATGTAATAATGTAAAAATGTAAAAAAACCGACTTCAAAGACTTATATGGTTTTCTCATGGATGCCATTGTAAGAACTAGACCAAATTGAAATGGGATCACACGGGAAGCACCAGCTTTCAAATAAAAAAGGGAATCATCAAAATCGGTTCACCCAGTCGAAAGTTCTGAGGTAACAAGCATAAAAAAAATACAGTCGAATTAAGAACCTCCCCCTTTTTAAAGCCGGTTAAAAATTAACAAAAAAAATATTAAATTTTTTTTCCCAATGATCCTCTGAAAAAAATAAAAATAAACAGTGTGTTTCAAATAAAAAGCGAGATTTTGCCATTTTAAATTTCTTAGGTTTAGATATGCAGATATTGCATACCCTCTGAGAGGCCGCAAGTATGTGTGATGCAGGATTGTAGAATGTAGGGTGCATACGTGGTATAGATATTAGTTTTACCGCACAATATGCATTTTTTAGTCAAGGTAAGTGTAGGTCTGCTCTAAAATATCAATGAAACACCTCTTAATTATTCGAAATTGCGAGTTTATTGGGTGTTACAAAACAAAAGAGTTTTAGTATTAAACTTTAAAGAGTGACTTTGGATGTTGAAGCGTGGTCCTCAACATACTTTTCATAAGATGGTACGTAATTACCGAGTGCTAATCGCAAGCATGATGACAAATGTTCGTTGGTTAATCGATTGCGATATTTTGACTTAATTATCTTCATTTCAGAAAATGCAGACTCGCACAAGTAAGTTGACCCAAACATTGCCAAACCTTTAAGGTGACTTTAAAAAACTGTACTACGCAGGTATGATTTTAAGCGTCGAAGGGTTGAAAATAATTTCTCGGCAGTAGCTGTTGTAATTGGCTATGTAGTCGCTGTTTTCGATCCTTTGAAAATTGATGGAAACATACGTTTATCACACTTATTCATGGATGACACAAAGTCTTGAGGTAAATCAGTGTTATTCTTTTTAAAATTAATCCAACTTTTCCTTCACATTTTTATCTCGCCTCCAAGTTGAAAAGCACAAAAAACTGAGCCATTGTTTTGAAACAACTTCACAGCATAATTTAATTCTGTCATCATCAAGTTCTGCACAAGCACAAGCTTTCTAATACACTTGTGTGAGTTAAGAATCTATCATTCATTTCTTGAAGTAGAAAGTCCAAGAAGGGAATAAACAACGTAATCTGAAATATTTTTTAGGTTCACTTGTATTGTAGTTTGGTCTTAATGTTTGTTTTCCAGTTATTCTGGGCATGGAGATGTTCATATAGGTAAGGAGCACCGTCT
Source organism: Agelastica alni (assembly GCA_950111635.1). NCBI lineage: Eukaryota > Metazoa > Arthropoda > Insecta > Coleoptera > Chrysomelidae > Agelastica > Agelastica alni. The sequence continues at coordinate 43,572,156 of OX467709.1, forward strand.
GATATGGAAAAGAACTTGAAAAAGTGTTCAGCGGTACGCTGAAAATAGAGTTTCTAGTACCTACCAGAATAGCGCTGGCGTACAAAAAACAGGGGTAGGCAGCCTTTTTTCAAAACAATGTCGATCTGATCGAAATATGTTCGTCGAGGTCGACCTCTATCGACTTGTTCATTCACGAAAAACTATGATATGAATATAGCTGTAGTGCTTCATTTGTAAGTTGACAGTACCTTAATCGATGGTAGAATGAGTCTACCACATTTATCCATGATTGTTTAGACCTTGACTAGACCTTTTAGAGCACATAAAATCATAAGTGTTACATATGGCTGAACCCGTATTTAAAAGGAAATTCCAATAATGACTGAATATACAGGATGATGTATTTAAAAAACCAAAGTGACTAATAATATCAGAGAAACAGCAAATCTGACAACACTGCAAATGTCAAACCTGGAATCTCCGTATCTCAAAATAGGCTTATCCCAAATTTTGTACAATTCGGACCAGCAATTTACGAAATAATTGTCCGTTTTCAGACTTTTGGTCCACTCTGTATATATCCGGAACAAAAGTAAAGAAGTAATTTTATAAAAAAAAATATTATGTTACCTGTCAACAGAAATAAAATGTCAAACGTTTTTCCCGTCACAGAAAAAAAATATTTTTCTTTGTTTTATTTTAATTTAATGTTGTGAACCTCTATTTACCTGCTACCAAGAACTTACTTCAAGCAATCGTAGACTCACCCAGTACAATATTTATTATCACTTTAAAAATGTTTCGAAAACTTTAATAAAATACTTAGAAATTCCATTAAAATGAAAATGTACGAGTTAAAAATTGAACAACTTTCTTGCTACCCCCGTTAAAAAGACCACGATACTGATAAAAGTTATACAGCAGAAATATGTGAAGTTTCCCTGACTATTCAATGCATAAAGTAATCCAGAATGCAACAAAAAAAATGATGACACATTTAGTCCTCAAGTTTTAAAAAAAGCAAGATCCTAGAATTGAAAGAACAAAGGAGAATATGACACACAAAAGAAATATTTTTTAATGATTTTTTTTTGGCGTTGAAGCAAATGCTAGACAATTCAGAAGTCGAATGCACAGTAACTTAAATAAGTGATGTTAACTGGTTAAAATTTAAATACTTTCAGTAAGAGGCGAAGTTGTTTGATACGAGGTTTGTTTAACTCGTCAAATTTTAATCCTATTTCAAAAGGTTTATCTCGGTCTAAACTTGTACAGATACACAAACTCTTGTTCTTATCGCATTGGGTAAAGATAATGCCCCATTTTCTTAAATTATCTTATCGAGTCCTACTACTATAGGGGGACGCTTAAGCGCCCTTTAAAGCTAGTCCACCAGCGGGACTTTTGTGATTCTCTCACGCTCTTTTTTTTTCTTTTTTTTTTATGAAAATAGTCGCAAAAAGGATAGATCTATCGTGTGGGCCGCGGACGGCCCGCACTGCGACTATTAGAAGGGGAAGGGATTATAAAAAGGAAATGATTGTGGACATGCTTTTTAAAAAGTTGCAGGTCATATTTCTCTGAAAAAACTGATTTTGGAAGCTTATTCCATTCTGTAGCAGCCCTGTAAAAGAAGGATTCTTGATGAATATTGGTCCTTGTAGTGTCAAGCTTGAGAGTAAATGTGTGAGACTGATCAGCGTGCCGAGTTCTTCGGCCAAATGTGGCCAATGGTGGTACAAGAGTTTTTATTTCTCTGGAGCATCTGCCATGGAAATATCTGTAGAGCAATGACTGGTCTGCAACTCTTCTTCTATGTTCTAGAGGGTGAAGGGTATCTGTGAGAGTTGAGCTGTTTATCAAGCGAATGGCTCTTTTCTGAATGGAATCTAGAAGACGAAGAGAATGCCTTGGTACTGAACCCCAAATATGCGAGCAATACTCCAGTAGAGGTCGTATTTGAGCCTTGTATGTCGTCAACAGTTGATCAGGAGTAAAAAATTTCCGGCTTTCCACAGAAAACCTAGCCTCTGGCTTGCCGACTTCGCGATGTTAGCAACATGGTCATGCCAATACATATTATTGGACACCGTGACTCCCAAAATCGAGATGGAGGGACTTGGTTCAAAGGTATTTCCGGACATTGTGATGGGATGATTTAAGTAATTCACTTTCTTGGAAAACGTGGCACTTTGTGTTTTTTGGGCGTTGAACTGAACAAGATTATTGGCTCCCCACTCGACGATTGTTTTAAGATCATTATTGATGGAATCAACCTGTTCCTGTCTGAGTCTATTTGTATCATTCACCGAAAGTGATCGATAGGATGTGAAATTTGAGACAAGTGTGCTATCGTCTGCGAAACTGTAAATGGGGTTCGTGGTGGTTTTCAAGAGGTTGTTGATGTGTAAAAGAAATAAGGTGGGGGACAGGATGGAACCCCGGGGGACCCCGGCATTGGTTTTAAACGCATCAGAAAAAATACCGTCAACTGCCACATGTATGAAGCTCAAGAGCCATTGGCGCAGTTTGGTTGGGAGACCGTAGGCAGATAATTTACTTACTTACTACTTTACTTACTATTCTTGCTAGCCCTATTATGATTCTGTAGTATTATATAAGGTGGTGTCAATCTCATAATATGAAGATGTCGACTAAAGCCCCGTATTCTCTAGGAGACAAATTGTCGCAGAACATGTCTAGAAACACTGTTTCTACGTGTCGTCGCAACGTCGCGCTCTATTCCACGACCTCGCACGCGACATCTTCGTGTCGCAGAACTTGTTCCGTGTTTTGACTCGCGATTCAGAACTTCCTGAGACATTAGTCCCGCGACAGATGTCGGCGAGTGTAGACGCGTTCCATCAACATGCCCACCGAGTGGAGCAATCAGTTAGTGTCATAACTTATCGAGCTTTACGGAAGAAACTGCCACGACTTCCTCGGGCAACATCTCTGCGGTGACTGACTAGTGTGGACAAGAAAAATGTCTCGCGACATGTTGCCGACATATTCCGAGAACACGCACCGTAGATGTTCTGGCACATGTCTCACAACTTGTCCCTTAGTAAATTCGAGGCTTAAGTCAGCGATGTACTGTTAATAAGCTTGTCATTGTCCGACAATGGTTAGGTTAGGTTATATTTCTTGCTGATCTTGTTTAATAGCTTCATAATAAAGATCTTTAATTGCTGCATCCCCACTGTGATCAGCTAGTGACTCCACAACTGGATTTTCAAAGTTTTAAATTTGTTATCGTTACTGATACAACTAAATAATAGACTATGAAGTACAAAGTCCATTACCGTTTCTATTAAAATAATGCTGCAATGGTCTACTTTTGTTTAATACAAGATTTTTTGTTACTTACAAATTTAATGGTAAGTATCGGGATCAGCGATTTTGACGTGCCGAGGTCGACCTCTACCGACTTGTTTATTCACACTCGCCTTATAAATTTGTTTCGTCAATCTTCCTTCATCCATCCTTTCAACGTGTCCAAACCATCTAAGCATTCCTTTATCTATCTTTGCAACCACATATTCTTTTACACCACAGCGCTCTCTTATCTCACTATTTTTTACTTTATCCAACCGAGTCACTTCGGCTATACTTCTCAAACTACTCATCTCCGCAGCATTAATCTTATTTTCATGCTTCTTCTTCCAAACCCAACATTCACTACCATACATAAGTGTAGGAACCAACACACATTTATGCACAGTTTAAAAAATTGAATTTGTCCAAGTACATCAAAGTATCCAAATGGTTGGTTTGATAAAAGCTTTAAAAAATTAGACAAAATCAGTATTCCAAATGAACTTATTTTTTGTTTTAGTAATTTAGAGTGACCTATAATTTTCTCTAAGTGAAAAACTGGTACTCTGAGACTGTTTTATGTTTAAAGAGATAAGAGTTCTAATCTAGTAACAATCTCTTTTTTTGATTAGGTATTTATTACACAAACAAATGTCCTTTTCTAGTAAACAAATTTGAAAAATGAAAAGTATTTAAATCGCTTACCGAATGGGCAAAATCAAAACGATTAAGATCGTTCTAGCGAGATATACGGTGGTTCGATAAACGAAATGCGTGACTAAACATACTGAGCAAAAACCAAATTATTTGCTAGTTTGATACAAATACACTAAAAAACGTCACGGACTTGTCCATTATTTATTGCATTCATCATTTATCTTTGGGCTAGAAAGTTATCAAAACCACTATAAAAAATAAAGTCATAATCGATGTTTCATTAGAAGTAAAAGCGGTTTATCAACGAAGAAAAAGGGTTTGGGTAAATACTAAGAGTAACAGCTTTGCTCTAATCAATAACATTATCTAATAGACAATACAAAGTGGGTCATGCACAATTGCAAACAGTAGTTAAAAGGTAGACCGATACATTAAATAATAATGGGAAATGAAAAAATTAAAGGAGTGGACAAAGAAACATAAAAAAATCGCAACGATATACTACAGTAGCGAAAAATACTATACGACAATGAACCCCACAATATTCCAAGTCGAAGTTACCGCAATCGTGGCTTGCGCATCAAAGAATCTCGGAATGGATTTAAGAAACAGGAACAGACGGATTCTCTCAGACAGCCAAGCGGCACTCCAAGCAAGTGGAAGTTGCCAAACCAGCTCAAAACTGGTGAAAGAATATCAAATGTAGTTGCGAAACCTGGCAAAGCAAAAACGTGTTGAACTTGGCTGGGTGCCAGGACACTAGGGTATTGAAGGCAACTAAAAGGCAGACACATTTCCAAGGCTGGGTTCTGCAGACCCGCTGTTGAAGCCTGAACCTAGAATGGTTTAACGAAATCTGCAATCTTGGCTCACCTAGCAGCAAAAACGAAGCTGACTAAAAACCAATAGCCTAAGGCAGAGCAAGAGAATGATGGGGCAACTAAACTTTGCACTTGCTACTAAGGCCTTAGAGCTAAACGGGAAAAAGCTCAAGTTGTTAACAGGGCTCTTTACGGGGCACTGTTGTCTGAGAAAACATCTGCATAATATAAGGATCATTTTGGGGAACCCAACAAGCAGACTATGGCGGATGGGAATGAAGATTAGCCAGGAGACTAGTTAGCTAAGTGCCAACTAGACGAAAAGAGATAGAAATAAAACACAATAAGCCTGAAGCTGCAGTGTGGGCTCCTCTTACCCTACCGCTTTTTACTAAACATAAAAAAAAGAGTGGGTAAAACTCTGCATTAATGCATTAATTACCTAAAAGATGGACACCTCAAACTATATTCGAATTTTGCCTAAATTATTAATAACTATTTTAACTTTCAACAAAAGTACATTTTTAAAAAGGTTGAAGATGTGTACTTAAAAAGCACAAAAGCATATAGTTTATCACTTTTAAACATCAACAGAGAAACTTCTATTGGTTTTGATGAACATATATAATGATTTAGCTAGATCAAAAATGTGCCAAATTTATTTAATGTGTCTCGCCTATAAATAATTAATTTTATTAAATACATTTATCTGAAAGAACAGTTTGGTCCGGGTTTGATTTTATAGACTAGCAGTATCATCAGATAGTCTAAGAGAAATTAAGTCCTGTCATGACATATGCAATGAAAAAACGAGAAGACAATAACAAAACCAAAAGCATGTTACGTGTGACCGAAAGAAGGTGCTGAAAACAATAGCTGGCAAAACCAGAAGCGACAACGTAATAAACATAAACCTAAGAGAACAATGCGGCATACAGGACAAAAAATAATAGAATGGTATCACCAAGTTAAAAGGATGACCGAAGATAGACTACCCCGCTTAGCACAAGAAGCAAAACCAGCAACAAGTCAAATGATTTTAAACCAGAAGAAGAAGAAAAAGAAGAAGGGAATAGCAGTATCCGCTTCTCGGTACATTACCTCAATATTTAGAAATACAGTATAAGTGAAATTCTTACAAAGAGGCATCGTGGTCTAAATAACAAAAGTAAATGAATACATTTAAAGCAAGTATTCAAACAAAACTAACCTAAATCTTCCTGACTCATATGCAATTACCCCAAATGAAACAATGGTGTTATTTACTTTACTGGTTCTAAACCTAATCTAAATCCTTCAGACCCTAATCCAATTACTTCTTAACGTTAAAATCATTGTCCTATTAACTTCACTGGCATTAAACCTAACCTAAACCCTACCCACCCTAATCCAAATACCCCTTAATGAAAGAATTTAAGTATTCATTTCACTAGTATATACATTAGTTTTGCATTGCATAATTAGTACGGGCCGATTAAAATATAATTGTTAATGGTCAAAACCTTTACCTGCAAGTGTATATTTAAAATTTTAGAGACCGGACAAAAATATACATATAACGAAACTAATGCCAATAGAAATTACAGACGAAACTGTAGTTGCCAGAGTACGATGCACGATTGTTTGAATTTCGAATTGAATAATTGGGGATTTAAAAAAAAATTAGATTTAACACGTGAATGAATGGGGCACTGCATAGCTTTATGAATAGCCAGAAAGTGTCAAAAAAGGCACGTCTGGCTGTGCATAGAGGTGTGTTGGATCCTACACTTATGTATGGTAGTGAATGTTGGGTTTGGCAATAGAAGCATGAATATAGGATTAATGCTGCGGAGATGAGTAGTCTGAGAAGTATAGCCGGAGTGACTCGGTTGGATAAGGTAAAGAATAGTGAGATTAGAGAACGCTGTGATGTAAAAGAAGATGTGGTTACACAGATAGATAAAGGAATGCTTAGATGGTTTGGACACGTTGAAAGGATGGATGAAGAAAGATTAACGAAACAAATTTATAAAGCGAGTGTGAATCGGTAGAGGTCGACCTCGGCGAACATATCTTGATCAGATCAACATTGTTTTGAGGAAAGGCCAGGTCAAGAGTACCAACAACCGACGAGCATGTATGAGAGCACTGATGAAAGTAGAGGAAGCAAAAGATGTATGTAAGAACCGTAGCGGAAGAGGAAGGAAGTGGTCTCTGTCTACCCCCATGGGAAAAAGGCGTGACTTTATGTATGTATGTATGTATGTTGAATGATCTGTAATTCAATATCCGTCATTGGCACGTTGCCAGTTATGTAGTTGTCAATATCAGATACTTTTATATTATCTTTTAAAATTTACTGATTATTTTTTTTATTTTTTGTATTTAAATGTAATGCCAAAATATTTTTTTGATATTAATATAATTTTTTATTTTAGGTGTAAAATTTCGTTATTCAATATTTTGAAATATAACTGAAAATATTATGTAATATTCCATTCCACAATGACATAAAAGAATAATATTGTAATTTTCATAAATAAGTAGTAAAAATACATCGTTGTTTACATATCTACACTATTATAAAATTGTTCTGTGCATTGAAAATATTTACAAAAAGATGGTAACAACATGCTGTTTAGGTGTCCCTGACTCTAAACAAACGATTTGGTTCGCCATGGCTGTTAAACTTATACATAGACGATTGTTTAAAAGCTTTGATTGAGAATGAATGATTTAATTTTATCGTCGATAATCAGGTCATATTAGAATCATCTGAGGAGTTGCAGGGCATGGTTAATGTTATGCATGGAACCCTAAAAATCAAAGGGATAAAAGTAAATGTTAACAAGACGAAAGTAATGGTTTTTAAAACGAAAGAAATCATGACAAACTGCGAGTTGCTCATTGAAGGAGAAAGAGTGAAACAAGTGAATGAGTTTTTATACTTGGTTTTAAAAGTTTACGAGAGACGGGAAGTATGACTGTGACATTTATCGAAGGGTGGGGCACTGTAACAGTTTCTGAGCAGCCAGAACATGTCAAAAAGGCACGAATGGCTGTGCATGGAGGAGTTCTGGTCACTATACTTATATATGGTAGCGAATGTTGGGGTTGGCAAGAGTAGCATGTGACTATAATGGATAAAGTGAGGAATAGTGAGATAAGGGTATGCTGCGGTTGCAAATGTAAATAAAGGAATCGTAAGATGGTTTGAACACGTAAAAAGAATGGATGAAAGAAGATTGACGAAGCAGATTTATAAGGCAAGTGAGTGTGAATGGGCAAGTCGGTAGAGGTCGACCTCGGCGAACATATCTCGATCAGATCGACATTGTTTTGAAGTTAGGCCAGGTCAAGAATACCAACAATCGACGAGCTTGTATAAGAGCACTGATAAAAGTAGAAGTAGCAAAAGATGTGTGCTAAAACCATAGCAAGTAGAAGGATGTGGTCTTGGAAGATTTTATTTATCGAAATAGAGTTTTTGGAAGTGTGTCTTAACACTATCAAGGATCGGAGAAAACTAACTGCTTGCAACCTTATTACTTCAGTTGTCGTTTTTCATACTGTAACATTAAGTGTTTATCAGTCAATACGATGCTCGAATTGTACCTGGTTTTTATGACTTTTAGTTCGAATATTTTAAACTATACTTCTCGGAAATAATAAAATAAAACCTTTGTTACTTAAAAAAGAAAACTTTTACTTTCAGAATAAAACATTTCAAATATATATATATATATATATATATATATATATATATATATATATATATATAAATATATATATAAATATATATATATATAAATATATATATAAATATATATATATATAAATATATATATAAATATATATATATATAAATATATATATATATATATATATATATATATATATATATATATATCTTAAAAAAAACTATTTTTGTATAGACGAACTCAATATTTCAACAGTTTTTTAACATACGTAAATTGTTTGCCAAGTATGATCAAAAAAAATCGGGAGAACTAAAAAGAATTGGCTAAAATGTTTTTAAAATTTTTAAATAAAACACGCGTATTTCGGTAAGGAAGAATATTATATTTATATTTTGTGTCAAAGTTTCCTAGTAACTATATGGACAACAGCCTGCATAAAAGAAAGTAAATAGGGTAAACAATGCATTAAATTTACCAAAAGTGGTAGACCATATAACTTCGAGTCATGCAAGGAGACAAAAATTAATTGATACCACTCTAGTGGTATAGTAGTAAAGAGAACCAACGTTATATTATATTTAACAGAATATCATACACAAACGCTTGACCCTGTTTACGGTATAATACCTCGATATGTAAATTTTACCGATACCGTGCAAAAGTCCATGCATAATACTAAATCACAATATTTTTTTTGTCTAAACGTAAGGTGCAAATAAGTTGTCGAAAATAATAACAGAGTTTATATATTCGACATCAGATGCATATCTCGAAGGAGTTCAGTTTTTGTTGTACGTCAAACTAGAGAATACGGTTGTAATGCAAATGAAACAGCTATAAAATAAATGTAATGTACATTTATAATGAATAAAGAAATAAGCGTATGCGGAGGAATACTGCAGCTAATTTTTTGTTCTGCGCTAACCGCTCCCTCGATCTTAAAATTTATAACTACATATGTATGAACATTTTATATTAGGATGCAATAATAATACGCGCTAAAAACGCTGCAAGAGCATATCTAACATATCAGATTGATTGACATAAATCATTATTTTTTTCACATACATATATGTATATACATATATATATATATATATATATATATATATATATATATATATATATACATAAATATACATAAATATATATACAGGGTGTTAGTAAATAAGTGCCACAAACTTCAGGGGATGATTCTGCATGGAAAAATAATGATAGTTTGCTACATACATAAACTTATGTCCGCAATTGCTTTGTTTTCAGACATACGAGGTGTTTTTCTTAAAAACTGACGATTTATTTATTACTCTGAAACCGTTCGAGATATGCAAATGAAATTTGGTGGGTTTTAAAAGGTAGTTATTGCGCAATTTACATACATACATACATAAAGTCACGCCTTTTTCCTATAGGGGTAGGCAGAGACCACTTTCTTTCACTTCTGCTACGGTTCTTACACACATCTTTTGCTTCCTCTACTTTCATCAGTGCTCTCATACATGCTCGTTGGTTGTTGGTACTCTTGACCTGGCCTTTCTTCAAAACAATGTTGATCTGATCGAGATATGTTCTTCGAGGTCGACCTCTGACGACTTGTCCATTCACACTCGCCTTATAAATTTGTTTCGTCAATCTTCGTTCATTTATCCTTTTTACTTTTTCTTTTATCTCACTATTCTTTACTTTATCCAATTCCGAGTCGCTCCGGCTATACTTCTCAAACTACTCATCTCCGCAGCATTAATCCTATTTTCATGCTTCCAACACACCTCTATTGCGCAATTTTTGTCGTACAATTAAAAATTTTATGTTTATTATTGGCGCGCATACGGGTAATGATCTCAGTTTTTTTAAAGAAAAAAATGTTACGCCACCAAGATATTTCAAATTAAAAATCATGTTTAAATTCTTTGGTAAATTTGTGACAAAAAATCTGGCCTTTTTTTCGTATAGTGCGCCGTTTTTATGCAAAAAAATAAAACATCTTAACGCGTATTTTTTATTTATTTAAGCATTTAGTAGTGTTATGTTTTATTCAAGATAATGAAATATCTCAAAACTGGTTGGATTTAGGTAAAGGGAATACCGGTCCCAAACAAATTAGCTTAAAAAACTACAGTCGATAATGTAATAAAATACAGGGTGTTCTAGTTAAAGCAAGCAACTTATAAATGATTTAAAATGTGCATGTTGGCGGCTAAGTTTAAAACACCCTGTATGAAATATCAATGAGTTGGACAAATGTAGTTAACGGGCAAGCGCTTTTTGTTTATTGGTTATAATTTCACGTCACAAGCTTCGTTATTAATGGAGATATCGGTATTCAATGGGGACTAGGATTTAAATTTTGAAAAATCGAAATATCTCGAAAATACTTTATTTTTGGTATAGGACATTGTGCACAAATTTTATCTTAAGTTTTATGTAGAATTTAATATAAAATAAAATATTGGGTTTTCTATTTAAAATAACAAAGTTGACGTCTATTTCCGGCATAACCGGAAGTGCCACATTCAGGACATTATATTTGAAACCAGCGTCATCCAAAATCCCGTAGGTAAGGGCAGAGACCAATTCTTTCCACTTGCTACAGTTCTTTTATAAATGCTTGTCGGTTGCCGGTACTCTTGACCTGGCCGTTCTTTAAAACAATTTTGATCTGATTGAGATACGTTCGCTTATGTCGTCCTCTACCGACTTGTCCATTCAAACTCGCACTTTAAATCTAAACTATTCATTTGTTTCCCTACCAACACCCTGTATACTTTCCATCTCTTGTAAACTTTATAGCATTGTATAGAAAATCATTCAATTGTTCCACTCTTTCTCCTTTAATCAGCACATTGCAGTTTGTCATGGTTTCCTTTTTTAAAGAACCATTTTGTCTGGCTAACCAGTAACCATCGCTTACAACTTCTCTTTAGATAAAGCTGATATGACTCTATCATCGGCGTAAAGGAGGCATTTGACGAGCAACTAATTTATTTTCAATTCCTGTTTAAGACCTTTTTAACCAGTTTGTGTACGTTTATCCTGACACATCCTCGTAAAAAAATTTAAGCACTCGTATCAAGCTACCGCTCACCCCGTACATAAACATAGGCCTTTTATAAGTCTACGAAAGTGCACGAGATTTATGATAATTAACTCGCTATTGACAAGGTTTTTTTAATCATTTTAATTTGTAATATAAACAAATTTTTGAATTATAAATAAATAAGAAATAAATTGATTGACTCTTTGAGTTTATTAAACACTATACGTAGGTACATGCTCAGGAAAAAGATGTTATCACTTTATGCAACTTGCTCTTTTTATTCCCCTATTGTATACATTTACTTAATACTTCTATTGATATACCTATGTATAAAAATGACTTACCACTTCATTAAATTATATAGTATATTGTGTATCTAGTAGTAGAAGCAATTCATTCCCGGACGACAATGTAAATTTTTAGCCGAAGCGTTAAGCCAAGGCCAACAAGCATTAAAGTAATGTGCTTTTACTACGAGGTACACATACTATTTTTCCGAATCAACAATCAACATTATTATAAATGTTTGATTACCATGAAATCGTTTTCTTGACAATTGCTACTTAGGCAGGGAAAGTTAGTTGCTTAGCAACTGACTAAAATACTAGTTAAGCGTATTTTTGGGTCTAAAGTTGCTCCGAGAATGTAGGCATACTTGAACGATTCCATAAAAAATATTTGGTATTGATATAGCAATGACAGTTTATTGACAATGAGCCTTTAATAAATAGATTTTAAGAAATAAAAATTTTACTTTATTTTGAAAAGTATATCAAATTAACGTCAACATTACCGGAGTGTAATGGTGGGCTCAAAATTTAAATGTCGTAATTTACAAACATTTGGTAGCAAACTTCTATTAAGTCAAACCGATTTAAAAAAAAAAACTGTCTATAACGTCTTCACGTGTAATTAACATTTTTTATGACGGAACTTTATAATCTTATTTATTTTTCTTTTTTATTATAATTTTCTTTATTTGTAAATTTTAAGAAATATTTCCAAAAAGTTTGTGCTGCCAGTATATTAATTTCTCTAAGAAACATTGTTAAGCTTCTTTACCTCATTCTATACCATAACCTACGATTATAATTTATTTGATGTTTTTTTAAATTAACCAAACGTTTATTCAGCTGGTTAGTACGAGTAATAAGTAAAAGGTATGCCAAATCATAAATTATTTGATGTTTCTGGTACGAAAATAAGTTTACACATACTGGCGAAATTTAAACAAACAGAAATAATGGCACGCACAATCAAATAGTCGTTTGCTTTACATTTAATAAATCCGGTCAAATCGAAATGATGCCGTTAAAATCGTTATTATTAATATTATTCTGTTTTAAAGAATGTTGAAAATCAGTAAGTACTTCCAACTGTTCAATTCTTCTTTGAGAAATTCTTTGATTTGTAAAACTACTCAGTACGGCCCTGACACCGACAAAAATCAACTAAAAGTCACGCATTCATTACGTGGAAATTAGCTTTCGTATAAACACTTATTATTCCCTCCAAAACATTTCAATATCGTCGCGCACATAGGATCACGTGATAACAAACGGTTTTGCAAAACCACGTCTGACCGGGCTTTCCGCTCTAATTCTCTTTCGCTTTCCGAACTTTAAGCAATGCAGAGCACAGCGCTTCGCATATCTTCAGCCGAGGTATAACCTCTAGCGTTTAGAGCAATACTTTAAAAAACACCACGTGGTAAAATTCACATAACTATAATTAAGTAAAATACATCAAACAAAAAGCTAGTAACCAGAAGGCTTTAAAACTGTAAGCTCCATGTATTAAAATTAACAATATATTATCGATGACACGTGTTTGTTTCATTTACTGTGAAAATACAAATTCCCGGCGATAAAAGGCAGTAAACCTGTTAGGCTACAATAGTAAAAAGACAGGGGAACACGGAAAGAGCCTCCTCGTAGAATGCAATATTAGTTCATTCGGGCGTTCCCTGGGCAACGGTACGAAAGTATCGGCTAATCTTTCCACAAACTGAGCTACACTGATTAGAGATCGTATCGAAAACATGGAAAAAGGTCCCTTTTTAGAGCCAAGCTTGACAATCATATCACTCAATGTTGAAGGCATTTCAAATACTAAGCAAGACTTAATCTCCAACCTAAGCAAAGAGAATTCATGTGACGTCCTATGCCTCCAGGAAACACACAGGGGGCCATCACAACGACGTCCAAACATACCAGGAATGGCACTAGTGAAGGAATGCCCCCATGACCAATATGAAAGCGCAATATTTGTAAAACCAGGAATCAAAGTAAATAATTTACAAGCCACCACACTTAATAACATAGAGCTGATCACGATCAACCTTGGAAACATAAGGATATCCTCAATATACAAACCACCGAACGAGAGATTCTTATTCCCCCAACATCTTAACCAACCACATGTGGTAATAGGAGACTTTAATAGCCACAGCACAACTTGGGGATACCGTGACAGCAAGGCGCTGCATTCCCCGCGGCTGTAGAACTTACTATATACCCGGTCTCCCCAATGAAAGTAAAGACACATACGAGGATTATTTAGAGCACTACAGTCGGAATCCCTTTTCTCCGGAAACCATACAGCTAGGTGACCAGCTGATCGATTCCATAAGTAAGTAGAGACAAGGTGCATGGAAAGACACGATAGAAAGCCTAGATATGAAACACAGCAGTAGAAAGGCCTGGAGCCTCATTAAAAAGCTATCAGGCGACCCAACATCCTCTAAAGACCAAGTAAACGTCACCGCCAACGAAATCGCACATCAGCTACTTCTAAATGGTATCCCTGATCAAAAAGTGAAAGTGACCCGCACTTTCAGGATGGCACAACAGCCTAGACAAGTTAATAAGGATTACTTTACCATTACAGAACTGGAAACTGCAATCAAGTCTCTGAAGGCCAGGAAGGCCCCAGGCCCTGATGACATCCTGAATGAGTTCCTGATAAACCTAGGCCCATCAGCCCTGAACTGGCTTCTTCAAATGTATAACTCATGCTGGAACAACAATATAATCCCAAAATTGTGGCTAAAAGCTAAGGTCGTAGCCATCCACAAACAAGGGAAACCACGGGAAGATGCCAAAAGCTACCGACCGGTGTCACTGTTATGCTCTCCGTTCAAACTCTACGAACGCCTCATTCTGAACAAGTATGGGCCCCAAATAGACAACCACCTAATCTCCCAGCCAGCAGGGTTTAGACCTGGGAAATCCTGTACTGGTCAGGTTTTAAGCCTCACACAACACATTGAGGATGGCTTTGAAAGAAAGGCAAAAACGGAGGCCGTCTTTATAGATTTAACGGCGGCATATGACACTATAAACCATAAAATATTACTGGGAAAAATCTTCGAAATGACAGGTGATTTACAGTTGACGAAAGTGCTAAACACAATGCTATCGAATAGAAGGTTTTATGTAGAGTTCCAAGGATTAAGAAGCCGCTGGAGGAACCAGAAGAATGGCCTTCCCCAAGGTAGCGTGCTCGCACCCATGCTCTTCAATGTGTATACCAACGACCAACCAACCGGCCCAACAACAAGAAGCTTTATCTACGCCGATGACGTAGCTATCACCTGCCAGTCAAAAAAACATCGCAGAGATAGAGGAGCACTTAACAGAATCTTTATCAAGGCTGAGCGGCTATTATAGATCTAACCAACTCCGCCCGAATCCAGCAAAGACGCAGACATGCCTATTCCATCTCAATAACCGACAGGCGAGAAGGGAACTGCAAATAGAGTGGAACTCAGTTAGACTGCAACACTGCCCAAACCCAGTCTATCTAGGGGTTACATTGGACCGCTCCCTCACCTACAAGAAGCATATCTACAAAACCAAGGCCAAAGTCAACACCAGAAACGGCATTCTCCGTAAACTGACTAACGCTCGTTGGGGGGCGAACCCTAACGTCCTGCGCTCCTCGGCCCTTGCACTGTGCTACTCCGCGGCCGAATATGCATCTCCCGTATGGCAGAGATCAGCACACGCCCATAGGCTGGACCCTGTCCTGAATGAAACGTGTAGATTAATAACGGGATGCCTAAAACCCACCAACCTTGACCAACTCTACATGCTAGCCGGAATCGCACCCCCACAAATACGGAGGGAAACCCTAGACATGGCCGAACGAAACAGACAATGCGACGACATCAGACATCCTCTGTATCAACATATACCGGTAGCGGCCAGACTAAAATCTAGGCGAAACTTTATACAATCTACACAGCCCCTCACAGCCTCTAAAACTGCCACCAAGGAGGCAAGATGGGAACAGTGCCTAATAGACCACGACACTCCAACCTGGAATCCAAAAGAAAAACTTCCTGCAGGTTCGGACCTAGACTGGGGTACCTGGAAGACCCTCAACCGACTCCGGTGCCAAATGGGGAGATGCAAGACCAACCTCGTGAAGTGGGGATACGTGGAAGAGGCAGCATGTGAATGCGGAGAAGCCCAGTCAATGGAACACCTCCTGTCGCGCCAATCCCTACAAGCCCCATGTACCCTCCGGGACCTATGGACGTGCAATGAAAATGCTGTGATATGCGGCGCCAGACACTGGAGTGATATATGAACGTTTATAGCTATATATATTTGTAGTTCAGACACGATTAAATAAATAAGTAAAAAGACAGATCGAGCCAGCGATTACTGAGTTATCAAAGGATTCATCATCTACGCAGCAAAACGACGCCGTCTACGAGCTAGTAAGTCAGCAGGCAATAGAGGTTCCGGCGGTGAAGCTGCCCACACCTCATCACACAGCATAACTACAATTCCTATTACGCCTGGTGGGGTCGGCGTCGGCGCGCAAAGTAGTTAATAAAATCTTGTCATGTAGAGACATACGTGCAGTTTAATAACCTGATAGTATTGATACGTGCGTTCATACAAAAATTTCCTACAAATTTAAAAAAAATTACTCGTCAATGAAAATGTTTTTACTTTAAACATGGAACTAAGGTAAATGTCAAATGGGTAAAAAAGCGCTTTATTGTGGAATTAGCTGATTGTTGTTGTTACCATTTAGTTTAAAAAATGTTTTAATATTTTATTAGATTTTCCGTTAGACGCCGATTGGTAGCTTATATCTTAGCTTTTAAACATTTGTTTTGAAATGTAGGGGAGCTAAGAGTTTGTTTTACCGTGTGTACGTATTATCAGGCCAATAGCCACCAATTTATTTTAAATGGTAGCTTATTTCATCTTATATGGTCATACAATGACCATATACAGTGTGTCTACTTAATTTATTATTTAGAGTACGGCTCATCACAATATTGATCAAAAAATACAAATAAGACATGATAAGATAAAATGTGGATATACATATAAATAAAATTCTAAAATATAGTATGAAACTATTACACATCCAGAGTCACAAACAAACATCTAATCTAGATATATATTTAATTGCATCGTCGGTCGCGTTCAGGAGTGTCCCCCCCCCCAGTAGGACCACAGGGGGCATTCCTGGGTGATGTATCGGATGGTCTGTCTCTCTTACATCGTAGAGGGCACCTATCCCCATTTTAAAGAGCATGTCCGTACATATGCCATGGCTTATGCGGACTCTTTTTATTGTGGTCCCGTGGCTGCGAGGCAGATCTTAGCCAGAGGACTTTTCATCTATCCATTGGAGTGTTCTGCAGTCGGCAGTGGCTTTAGTCTCCCACTTCTCTCTCCACTTGTCTGTCAGGTCAAAGTTTGAGTCTTTTTCTGTTAAGTCTAGATGAATGAGGAGGTTGGGGGACTGCACGATTTTGCGATGCTCTCGAACCAGTGCGTTTTCTCTTCGAAGCTGTGGTAGGGCGATATGGCTCAATATCGGGAGCCAGTTGGTGGAGGTGGAACTTATCGTTCTCGTTGACCTGTTTAGTTGGATATCCACCTTACTCGTGTGAGGGCTGGTCAGCCATACAGGGGCGCAATATTCTGCCACAGGATGGAGCATCTCGAGAGTTGTAACCGATGACCTCCATGTCGTTCCGCAGAGCTTTTCAATGATGTTGTTTCTTGCATTTATTCTGACTGCAGTTTTGATAAGATGTTGCCGGAACGACAGGGTCCTGCCCAGGGTGACTCCCAGATATGTCGGGCTTGGGTTGTGGGTCAATATGGTGTTTTCAAAGCGTATTTCTAGTTTTCTGTTGGCCATTTTGTTGTTAAGGTAAAAGCACGAGTTTTCGGTCTTAGCTGTGCTGGGCTGTAATCTCCATTTCCTAAGATATTGACAAGTTTTTAGTTAATACAGTCTCGTTAGCTTCCCATATTTGATGTCTGGTGGCTAGCGCTTAGTCGTCTACATATCCAAACTTTCTTGACACGGTTGTGGGCATGTCAGCGATGTACAGGTTAAACAGTAATGAAGCAAGTACCGAGCCCTGCGGGAGTCCGTTGTTCAACTTCCTCGGTCTGCTCATGCTGTTACCTAGGATGACCTCGAAGGTTGTGTTACTCAGCATATCGTTTATGAGGATTGCTGTCTTGTGGTACGGAATTATCCGGAAGAATTTGTAGAGTAGTCCTTGTACAGTATTATTCGCAGTATTATTCGAGAGAACCTGATCATTACAGCTACTTAAGTTGGAACCAAAAATGAAAAACTTTTTTATTGTCAGTTGTGTAATTAAATTTATTCCTGATAAAAAGTTCTGCATGGTCCAAAACCATAAATGCAACCATAAGATATCAATTTTTTTAAGTGGTTTACAAGTATTTAAAAAAATATGAATTTTTTACAATATAGAAGAATTTTATGAGGTAAAGTTATTTTGAATTAAAAGTTACATTTAAATATGCAATTTACCATAAAAATTCAGGTTTGGTGATTATTTACTTATCATTTAGAATTAATTATTCTTGCTTGATAAAAATAGAGGAAGCAAAATATGTGTTTAAGAACCGTAGTAAGTGGAAAGAAGTGGTCTACCCCCACGGGAAAAAGGCGTGACTATATGTAGGTATGTATTACAATTTTATTATTTCTATTTAAATAATGAAAAAAATCAACATCCTGTATCTCAATTACAAGAAAACTTATCACACATGTTTATAGGAACGTATAGGTCTCAAAATTTAATGATGAATCGCCCACAAGAATATTACAGATTACTTTGGAAAAACCCTGTATATTTTGTATTTCTTCCCCACTACTACTACTTATCAAACATAATAGTTGTCATTTTTATAGCTTACTTTAATTAGGTAATTTTTGCATAATTACAGTAATCGTTTTATCCAAGATTATCGACATTTAATAACTCAAGAGAGTATATATCCTATTGTGCCGCTACCCTATGATAGGAGTTCTACCTTTATATAGTATATTTTTGAAATTAGAAAAAATATTAAAAATATCATTCCAAAATTTTAAAAATATGTAAGGTATTTCTTTAAAAATTATAATATAGTTTATTCATTTATTTTATTTTTTTTTATATTTTATAAAATCTGTACGGTAGTAATTTAACAACATTTAATTGTAACCACATATCTTTTATGTAACACCTTTCTTTTCAAGACAATCATAACAATTATAGGAAGTGGTTTATTATTGGTGAATTTAATCCAAAAAGTGTGCTCAATTTTTAAAGCACCTAAAGAAACCAATAAACCACTGTAAAGCTATTTAAGGATGATTTTCCTACTATAAAAAATAAAAAAATCAAAAGAACATTTAACATATAAGATAAAGACCAAAATCTCCAACCTAATTCCTCGGTCAAAATCCATTTTTTAGTGGGGTCTTTACGTTGTTTCGTATGTACTATGTATTTCGTATGTAATAAATAACTAAAAGCACTTCATAAAAAAAATAGGGTATAATTATAGTATAGAAAAAGGAGGGGAAGGAAAGTATTATGAGACTAACAAATTTGTTTTAAACCTGCGCATGTACTTCTTTTTTTACTTTGAAATTTTTTTTTTTTTACGGAATTTTTTTAATTAAAAAAATTGTGTCATTCTTTTGCAGGGGCCAGGCTAATCTCTATATCTTTCCAATTTTATTACTTATAAAAAAATTATTTAATGTTATTATTTCATAGACTGTACCTATCCATTCTAAGTGTAAAAGTGTAAAAATAGTGATTTTTATTTAAAAACCTACAAGAAATTGTCTTCTCATCACCTTAAAACATTCAATTTTACCCTATAAAAAGGTTTCCAAGCGGTGAAACATTTTTTGGGGCAAGTTTGGGCTGGAGTCTCAATTCTAAATAATTACCAAAAATAAATTTTATACTTAAAGAATAAATATTTGCGCATGTTTATAAAAAATTAAATTATGCTTAGTATTTTCCCCTTTCCCTCCTCTTTTGATTATGGTGCTAAAAATATATGCCCCACCAGACTATAATACTAAAAATAATAACAGCACTCACCGTCTTTCCGATAATACAGTATCTCGGCGTGTTTTTCGACGCCATCTTGTAGGGCCTCCCTGAGATTGGAGACGGCCTGTTGTGAGGTTAGAGGACCGCAAAGAAACTCGCAAGAGGCAGGTCGTTGCATAACCTCGGCCCTGGAATAACCTGTTAACCGGCAGAAGCCGTCCGAACAGTAGATTATGTGACATTGTCCTTCCCTGCTGTTGGCTACCAAAAACGAACGATCTAGAAAAAAAATTATACATAAAAAATCTGCTTCCCCAGCATGTAATTAAAATATTCAGTTTTTTACTCGTTACCAATTAACTATAACTAAAGCTGATTCATATACTACGAAATTGACACGGTATCTGACACAAAAGAACTTAATTTTTAGTAGGTTAAGAGAGGAAGGAAAAACATAGCGGCATAATGAAAATGTTGATTTTAATTATCACTGCATCCCACAAGCTTTAAATAGTATCAAGTGTGTATCAAACTAAACCTTGCAAATCAAAATTTTCAAAACACTTACTGTTTATTAAACAAAACACACGACTTTGCACAATATTCAACAAAACTATTCTACGACTTTTTTATGATCTGTCAAACTAAGTTTCATGGCACACTTCTTACTAGATAGTACCATAAATTAAATATCGATTAAAATGCGATTTTACTTTTTGCGTCTTCTATCAGTTGTTTAACGACCTGTAAAAAAACTCAGTTTTTATAAGCTCAGTTTTTTTGTAAGATTCCCACTTTAACCAATCACGACAGCAACATTTGCATGAATGACAATTTATTCTATTGACCAATCACCGATTAGGTGGCACACAGTCGTCATAATGGGATTTTAAAAAGAGTTTAACAAATAAGTTGAACAGAATAAACACAAACCAATAAATCACAGGATGATTCGCTGATCAGGCTAATAGTGAGGCGTCTTTAATGAGAAAACTTGTTCGAAATTTGTACAGTAATTGCATAGCACTTATTAAATCCTTTAATGATGAAAAACGATTAAATGTTTAAATGTTTAGTTCTAAGTGGTTTTTTACTGAGCTATTTTAAAAAGTTTTCGGGATTAAGAGTTGCTCATAATCATTAGCGATAAAGCCTTTTTTTTGGTTTCGTGTTAATATAAATTGGTTTGTTTTAAAGGGAAAAAAATATATTTATTTATTATATTGGGTATATATTTTTTAAATTTAGCCAAAAAATGTACATTAATTAATAGTTAAACAAAAGTAATGGTATATTATTTAACGAGCGGTAATGTAGGTCATAACTCACGCAGATCAAGTGAGTTATGACCATTACCGCAAGTTGAATACTAAACTTTATCTACGACTATAACAATAAATACTAAGATACAAGTACAGAGAAAGAACTTTATTGACAAATCTTAATAGTTACCTATAACAATGCTATAAAAATTTTCTTGTGATTACTTAGCTTATTTATTAATAAAATTAACTATAACATGCGCCTAAACAAAAATGAAAGGTTATGATAATAAGCCAACAAGATATTGATAGCCAGTTTTACGCAAACGGCTTCCAACTGGAAGACTTAAGATGTGGTGCTACAGACGCATGCTTAGAATATCATGGATTTACCACGTAACCAAAGAAGCTGTCCTACAGCGTATAAGAAAACAAAAAAAAGGTTTTAAACGTAATCAAAGAAAACAAACTTTCATATTTCGGACATGTTATGCGAAACCAGAAATATAGCCTAGTTTAGCTTATTATGCAGGGCAAGCTTAATGGCAAAAGAGGTACTGGAAGACGACGAATATCGTGGCTGCAAAATCTGAGACAATGGACAGGAATGACATCTATGGATCTATTACGGGCTGCAGCAAATAAAATCAGATGGGCCATAGTAATCGCCAACGTCCACTAAAGATAAGTCACAAGAAGAAAGTATATATTTTTAAAATTCAGCCTAATAATGTACATTAAATAATGGTTAAAAAAAAGTAATAGTATATTATTTAACGAGCGGTAATGTAGGTCATAATTCACGCAGATCAAGTGAGTTATGCCAAACCACAAGTTGAATACTATACTTTATCTACGACTATAACAATAAATACTAAGATACAAGTACAGAGAAAGAACTTTATTCACAAATCTTCATAGTAACCTATAACAATGCTATAAAAAGTTTATTTGTGATTACTTATTTTGTTTATTAAACAAATTACCTGTAAAGTTTGAACAACCAGTAAACTAAATATGTGGGACTGAATTATGCAAGTTTATTGTTGTTTTTGTGCTTGTTGCATATATGTTGTTGATGTACTAACTGGTTAAGGTGTTATAGAACTGTATATGTTATTTGCAGTATCTGTCTTATTCTTTTTGGAATCATCAACGTACCCCTCAGCCACAGTAGTTGATCGCCAACCGACATGGCGTTTCAGTGCCGTTATATCCCCTCCAGCAAAAACAATGCCCTGTATATAAATAACAATCTGGTAATTTTAAAGATGTAGCAATATCTTTCCCCATTGCTCCAAATTTATTAATGCCAATTCTTTGCGATTAATATTTTTCATTTTGAGATTTAAAGAATAATATCGTTTGCGATATATCGGTATGACGAAAATTTAAATATTTTTTAACTATGGTATAAAAATTTTCTGTAACAGTGAATTTTCAGGCAATTTTTGTTTTTGTATTTGGTACACAAATAGATCCGTGGTCTTCTATATCTGCAATTTGCATAAAGTGCAATTCTGCTGCACGACAAGCACCCATAATGCCCATTATTAAATCAACATGAAATAAATCATGTAATTGACTAGATAATAAAAACGATTGAGTTATTGTGAGATCTACTATCTTTGTCGCCAGATATTTTTCATCAAGATCTTCATTTATGAAATTATTAAGTTGTTATGGCGTAAAAGTTTTTGCCTTTTTGCTATATGTTTCTCTGATTGATGTTTAAGAAACGCACTCATTTCAAATAATTTTCTACATTGATTCCATTATTTATTTTTTTACCGAAAATAGTCGCAAAAACGGTAGACCTATCGTGTGGGCCGCGGACGGCCCACACTGCGACTATAAGAAGGGGGAGGGATTATAGAAAGGGGATGATTGTGGACCCGCTTTTTGAAAAGTTACAGGTTATAGTTCTCTGGAAAAACTGATTTTGGAAGCTTGTTCCATTCCGTAGCAGCCCTATAAAAAAAGGATTCTTAATGGAGATTGGTCCTTGTAGTGTCAATTTAGAGAGTAAATGGGTGAGACTGATCAGCGTGCCGAGTTCTTCGGCCGAATGTGACCAGTGGTGGTATAAGTTTTTATTTCTCTGGAGCATCTGCCATAAAAATATCTGTAGAGTAATGTCTGGTCTTCAACTTTTCTTCTATGTTCTATTGGGTGAAGGGTAACTGCGAGAGTTGAGCTGTTTATTAACCGAATGGCCCTTTTTTGAATGAAATCTAGAAGACGAATGCTTTGGTGCTTAACCTCATATGTGGAAGCAATACTCCAGTAGAGGTCGGATAGAGATACGTTCGAGATACGTTCGCAGAGGTCAACCTTTATCGACTTGCCAATTCACGTCTTATTAATCTGTTTCGTCAATCTTCCTTCATTCATCCTTTCGACGTGTCCAGACCATTTAAGCATTCCTTTATTTATTTTGTACCGCAACTTCTTTTACACTATAGCGTTTCCATATCTCACTATTTATCCATTAGTGTCACTCAGAATGTACTTCTCAGACTACTTATCTCCACAGCGTTGATCTTACTTTTATACTTCTGCTTCCAAACCATACATTTAACAAAATATATTAATAACAGTTTTTTTTAAAACGGAATTTTATTAACTTTTTTTTCATGGTGTTGATAAAAAAAAATTAAGCAAACCATATTTTTTTGTATATTTATTTGAATATTTATTTGAAAATTACCATATCTAGTGAAATAGACTTACTGATACTTGTGTTTGCATATTTTCCAAATAACATCATTTCTTAGTGATTAATGATAAAAATAGAAAATTCTGACCGCTAAATTTGTGTCTAAAACTTCGAAATTGGGTTAAAATATTGATTATCTTGCACCATATTTCCTACTTTAAGGATTACAGTATGTATTTTACCACAGGCGGGGGTTTAACGATTATAAATAATAGGTAAATATTTTTAAATGGATTTGCATGATTATTACACCATTTAAATTGTAATAAAAATATATAAAACGTTTCGTGGTACATGTTTACATGTCGAGAAATCGTGATTGATAAAGACTCAAAAAAAAACTGCAAAACGTCAAATATTTATTTGAACCTTACCTTACTACGAAAGCCATTTTAATTTTTTATAGAAAGCTTGATGGTCATATTCATATGGTTAACATTGACCGGTAAGCTTTCAAAACAAGACTAATATGTATTAGGTAAATTTGGATTCATGAGCTTTGTTCGAATTATTGGTCATTTGTCGATCTTATTGCTCTTCATTGAGATTATTTTTTAAAAGGGGTCGGTATAGACAAGTAGGTATAAAATTATGGGATCACCCAAATAATACGTTACAAGCGGTGGCTGTTTTATGCAGGTGGTCGCTAACATGTCAAATAAAAAGCCTAGGGGAAACATTTTAACGAGTAAACGACAAATAAACAATTTTTTGGTACAAGAAATAAAAGAAAAACACGAACACACTAAAGTTTGTAGACAAAAATTACTTGAAAAATGTTATACAAAAAAATGTTTTTTTTTAAGAAGATATAAAAGAAAATAAATTGCTCGATGCTTTTACTCTTTTTGTCACAGTGGCGCTACTGCTTTTATTTGGAACACAGACAATTTTATGGGGTCATGGTTCAAGTTGCCTTTACATCAGTAAGCCTTTAGTTAATTCTCCGGTATAATTAAAAGTTATGTATTTTCTTGTGGCTTGGAATCTGCATAGGCTTCTTTATCCTTTAATTACACCAATTCCGTCTCGCATTTTAAAATCAAGATTTTTATAATGTCAGGAGTGTCTCCGCTATAATCCGACCTTTTTTTTAATTAAAACTACTAAACAGCATATTGCAGTTAAGTTTTAACACGGCACATCTGGTAAAATTTTTGAAAATGACATTTATTATTTATTTATAGAACGCCGGATAGAAAATCAATCTATTCCACACGTAATTGGATGTTATGGTGAAAATACATGTAACTAAAATGGAAAATTACTTAGAGACTTTGCTGTCTTTAATGAACTAAAAATAACAAATAGTTTCTTTAAAAAAATATATATATACATAAATACACTTGGACGGCAAGAGGACAAAAATCGATTATAGACTATTAAATTACAAATAACAAATTAGCGGGACAAGTAAAGGACACAAGGGTATATACAGGACCAGACATAGGATCAGATCATTTCCTAGTAATATCAACAATAGAAACGTACAAGAAATGGAAAAAATAAGAAAACCAGCAAAGCAAAATGAAGAAGTCTTTTAAAGTATATCTACTTGAAGAAGAAAGAAAGAAAGACAGCTATACCAGAATAGATTAAACAAAATATTAGAACATACAGAAACAAAAGAAGATATAAACGCGGAATGGCCAAATGTAAAACAGATAACGGCAAACGAAGTCTTGGGTAAAAAGAGAAAAATCAGAAAGAGGAAGGGATTAAGAATATGGTCAGATAAAATAGAAGAAGCAGTGAGAGAAAAACAAAAAACATACATACATTGTCTTAACAACCCCACTGAAGCTAATCATGAAATTAACAAACAAAACAGAAATGTCGTGAAGACAATAACTAGAAAAACCAATGAATAGTCCTTAGATAGATTTATAAGTAACATCAAACATGACATTCATGGAAGACAAAACTTGGCCTATAAAGTAATGAAATCATTAAACAACCAGGAAAATAATAAAATACAGATAAACAACATAGACGAGGAAAACTGGGTGAATCATTACGAACAGCTGTAGTACAATGAAAACGCAGATAAAACAAAGATACAAGAAGAAGGCGTAAGAGATTTGGACAATATAGATTTAACAGAACTGAAAGAAGCCTTCAAGGCTACAAAAAACAGAAAAGCGACTGGTATGGATGGTATCAATACTGAACTCTGGAAATACGGTGGACTAATATCACACTTAAGACTTTTACATCTATTTAATACATTCTAGAAACACTGCACTATCCCTGATGAATGGAAAAAAGCAAAAGTAATCTCGTTGTTCAAGAAAGGTGATAAAAATAACCTTCAACACCACCGAGAAATTAGCCTAGTCAACACCGCTTATAAAATTTACCGACTTTTACAAAATTGTTTTTAAAAATAGGAGGAAAAATTCTCGTTACATCATACCTACTACTATATTGTTTTCTATAAATATGCACCTAAGTGATTTAACACTTCTTAGAATAAGAATTTTTTGGGCGCGAGGTCGCATCAGAATTTGTTTTTTTGGAAAGTAAAACAGACCATGCATGTTAATTAAGTTTTTTTGTTGGAATTTACTTCACGACTTTCAACATTTTATAATTTTTATGATAATTTTTGTGTCACGTTTAGTTATGTTCAATAAGATTTCCACACAGGTTGAAGCCTCTGTTAACTAAACCCTTCACGAATTCTTCTAGACACTAACATAAATATTACCGAAGCCAATATTGTGAATTATCCGACAACTAATGCTAATTAGATCTAACAACCATTTTTCGTCATTAACTCATTTATTTTATATGACATTAACGTCAAATCAACCTAAAATTTGTGTACATCCTTTCAACGGTTGATCTAATTTGTATATTTTTCAATGGAAATACATACAGACATTTCAAAACACGAATTGAAATTCTCAATGTTGATGAAATTTTCATTTCACATCAAACAGCATGAAAGTGCGGCTAAACCAAAAAATACACTGCTCATCAATTGATAAGGATCACTCGTATTTTTTTACCTATTTTCTTTTTATTATACCCTTAATACTACCAAATGATGTTTAAGGTTAAAAGGGTAAATAATATGTTGTTTATGAAAAACATCTTCGAAATGTTGTTTAATAACAGCAAATAAAAAAATGTTTATAGTAAGCTTAAAATAATAGTCTCATTTAAGATGTAAACAAATGTATCGTAATTAAAATAAAAATCAACCAACACGAGCTCAAAGAAGGCTACGGATTCTATTAAGCATTCTCCTGAGGTATCGATGAATTATTAGGACAAAGTTGTCTAGGTTTGCGCGCAAGGTCGGCCAAGTTCTGCAAAAACTCAGTGGGATTTCCTAAGCAAAGCAGTTGCCTACAGATAGATGCCCGAACATGCTCAATGCAGTTTCTGTCTGCTGTTGAAGCCAGAAAGTTTACAATCTAGAAATTTCATGCAGATCAAGTGCGTCATTGATCAATGACTATGGTGCGGACGTGCATTATTATCAATCAACACAAAATGCTCACTATGACAGCTGCGAATGAAACAACAATTTGTTTAACACGAGTCACGATACAGCAATCATTGTATTATTAAAAATAATTAAGTTAATAATTCCGTTGAAAAAAGGCCACCCCAAACACAAATCGAACTCCCTTCAAAAAATGTGGTTAGTGCTATATATTGCTGGTCATACCACCATCACCTTTCTCGCCATACTAAAATTTAGCCATTACCAGTTGAAATATGTTATTGACCAGATACCGATTTTAAAAACAAAATTTTCTACACTTTGCAATACATTTAAACGTTCAGCCACACTGCGGTAACCCTTTAAACCAGTGGTTTCCAACCTTTATGTACCTGCGCCTCCCTTTAAAAACAATTGTTGCGCTCCCTTAATTTTTCTAACAATCTAATTTCATAAATACTCAACTGATATTATAATTTATTTAATGAGCTATAAAATAATATACAATATTATGTAAAAATATACATAAAAAAATAGTTATTTACTATAAAAAATAATAATTTTAAATGTTATAAAAAGAAATCTTACAAAAAAGAAAATATATAATTAATACATTATAAAAATTTAATGCGACGGTTGAGCTTGTTTTTCAGCACAAATTTTCTCAAACTGGGTGTAAATATTGCAGTCTTCGAAAGACTGCACTAATATTTACTGATTTATATGTTAGTTTTCTCGATAGAAATATCCTTTTATGAAAAGACCTTTTTTGATGTGTACTTAGTTTTCAAACGTTTTTTTGACAATCTTTTATTATTATTTTTATCACATAGCAATCTATTCCCAACATCCTCCCCTCGTTACAATTTGTAATTATTATGTTATATATAAATTGTAACTAATAATTGTAACCGAAACGGTGTGGTTTCTTCACTTTTCGAACAGCTCGTGTTACTCCACTTCTGTATTTTCTGTTTTTTTTTCTATTGGAGTTTCGTTTTCTTGTCGATATTCTCGGTGTTCATTTATTTGTGAATCTTTATCATTATATTTTTTTCCAGGTTCTTAATTATTTCCGTCTTCTTTCAATTGTTTTTCCAATTTCTTTGTTTCCTCAGATCCAATTTCTAAAGGATACAGCCTTTGGAATGGACGTATTATCTCACCATTCTTCGTTTTTATTTTCGCTATTCTAGGTTTTTTGTCTCTTTCTTGATATATTTCCAAAATTCTTGCCAGCGGCCAGTCCGTTCTCTTCATATTTTTAGCTCCCGCGTAGACTGTCTCCCACTCTCAAAATACCTTGTTTTCTCCGACCAGTATTGACAAGTTCTGATAAATATTCTTTTCTAAATCGACTCCGTAAATCATCTCTGAGCTTCTGAATATATATCGGTGACGTCGTAAAAAACTTTTTCTATCCAGGTCATCAAATTCTGGAAGTTCATTTGATCGTATGTCAGTAATAAACATTGAAGGGCTCAATGGTACCATTACACTATTACCAACACTATTTTTACTTCACATCAACGACCTATTGAAAGCAACTTCATGTCCCGTACACAGCTTTGCCGATGATAGTACCCTCCATACCGCATTCTCTTCCAGGGCCCCTATATCAGCCCGTGAAACCAGAAATAAACGAGGAAGAAATGTTAACAATATAAATAGGGACTTAGCAACAATTCTCGAATGGGGATCCAATAACTTGGTAGAATTCAATTCAAACAAAACACAAGCATGTCTTTTCTCTAGAAAAGCCGATCTCACTGTGCCTAACATAACTTTGTCAGGAGTAACCATACCACTGAAGTCATCCATATCGATGCTTGGTATTACTATCAGCAATAACCTTTCCTGAGAAAATCACGTGAGGTCCATTGCCAAAAGTGCATCCCAAAAACTTGGTTTTTTGTTTCGTGCCAAGAGCTATTTCACCTCCAGTCAGCTGCTTATGATCTATAAGGCACAGATCCGACCTGTACTGGAGTACTGTTCCCATATTTGGAGTGCAGCACCTAAACATATCCTGAAGCTAATGGATTCTGTCCAAAAAAGGGCAATTCGTCTCGTCGGTGATGCCTCGCTTACAAACTCGCTCACTTGTCTGGAACACCGTAGAAAAGTTGGCGATTTGTCTCTATTTTATAGATATTTTCATGGGCGATGCTCTTCTGAAATATCAACAATCGTTCCTCCTTTGGCAGTCTTTTCGAGATTAACCCGTCAAGTTCAGTCTTCACACCCCTTCGTGGTCACTTTAGAGACCTGCAGAACATCACTTTCCAAAGACTCATTCATCCAACGAATTGCGAGGCTTTGGAACTCATTGCCTAGGGAGGTGTTCCCCGAGGCATACAACCTCCAGAAATTTAAGAAGAACACCAACTCCTACCTTCTTTCCCTTGGTTCCCACGATGTTCTCTGAACATTACAGGATATCCCTTTTCGTGGGAACCAGAACATAAAAAAAAAAAAATCTTCTTCCGCAAAATAGGTTAATGGACGAGCATTTATAATGGCTTCACAGTCGCATAATAAAGTGTTCAGTTCTTCGTAATTCAATGATGTTTTACCGAGGTTCCTTCGTAATATTTCTTTTATCATTCTCACTATCCTCTCCCAGAATCCTCCCCACCAGGCAGCAGTGGGTGGATTAAAATGCCACTTTATTTTCTTCACCGATGAGTACTCCAGAATTGTCTGTCAATCAATTTTAGACATAAGGTTGTTAGTACCAATAAAATTTGTTCCATTATCTGAATAAATAACAGAAACTCTTCCTCAACGTGCTGTAAATCGTCTCAAACACAATATAAAGGTCTTAGTGGAAAGTGATTTTGCTAATTCTAAGTGGACTGCCCTGTAAACAGCACATGTGAATAAAACGATCCAACATTTTCCACCCTCTTTCAGATATAATGGTCTGGCTAAGTCTAGTCTAGTCTACTTTAAATGCTGCTCCACAATGTATTCTGTCTCTTGGTAATGATGCAAAAGGTGTATCAACAAATTTGCTGTTGTATCTTTTGCAAGTGATACATTTGGATATGATTTGCTTGACAGTTCTTCTCGATTTTAAAATCCAATATTGTTCGCGTAATATATTTAATAATGTCTGGAATTCTGCATGTAAATTTAACCGGTATTTTTCTTCTATGAGTTTGTGTATGATTTTATGTTTACATGGTAAAAGTATTGGATATTTGAAGTTATATGAATATTTTCCTTCTGTTAATTTGGTAATGATTCTCCATAATCCATGTTTATCCTCTGTGATCTGCAAATTCTGAAGATGACCAGGGTTACTTCCAAAGGTTTCCTGCTGAATATACTTTAGTAGATGTATTTTAGCTCTGTCGATTTCTTCAAAAGTAAGTTCCCCTGATCTTTTTGCCGAAGTATTCCTCAAATTAAATAAAAATCGGAAAATCCACCCAATCATCCTAACAATTTTGGAATATTTGGAGAAATAATTGAAATCCTCTGTAGAAATGTTTACAGGACTTAATAGCACTTGAATTGTCTTTTTTCTTTCTTAATCAATATCTTGTTGATTATTTCATTACGTGGCCAATTTTCCCGATTAGTGTACAGCCAGCTTGGACCATTCCACCACCTACTTTCTAATAAATATTTTGCGCTTCATCCCCTTGACGCAATATCTGCTGGGTTCATTTTTCCAGGAATATGGTTCAAGTCGTCAGTACTACTGGAAGTTCTTATTTCCTTTACTCGATTTCCAACAAACGTACTCCAATTATTATCAGATTTAACCCATGTCAGAGCTACCATAGAATCGCTCCAGTAATAAATTTTCAACTCTCGAAATTCTGTGATTTTTCTGATAGTCTGATGTAATCTGGTTTCTAAGACCATCCCTAATAATTTGAGTCTTGGTAGAGTCGTATTTTTTGGTGCTACCCATGATTTGGCTAACAGCAATCGTATTGTTGTGTTTTCCCTACAGGTGAATCTTAAAAATATACATGTTGCATAAGCCTTTTGACTTGCGTCACAAAAAACATGAATAGTGGAGTCTTCTACATTTTCCAAGCTGTAATTTTCACATAATTTTCTGGGAATTTTACATAAACTGAGTAAATTGATTTGTAGTAAAATTGATGGAGAAATATTACTTATTAGAGCGTTATCTGTTTTATCAGACTGAATATTATCGATACTTAGAGTACTGTTGACTTCTTTATTTTTTTTAAATCCAGAGCTATTGTTTCTACTTATTAAGTCAAGACACATAATCGGATAATGCTTCTTTGAACATATCACACATTAACATAATCTCGACAATTTTTTATTGTATGATTTCTTTTGAGACCTGCAAAACAACCCTTTTTTTGCGATACATTCCCTTTTTTCATCAAAAGAGAATCCCTGCGCTTTTATGCAGTCCTGACTCAAATGTGCTCTATCACAAAATAAACAAGTTAAAATTTTCTTACCCTTTTCCAAAACCTTTTCATTCCCAGAGTAAAGAGCTGCTGATGTATACGGTTTACTACTCTCACCTTGTTTCGTTGATTTTTGTGAGTTTTCCTTCTTCGTCTTCTTTCCGAATCCCTTTTGTGCTAGGTTGATCCTCTCTTTAGATTCTACTTCACTCCTTAAAAAATCTAATAACATTGATAAATAATCTGAATAAATGTTATCATTTGGATAATCCTCTATAGAATTCGACAGCCTTGCTTTGTTGAAATTTCTATGTCTTTCCTAAATTTTAATCAAATCGTCTGGCAAAGCGGATTCCACTAATGGTAACAGCATTGAAGCGGTTTTTTTCCTTGGTTACCCCAAGAGTTTCTAATGCCCTAAGCTGTGTTTCTAATTTATCGTACAAACTGGAAAGTGACATACCTGTTTTATCCTTCATAGCTTGTTTTAAAACTAAATTTAGAAGTTCTCTAACATAAACCTCAATGAGTAGTTCATCTCTAGCGAACCTTGCTTTTAACTGATCGATGGCAACAAGATAGTTTGTTCCGGAAGGTGGAAAACTTTCTACCAACTCACGAGCTGGTGAATTTTCTTCCATAGATTGTATTAGGTACTGGAATTTATCTTCAATATCTATGTCTTCATCTTCGTGTATTTTTCTAAACTGTCCCCAGAACCCAATCCAATTCTTGATACTTCCATCAAATTTTCCCAGTTGAATCTTCGGTAATTTGAACTTCCTCTTTATTT
The DNA here is from genome assembly GCA_950111635.1 of Agelastica alni. Classification (NCBI taxonomy): domain Eukaryota; kingdom Metazoa; phylum Arthropoda; class Insecta; order Coleoptera; family Chrysomelidae; genus Agelastica; species Agelastica alni. The sequence continues at coordinate 43,604,653 of OX467709.1, forward strand.
TTTCACTGGTACTGCTTCCTTCTTTATTCGTTTGAACGTCTTCATCGAATCTTCTGATTAGATGTTCACATTTTGATTTAAATTCAAAGTATTTATCCCTGTAGAATTGTGTCTCTTGATATTCTTTATCCAGAACGTCTTCAAGCGATTCCGAAAATAAAGTTTCTCTCAAATTATCATCGACGCTGTTCAATCTTGCAGTTGTATCTTCCAGATTCTTTAGGAGCGATTCCAACTGATATTTTTCTACAGTTTTTCCTTGTTTGAGTTTTTCGTCTATTGAATTGACTTTTTCGCAATTGACGTTTACCTGTCTTCTAAGGAATCCCCTTTTTTTTAACTATTTCCATAATTACGTCCTGTCACGGTCGCCAAAATGTAAATATTGCAGTCTTCGAAAGACTGCACTAATATTTACTGATTTATATGTTAGTTTTCTCGATAGAAATATCCTTTTATGAAAAGACCTTATTTTTTGATGTGTACTTAGTTTTCAAACGTTTTTTTGGCAATCAACAACTTTTTATTATTATTTTTATCACATAGCAATCTATTCCCGTGATATCATTGTTCTCAGTTCCTTTTTAATCACTAAGCAAGATCGATACTTTGTTTTTAAGACAGCTACTCTAGAAATTAAATAACTTAAGATTTGCAGACGATATCGTCCTTATCACCGACCGTATAGATCAAGCGTCCATGATGTTGGAAAAATTATACAATGCTTCAAGGGAAGTTGGCCTAAGAATTAACTTTGCAAAGACGCAAGTCATGACAAACCTAGTCCCCAGTAAAAACATAACTATTGGAAGCAAATCTATTGAACAGGTCACCGCCTACAAATATTTGGGTCATGAGATCCGAATAGGACGGGACAACCAGACGTGCGAACTTCTCCGGAGAGTAGGCTTGGGGTGGGCATCCTTTGGAAGATTAAAGTATGTTTTCAAGTCGGATATTCCCATCAGTCTAAAACGAAAAGTATACAATCAGTGCATATTACCAGTGATGACATACGGAGCCGAAACATTGACGCTTACAAAAAAGTCATCAAAGAAACTGCATGTCACCCAACGGGCGATGGAGAGGGCTATTCTGGGTATCTCCCTCAGAGACCGAATACCAAATGAGATTATTCGCCAAAGAACAGGTGTTATAGATGTAATCGAAAAAATAACAACTTTAAAGTGGAACTGGGCTGGCCACGTAGCTAGAAGAACTGACGGAAGATGGTCTAAAAAACTATTGGAGTGGCGTCCGAGGCACGAAGCTTATCGTAGTAGAGGGCGCCCCCCCCCACACGATGGACCGATGACATCAAAAGAATCTGTGGTAATTGGATACAAATGGCTCAAGATAGAGCAGAGTGGCAAAATAAACGAGAGGCTTATGTTCAGCAGTGGACTACTATAGCTGAGTGATGATGATGATGTTGATGACTGTAGAAAAACCAGTTTCACATAGGTAAGATGTTACAAATGCCAATAAAATTTCTAAAGCTTTGTTTGTCAAAGCAGGAAAATCGTCCTTTACTCGTAGCCAAAACGTAACAATATTATTTTCGTCTTGAAACATCTGTTTTAATGTGCTATCACTAGATAAGAAAGCGAGATGTTTTCGTTCCAGCAAGAGTATGGATGGATGTTTTAGCATTTGTACCCGAAAAATTCGCGGCGAGAATTGTAGATTACGTATACCAATTTTGCTGATTTATTTTTTGGACACCTATTCGACTTTTTTAGTTTGTATTCGAAAATGATATTTTGAAAACAGCTGCATGCCCCCCTTGCAACAGTCTCGCGCCCCACAGTTTTGAAACCACTGCTACAACCTACGTAATGAGACCATTCGACAAAGAACCAAACTCACCGATATCATAGAGCGTGTCGCACATTTAAGTGGCAATGGGCTGGACATGTGGCTATACAAAACTACAGCAGATGGACAAAAAAGTTAATTCAGTGGAGACCCAGAGAAACAACAAGAAGCATAGGTAGACCTCCAAAAAGATGGCTAGATGATGTGAAGAGAACAGCGGGCAACTATTGGCAGCAAACAGCTCAAGACAGAAACGCATGGAAGAGATTAGAAGAGGCCTATGTCCTGCAGTGGGCAATAATTGGCTGAACAAGAAGAAGAAGAAGTGTAATAAAATAATGCTTTATGATCTCGTTGTGCCCATTATCTATGCATAATGTTTGCTGCACAGTTTTTACACAAGGTAACTACTAATTATCATTTATTTTTAGGTAGGTACACAGAAACAAATCAATGATTCATCACTTCTTACAGGACATCAATAAAAACATGGTCGTTCCAATGGGATTTTTAAAATGTTTAATAATAACCCAATTTTGTGATATAGCTGAGTGGGATATTGTTGAGAAATTTCTCAGTTGAGGACATAAAAGTGTTTTTAGAAGATAATTACACTAAAGAATTTTTGGATTCGTTTTATTTTTCTGTTGAGTGGTCAAGGTTGAGGTTTACGTTTACTGCTGGAATTTTATTGATCGCGTCCTTTTTGCGGCTAGATGCCTCATACACTATTGTTATCATTTTTTTTTTTGTAATTTACTGCTACTAACTTGATATGCACAGAAACGAACAACCGTGGCACAAAATAGAAATTGTAAAAACCACAAAAAAAAAGTCCAAGTTTACAATTTAAAAACTTACCAAAACGTTTCTAGCATAAAAAGGACGAATGAAAATGACATAAAACAGAGCTCACTTACTCCACTCCCTTCCACGTCTCAATGACCACAACTAAAAAGTCAATATCAATACTTTACGTAATTTGCATTATTTAAAAGCCTGCGTTAATAAAAATTACACAAATGTAATTTATAATAAACAAAAAATATTAATTAACAAAAAAATTTACCAAGTTTTTAATAAACAACATCGCAGTCTAATAAACTGTTGGTTAATAAAGTAAATGATCTAAATAGTTTCGGTTGTTTTTGTAAATAATAAGGCAGCTTGTTTTTAAAATCTTTCTTTCACTAAAATAGCATAAAATCATCATCAGGAATCATTTACATGGCGCCACCCATAAAAAAATGTAAAATAATACATGAAATAATATTTCTTGTCTGCTAGGGTCTCCCAACAAAACTGGGCCAATGGCTCAAGAGCTTCATGCAAGATCGCTCCTTACATGTGGCAGTATTTCTTTTGATGCGTTAAAAACCAATGCCGGGTCCCCCAGGGTTTTATTCTGTCCCCCACCCTATTTCTTTTACACATCAACGAGCTCTTGAAAACCACCGCGAACCCCATTTACAGTTTCGCAGACGATACCACACTTGTCTCAACTTTCACATCCTATCGATCACTTTCGGTGAATGATACAAATAGACTCAGGCAGGAACAGGTAGACTCCATCAATAGAGATCTTAAAACAATCGTCGAGTGGGGAACCAATTCGCAAAGTCAGCAAGCCAGAGGCTAGGTTTTCTGTGGAAAGCTAGAAAGTTTTTTACTCCTGATCAACTGTTGACGACGTACAAGGCTCAAATCCGACCTCTTCTGGAGTATTGTTTGCACATTTGGGGATCAGCACCAAGGCATTCTCTTCGTCTTCTACATTCCATTCAGAAAATGGCCATTCTGTTGATAATTAGATCAACTCTTACAGATACCCTTCACCCACTAGAACATAGAAGAAGAGTTGCAGACCAGACATTATTCTATAGATATTTCCATGGCAGATGCTCCAGAGAAATAAAATCTCTTGTAACACCACTGGCAACATTCGGCCGAAGAACTCGGCACGCTAATCAGTCTCACCCATTTACTCTTAAGATTGACACTACAAGGACCAATCTCCATCAAGAATCTTTCTTTTACAGGACTGCTACTGAATGTAACAAGCTTCCAAAATCAATTTTTCCAGAGAACTATGACCTGCAACTTTTCAAAAAGCGGATCCCTTCTAATAGTCGCAGTACGGGCCGTCCGCGGCCCACACGATGGGTACTATTTTCAATAAAAAAAAAGTTATGCCCCTCTGCCGATTTTAATAGAAATTGATAAATTTACAGTGAAATTACTAGCAAAAAATGAAAACAAAATTTCAAATTTAACGCCTTGTATCTTTTTCCAGAGCAATATTTTATTGAAGCATATTTGGTTTTATCGTCATATTTTGGTATAAACCACCCTGTACATATACATTTATCATATAGTTAAGCCTTTTTTCCGAAGAAGCATGCAAAGAACTTTTTTTTCCACGTGCTCTTCTTTCATCACCGCATTCATACATGCTCGGTTGTTGTTACTCTTTTGCCAAAAGAATTTCGATCTGATCGAGATATGATCGCCTTGCCCATTCACACCCGCCTTATAAATATGTTTCGTCAATCTTCTTTAATCCATCATTATTACGTGTCTGAACCATCTATGCATACATTTATATTTCTTTGTTGCCACAACTACTTTTACACCACAATGTTCCCTTATCACACTTTTCCTTACTTTATCCACCAGAGGCACTCCGGCTATACTTCTCCGATAACGCAGCAATTATCTTACTTTTATGCTTCTGCCAAAACCAACATTCACTACCATACATAAGTGTAGGAACCAGCACTCCTCTATGCACAGCCAGGCATGCTTCTTTTGATACGTTATGGCAGAGACCATTCATTTGTTTTTCTGTTAACACCCTTTGCTCAATGTCACAGTCATACTCTATGACTTTAAACCCAAGTACAAACTCATTCACTCGTCCACTTTTTTTTCTCAATCAGCACCTTGCAGTTTGCCATGTTATTTTCTCTTTTAAAAATTATTACCCCAACAAAACTCCAAACTTACCATCCAGAAAACAAGCTATAAAATAATGTTTCTCATGGAAGCATAGATAAAGAAAATAATTAACTTTGCATTAACATTTAAACAAAGTTAATAATGAAATTATTGCGACATTTTAAAGATTAAAACAATAGACTTAAATAAACAAAGCACCAACTCAAGAAAAAAAATAATTTTTAAATAAAAAGATTAAAAGAAGTAGTGCACTAATAAATGGTTAAAATAGTTTTTCCATATATATATTCATTGTGTTATTAAAAAATCACCACGAAGCTGACGTCGATATTCGCGCTGCGAGTGTATATAACCCCTTAGAGCAAATTTATCTTGTAAAGGGGAAAAACGATAAAGCAAAAATAAAAATTCATTTTGTTGTAGATATACATTGGACTTAAAATAAAAAACTTTGTGGATGAAAATACCAATAAAACACAACAAAAAGCAAACAAAAAACAAAAGCCTTTAAAGGTCTAAAAGAAAAGTGTTTATTTAAGAGGTTACACTTAGCTGACCACAATTGTAAAGAGATAACATTTAAAAACTAATTTTAAACTAACAGTAAATATTACAAGGAATAAGTGAAATTTAAAAGAAGTAAAAAAAACAACCAAATAAAAATTTTAATTGCAACAAACACATAATTAGAAATGTAACCAAATATTTGAAGATGTAATATAACAACAAAAGCAAACAAAGGTGGATTCAAGAATATTTGTTCCCAATTAGTAATTAAACTGGAAAAGTAGTAATTAAACAGATACTTTTAATTAAAAGAAAAAAAGAACATTTAAAAATGAAACTAAAAATTTAAAGATGTACGTAATAAAAGAGCCGACGATAATTAAAAAAAAAACCAAAATGTTAAAAAATATCGGTAATTAATTAATAATAAAATAGTATTAAAGACGTAATTGAACATTAAAAGATAAAATAAAACAGACGAAGATTATTAAAAAAAATTACAAAGTATTTATAACAATTGTTACTAATTAACAAGTAAACCAATGAAAGTAAATAATTAAAGAAGAAACAAAACAGCTGAAGACACTTTTAAAACAAAAAGCACATACAAATTTAAAGTTATAATAAAATATTTAAAAAATATACAAAGTTGGAATTCAAAAACATTTGTTACTAATTTATAAGTAAGAATTGAACAAAACAGCTCAGGATACTTTTTAATTAAGAAAATTAAGATTAATTAAGATTAATTAAGATGTAATAAAACAAAAAAATAATAAGTGTGATTTCGAAAACATATTTACTAATAAATAAATAATCTATTAAAGAGGTTTTAACAGCTGAGTATACTTGAAATTAAGTAAAAATGTAAATAAGTAATACTACAGCCTAAGATTAAAAAAAAAAGCAATGCTGTGTTTAAAAAGACTTTAGTTACTTATCAATAGGTAATTTAATGAAAAGGTAAGTTAACATTTTAAGGGGTAACAACAATTGAGCAGTAACGTAGAACAATAAGTACAAAGAATCGTTTAACAATAAATAAAAACAATTAAAGAGCCGAAAGCACAGTTAAAAATATGTAGGTACGTATAAATTATATAACCTGGATTAGTAACGACGGACTTTTTTTCCAATTTAGCAATAATTTTAACTATTTCCCCGTGAGCAATGCTATTCATGATCAAAAAATAGGCAACAGTGTTACCCAAACATCTGACCAAAAAGGTCCTTGTAACTATGAATAACAACACTTTATTTATAAAGCCACTACACCATAAAAAACGCATCTGATTGCGATCCGATAACGCGCTATCACATTGTTAATACTATTTCAAAGTTTTCACGGCTTTCACCACGATTTTCACGGTGGGTTTTTTTCACGAACCGTTAAAATTTTCAGCAAACTGCGGCGTCTGCGATTTAACTGATCCTGACAAACTCCAAAGTGATATAAATAACGCGGGATCTGCTGTACTATTTTCGTACTCACAACACTTGTTTATCTTTTTTTCGGTGGTTGATAGTACGGGTATTCTCGCATTTACGCAAAACCTTATTGTACGAGTCGCCATCCGATTTTTATTCGTTTAATAAATAAACGGAGCTTGCACGGACTGGTTTAACATTGAAAAAGGTGTGAGACAGGGATGTGTGGCTTCGCCATGGCTGTTTAATTTATTACTAGACAATCGTTTAAAATATTTAAAAGAGAGTACGTATGAACTGAAAATAAATGATTTGATCGTCAAAAGCTTCTTTACGCCGATGATCAAGTCATATTAGCGTCATCTGAAGAGGAGTTGCAGGCGATAGTTAATGTTATGCATGATGCCCTGAAAATCAAAGGAATAAAGATAATTGTAAGCTAAACGAAAGTAATGGTTTTTGAAAGAGAAGAAAGCATGACAAACTGTGGAGTTTCGATTAAGGGAGAAAGAGTGGAACAAGGTAATGAATTTGTGTACTTGGGTTCAAAATTTACTAGAGATGGAAAATATGACAGTGACATTGAGCGAAGGGTGTTGGCAGGAAAACAAATGAATGGGGCACTGCATAGCTTTATGAATAGCCAGAAAGTGTCAAAAAAGGCACGTCTGGCGGTGCATAGAGGTTTGTTGGTTCCTACACTTATGTATGGTAGTGAATGTTGGGTTTGGCAGAAGAAGCATGAAAATAGGATTAATGCTGCGGAGATGAGTAGTCTAAAAAGTATAGCCAGAGTGATTTAGTTGGATAAAGTAAAAAATAGTGAGATAAGAGAACGCTGTGGTGTAAAAGAAGATGTGGTTACAAAAATAGATAAAGGAATGCTTAGATTGTTTGGACACGTAGAAAGGATGGATGAAGGAAGATTGACGAAAAACAAATTTATAAGGCGAGTGTGAATGGGCAAATCGGTAGAGGTCGACCTCGGAGAACATATCTCGATCAGATCAACATTGTTTTGAAGAAAGGCCAGGTCAAGAGTACCAACAACCGAAGAGCATGTATGAGAGCACTGATGAAAGTAGAGGAAGCAAAAGATGTGTGTACGAACCGTAGCGGAAGTGGAAGGAAGTGGTCTCTGCCTACTTCGAAAGCAGTCACTCTACCTCTTCCAGAAACTGACATCGATTCTGCTACTATACACATAAAAACAAATAACACATAATGTACAATGACAGAGAGAAATATCTAACTCTTTATTGTAAACTCCACACTACAACTTACGAATTGTAATAATAATATAATAATAATGCGCGCCGGCGCCGACGAACTAGGAGTATTTGGGCGTGGTAAGCTGTAGAAATGCTCTGAGGTGTGGGCAGCTTCACCGCCGGAACCTCTGTTGCCTAAAGACTTACTTGGTCTTCGACGACGTCGTTTACTGCGTAGAATTTGAATCCTTTGATAACTCAGTAAACACTGGCTCTATCTGTTTTTTTTACTACTATAGGCTAAAGGTTTTACTGCCTTTTATCACCGTGAATTTTGTTATCGCAGTAAAAAAAAGAACACACTTATCATCGATAATATATTGTTAACTTTAATACTTGGAGCTTACAGTTTAAAGCCTCCGATATCTTCGGAATAATTTCACTGGTTGTTAGCTTTTAATTTAAGGTATTTTATTTGATTATATTGATGTTCATTTTACCACGTGGTGCTCTTAGCGGCGGACGTGTCTCTTCTTAGACGATCGGAATGGAAAGAGGGCGAGAAGCCGGAAACTGTTTCTAATGTGGCTTTTTCTCGTGTTAAATTCAGCGTTTTTGATTGGTTACTGACCGTACAGCCGGTTGCTAAAAATTGCGCGCGACGATTTCGGAATGTTCTGGCATAATAAATGCACGTGTTCTAAATTGCACGGGACCCTTTGTTTATATCCGAATGCTAATTTCCACGTAGTGAATGCGTGACTTTTAGTTGATTTTTGTCGGCGTCAGGGCCGTACTGAGTAGTTTTACAAATCAAAGAATTTCTCAAAGAAGAATTGAACAGTTGGAAGTACTGATTTCCAACAAATAATACTATTACTATCAATTTAAACAAATTAAAGAAGTTGTTATTTAAGTTTTTCTTATTCAATCATTGTAAAAGGCCTATGACAGATTGGTGAAGAATAAATTGTGGTTAAGTGTCTATGTATGAGGTGAGCGGTAGTTTAATACGAGAAAGTAAGACTGTGACATTAAGCGAAGGGTGTTGGCAGGAAAACAAATGAATGAGACCCCGCATATGTTTATGAGCAGCCAGAACGTGTCAAAACGTTTAAAATTAGAAAAGAATAATTAAGTTATAGTAATGGGTCCGATTTTGCGAATCTCGAATTTTGACATATTTTCACATTTCAAGGTCCCCAGAGTCAGATACAATAGTTTTTAAGTGGAAGTCTGTGTGTGTATGTTCGTATGTGCGTTCGGAATTATTTTTCGTCTCGTTTATCTCGAGAACAAAAAATTATATCGACGTGGGACCAATTGCATTCGACGCATAATTACTGATTAGATTAGATTAGATTTTCAGCAAAATCGGTTAAGCTGTTTGAAGAATCAAAAAAACTGAAAAAAATGGTAAACTACCTGAATTTTGCAATTTATAAATTATGACATAACCAGCATATTGTTAATGGCAATTATAATTTGTTATAAACAATTTGAAATCGTTTTTTATAATAATTTTAATAATAATAATTATAACAACAAAACATGGTATTTTTTCATTCTTTCCACTGATAAGTTAGTCGTGTGGAGCAGTTATTTTTAGTGTTAATACAAAGTTTTTATTTAAAACATATTTTCCATTTTATTTATCACACAATACAACTAATAATTATATGAATAACAGTGCTAATGGTGTATTTAAATTATATATTTTTGCATAATGTAGCTTTATGATTACTACAATATAAAACTGTTTTATGTTTATTATATAAAGCAGTTATATTTTGATAATAAATGGCTTCTAGTCTTTGAAAATTTTTGAAAAGATTTGCTTTTATACCGATTGGGGATCAATCAAGTCCATATTTAACTCCTAGTTTAGCTTTTTATTTTTAGTTAGAAAAAACCTCTTAAGAAATGAATTTTCGTAATAAAATTTACATTAAAACCAACATGATGACACTTTCGCGCATATTGACGGGACGTGTGTTTTATTTACTATTTAAACAGACTATCGCATTTCACAAAGTGCCTTATTTTTATTAACACCCTAATTTAAAAAAAGGGCTATATTTTAGGAAATAATACGAACTTTAACTAACAATACGTTTAATAATCTTAACAGTAAATTTAATGTATCAATACCATAGTTTTACAAGTTCCTGTATTAAAACTCACATTTTTTCTTTTTCTTTTACCAAGGATGTCTTTTATTTAACAAACATTTTAACAATAACCACTAAAAGCAATACCTAACCCAAACATAAAGCAGCTGCTGATCAATTAGCAGGTCTTTGTAGGTAGGTACTTCCGAAATATGGACTAGTTTTTAATTATTTACTAAAGCCTTTTATCTTCTACAATTCTCCTTTATTTATTGTACTTAGTTAAGAATGCATAAAGAAAGCTTTCAAGCCGAAACTAATTGCCTGAGACATTTTTTAATGGTATATTGGCATTCGGGCTTCATTTGGTAGCAGGTACAATCACCACCGGAAGAATTTCTAAATTATTAATGTATAATGTATAGGCTAGATCAAATATCGAATTTAAAAAAATGCTTTTAGAATCAGCTATATTACATAATCTCATAAGCGGAATAAAAAAAAATTACCTTTAATTTTTTTTTTTTACTAAAAATAGTCGCAAAAAGGGTAGACCTATTGTGTGGGCCGCGGACGGCCCGCACTGCGACTATTAGAAGAGGGAGATATTATAGAAAGGAGATGATTGTGGACCCGCTTTTTGAAAAGTTGCAGGTCATAGTTCTCTGGAAAAAATGATTTTGGAAGCTTGTTCCATTCCGTAGCAGCCCTGTAAATGGAGTAATGTCTGGTCTGCAACAATTCTATATTCTAGTGGTAGAAAGGGTATCTGTAAGAGATAAGCTGTTTATTAACCGAATGGTCCTTTTCTGAATGGAATCTAGAAGATGAAGAGAATGCCTTGGTGCTGAACCCCAAATGTGCGAGTAATACTCCAGTATAGGTTGAATTTAAGCCTTGTACGTCTTTAACAGTTGATCAGGAGTAAAAAACTTTCTAGCTTTCCACAGATAACCTAGCCTCTGGCTTGCTGACTTTGCGATATTAGCAATATGGTCATGCCAAAACATATTATTAGACACCGTGACTCCCAAAATCGAGATGGAGGGACTTGATTCAAGGGTTTTCGGACATTGTAATGGAATGATTTGGAAAACGTGGCGCTTTGTGTTTTCTGGGCGTTGAACTGAACAAGACTGTTGGTTACCCACTTGACGATTGCTTGAAGATCTCTATTGATGGAGTTAACCTGTTCCTGCCTGAGTCTATTTGTATCAATCACCGAAAGTGATCGATAGGATGTGAAAGTTGAAACAAGTGAGGTGTCGTCTGCGAAACTGTAAATGGGGTTTGTGGTGGTATTCAAGAGGTCGTTGGTGTGTAAAAGAAATAGGGTGGGGGTCAGGTTGGAACCCTGGGGGACCCCGGCATTGGTTTTTAACGCATCAGAAGAAATACTGTCAACTGCCACAGGTAAGAAGCGATCTTGCATGAAGCACATGAGCCATTGGCGAAATTTGGTTGGTAGACCGTAGGCAGATAATTTGCTTAATAATGCCTGGTGCCAAACGCGTTCGAAGGCTTTAGATATATCCAAGGCTATTGCAAGGGACCCTTGTTATGGGTTTCCAAGAGAAAACGTGAAACTAATTGTAAGATTAAAAATTTTTATGCCTACCATCAAATACACAATTGGCGACATAAAAAGTGTTAAAAAAATTATAACTGAAAGAAGGTATAAAATATTATCCAGCATACATTTTTTTTAAGTTTTTCCACTTCCTTATTTTCTACTTTATTTATTTTTTTAACTAAAGCACCTATTTGTATATTGTACCACATTATCAAAATAATAAAATAAAACGTTTTTTTCTCTTGCACTAAGTTTTTATTATTAATTCACCCTTTTGTAGACCTATAGTAAATTAAAAACAAAATCACAAAATTACTTACTAGCAAAAATAAATCATTTTTTTTGTAAATTTTGGGGAATTTGAAATTTAAAATGCTTAATTTAAGTTTACTAAAAAATAATAAACATAAAACAAAATTTTAACTCAATATCTAAAGTCTGTGGTAAATATTTAATAATATTAACAATAACAATAGATATAAACATAATAATACAATAAATTTGACCCCGTCCCAGTACTATTAAATTATCGATTCCAATTTTTTTAGTCATGTATTGACCGAAAATCGACCCTCCAAATATCAAACATTCCAACAAAGCGGTTGCTTCTCATTGATTTGTTATTCCCGGGTTTGACAGTGTGACGACATATCTTTATAAACTCATTTATAAATAGTTTTGATTAAAATAAACTGCATAGTATTTTGTTTTACTAATCGAATGAATCATTTTCGCAAAACAAATTGGGAGCTACTTTTTGAATAATCCCCATCCGTGACCTATGAAACGTGTGTTGGGTATATATTTTTTTAGTTTAATTCCTGCGATAAATACCATAATGACCGGACTATTATGTTTATCGTAAATTTTCACAGGTTGGTTCGGAACGGTCACGTGATATTTTAGTTTACCTAAGCAGCGAGAAAATTATTACAATACGGTTTTTCAACCTTCGTATTTTTAAAAATGTTAAAATAAACGATTTTTCCGTAAGAAAAATAGATTTGTCGTTATAAATAACTGTAATTATTGTTTATCACCTAAATATTTGGATGTTTTATGATAGCCTCTCTAGCTTTTGTATACTAAATGAGTAAATGATAATCTGACTTTTTTAAATTTACCGCAAAAACTTATTGCTTGGCCATATTTTTAAAAAATATTCGTCTGTGTAATAAAAAATTGTGTTAAAAATAATTTATGTTTACTTTTGTAGCTTCAATTAGTAGCTTTAAAAAACATTTACAACCTGAATCTTAAAAAATACCGGAAAGTGAGAACCTATTACGATGTGGAGACTCTGTTTTTAGATGTACTTGGCTGGTTTTGATTATAATATTTTCAAAAAAAGTAAATATGTAAAAAATTTGAAAAAGTAACCTTGCAGAAAAGTTATTTGGAGATATGTCTTTGCTATAGTAAGAAGGAATGTATGGAGAATAAGTCGTTATATTTAAGTTTATATTAGTATTCGTAAGGCAGAAAAAATATGTTACTGTCACTATGAGGAAAAAACCATGGAAAACAAGTCGTTGGGGCTATATTCTAAAAAACATTTAAAAAAATACATCTATCTTAGCTAAAAATAAAATGAAACTTAAAAAAAAATTTAAACATAAAAAATAATTTTTATAGAAACTAGCTTTTGCCCGCGACTTCGACCGCGTAGAATTCGAAAATGGTTCTAATAGGATTTTTAATTGGTTTTTTACGTTATTAATTTTTTATAACATAAATTATTATGTTAAAATGTTTGAATACTATTATATTTATGATTGGTTAAATAAACATGAAAATAAATTAAAATTTTGATATATTTTTTGAACACGAAGCTCGGCCTTTTATTTGGTGAAAGTGACACGGGGGTATTATCTTTTTACAACGAAATCGAAATACTACACCTGCCTCAGTATTATTTATAAACAATTTTTTTTCTTTGGGTGCTAGAATTACAAGGCTACTCTGTGCGCTTACTCTGGAGCATGCCGTGGGAGCAGCAGCTTTTTCTACTCCCGCTATCTTAAGAGTTTGACCTTGAGCGCTTTGTTTATGGTTATGGCGAAGCAGACTTTGATGGGAAACTGCACTCTTTTGAATTCAAAGGGGTAATATGATGGTGTTAGGGGAATCCTAGGAATAAATACAGACTCTCCTCGAGAACAACCTGTCCGTATAGTTGCCTCGATTACATTGCGATGCAATGTTTTTACTAGCAATCTGGTGCCATTGAATAATTTCGGTGGATTTATATTGCGCAGCAACATAATTGGCGCGCCAACTCTCAATTTTAATATGTAAGATGGGAGCCCGGGAGGCTTCAGTGTATTCAGGAACTCGACCGGATAATGAATGGCATCATCGGTGTTTATCACTGAGTCGACGGATTTATATTGATATTCGACCTCTTAGAATGATCTTAAAAGTATTTCATTTATGACTGAGGCTTGTTCGTTTTTTGGTGTTAGGATGGCACGCTCGTATAACCATTCTGCAGGCTTATCGTGAATATTATTAATGTTTGGGTAAATGTTAGCTATAAGCTCTTCTACAGTGGGAACAATTGTACCTAACTCTGCAGGGAGAATTATATTATTATCCAGTTCCGGGAAATCCCCATTTCCTATTTTAAGCAACATGCCTGAGAACTGTCCAGCAGTAACATCTCCCCCAAGATGGACTCTCATATTTTTGGTAAGGCTCAGTTTTGTCACTGAAGGCCACTAATATTCTTTTATATTTGACATTCCAATTTTAAAGATTATTGCATGGACCAAGCTTTTGTGTGAGTTCAACGTTTTTTGAATGAAATCGGATTGAGTTTTTAAACATGTGTCAAAATAAAATGTACTTTAAATCAAAAGCACTAAGGAGTATTGTTACCAACTTTGATGCAAATCACCCCCCCAAAAATATTTTATACCCCTTTTAACCCCGTTAGTCTATAAGTTTCAATGACCAGGTCTACAATTTGAAGAAAATTGAACTAAGGAATCACGTTCTCCCATACAAACTTTGCCCGCGTTTTTTACTTCCTTGTGAGAAATTTTGGAAAATCCTTTCTTAACGAATTCCTACGTCATACAAAAAACACACCCCCCAAGTTTCAGGTCTATGCGATCAGCGGTTTAGGTTGTGCGTTGATCCGTCAGTGAGTCATTCAGGACAAAGCATTTTATATGTATAGATTAGTACGCATAAATCAGCTTATAACAGATATATTGTTGACATGCTGTAAAAGAAGATGTGATTACAAAGATAGATAAAGGAATGCTTAGATGGTTTGGACACGTAGAAAGGATGGATGAAGGAAGATTGACGAAATGTGAATGGGCAAATCGGTAGAGGTCGACCTCGCAGAACATCGATCTCGATCAGATCAACATTGTTTTGAAGAAAGGCCAGGTCAAGAGTACCAACAACCGAGGAGCATGTATGAGAGCACTGATGAAAGTAGAGGAAGTAGCAAGTGGAAGGAAGTGGTCTCTGCCTACCCCTATGGGAAAAAGGCGTGACTTTATGTATGTATGTATGCTTCTAGCGGATCATGACATTTTAACAATGCATTTACGACCATACCATCTGAAGCTGCACCCCATTAAAAATATGGACACTAGTAAAGAATGAAGTAGAAGTCTGTAATGTCTCATTCAAAAGAGCTGATGTGCGGCAGCTAACCGAAAATAAATTTCAACAAGTGACAATTCAAAACTGGCAAAACTAAAAATATTTCTGTTTATTTAATAAAAACTTCTATCAAACCTATCTTTCCCCCGACCAGTGTGAACTTTGACTGGACTATTACATTTCCACTAATTAAATAGTTTTAGTTAATGTTTTCGGTTTTTACTTTATCATTTTGGTAGGTGCGATGCGCACGTATTTTCAAGGACATATACGGTAAGAAAATTAAACCTTCATCGTTCAAATAAATGCGAAAGTTGATAAAGTATATTTTATTAAATTGTAACAATCTTAAAAACATTAAATGGACCTGATTTTTTATTATTAAATGTAGCTGCATAGTGTTGAACTTTTTATTTTAACTGTTTCACTGCTAATGTAGGCAAATAATTTAAAATTAGTATGAAAAATTTGTTATCTTTTTAACTTCCCAGCGGGTAGTTATATTAATGGGTCCGATTTTGCGAATCCCGAATCTGTCATATCTCCACATTTCAAGGTCCTCACAGTCGAATACAATAGTTTTTAAGTGGACGTCTGTGTGTGTATGTAAGTATGTGTGTTCGGAATTATTTTTCGTCTCGATTATCTCGAGAACAAAAATTGATATCGACGTGGGACCAATTGCATTCGACGCATAATTACGCAACTTAAAACTGATTAGATTTTCAGCGCAATCGGTCAAGCTGTTTTTTATGGAGAATCGAAAAAATGAAAAACTACCTAAATTTTGCAATTTATAAATTATACTATTTTTAATACAAAATTTTAAGATCTTTTGAATAATATGATTATAACATATTGGAAATATTTGTATTAAAAATATCGCTACGATTTTTTTGAGCCCGTCTCTGTCAAACTCGCCGACGGCGCCGACCGAATCTAGGGTGAATATTTAATGAACATAGAAGACAATGGATAATTCAAGAAATTACTGGACCCTTCTCGTGGTTATTCGTATAGGTATAAAAAAAGGGACAGCGGGCAGACAGTCAGTATTAATTTTAAAAAGTGTTTATGATTTAAGAAATATAAATGGTTATAAAAAGTTATAAAAGTTGTATATCTAAGTGATTTATAAAAGTATAATTTATTGTATTGGAATAAACATTGTTTTGTTACTGTATCGAGAGTTTTTAATCGCCGAACCCAAGATAGAACTAAAATTCGTTACAATATAATGACAATATTTCATAAAAAGAGATAGTTTTAGAAAACAAAAATAGAAATTGGAGAATTTTAAACTTGTGTTAGTATTGAGAGAATAGCATTGAAGACGCTATAACTTTGAAAAATTATTGTTAGTAATAATCAAGCATTGTTTATAACAATTCAATATAGTTACTAACAAATGATTATTGATCATAATAATTACAAAAAAAAATTTCAATTGTTATAGACAAGTGAAAATAGCTCCCGCTTACGAAATAATAAGAAAAAGTTTGAAAGAATACGGTTGACATAAACAGAATATTGTTAATGACAATTATAATTTGTTATAAACAATTTATAATTTTAATAATAATAATTATAACAACAAAACATATGGTATTTTGTCATTCTTTTCACTGGAAAGTTAGACGTGTTAACCTCTCGGGTCGCACCCAGACCACTGATATTTATCATTATGGTCTGCAAAAACAAATTTTTTTAAAATGTTTTTATATCACTACAAATAACATCAATTAAACAAATGCCTTCTCATTTTTAAATACAAATACTAAATAAAATATTTTAAACAAGACAAGACAAGATTTTTTCTTTACGCCTACATAAAGTTATTCTTACCAAAACAAATGTCAATTTAGTGTAGATCAACCTAGTAAGAAATATATCCGTCGGACACAAATATACTATCGAGTTAAATATTTTTCCGATTTTATTTTTGCTTTATTATTTCTTTAAAGCGACATTTGGAAATGTATAAAGATAAAATGACAAGGAAGGAAAAACCTCCAAAAAGTGGATATAAGTTCCACGTTGATTTTAAAAGAGCTCCATTAAGCTAGCAATAAAAAGTCAACAAAAATAAAAAATAACGCAATGTAACAGACAAATATAAAAAATATTAATAATTGGATCGGCAATTATGGAGGAATTAGTTGCTTATTTGTTGCTGCAAGACATTTGTATAAAATAGATTTGAAAAAATACTCGAAATATTTTAATTTTTTTAAAAGAAATGAATGCTATTGATGCTAGCTTGAGACGGTAAATTAAAATTTTGTTGCTGGCTAAAATATTTATAATTGGGAATGTAACTATCAAACTCAGCGACCCCGAAGACTATGATTTAACACTTATATTGGCTGTTTTTGATAGTTGTTATATTTCATCCTGTGCTGAGGGTGTGTCACCTCTTCAGTATTTATTGCCATGTGGTAAGGTGTTGTATGCACAAAGTTTTGGTTAAAATTGCTTTAGGCGTTTCAGAGAGTTATGCTGAATCATGCATACATACATATCCACATCCTTTTTTATAATATGTTAAGATTGGCCAAAAAACATCAATAAAATAGGAACAAAAAGTCGACCGTACCTATCTTCTTCTTCTTCTTAAGGTGCCGTAATTGCTGGTCGATCGTAGGCTCTCATATTGCACAGCATATTAATAATCATAGTCTTATTTACAGCTGCGCGGAATAATTCACTGGTAGTTTTTCCAAACCACTGGCGTAGATTTTTAAGCCAGGAAGTAGTACGGCGGCGCACACTTCTTTTTCCCATGATTTTGCCTTGTATAACAAGGTGTAGTATGTTGTACTTTTCTGAGTGACGCATTATATAACCGAAGTATTTCAATTTACGTCGTTTAACCTTGTTCACGACCTTGTAACTTTTATTTAAGCGTTACAATACCTTTTCGTTTGTGACTCTATCTACCCAACTGATCTTCAGAATACGGCCATATACCAACATCTCGATTGCTTTTAGTCTCTTTAAAAGCGATTCAGTCAAGGTCCATGCCTCAACTTCGTAAAGCAATACTGGGAATATATAACAGCGAACCATTCTCATGCTAAGTTCCAAATTGAGATCATGACTACAAAGTATTTTTCTAACCGTACCTTTCAAACGGTACCAATATACCTTGTTATTGTAAGCTTGTATTCTTTCCACGTTGCTATGACAATCCAGTGCTCTCTTTTGTTAACTCTCTTTCTGGTTTGTATGTTTTCTGTATGTTGTTGGTGGTTTCGGGAGCTTTTGAATGTTAGGTCCTCTTTAATTTTACTAGATTTCTTGACAGAACCATGGTTTAGTAAAGTTTCTTGCGTTTGTGTTTGTTCTTCTTTTACCGATAGATTGTTACGTTGCTTAAAGTATAGATTTGTTAATTTCATTTCAGAAGGTTTTCATATCGCATTCATTGAGATCGAGCTGGTTTAATATATATATATGAATGTTAATCTGTTTTCATATAACTTTTGCGTGCTATATGATTCTAGTGACTATTTTGGCTGATGTCAGAGCCATTACATCAAGTACCTGAGTCATCGTGATTATCTGTTAGTGATAATGAAGTCAATAATTGATTTTTGACCCCTGGTATCATTGAATGTGTACTTGAGTACTTGAGTTACAGTGCAGCAGAAGTAGCTTGGCGGGCGAAGGCGAGGCGTATTTCCCCAGGGGTATGCTTTTTCTATGGGACCTAAAGATAGGCCAGTTTTTTTTTTGTATATTAAGACGATATTGACATGCTCGCCATATTAAAAATCTAATTATTCTACTCACGCTGTTAATATACATTACTTTGCAGCAAAATTTTGGGGACAATTTTAATAATTACAGTTAAATGTCGGAAAGTTATTAACTTTTTTCAAATGAAAAAAATAGCTGGGAAATTTTTTTTATTTTGAAAATATTATGATTTTGGTGACTTTCTGACATAATTTACATTAAAAGTAAAAAAATATTTCGATTATGTATTACCATAAATTTTTTAGTTTTTAAATAAAGTGAAGAACTAACAGAACTTAAGAACTTAACCTACAAGTTCCGAAGATGGTTGACACAAAACATTTACATCTATAGTGACTACATGTGTTTTTGTGTCTCTAGCAAAATGTGCATATAACTACAGTTCTGTTCGTTTCTCTAAGTCAAGTTCAATATCATTGAACCCAGAAGCCTTCCAACTACACAGTGATATAAAAATCTTCATGGTGCATATCATACAATTTGATGATAATTGAACAAAACCGCATTGATCACATGCCAAATAGCCTTTCTTATTATCTTTTTTCCATATCAACAAGTGATTAGATTCGGAACACATGATAAAAAGTTTAGGAGATCTTCAACACAGGCCGGAGAGTATATACATTCTCGCAACTTAAAACATAAAGGTCTACAATTTTATCAGAATGGATAGTCATTTGTGGTAAATGTAATCAACAAGTAATTGAAAAGGACAGTGTGATATGTGACTGCTGCAATGAATGCTTACATGAAGGATGCACAAACCTATCAAGTACCGAATTGAGAACAATTGCCTTAGGAAGCAGGATTATGATTTATTTTTGCCCTACATGTCGAACCAATTTCAAACAAATACCGAGGATTGTTAGGAGCCTTGATGAAATAATGGAGAAAAACAAAATATTATTGGAGGAAAATAATAAACTACACAAGAAAATCGAAGAATTAACAACCTGTAGGGATCGATCAGAACCCGACAATATCAACATTATTAATGAAATACAAGAGAGGCAGAATCGTGCATTTAATATTATCATGAATAACATTCAAGAGTCAAGTCAGCAACTCATATTAAACGTTCAGAGGATGACACTGCTACTGTGATAAACATTCTGAAGAATATTTCTGATGAAGTGATTGTCAAGAAAACACTTCGATTGGGTAAACACAGTGAGAACAGAAACAGACCAATCAAAGTCATTCTGTCAAGCGCAGAAACTGCCCTAAATATTTTAAGGAATAAAAAACAAGCTAATATCCGAGGAGTTTATATATATGGTGACCAAACCAAAATGCAAAGAGAGTACTACATATCAGTAAAAAAAAAGCTTACAGAAATGATTGAGAATGGTCAAGCCAACAAAACTATCAGGTATCTAAATAATATCCCCACTATTGTTGATAAATTCCCTGTACAAAAAAACTGATAGTGAATCCTAGTATACCGTTCCAAAGTGACATTATATATCTGAACATACAAAGCTTAATAGCAAATCGTGATAGCATTATAGCTGAAATATTGTATTTTAACCCATTATTAATATTGCTCAGTGAAACCAGAACAACTACAGACATTGAAGATTTTGAAATTAATCTCCAAAATTACAATATTTTTCGATGTGACTCTTCCAGTCGCCATACAGGAGGTGTAATAATATATGTTAGAGAAGACTATAATTGTAAAGTCTATAAAAAAATTGTCAAAGATGGAATGTACTGGTGTTTATTTATAAAATCAATGTTCAGGGTGAAAACTGGATTATAGGCTGTCTTTACCGCTCACCTAGCTCAGATATTCGCAGCTTTATGACAGAATTTGAAGACTTAGGTGAGAATATCTCTAATGAAAGCAATAAATGTATTCTGGTAGGTGACTTTAATCTCAACCTTTTTGACAATACTAATAATTATGTTCGTGATTTCAAATCACTTGTAAGTATAATTGGTGTAGATCAACTTGTAGATAAGCCCACAAGAGTAACCAATGTTAGTAGTACTATAATAGATTATGTTCTATGTAATCAATCTTTTGTTAGCTGCAAGGTACATGATAGTCCTAAAATTAGTGATCACTCAATTATCACAATTTCCATGTCAAAAGGTAGAAGCTCTACTGAACAGCAAATTAGACACTTTAGAAATTACAATCAGGCAACACTGGATGAATTAAATGTCAAACTAATATCTTGTGAATGGCACTTGAATTCCATGGATGTCAACTCTATCTACACCAACATTATTGATAATGTGCGATCAATCATTGAAATAATTTCCCCATTGAAAACATTCAGCTGCAACAATAAATTGCCTTGGTATTATCACGAAATATACGAGTCTGCTAAGAAAAGAGATAAAGCATACCGATCATTCAAGAATTGCACACTGGTTAATGAGAAAAAAACATCCTGGGAAAAATATAAGTACTTCAGAAATAGAGTCGTTAACAATTTAAAAATAAAAAAACGCGAATACTATGAAAATAAAATAGACGGCAATATGTCTAACCCAAAAAAAATGTGGCAAACTTTAAAATCCTTACTAAAACCTCAAAATATTGGACTAACACAAAATATACTCTTTATAGTTGATGGTACACGCACAATTTCCACAACTGATGTTGATAAAGCTGAAAACTTCAACTCATTCTTTATCAACAATATATTAGAAATTAAATCAACCATTCCTAATTCAGAAAGCTGGTCAAATACTGATCTTCCCATTATTAATAGTCAACTCAATGAATTCAGACCACTTAGCCTAAATGACTTGAAGAAAATAATAACTAGTTTAGATAATAAGTGCGGTTATGATATTATGAATAGCAAAGTTTTGAAAAGCGCTTCTCAAGTTATTGGTCATGTTCTATTGAATCTCATAAACACTTCAAACAGGGACATTTCCTCAAGAATTAAAAACTGGCACAGTGATTCCTATCCCTAAAGTGAACAATACGAAGGAATCAAGTAATTTTCGACCCATAAACACATTACCACCATTGGAAAAACTTCTTGAATTAGCTGCATACAACCAAATTAAAGAATATTTTGAAAGCAACCATATAATTATGGAACATCAGTCAGGATTTCGTCAAAATCATTCTTGTGAAACTGCTTTACAGTTCACAATGTCCAAGTGGAAACAAATAATGGATGAAAATAAATATATAGTAGCGGTTTTCCTCGACTTCAAACGTGCCTTTGAAACCATTGAAATCGACAATTTGCTTGAAAAAATGAAATACTATGGGATAGGTGGGACTGTAATAAAATGGTTCACAAGCTATCTCACCAATAGATCACAGAGGACGAAAGTGAATGGGAAAATATCATCTAATAGGGATATAAACACGGGTGTTCCTCAAGGCAGTGTTTTAGGACCTTTTTTGTTCATACTCTACTTAAATGATATAAAGACTATTGGTGATATTGAATTCATGAAACTTTTTGCGGATGACACACTTGTTGCAGCAAGTGATGAAGATCTGAATATTGCTATAGAGAAAATGAATGACTACCTGGAAAAAAAATCCTTGTTTCTGAACGTGAATAAATTGAAACTTAACCATCAAAAGACTAAAGCTATGATTATAACTTCAAAATATAAGCACAATCAAATAAATGTCCAAGATTTGAATACAGAAATTTATGGAAATAAAATAGATATATTTACTATATTTACAAAAAATTTGTTAAAAAACTACATTTTTTCTCGAGAGTCAGAACACATTTATCATTCCAATCTTCTACCACGGTTTACATAACAATCATACAGCCACATTTCGATTATTGTTCTAGTTTGCTTTCTCTGCTAGATAATAATAGTGTCTCCGCATTGCAAAAACTGCAAAATCGTGGAATGAGGATCATACTTCAGTGCAACAGATATACCCCTGTTAACTCTATGTAATTAGTTCTTGATTGGATGGCAGTAAAACAGAGGATATCATATTTTTTCCTGATATTCATTTACAAGGTGGTTAATTGTGAACTTCCAACTTATCTCAATGAATTCATAACATTTAATAACCAAATTCACAACTATGAGACTAGGGGTAGATTTGATTTTCATATTAATCGTACTAGAATGAAAAGAACTATGGATTCATTATTTCACCAAGGTTTAGTTGAGTACAATAAACTTCCCATGGAAATCAAGATGAGTCCATCTATTCAAATATTCAAATCTAAAATAAAAAAATTAATTATTGATTAGTTATTTACTTATATCAACACTTACATTGTATATCTATTGTAGTTACGTATTGTGTAATGTTAAATACCATGTTCACATTTTTTTTTTAGATTAGTTAGTTATCTATATATATTTATTTTGTTTTTATTAATGATTTTACATCATATATTTTTTGTAAACTAGGATTTCCTATTTAATAAAGATTATTATTAAATTGTCGTCCGCTGCGAAATTGTCGAACGGTGTAATCAACGACAAATATTCGCAGAAAGTGCCTAATACAATGTAAGAGAAAGAATTTAGTGATATGTTGTCACTTATTTATTGGATGTGTGGGGAGATTTGAAGCTAGACTGACAGAACAGTTAATGACGGGCGTGAGCAATTTCGTCTTAAAATACCTTCTTGTACAAAATATTCGAAATGCGTTCTAAAACATTTACTGATTTTAATCAAAGTTGGGATTTATTAAAACACAAACAGTAAGTTAATAAAAAATTTTATCATAACAATTAAATAATATGTTAATTGCGTCTAAAACGAATATTTTAATGTTCGTTATAGTTATAAATTAAAAAAAGCAAATATATGTTCGGCTATTTAAATTTACATGAATATAGTATTTATTTTTCATTAAAGATAGTAACTACGTTATTGTAAAATGTTTAATACACTGGCGCCACGTTTCCGGCCAAAATGTCCCAAATTGTCTTTTGTTTTTATTAATTTATTGCCAGGCAATTAACTATTTAAGTTTTATTTATGTGTTTAACTTAATATAGAATATCACATAGAATTTATTGGTAGTGATGTCACAAGATAGCAATCTGGAAGCAAAGTTTTATTTTTTTCTTTTCCAATTAATTTATCAACCATTATGCTAATCTTCCAGTAAATGAGCCTCTAGCCAACACGGAAGGCTTTCTTTTTCGAAATAATCTGCAGTTTTTTGGACTATTTCTAAAAACGCTTTTCCTTGCGTACCCACAAGGAGAGAAATATAGTTCTGAGTATCTCTTAGGCCAAGAGATAGTACCTTTTTTGCCTGTCCAACAAATGAAATAAGATTTATCTAAATATTC
Source organism: Agelastica alni (assembly GCA_950111635.1). NCBI lineage: Eukaryota > Metazoa > Arthropoda > Insecta > Coleoptera > Chrysomelidae > Agelastica > Agelastica alni. Next base: position 43,628,918 of record OX467709.1, read on the forward strand.
TCGCACTAGTTATACGTTGGGTCACCAGGTCTTTCTGGTATCAAATTTTACAAAAATGGTCTATTCGATTTCTATTTTTTTCTGTAAAAAACCATTAATAAAAAATATTACAGATAAGTCCAAGAAACCCGAGTGCAATTTAGTGACAAATCTACAAATGTAACAAAAATGCAGAGTCGTCATTTAAAAAAATAGAACTTAGCGGTATACCTTATTTTGGGACTTACTGTAAAAAAAATTCATAACGCCATCCGTAATCAAGATAAAGGGCGTTGAAGAAAAAAAATTTATACTCATTTATTACGATTTTGCCGAAACTACTGAAAACGTTGTAGTAAGATTTTATACGAATATGTTTTAGAAGCTGATACATCCCATGAATTTGTTTTTAGATCTGACTCTCATAGGGGGCGCTAGTTACACAGTTCGTACCAAGTAGTATTGAGCATACATTTTTGAAGGTTAGATTTATTAATCAAAATTTCAAGTGAACTTAAACATCATTCAATTTTACACCAAAAAGGTACTTTTAGTAAAACTCGATACTGTGTACCGTTTTCCGAATATTTTGATTTAAACATTATGAAGTAATAACACATGCTGGTATAAAGTAATAATAGTTATTTATTATTATTATTATTATTATTATTATTATTATTATTATTAATATTATTATTATTATTATTATTATTATTATTATTATTATTATTATTATTATTATTATTATTATTATTATTATTATTATTATTATTATTATTATTATTATTAATTAGAATGCATTATGTATATTACAAATTTTTAGTCGCGTAAATGAGACCTACATGTTAAAAATTGTAATCTTGTAATGTTAGACAAAAATCCACTCTAACCGGTAGATCGTTTGGCAATCGTTTGGACTTGTCTGTAATGATAAGGATGTAGCTGCTGCTCTTTACGTATCCTCCAAGTACTTGAAGAAGACGCGTATTTGTTTGTCTTGCCATATTCCTTACGCTAACTGTTGGATCTTAATCAACTAAATTTAAAATAATAATTTCTTTATTTATGGTTCTTGTTGTTCTTGGCCTACCAGAATTTATTTTTTGTGGTCTCACATTCCCAGTTTCTCGACAACGTCGTTGAATGGCTCTAAATGTATTTTTACTTGGTAAGTTTCTTCTGGGAAACTTTTCTGCATAACGCGTAACAGCTGCACTAGAGTTTCCTAAACACTCGCCTAAGATAAATAACATGTCGGTGTATTCAACATTTGAGTACATTTTGATTAACAATATCTAATTTTACCAATAACAAGGTTTTAAAAATCTAATTATTGTTGACTTACCGTCATAACTATAAATAAATGTCAGTTTTTCATGGTAAAGTTAGAGAAAATCAATATATACTGATTAGAATGGATTTTTGTGAAACGTTACAAGAAAGAAAAGCTCCCAATCCCAATTTTTTAACGTGTATCCGTTTTATCGAAGAGGTCTCATTTACGCGACAAAAAATTTTTAATTCACATAATGCCTACTTATAAATAATAATAATTAATAACTTTAGACGGTACCCAGACGTATCGATTTTTACCAAGAGTAACTTTTTTGTGTAAAATTGAATGATGTTTGAAATTGAAATTTTGATTAATAAATCTAACCTTAAAAAATTTATGCTCAATACAACTTTGTACGAACCGTGTAACTAGCGCCCTCTATGAGAGTCAGATATTAAAACAAATTCATGGGATGTATCAGCTTCTAAAACATATTTGTATAAAATTTCATTACAATGTTTCCAGTAGTTTCGGCAAAATCGTAATAAATGTGTATAAAAACTTTATGAGCAGCCAGAAACTGTGAAAAAAGGCACGTCTGGCTGTGCATAGAGGTGTGTTGGTTTCTACACTTATGTATGGTAGTGAATGTTGGGTTTGGCAGAAGAAGCATGAACATAGGATTGATGCTGCGGAGATGAGTAGTCTGAGAATTGTATAGCCGGAGTGACTCGGTTGAATAAAGTAAAAAATAGTGAGATAAGAGAACGCTGTGGTGTAAAAGAAGATGTGGTTACAAAGATAGATAAAGGAATGCTTAGATGGTTTGGACACGTAGAAAGGATGGATCAAAAAAGATTGACCAAACAAGAGTACCAACAACCGACAAGCATGTATGAGAGCACTGATGAAAGTAGAGGAAGCAAAACATGTGTGTAAGAATCGTAGCGGAAGTGGAAGGAAGTGCCAATCCCTACGGGAAAAAGGCGTGACTATATGTATGTATGTATGAATTTCTTTTCTTCAACGCCCTTTATCTTGAATACGGATGGCGTTACAAAAAATTTTTACATTGCAAACCCCAATTATTTTTTAGTTTTCTACCTATCCCAGAGACGGGGTTACCTTTTTTAAAACACCCTGTATATTTTTCTATCGTAAATAGAAATATTTTTAGAATGTGTCATATTGTCGGACCTATCGTTAAAAAAAAGATCCAATCGATAGCTTAAATAGAAAAAAAGTTATAGATCTTGCACGCATCCCTGGGCCACCCTGGAAGTCGCTTAAAAAAGATTACATATTGATCAAACACTTATAGATGGATCCACATTTTAAGTTGAAACTTTTTGATGGTACACATTGCACCTCTTCAAAATACATAGATATTTATTTCAAAGTCCTGAAAATTTGCCACCGAGTAATATCCAACCATAAAAAATTCTAGTTTACCTTGCGTTTCGGTTTTGTGAAATTTCCACAATAAAAAAATTAAACATATTTACGTAAGCAGAAATTCTCCCAGTTGTAAAAACGTTTCCTACATCGGTAAATCCGCATCTGTAAAATCAAATTTTTCCGCTATTTCAACGAAGCGAAACAACGGTTGGAATAACTATGAAAAATGCAAATCCAATTTGACGCGAGTCCCATAAGAATTACGGATTCATTTCGAACTAGGCCCACGCTTTTTAGAATGAACTTGTTTTTTATTAAATACTCCGCGAAATGATGTGCGAGTTTGTTTCACAAATGTTTTCTCACTTTTAGCGGTCATAACGGCCATTGTTCATAAAACCCGCGAAGATTTTGTTATGCTTTATTTGATTTTGTGGCATTTAAGTCAAAATCCAATGGATCAAAGGTTACGGAAAAGGTTATAAAATCGTTTAATGTCTCGCGAAACGAGGTAATATACGAAAGCACAATATTGTACCTACCGTAGCATTTTACAGGTTTCAAAAGGCTCTCGTTTAAATGATGCTTGGTTGAGTTTTTGATGTGATATCATCTTTGCTCTCGCTTTCTTGCATGTGTAATATCTTTCCTATCGCTTTCTTGCAATTTGTGGGGGTCATTTCGTGAAAGGTGTAACAGCTACAGTAACATTTGATTTGACGAATGAGCGCGCGGTTAGGGTTGACTGTCAGATAGACGTCAACAAAAGCATTTTTCCGAGAGTTGATTTGACGAATGAGCGCGCGATTAGAGTTGGCCATCATTTGGCCATTTTGAGGTGGATTTCTGTCACTGTCAGTGTCAATTAAATAAAATACAATTTTCAATTAAAAAAAAATTTATGTTCGTTCTGAAAAATCACTTCAAATAATACCTGACCCGTTTTTTTCAAAATATAATTTTAAAATTGCTTATTACTAAGGTGAGATGCCAAATGTTACACATCATATGCGACTACTGAAAGGCTCGCTTGTTTTTTTAACATTTTTTGATGTGTTACATCTTTGTTCTCGCTTTCTTGCATGTGTAATATCTGTCCTCTCTCTCGTTTACTCTCAATTTGTGAGGATGATTATGGAAATGTGTAACAGTAACAGGAGAGTTGGCCGTCAGATAGACGTCAATCAATTTTCCGAGAGTTGATTTGACGAATGAGCGCGCGGCTAGAGTTGACCGTCAGATAGACGTCAATCAATTTTCCGAGTGTTGTATATTAAGTTTGCTGTTATATGTGTAAACCATATAAATAAATATTTACTGTTGATAATAAGTCTCAATAAAGTGCAGATCATTGATAAAAAATTCAAGTAAGTAATATAAATAATTATTCAAATAAAATGTCTCAGTATTTAGCTTTTTTAAATTTTGATGTTGATTTCTGGTATACTTCGCTTTTGTTATTGGTTAAGGTCATTATTTTAAAAGCCTTTTGTTTAAAAAAATAAAGTTACCCATCATTTTATTTTAAGTGATAGTTAATTATAATCATAGACAGTTTTTTGCAAACCAATTAAATTACTTTATTTGGCATGTTTCATGGGGTAGTAAAACCAATTCAGTTTTTTAACATTTTTGTTGTGTAACATCTTTCCTCTCGCTTACTCGCAATTTGTGAAAGTGATTTTGTGAAATTTGTAGCAGTAACAGGAAGTCGCGGAAGCACGCGCTATTTGATTTGACGAATGAGCACGCGGTTAGAATTAACCGTCAGATAGACGTCAACCAATTTTCCGAGAGTGTTGTGTTTAAAGTTTGCTGTTATATGCGTAAACTATATAAATAAATATTTACTGTTAATAATAAGTCTTATTAAAGTGCAGATCATTGATAACAAAATGCAAGCAAGTAATAATAAATAATTATTCGAATAAAATATTTCAGTATTAAGCTTTTTTAAATTTTGAGATTGATTTCTGTCACTGTCGGTGTCAATTAAATAAAATAAAATTTTTATTAAAAAGAATTATTGTTTGTAATGAAAAATCATTTCAAATAATACCTAACCCATTTTTTTTAGAATATTATTTTAAAATTGCTTATTACTAAGGTGAGATGACAAATGTTACACATCATATGCGACTACTGTAGGGCTCACTCGTTTTATTAGAATCCTAAAAGGCAATCCAAAAATATGGACAGATTTTATATGGTGACTTGGTAAAGAACGTTGTAATAAAATGTTTGTCAGATGAAAAGTGTCCAATGTGACTATTTATTTGAGTGAAAATGTACGGCGTTAAAAACGTTTTAAAGTCATGTTAACGGACGTTGTAAAATAACTATAGCAGAAAGTTTGACAAAGAAAATTTCTTCTTCTACTTCTTCTTTAAGTACCTATCCGTTTCGGATGTTGGCAATTGTATTGGCAATCATGATCTTGTTTGTTGCTGCTCAAAACAATTCTATTGAGGTTTTCCCATACCACGTGTGCCGATTCCGCAGCCATGAGATTCTTCTCCTGCTGGGTCCTCTTTTTCGTTTGACTTTTCCTTGCATTATGGACTGTAGTAGAGAGTATCGGTGTTGATTTCTCATGATATATACTAGGTATTCGAGCTTTCTGCACTTGATAGTGTACATGATTTCCATTTCTTTCTTCCTTCTTTGGAGCACTTCTTTGTTCGTTATTTGATCTATCAACTTTATTCTAAATATTCTTCTGTACAGCTACATTTCAAAAGCTTTTTTTTTTAGTGGTGGCTTCGGTAAGCATCCAGGACTCTGCTCCATACAGTAATATGGAGAAGATATAGCATCTCAGGTGTCTCATTTTTGTTTCTAGTGATAGGCTGTGGCTTTTAAAGACAGCGCTCATTTTGTTAAAAACGATTCTCGCCTTCCCTATACGGCATTTTATTTCTTATGCGTGTTGTCCCATTGTTCATTTGTTATACGAGGGCGGTTTGATAAGTCAGTGACTTTTTGAATAAAACAAATTTTTTTCCGCAAATAAACATTTTATTTTTCTACATAATCACCTTTTAGCTCGATACATTTAGTCCAGCGTTTTTCTAATTTTTTTATTCCCTCCAAATAATAGGTTTTTTCAAAGCTCTCAAAATACGCGTTTGTTTCGGTAATGACTTCTTCATTCGACTCAAATCTCTTACCACCCAGCCATTTCTTTAGGTTTGGAAACAGAAAATAGTCGCAGGGGGCTAAATCTGGAGAATATGCTGGATGGGGGGTAGCAGTTCGTATCCCAATTCGTTGATTTTGGCCATCGTGACTAGACAAGTGTGCACACGTGCATTGTCTTGATGGAACAGCACTTTCTTCTTTTTAGCCAAATGCGGCCGTTTTTGCTTCAAATCAACGTCGAATCTGTTCAAAAGCTTTGAATAATATTCGCCGGTGATCGTTTTACCTTTCTTGAGGTAATCGATGTGAATGACACCGCGTACATCCCAAAAAACTGTGGCCATGACCTTGTTGGCTGACAGACTCTGTTTCGCCTTCTTTGGTCCACGTTTACCCCGAGCAACCCTCTGTTTCGATTGTTCCTTGGTCTCTGGCGTGTTGTGATGGATCCATGTTTCATCCACAGTAACAAAACGGCGCAAAAATTCGTCCGGATTACGGCTGAACATCGCTAAACACTCTTTTGAAGTGGTCACACTATTGCGCTTATGGTCGAGTGTGAGCAATCGGGGCACCCATCTCGCAGAGAGTTTTTTCATGTCCAAATATTCGTGTAAAATATGATGTACCCGTTCAGTTGAGATACCTACAGCATGAGCCAACTTACGCACTTTCATTCTCCGATCATCCAATATCATTTCATGGATTTTATCGACGATTTCCGGCGTGATCACTTCTTTTGGGCGACCTGGACGTTCGGCATCACTAGTGCTGGTACGACCACAACGGAACTTTGTAAACCACTTCTTAACCATTGAAATTGATGGTGCCGAGTCCCCGTAGTATTAATCAAGTCTTTCCTTAGTTTCAGTGATGGATTTTTTACGTAAAAAGTAATGCTTAATCAGCACACGAAATTCACTTTTTTCCATTTTCGTAAAAATTCACGAGGTTGTCTGCTTTGAACGGCTATCAAACACCAACTGCATGACGTAGCTTGCTCAAAATTATAAAGTTGCCCACTGATAGATTATAGTTGACGGCAGCACTGTTGCATTTGGAGTAACTGCGCGGGAAATTCAAAAAGTCACTGACTTATCAAACCCGGGTCCGTGTTTATCAATACGGGCCTAATGGAGATACATTGGACGTTCTCTGAGTGCCGTTGGCGGGATTCGGTAGATACCGCCCCCTAGTTTATTATAAATATTAAAAAAACGTTCAATGAAATGGACGTTGTAAAAATAGCTTTAAAAAAATTTGACAGAAAAAAATTAACAGAATAAATTGATTTGATCTGCTTGTGCCCAAAGCTATGAGTAAGATTTTTTTGGGTGGATCAAATGTGATAGAATTGTTTTAAAACCTAGGTAATCGACGTTGTTAACTAACTATAAACAGAAGTTTGACAGAAGAAAATTGACGATATTACTTAATAAAAATATTTTGCTTGTGTCCAAAGCTGTGTTTTTTTGGGTAGATGAAAATGTACAGTGTTAGAATCTAAACGTAACTGTCTGTATGAGTAATAACCCAAACATAAAGTGCAGAACGGAATTTAATAATTTTTTTTTAAAGCTTGCGATTGACTTAAAAACTGATGTATATTTTATCAACCTCAAGCCAGAGAATTAGCAATAAGACTTCCTTTTTTTAATTTAGTGCAACCAATATAAGGTAATCATCTATTTTAAATAAATTCGTATGATGTAGTTAGCTCAAAATAACATTAATTAATACACTATTAGCCTTTGAAACGTGGTGCCTAAGAAGGATGCTCCGTATTAAGTGGGTAGACCGAGTGCGAAACGATGACGTTCTTCAACGTTCAGGTATGAAGAGAGAACTATTCAACATAATTAGGGAACGTACATCGTCAGAGGGCCAAAATACAAAATTCCACAATACTTAATCCTACAAGGAAAGATTGATGGTAGAAGGGTAGGTCGCAAACAAATGTCCTAGCTGCGCAATATTAAGCGATGGACAGTGATATCAAACACAGGCGAATTTTGTCATGCCGCTAAAGAAAGAACACTAACAATAAGATAGTCGCCGTAGACGTTAGGTGCAGGGCATCTTAAGAAGAAGAAGGTGTAGTTGTGACACTATAATAGTCGCAGCAGTTTTTTTACTATGCCTGCATGTAGTTTAAAACGCGCTTTTATATACTAATACTAATGTACTAATTATAGAGGAATATCAGTAACGAGCACGATCAATCGACTATATGGGAGAATTATTAAAGATTTGATAGAAGCGGAATATAAAACACAAGAAGAAGAGCAGTCAGGATTTAGAGCCGGAACATAATGCAACGATAATATATTTTGTCTGAAACAAATAATTAAAAAAAAATCTGCTGTCAACCAGGAAACTTATCTAATGTTCATTGACCTGCATAAGGCATATGATATTGTTTCTATAATTAAAGTATGGAAAGTCCTCCAGGAAACCAACATAAATCAGACAATTATTAAAGCTTTGAATAACTCGAGGAAAAACTTATATAACGGGTCAACTTCCCAAATTAAGGTGGGAAGAAAATTATCACAACAAATTTTTGTAAACAAAGGATTATGGCAAAGCCGCGTATCACCCACTTTATTTAAGAGATACGTAGCAAAAGCATTAAATACATGAAAACGGAAATGTAGAGGTATGGGTATAGACCTAGGGGATGTCTGCCTAAACAAGGTGTTTTATTACTAATTGGAAATATTTTGACTATAGAATCTTTTCTTCTATGTTCTAGAGGGTGGAGGGTATCTGTGAGAGTTGAGCTGTTTATCAACCGAATGGCCCTTTTCTGAATGGAATCTAGAAGAGGAAGAGAATGCCTTAGTGCTGAATGTGCGAGCAATACAGAATACACATTGAAATCAAAATAATTGTGCCGTTTTATGTTTAACCCGAAATATCTCGAAAAATAATAACTTTATCGCTATGGACAAAGAGTACAATATTCACGTAAAAAGTATTGGAGAATCGAAAAATTGTAATAAAATTGCAATTTCGCCAGTGGCGTAATATTTGGGATGGATCAACCAGTCACTTGCCCCTGTCGTACGCCTCTGGTAGTAGCCAAAATCGTTCATTTAAAATAATTTAGTAGGGTGTATATTACTTACACTCCTCACCAAACATGACAATAATACTTCAAATAGTTTTAAAGTACTGGGCATAAATAATTATTAATTTTCAAATTAAACACCCTGTAACTCAAACAGGAGACACATTTTATTTAGGTGATTTGGGTTGAATCTTCATATTTTAAGATCAGGATTCTATAGCTAAAATATTTTCAATTAGTAATGAAACATTACAATTTGCAGATGATCAGTTTATCATGGCCAATGACAAAGATGACATATAATATATGGCTAAAAAACTCCAAGAACAATATCGACAATGGGGTTGGATGAAAAGTTATTCCGAATAGTGCAATAAAATATTCAGGTCCATGTCCCTATTTAAAAAAAATAAGTTAAGGAGGGTCTGGAGAATACGAAACGTTGGATGAGACATCTAAAAAACGTCAAAGCGAAGAGAATTTACTATTAAATTATTTAAATTACTTTTTGGTAGTTCTGAAAATAAATAAAGAATAACCAAAAAACCGAAATGATCGAATTTTTGTTTTTTTCGTCATATCTCAAAAACCGGCCCTGATATTTTCGATTAGTTTTCACCGCTAGATAATGCTTTCTGATAAACAACTTTTTCTTCATTTAACCAACCTTCTAACTAGTATGGTTTGGAAGTTATCAATACAATCCCATTAAAAAAGTGGCCACTCTGTATTATAATACTAATAGTGGTTTTTACTGCACATACCTATCGTCTTTTAAAACTAAAAAAAGTAAAAAATGTGCATGCACATTGCACACGCATACTACGAGATTAATTGATTGTTGACAATTGCCTTGGATTAAAGGACCTCGAATGTTTTTATTTCGACTAACTGTAAAAGGATACTGGCAAATGTAAGAAACTATTATAAACCTCCGACAAAAGCGTGTCTGTGCATTGAAGATTACAAAAAAGGTAACAATATGGTATTAAGGTGTCCCTGACTATAATGCCTAATCTGTACACTTATGCCGACTTAATTTAGTTACGAAAGTTACTTTAAGTACAAGACAATGAATAGGCAGATAAGCAGAGCCTAAAAATAATAAATATGGTTTATTTTAAACTATTGGGACATAATAGTAGATACAATCAATAGGTAGATACTTTTTTTAATACATTTCATTTAACGAAACTGTAGTAGAATTTAATTAATTATACGTCCAGAAACTTTTTATTGCTGGAAAATTAAAATGTTCAAGTGGATTAAATAAGTATTTAAATAATTATTATTTATTATTGTTTCCATATCTACTAAAACGGCTCGAGTCGATAAAAAATATATTTGGTAATTTGAAGAAAATTGATGATTTTAAAACCCATGCTCGGTCAGTGCATAAAAATTCCCTTAACTATTTGAAAGTACTTATGCCTGCACTATAAAAATGTAATTCTTAAATTAACTAGAAAGGTAAAAAAGTTGAGGTTATGGACGTACCTGTTGATATTTTAAGTATAAAAGTGTAGCAAAATATATACTTACATTTTCCACTCGATACAACTTTATAAAAGCATTTCGTAAATACAGTTTTAGAGTTCTTTATCTTTTTTTATACTTCATAAAGTTTCCTCTTAAATTTAATGTTTTTACACAATAAGGTTAACTTTACCAGTAGATATCACTTGACTTTTCACTGTTTTTTCCACAAGAGATACCCGATTTTAAAAGTCTTTCAGCTTCGACAATACTTTATAAGCTTGTATTGGCAAAAGCACAATTGAAATTTGTTTTTAAATTTAATATTTAATAAAAACTTTTTAACAAAACGTTTAACCAACGTATGTACATATATACCGGAACAGCCATATTAATTAAGCCACGCCTCCATGTCAATTCCCAATATCCCATATAATCATAGAGGTGCTAATTTATGACTATATTATGGAGGGCTATTTCTTCTTCTCATAGACTGTATTTAAAATCACTTTAAAATGGATAAAAGACACACGAAAACTGCCTACAAAAATTATATACGAAAATAAAACACACTCTAATAAAAACATCTTTTCATTTTTCTTTAAAATAATTAAAGTAGGTACCTCTACACTTTAAAATAACCGTTCAAAGCTGTTAAAGACCGCTGTGAAATAATTTTTTAAAAAAGTGAAAAATTTGATTTTTATAAAAATGACAATGGATCAAAATTTTTTAAAACCCAAATAATGAATTATTTGCCCTAATTTTAGGTACCTACCGAACCATTTTAAAATTTGTTTAGTTAATAAAACTTGAAATACGCGCGAAATTTTTAACCGGGAATATGTAATCATGTAGAAGGGGTTATTAGGTGTGGTTAGGTTTTAGCTGGTGTTAGTAGCTATATGAGTACGTAGGTGTACCTGCGGGTATTTTTTGTTACTGTTATAATTTTTTATTTAAAATGGGTAGACCGTATACTCCACCAGCGGCAGATGAACTTATGAACGAAAAAGGCCTTGAAATCACAAAAGATGAAATAATTCACGCAGTAAAATCTCAAAAAGACGGTAAAGCAACTGGTCCAGACAATATTAATGCCGAAGTTATAAAACTTATGGTCGATCAGGATGGAAAGGGTTTGCAGCTACTGGTGTCATTATTTAATACAATCCACCGTACGGGGAATATCCCAGCAGATTGGCTACGCTCGACATTTATTACCCTTCCTAAGAAAATCCACGCCTCGAATTGTGACCGCATGATAAGCCTGATGTGGGGTGTAATGCTAGCTCGCGTCCGTGATAGAATATCACACGTGCACCCTGGGTAACGCTAAATGAGCTAGCGCGATCAGGCGGCCAGACTATCATCTAATGATCTCCTGGCCATACACAATGAACCAGCCTACGAATAGCAATGGTTCTTCTAAGAACCAAACGACCAGAAACCTCGGACCAATCGTCCGAGTTTGCCAACTAAACATCGAAGGCATTAGCCGCTCTAAATGTGAATTCCTATCTAGGATATTGACTTCTAACGAAATCGACCTGGTAGTCCTACAGGAAACCCATGCCGCAGATGAAAAACAACTGGATGCTCGGGGTAAGATACCCGGCTACGATCTCTTGGGAGCTACATTCCATCACGCCTATGGCAACGCCACTTACGTTAGAACCTCAATAGAGAACGCCTACCACATATCCTCTAGCACACATAATGACATACACTCCGTCGTTAGCAAAATAGGAGATATCGTGGTAACAAATATCTACAAACCACCCAACACCGCTTGGCCGAACCAAGTTGCTGATCCCCGTCCTCACCCAGCCATTTATATTGGGGACTTCAACAGCCATCATGAGGAATGGAAGTATAGGACTAACTATGAAAATGGTGAGAAACTGGTGAACTGGTCTGAAAGTAATAACCTCTTTCTTGTCTTCAACGCCAAAGATCCAGGCACTTTCAGGTCCGCCGCATGGAGGCGGGAGTCCAATCCGGACCTGTGCTTTTTCAGCAAAAGTCAAGAGAATAAACCATTACCATCCAAGCGTAAAGTACTCACCAGCTTCCCACATAGCCAACACAGACCAATCATATACGAGGTGGGCATCCAAATCCCTTTGGTAACGACGATCCCACGACCGCGGTGGAACTTTAAAAGAGCGAACTGGGCCGGCTATGCAGAAGAACTTGACAAGCGACTAATATGGATCCCACCAACACATAAGGAGTATGAAAGATTCATCGGCACAGTAATCGCCACTGCAAAGAAATTCATCCCTAGAGGCTTCCGCAGGGAATATATTCCCGGATGGAACGAAGAAACAGAAACCTTGTACCAAGACTTCATCGTCAGCGGAGACAACGAGATCGCGGACGAGCTCCTGCACAGCCTGGATAGCGCAAGAAGGGATAAGTGGACAAGCACAGTAGAAGAACTAGACTTCAAAACATCCAGCCGACAGGCTTGGTCCCTCCTGAGAAAACTCGGAAACGAGAAGCCGGCGAGCCGCGCAAGTACTGAAATCCATCCCAATAAGATTGCCTCTTATATAGTCAACACCTCCAGGGGACTAGGGGAAAAGGAGTTCTCCACTCGCATAAAGAGGGACCTGGAGAGACTTAAAACCACCAGCCCAGTGGAATCGCAATTCTCACAACCCTTCAGCATAGATGAGATCGAAAATGCCATCAAAGACACCAAGGCAGGTAAGGCCCCAGGCCCTGACAAGTTACATGCGGAGTTCCTGATACACACTGGCAAACACGCGAAACTTTGGCTGTCCAAGCTCTACACAAACATACTTGAGACTGGGCATCTACCAAAGAGCTTCAAACAATCCCAGATAATAGCCATTCTCAAACCAGGTAAGCCCAGTGACAGGCCAGAAAACTATCGCCCTGCTGAGCTCAGCCTACAAGCTCCTCGAAAGACTCTTGCTTAACAGAGTGGGCCCTAACATACTACAGTCGGTCCCAGTGGAACAGGCAGGATTCAGGCCCAACAGAAGCACAACCGACCAAGTGCTGTCCCTCACAACATACATAGAGGCAGGCTATCAAAGAAAGCTTAAGACGTCTGTGGCCTTCATAGACCTATCGGCTGCATATGACACCGTGTGGAAGGACGGCATTCTGTACAAATTCCTAAAAACCATCCCATGTAAAACGACCGCCAGGCTATTAAACAACATGCTCAGTGATAGAAAAATCCGAGTCACCTCGGGGTTCCTTCAGAGTAGATCAAGAACGCTGAACAAAGGACTGCCCCAGGGCTCAGTACTTGCCCCAGTCCTATTTAGTTTGTATATATCAGACATGCCTACCACCCCCTCACGCAAATTTGGGTACGCCGATGACTGGGCGATCGCAACTAGAGATCCCTCCTTTGAGAACACTGAAGAGACCCTGACAGATGACTTCGCTAGGATAATCTCATACTTCAGACAGTGGAGACTTAAGCCCAACCCCAATAAAACGGAAGTGGCCTGCTTCCATCTAAACAATAAGATGGCAAACAGACAACTAAGAGTGCTCGCCGATAACCAACAACTAAAGCATAACAAAAATCCAAAATACTTAGGGGTTACTCTAGATAGAACTCTCTCATTTAAGGAACACCTTCAGAACACAGCAGCCAAACTAAGAACACGCAATAACATAATCCATAAACTATGCGGAACAACATGGGGATCAACAGCTGCCACTATGCGATGCTCGGCATTGGGACTGGTATACTCTGCAGCGGAATACTGCGCCCCCGTGTGGCTTAATAGCCCATACACCCGACTCATTGACGTACAGCTTAACACCACCATGCGACTAATATCAGGCACACTTAAGTCAACTCCAACCCAATGGCTCCCACTACTGAGCCACATCCCACCACCGGAACTCCGCCGACAATCCGCTTTACTCAGAGAGTTCGAAAAGATAATTGATAATCCCCTCCTGCCAATACATGAAGACCTTGGCGATGCTAACTTGACCAGACTGCGCTCACGGCGCCCTCCCGTGAGGTCTGCCCACGAACTATGCACAAGAAATTTCCAACTCAAAAACAAGTGGAAGGAACAACGAAACAACGCGCCATATATGGCAATGCAACTAATGCCATGCATCGAAAAAACTCCACCGGGATTTGCCCTCCCACGAAGAACATGGGCTAGTCTTAACAGAATCAGAACTGGCCATGGAAACTGCCGGGATTCCCACCACAGATGGAATATGGCCCCCTCCCCAGAATGCGACTGCGGAGCGGCAAGACAGACCGTCCATCATATCGTCACCGATTGCCCTCTCAGAAGGTATACCGGAAGCACCGAAGACTTTGCCTTTGCGACGCCAGACTCGATCGAATACATTAATAGATTAGACATTAAATTGTGAATTTTAACTTTACTTTATTGTGTACAATGCCATACGCTAAATAAATAAATAAGCCTGATGTCCCATGTTCTGAAAATATTCCTCAGAATAATTCACACCAGAATTTACAAAAAATGCGAATACCAACTAGACGAAACTCAGTTTGGATTCCGCAGTGGCCTAGGTACACGTGAGGCACTATTCGGATTAAATGTGCTCACTCAGCGATGTAGAGACATGAATGTTAATGTAATCGCTTGTTTTATAGATTATAGAAAAGCCTTTGACTGCATCAATCATCAAAAACTAATAGAAATCCTCAAAACAACTGGTATAGATAGAGAAGAAATCCGATTAATTACAAATCTCTACTGGGAACAAAACGCAGTAGTTAGAATTGAGGGAACATATTCAGATGCAATCAAGATTAAGAGAGGTGTAAGACAGGGTTGCGTGTTATCACCGCTCTTATTCAACATCTACTCAGAAGCTGTCTTCAGAGAAGCTCTGGAGGGGATTGAATGTGGAGTTAAGGTTAACGGGAGATTGATTAATAATATCAGATATGCCGACGACACAGTTGTGCTGGCCGAGAGTGAGCAGGACCTTCAGAGACTATTGAATCAAATAGTCCGACATAGTGAACACTATGGTTTCCTCATAAACACCACAAAAACTAAGATTATGGCATTCACCAAAAAACCTGTTCAGGCACATCTGGTTATTGGCGGTGATCTGGTGGAACAAGTATCTACATACAAGTATCTGGGGAGTATAGTGAATGATCAATGCGACCCGAAGAGAGAAGTTAGAAGCCGCATCGAACAGGCTAGAAAGACATTTATAAGTATGAGACAATTTTTCGTAAGGTCAGATCTGAGTCTAGTGCTCCGGGTGCGCATGGTCAGGTGTTACATTTTCTCGGTTCTCCTGTACGGATGCGAGAGTTGGACTCTCGACACATCATTAGAAAAGAAAATAGACGCCTTTGAAATGTATATCTACCGCCGCATATTAAGAATATCATGGGTCCAAAGAGTTACAAATGAGTAAACAAAAAGAACTCATGCTTAACATCAAGGAAAGAAAAACACGCTATATAGGACACATAATGAGGGGTGAAAAATACGAACTCCTTCGACTGATTATAGAAGGTAAAATCCAGGGCAAGAGATCTATCGGCAGGCGCCAGAATTCCTGGCTAAAAGACATTCGTAGATGGTTTGATTGTTCATCGATCGATATACTCCGCATGGCTGTATCTAGAACGACGTTAGCTATTTGGATCGCCAACCTTCGAAAGGAGACGGCGTCATAAGAAGAAGAAGACCGTAAAATAAGAAGAACCACTCTGCTGAAAGAAAAAAGGTAATCGCTAATGTAAATACATTTATGAAAAACGAGGCAAAACATGGCTTGCAAGTTCCAATTGAAAATTATCGTCAAAGGGTATTGGTTGCGACAGGAATATCGAGGAAGGTGTTTTACAGTGTCCACAATGAGGCTAAAATAGTAGAGACAGGTAAGCATTCTTGTACTTTAGCTCCGAAAACATACAATGCTTTTTAAAACCAGCCAGTCCAAATAACTTATGATTTTGCGTAAATGTAAGAAAAACAAAAAACAGGTCGAATTTTAAATCAAGTGGAAGGTTTAAAAATGTTATCCTGCTGTTTCCAAGTGGCACCACTTTAACATCCTCCCCCCTTATTTAAAATGTCAAATAGCAACCACTATTTTGTGATAGATCAAATGAAAACCCAAGAAAAATGCAAATCGGCCATGTAAAGAACAATTTATTTTATTGATTTATTTTGCAGATAACATTAAACATAGCGAAATTACAACAGAAACTAAAAAAAATTAATTACAAATAGCTTCTTAAATGTATTAACAGTAACTGTACAAAGTGTGCTCTGTTATTTTGTAGGCAGTAATATGACCTATTTTAAAATTCTTTTCGAACTCTTTGCAAAGTTTCGCTAGTAATTCGTCTACATTTTTCACTTATTCTGAGCTCTAATTCTTCAATGATTTCGCGAAGAGTTTTGTTTACTAATGTTTTTAAATAGCCCCGCATAAAAAAGTCAAGTGGTGCAAATTTTGAAGATCTTGCCGGCCATTCCATAAAACTCCTTCTGCCAACATATATATTTGTAAGTTTTGATACTTTTGAAATGAAATAGGTAGGATCTATTTCAAAATGACCCAGTACTACAATTTGTGCGGCTTCGTCGAGAACAAAAAACAAAAAAAAATGACAAAAAACGTTACATTTACTCAGAAGTAAGTTAATTGATCCCTAGACATCTTACATTTACGCAAAATCAAAAGATATTTGGGCTGGCTGGTTTTGAAATAAAAGCACCGTAGAGACAAGCTGTACGAAAATATTTTAATTCTTTAAATAAAAAGAAATTAATTAAAATTGGCAAGGGACAATTTTTTTATTTGTTTAATAAAATAGGTACCAAGTATGTTGCATAGGTTCCTCTTTATGTTTTTAATTAAAATATCTGTTGGTGTTTTGTCGTTAATTTTATGTAGGAATCACTTGGTGACATAGTTTTTATCGATTTAGGAGTAAAGAATTTACAATATCACTTTTCATGATTGACTGCATGCAGTAGTTTTAAATTTCAACAAAAATAATTAAGCCCTAGTCACGCTACGTGATCCTAGAGAGTTCTTTCAATGCGATTGCGTTTGATTCGAATTGTTAGGAATGGATTGTAATTTTGTCAAATTCTTTTTTAATTTAATACGACTGTAAAAACTAAACCATCCATGACTTACAAAATCAATTTCTCAAACTAAAAGCAGCCTCTTTTACAAACGATTTTAAATGATCTTTTAATTTTTCTAATAACCCAGTGGAGAACCTATAAAATACTACACCATATATATATATATATATATATATATATATATATATATATATATATATATATCTTACAAAGTTCCTATTTTTCGCACGGTCAATTATATGTTGCCTGCTCCAGAGTGGGAACACCAAAAAATCTTTACTTGTTTACAGCTGCCGAAAAAACTGTAAATATTGTTTATCAGCTGACATTAAAATAAAACATTTTTTAAATAAAAGTAATTTTCCTAACAAGTCCGCTCCGCGTCGTTCGGGTTAACGGCAGTCGCGTGCGGGAAAGACACTTTCCGCATGAGTTAGGAACAATACTTTTTCTACAAGCGTAGGAAACAAATTCATTTTTTCAATTATTTATTCATGCAAATGGAAACAACTAACAAGAGTAACATTTTCTATCCACTAATTATTCGTAATATTTATTGTAAATGTACAATTTGATGCATTATGTAAATTTATAGCGGAAGCCCGCATATTTTTTGAAGATGTCTGATTTCCTGAAGAAGAAGGTAACTCAGGCAATACATTATCGAAAGAAATCGAATGTGCAGGCACAGGCATCAAATCGTCGCCGATCGATATAGACGTGGATGGTTCTAAAATGCACCCGGAAGATGATGTAGTGTTCAAATTGAGAATTTTGTTGGACATTTCTTTTTTTCGATTGGTGGAGTCTTCTAAATACCCCTCTGCAACTGAAGTCGATTTCCATCCTCCTAGGCGTTTGATATTAGTTATACCCACACCACAGTCAGCAAGTAAAGTGGCTGAGGAACGCCTGAAGCTGTGACCAGTGTAAAGCTCTGGATTTTGAAGGCGCAGATATACTGCTATTTCGGAGGGTATCTTTCCTATGGTATTGATTCCTACACATTGCACAGTACATTTTCCACTTTTGTAATACAAGAATAAACGACGGTGAGGAGTCTCTTTTGGACGTAAATGTACATACTTTCTGTATACGTTCAAAAAATAACCATCATTTGCTTCTTCAGATATCACGAAGGATCTAGAGGAATGATTTTTGGAATCCTTGATATTAACAATTATCAGGTTTTCTTTGTCGTCTATGTCGTCAATGGTGAGTTTTGTCAGCTCTTCTCGTCTGCAAGCACCAGCTAATCCAATAATTGCTACTAACTTAATCATGAGGTATATGTCATCGGGTGCTTCAGTCATAAATTTTGAACCGTCTTCTTGAGTGAAGATTTTGGCCTTTTTCGGTCGAAAACCGACATTCTGTCTTTTAATGAATGCAGTTGTTTTGTAAAATTTGCTAATATCCAAATTTTGCTTTACTTTGAATACACTCTTCAACATTGAATATCTTGCCCATAAAGTGTTCGGCTTCCATGTTTTAGACATTTCTAGAAAATAAGCCAAGAATACTTCTTCTTTATTTGGTGTTTTCACTTTTTTATTGTTGCACCATTCAATAAAACTTGTGTATTGCTTCTCATACCTTTGTTTAGATTTCGTTGGCAAAAACTCTAAGTTCGCATCTGTAGCTGCTTGCACGATTTCTTGTGGAAGTTCTTCATCAGATGAATAATCCATTGTGGCAATTTCACTGAATCGAAAATTTTATATAAGTAACGCTTTGTCTGTCACTCTGACAATTACAAACAAATTTGTGTATTGATCGGCATGACAACATCAATTGTTACCTACTCGTTATCAGATCAATCAAAGCCTATATATAGGGTGATTTTCATAACAATACATTTTTATTTATCAATATTTGTTCATTTTTTCAATAAATAGTGCAAAATGATGGATGATTTTGAACAAACTCACTTAGTATTGCAACAAAAAAGCTTGAACTTTCATATTTTGTCACCCACCACTTATATTTTACGAGGATATCATATAAATGTTTTTCCCGCACTAGTGTGGGAAAAAATTTCCCGCACTAGTGTGGGAAAACTTTTCCCGCACAACTGTGGGAAAATGACACTTTCCAAACTGAATTTCGTGCGGGTAGAGGGTGAATCACGCACGCTTGTAGAAAAATAAATTTCCAACTTCCCAGTGGAAAGAATGAAAAAATACCATATGTTTTGTTGTTATAATAATTATTAAAAATATTGTAATCATAGTTTTCATACAAATATTCCCAACATGCAATGATCATATTATCAGTTCGCTCAGTAAAAAAACCATTTTTTTTCAGTTCTAAGTTGCGTAATTATGCGTCGAATGCAATCGGTTTTACGTCGATATCATGTTTTGTTCTCGAGATAATCGAGACGAAAAATAATTCCGAACGCACATATACACATACACAGACGTCCACTTAAAAACTATTGTATTCGAATCTGGGGACCTTGAAATGTGGAGATATGTTAAAATTTGGGATTCGCAAAATCGGACCCAGTACTATAACTTCCACTGGGAAGTTAATAAATGTTTGTGTTATTAGCAATACTTCTGAATCCAAAATAATATATGCTCTATGAACCCGCCTTTTATATTCCCACCTTCAGCTGTAGGTAAAGACCTTCTTCTCTTTCTTTAGGTGCCCTGTCCTCCTCGGACGTTGGCAATCATCAGCGCTATCTGAACCTTGTCTACAGCTCGGCGGAACAATGTGGTAGTGCTCACTCCATACCATTGTCTTAAGTTTTTTAGCCAGGATATCTTTCTTCTACCCGGGCCTCTTCGTCCTTCGATCTTCCCTTCTATAATAAGCTTTAAAAGTCGATACTTGTCATTCCTTAAGATGTGACCAAAATACTCCAGGTAAAGACCACTAATCGTAAAAATACTTCAGATTTGGCATCAATATTTAAAGAAAAAATTACCTTTTTTCTTCCTTTAATTGTTTAAGATCGGTGTTAACAAACTTACACCCACATTCCTAAAAACACACTCGGTACTATTTTGAAAATTATGATATCGATAGAATGTGTGTCATTAAAAAAAAAGTAAATATATAACTAACAAAATATATAACTTACTGTCAGTATCAAACTTCCTTATGATTGTTTCGATAAGAGTAGTTCGAGGCGCTATCAACCCTCTTCTAACTGGCATATCAACTAAGTTTATAAAAAATTTATCACGAGTTACAATATCGTTTGGGGCGCTGCATTATTTTTATTTTTAATTTTTTTTATGACGCGCTCAAAAAAGTTACAAAACGTTTACACTAATTTCAGCTTGTTACTAATTATTCGATTCTAGGATTGCTTAAAACGTTTGGTACTTGGATCAATCTGGAAGAAGTGCACTGACATTTGTGTAAATACTTTTTTTTTTAAATTTTGTCAAAAATCACAAGATGCTACCGAAGCAAGACAAAACAGTCTGGGTCTAATATTTACCCTTAAAAAAAATAGACCATTGGACAACAAAAGAAAAAAAGAGAATATAATTTGTGTTTAAGAATTAAAAAAATATTGTCATAGTACCTAAGGGATTTGGCAAAAAAACAAAATACTTAAAATCTAGAAACTCTAAGCACAGAATTCATTGAAAAATATTTTGACGAAACTTAATAAATCTCAAATAACCTGAATATTATCGTTAACCTTATTTTGGGTCTAAAAAATTTAATAAAACTATCCATAGTTACTTAATACCTAAACTAAAAATAAAAAGGGAAGGATTTGAAGTTTTTGTTTTTAAAATTCGGGGTGATAATACTTTACTTATTTGTAAAAAACACACAATATTTATTAACTTACTAAAAAAGTGGAATACATGAACACAATGCTATTTTCTAAATTGTTTCAGATTTAAAAAAATATTGTCATGGTAAGGATCTTGGCGATACTTAAAATCTGAAAATCCAAGCACAGAATTAATTGAAAAATGTTTTTAGAAGGGGCAGTAAAAAACCTAAATAAATCTTAAATAACCTGAAAATCCTTATTAGCCTTTTTCTGAGTCTAAAAAATTTAATAAAACTGTACACAGTTAGGTTTTATTAAATTAAAATTTAAAGTTTTTGGATTTTAAAAATTTCGGGTGATAATTTTTATTAAAAATATACAATATTTACCGACTTATAAAGGAAGTAGAATTCATGAAAGAAATACAATTTTCTAAAGTGTTTAAAAATTAAACCAAAAATTTCTATGGTACGAGATCTGACAAAAAACACAACACCTAAAATCTGAAAAGAAATATCTTAACGTTATTTTGGGTCTAAAAAATTTTGAAAACTTTTGACAGCTATTTTTTAAAGTAATAATAAAAGGTAAAGGACCTGACAGATTTTTGATGTGATAGTTTTTAATAAAAACATACAATATTTTGTGATAACCAAGAATGTAGAATACATGGAGGAAAAAATTAAAGACAAAAATTATTTAACTTTTATACAGTTTGCATATTAACAAAAAAAATTCAAATAAGCACGATTTTAAAAAAATTTTCACAAGAATAAATAATTTTTTAAATGACGATGTTTTTAAAATTTTGTAAAAAAAAATATGCCTTACTCGATTGGAAATTTAAAAACAATTTTTAAGATCTTTATCGACAAAATTTAAATTTTTTCATTAAAACGGCAGATGTGTCAAATTATAAATAATTCAGAATTCTTTTATTTTTCCTACGTCAAAATGTAATATCTTGTGCAACTGTTTATTAATCCGTTGCTTTGTGACAACAAAAATGAAATTGAACAAAGCCGGGTAATTAAAATATAAAGAAAGGTTAGAAGTGAAAGTTTACGAATAAATACATACCGATTTGTATGAATTACAACTTTTGTTTCAATGAAAATCCAAAAAATGGCACTTTTTCAAGAATGACCCATGTATAAACACTGATGTATGTAGGTAAGCGTTGTAAAAATTTAGCTAGGCGAGGAGAATTTTTCGTTGAAAACAAAAATAAGGCATTATTAAGGCAAAATTTGAGGCATTTATTCGGATTATTTGCTTGTAAGCGGCCACTGTCACTTTATTTTAACAATAAAAACGTTCGGTTATTTAGTGTTTCGTTGTTTCTAGCCGTGTTTATCTCATTATCACAGTAGGTTGTGGAAACTCGTCGGTCTAAAACATCTGAACGCGTGCCGATCCATAGCTTTCAGCGGTGGCTCGATTGTCAGCCTGCGAAATTACACCCTCATTTCTTAGAATGCGCACGCAGTTGTTTAGTATGTGAGCTTAAAATATTGCATCTTAAAAAACTAACCGTCATACCATTACCATTCGAAAATAACCTTTTTCTTAAATTTCCACTTTAACAAAAACCACATACCATAATGAGCCAGTGCAAAACCTGCTTTAGATTATTGAACTTAATCTCTCGTCGTTGAGAAACTCTTGGAGTCTTAAATCTAACTATTATTAGTAAACCGTTAAAAGCGTGTATCCCAATTGAATATTGCACCCTGCACACTTTTAAAATGCCATTTGTTTAGCGAGCAAATCTTAGAAATCGTAAACCACTACCACTCTAGGGACTGACGAATACATACATATTTACGCCTTTTTTCCGTAGAGGTAGGCAAAGACCACTTTCTTCCACTTGCTACGGTTCTTACACATCTTTTGCTTATTCTACCTTCATCAGCGCTATCATACATGTTCGACGAATCAACGAGTCATTAATTAAAAAAAGTAAACGATGTTTTTTGATACAATGATAAAAACTAAGATAAAAGTTATTTTTCGGCGATTACCCACTTCCCGAGCGCATTTTATTATAAAAAGTAACACTTTTTCACACTAGAGCGGAGAGTTGTTGTCATTACCATAGCAACGAAATGACGACTTACCAATTTGACATTAAAATAGGACATTTTGTTTTTTAAATGTTTGCACGGTTTTTGATTGCGAATATTGCAACAAATTTAACAGGCATTAAAATATATGTCAAGAATTTTAAACAAATCTCATATAGGTACACTGTGTTTATTTGAAAATGACCCACCTTTAATATTTCAAAAATACGACATATTAGAAATAAATGCCAAATCACGTTAACTTTTAGCTTGAGGGGCACACTTTTTAGCGCTAATGTCATAAACGTCAAATTCAGCCCATCCATACTGAAGATACCCCTTAAATTTTTTCAAATGGCACAAGGTATCAAGTCATACCTAATTTAAAAGGTCTGATATATCTCTATTCAATCATATTGTTTTGCCTTTGATACCAGCCTTTCATTGTTATTAAACCGTTGATTAAAATTGTTTATTTGAAAAGGACCCACCCACTCAATATTTCAGAAATGCGACATATTAGAAAGAAATGCCGAGACATGTCAACTTTAAACTTAAGAGGACACTTTTTAGCGCTAATGTCATAACCTTTAGATTCTTCCTCTTCCTACAGGAGATACCCCTTAAATTTTTTTAGGTATTAAGTCATACCTTATTTAAAAGGTATAGAAAATCTCTATTCAATGATATTGTTTTGCCTTTGATACCAGCATTCCATTGTTATTTAATCGTTGTTTAAAATTGACTCCCTTTAAACTTTTCATGTGTCCCACAAAACAAAGTCATGTTATTGTAATTATGACTATGAATTTTTTAATTGCCATTATTGTTTTTTTTCACTGTTACCATAACTTTTTAAATTGTCAACATAATACTCATCATCATCATCACTCAGCTATAGTAGTCCACTGCTGAACATAAGCCTCTCGTTTATTTTGCCACTCTGCTCTATCTTGAGCCATTTGTATCCAATTACCACAGATTCTTTTGATGTCATCGGTCCATCGTGTGGGGGGGCGCCCTCTACTACGATAAGCTTCGTGCCTCGGACGCCACTCCAATAGTTTTTTAGACCATCTTCCGTCAGTTCTTCTAGCTACGTGGCCAGCCCAGTTCCACTTTAAAGTTGTTATTTTTTCGATTACATCTATAACACCTGTTCTTTGGCGAATAATCTCATTTGGTATTCGGTCTCTGAGGGAGATACCCAGAATAGCCCTCTCCATCGCCCGTTGGGTGACATGCAGTTTCTTTGCTGACTTTTTTGTAAGCGTCAATGTTTCGGCTCCGTATGTCATCACTGGTAATATGCACTGATTGTATACTTTTCGTTTTAGACTGATGGGAATATCCGACTTGAAAACATACTTTAATCTTCCAAAGGATGCCCACCCCAAGCCTACTCTCCGGAGAAGCTCGCACGTCTGGTTGTCCCGTCCTATTCGGATCTCATGACCCAAATATTTGTAGGCGGTGACCTGTTCAATAGATTTGCTTCCAATAGTTATGTTTTTACTGGGGACTAGGTTTGTCATGACTTGCGTCTTTGCAAAGTTAATTCTTAGGCCAACTTTCCTTGAAGCATTGTATAATTTTTCCAACATCATGGAAGCTTGATCTATACGGTCGGTGATAAGGACGATATCGTCTGCAAATCTTAAGTTATTTAATCTTTCACCGTCTATATTTAGGCCCATTTCTCCCCAGTCGATTTTCTTACAGACATATTCGAGCAGTGTGGTGAACAGCTTTGGAGAGAGGGTATCTCCTTGACGTACACCTTGTTCTATTCGGAATGTTCTTGTGTTTTTATGTAATCTTACACACGCCGTTGCTTTCTCGTATATACCCTCGTATATACATAATACTACGGCATATGAAAAGTTTAAAGAGAGCCAGTTTTAAACAACGATTCAATAACAATGGAAGGCTGGTATCAAAAGCAAAACAATATGATTGAATAAAGTGTAATGCATCTTGCAATGGCACAGGATCGCCATGTATTGGATGCAATGTGATGGTAGGTAATGGCCGGGTCGCCGTGTAATGGATGGTTAATAATAAAACATCCTGCTACTAAAGACTTTATTATCAAGACTATACTATCAACACTATCCTTAATTTACAACAATTTTTATACAATTAGTCTGATCGTCCTAGCTACCTATTGTCTAGTGCAAGCATTGCAAATATTGCATACCTCTGCGTTACCACGAATAATTATGAATCAATAACATACTTAAAGCGATAATAAAAATATAAATATAAATCACGTACCAGTAATACTCGTGTCTATTGTTATTAAATAATCTAAATGTATTTTAATTTAATTGTTAAATAAACTAACTATTGAAATTAGAACAATGATCTGCAGGGTGTTTACAAAAGATTTGCCAGGCCTTTTAAATGAGGTATGACTTGATACCTTACACCATTTGAGAAAAATTGAAGGAGTATCTCCAGTAGGGAGGGGGTGAATTTGACGTTTATGACATAAGCGCTAAAGAGTGTCCCCTCATGTTAAAAGTGGACGTCTCTCGGCATTTTTTCTAATATGTCGCATTTCTGAAATATTAAAGGGGTGGGTCTTTTTCAAATGAACACAGTTGCCACGTCTTTTTCGTTCTCTAACGAGTACTCTGCTAGCGGTTTCTCTACTGTCAAATTATGCCCGAGCTCAGCCGTAGAGGGTAGAAGAAAAAATATAAAAGTGAGCTGCGCCACCGACTTGACGGTATAAGCCGGAATATGAAAGAAATCCCATAGAGGTTCTGCACACGTGCTAATAACACACCGTCCCCAACAACTTTTACCGACACCTGGCCTCCAAGACTCTCAAAACACGACTCACGCTCCTATATCGGAAATCAAGAAAAATGGCGCGGAATAAACGTCAACCCAATATCGCCTCGACCGTGGGGATATCCAGTAATTGCAAACCAACTATCAAATCTTACCCCTAAGTTATGCAACATTATCTACAACGAATAAGGCACAATTATTATGAACCGTAGAAGGGAAAAAAATAGGCACGTGACACAGTGTATATTAGTAATAGCTCCAATACAAATATTAATACAAACAAAATTAATAACAATGTATCTTATTTTGTTTTATAATTAAATATTATAAAAAACGTGCTTTATCGATTTGTTATTCCACACAGTTGCCGAAAAAATAATGTACACAACACGCCCGGAAGCAGATTCCCAGGACTCGCCTGCAGATTGTCCTGTATCTTGTCTACTCGTCCAAAAAACAGTATTTTAAGGACTTGTTACGTAAATTACCATTATCAGATATTTTTTACTACATATCTACATTGGGTGAAATAAATTTGTTTGGGTAGTTAAATAATCAAAGAAATTAAAGATTAACTTACATTTTCCAAACGAGTCGTTAATAATTTAAAACTGGATTCTTTCCTAATGAAGGGAAAATCACCAAGATAATCATGATCCTGAAACCTGGTACGCCTGCAGAAAAATTCACGTCTTACCGTCCTATTAGTGTTTTTGAAAGTTCGGAAAAATTTTCATTTTATCATTTAGTGCAGCAACGTTATTTCTGACTACCAATTTGGTTTCAGATACAAACACGGGACTATCGAACAAGTCCATGGGGTAGTTAATCAAATAAATAAAGATCTAGATGGCAAAAGATACTGCTCAACAGTGTTCTTAGACATATCACAGGCTTTTGATAAGGTCGCTGGTACGTGGGATTATTTTCCAAGCTGAAATAACAACTGCTATATGACATATACGGAGTATTACAACCTACCTGCAGAGCATAAACTTTACGGTTAAACATCAGGATGAATATACAAATATACAACCAATTTTAGCAGCTGTCCTGCAAGAAAGTGTTTTGGGAACTACCCTTTACTTATGTTTCACAGATGATATGCCCACAACACGACTAACTACTGTTGTAACATACGCTGATGACACCACTATATTATCATCTCACGTTGATCCAAAAAGAATCTTCAAAAACCTACAGATTGCAGTCAATAAAATTCAGCACTGGCAAAGAACATGGAGAATGAGAACAAATGAAGGCAAATCGATTTATACAACCTTTACATACAAAATAGGAAACTGTCCCTCTTTTAAATTTTTTAAACAAGCAACCAAAACAAAGTGACAGTAAAATACCTTAATTTGCATTTAAATCGTAAAAAACAACTTTGCTTGCAACTTCAAAAATTATTTATTTATTTGAATGAAAAACATACGAGATGAACCCAGTTACAGTGCAACAGAAGTAGCTTGGCGGGCGACTAGCCTCTAAAATAACAAATATTCGGCTGAATATACTTCACATTCGTAAACTTCTTCTTCCGATTGTACTTAAGATTCACGATTACCAAAAATTTCGTCGTCGCCGATCGGATCGTAATTCGAATGTTTTTGTTGTGCGGAGATTTTGGGATTTTTGCCGCCAAGCTACTTCTGTTGCACTGTACATGATTTTCGTTTACAACTAAAATTCCAACAATAATTTATGAGTACATAATTCCCTATATCAGTGCATACATAAATTATGTATAGATACATTATATATAATGTTAAGACTTTCAGTTCTTCCGTGGGTTTGGCTATTAAAACTCTCGATACAGTAACAAAACAATGTTTATTCCAATACAATAAATTTTACTTTTATAAATCACTTAGATATACAACTTTGACAACTTTTTATAACTATATACACTTCTTAAATCATAAACACTTTTTTCTAATACTGACCCTGTCTGCACGCTGTCCCTTTTTTTATACCTGTACGAATAACCACGAGAAGGGTCCAGTAATTTCTCGAATTATCCATTGTCTTTTATTTAAATGTTTGCACGATCGTGTCATAAGCTCTGGTAGACTTTATAAGGCATTGCTAACTGAAGCAATACTTTAGCGATATGTACCTACAGTTACACCCATCACTAACTGTTCTAATTAAGGACAGTTTGTATAATAAGAGAGGTAAAAAAAAAGGTTTAAATCTTCAATTTTTTTAATAATTTAATTGTACACAGTTCTAAATTTGTTTTGGCCCTTGTACTATGCGCTTCCTTGGTTAGGGAACATTTCATGGAAATGTATAGAGGGCGCTGAACGATTCCCAGCTGTTCTCTGTTTTCGTTTGTTTGACCGATTTTGCCGGAAAATTTGTTTTTCTCCATGACGAGAACGTCTGATTACACAATTTTTACAGTCGTAAATTTTTTCCAATTTTGCTATTTTCTTTTTTTACAAATCTTCTAAATTAAATTTAAAGTATAAAAAGGTCACACTAAAACGTATTTTTAAAATTTCAGAAAACATAAATGCCATTTTAGTGTTTCAAAGAAAATTTTAATAAAATTTTTTGTTGTTAAAGAAGCCCTTTTTTTTCATTTTTATTATAATTACTAAACAATTACTAAGACAAAAAAATATTTACAGAATACAATGTTTTTTTTTGTTTTCATATATTATTGAATCCAAAAAGTTATGAAAACAATCGTAGGATTGATATTTGTAAACCAATATTTGGACCAATTCATAAAATAAACAAGCAATAAAACTGATAGAAATTCCATTTAAAATTATAATTTAAAATCTGCTATTGCCATCTTTGCTTCAGATAATCAACTAACAGTCGAAAATTATTCACGTTCGTGACGTCACCTTGGTTATTTAGTACCACCTCATTCGGCTAGATGTCACTGTGTGTTATGTTTTTAAATAAAGCACAAATTGTGGGAAATAGCTAAAGGATAACTTTTATTTCAAAAAATGAATGGAATAAAGGATCATCTGGGTTTGAAAGACAGCTTATAACCGTTCTTTATTCTTAGCAACAATTGCACCTCGAGCTCGATGTCTTCCAATGATCGATATTTCGTATGAATCTCGTATTGTCGAATAACCGTTGCTAATATTGTCTTCAAATTTAGAATAGCATACCTCGATCCTATAAAATAATAACAATAGTTAAAAATTCTTGTTGCAAAAAGATAAAATTTAACAAAAAACTTCCTTTGTTACCTAATAAAAATTAATTTTGACAAATAATTGATAAACAAATTTTTATTATCATAATTAATTTTAATAAAAAATGTAATTGATCAATAAAAATCTTTAAAAAAATGATTTTAATACTAAATAGTTATTAAATCAATATGTTTTACCTGTTATTAACCCAAAAATGTACGAAGGAAACATCAAATAAATATTAATTAATATTAAAAATTAGTTGAAACAATTTCTATTCTGTCAAAGAAAAATTGAAAAGATATAAGGCAACTAAACATTTTAAACTTTCTGCTCTCCAACTATTTAATGAAAAGTTTTTATTGACCACTTTCTATTTGTAATGCACAATTTAAAAACCGTTACCTGTTCTGTACTATGGCTGTATGTAAGAGGAGGTTTTAAGGGTTGAACCCTCCACAAAACTTAGCACAACTACATATCTTATTTCTAGCAGGGTTTCTGATAAATCACCAAAGTACCGACACTTTGAGGAATTGTAGGAAGTTGCTTAGCTCAATGTTTCATTAAAAAAAAGACCTGTATCAAAGTGTACAAAGAAGGAGCCTCCACGAAGATTGCTTCAAAAGAATTTATTATCGCAATTGATGCGCAGGCCTAATCTGGGCTAATCGGCTAATCCTTCGCTCACCAGTTCAACCAAACTCTTATACCAAACTACGAATAACTGCATTTTTGGTTTTATTTTACAGTCTTCCACTGCACCCCCTTTTAAAATAGGTTTTTCAAAACGGTTCTTTCCAGGACCAACTATTTTGATGATCTCAATTAATATTGAGAAAATAACTAAAGATAAGGAAGTTTTATTATCAAACATGTGTGCTAAACACAAATGTGACGTCTTTCTAGTACAGGAAACCCACAGAAGCCTAGTCTTCACTAAATTTATCATAAAAAAAAATTAAAAAATATGAAAGCGCTATCTTTGGCCGCTCTGGACTAAACGTATTATGCTCTCGCTGAACTTAACAATGTAGAAATCTTCACAATCTGCACATTAAATTTCTCTCTGACCTCGATATACAAACCCCCTGGAGAGGACTTTATCTTTACGTAACCTGACAATTTTAACTACCAGAACACCAACTTTATCCTTAGTGATTTTTATTGCCGCGGTACTACATGAAGACACAGAGAGACTGATGACAATGGCAGACAGCTGGAACTATAAAAAGAGCAAGGACAATTGCAACTAATTTATGATATGAAATTTTCCTTCTTATTCAACAGCGCCAGATAGAAGGGAGGATACAATCCAATCAACATATTCGTATCCAGCAAAGTAGCAGCTCACCGTAAAAAAGATTTGAAGATACAATACCTCGCACTCAACACAGCATTATGTGTACCATGAGCGCAGTAATAAAATCGCAAGAAACACTAAATTAAGAAATATTCGCCCCAGATCTTGATAACAAAATTAAAAAAATTTATCCAACACCTATGATGAATCCATAAACGTCGTGAAGACTGTGATAAATATTTTTCGAGGATGCCGAACTCACTGTGTACAAGGTCTAACTAAAGACTATGCCCCTTTACTTAATCAATATTTAAAACTATACGATAAAGACCATTTTAGTGATATAACTTATTAAGCTGGAGAGACTGTGCCGCCATCTCAAAAGAACAAAAAAAACAAATTGGTGCATCCTCCTGGAAAACCTAACTATGGTACAAAATAGTAGACCCGCTTGGAAACTTTTTAAAACCCTAAGCCAAGCTTCCACTGAAAGAACAGACAATTTTACAAACGTCACAACAAACCACGTGACCTCCTAACTTCTTAAAAACGGGCAGCAATTGAAAATAAAAGAATAGAAAAAGTCAAAATGAGAAAGGATGAGATCAACTAATTGAGCGAACCTTTCAATGATGCTGAGCTTATTTTCGCGATCCAAATCATGAAAACTAACAAAGCTTCTAGCATTGACCACCTGCGTACAGAGCGTACAAGAAATTCGGACCGAAAACACTAGAGTGGCTTGTCCAGATGATAAACAACTGTGTCCAAACTATGCAAAGACCAAAAGTATGGAGACAAGTAAAGTCTTGGTTTTGCTTAAACCTGGCAGAGCTGAAAAGCCATCGACCGATATCTTTGCTTGTCACCTGTTTAAACTACGTATGATCCTCAATAAAATTTCATCAAGAATAAGCAGAAAAAACAACAAAGTGGATTCACAAGTACTGAACCTCACCCAACAAATCGAAGATGGATATAAAAGACACCAGGTATCCGGGGGAGTATTTGTAGATCTTACCGCCCGTTATGATACTGTAAATCACAGGAAATTCATCCAGAAAATGTACGACATTACAAGAGCCAACAAACTTACTATCCTTATCCGCGTCTTCCTGCATAATAGAAGATTTTTCATCTCTCTCAATGGAAAGAACAGCAAATGGAGAACACAGAAGAATGGTCTCGCTCAAGAAAGTGTAATGACACTTACACTGTCAGCATCAACACCAACGAATAACTCATACCAGAAAACACTAGAACATTTATCCATTCAGATGTTACAGCAATTGTCGCGCAAGCCAAAACTTTTGCCGAAGTGTAGACAGTCCTAACTGAAGCCTTAATATTCGGGAAAACTCAAGTACGCTCATTCCATCTTCGATGCACCCATAAAACTAAAAAGTCAATGGTATGGCGAAACCCTTGAACACTGTGCTACTATCAAATACCTTTGATTTACATTGGATCGCACAAAGGTCCCAAATCACTTTGAATAGGAAAAACTTAAAAATATTAAGCTATTTTTATTTTTAAAATTGGATGATGAACGGTTTTATGTTGGGCCTGTTTTATTTATAAATAATTCCAAAATTATAGTTTATTTTTTAAATCCCTAAATGTTTTGCCCAGGTACGGTCATGTTCCGTACGGTATTAGAAATAATAATAATACAGTTTAAACCTACAGTGAATAGAACTACATAGATTAGAATTAGATGAAAATTTGCTGCACTTTCAACAATATAAAGCACCTTTTTACTAGGAAGCACCACTGAGCAAATGAACAAAGGCATGCTCTACCAAGTGGCCACCTGTGTTACCCGATTTATCGTTATCAAAGTTTACCCGATGCTGGTTATTTATAATACACATTACCTGCGCTACTTTGGCAACTTCTGCTTACAAAAGAATAAAAATGATTGAATATTTTTCTGAATTAATTGCAGTTCAACACAAATACTACTATTTTCGTTTTTAAAGTTAAGCTTGATTTAAATTAGACTCATCGCAATAACTTCATCGTGAATGTCATTGACGTACCTATGCAATTCCTAGGACCGAAGGAAAAAGGAAGGTACGCGCAAGGATGTCTTTTAGCCGATTCTTCCGGTAAGAATCGATTAGGATTGAAAACGGAAGGATCTTTCCAGTACCGTGGATTTCTGTGAATGGAAACGTTGGCGAATGCGACAGAGCTACCAGCTGGAAGAATTACATCTCCTGAAAAATAATAGTTTAATGTTGTTGTTCTCTAATATCGTCGAAGAACAGAAGAAAAACATCTAGGTCTATAATATTTTTATAAACCCATTTGAAGGCGCGTTCTCACTTCATAATAACAACGATAACAATTGCAACATGCTTAAAAACATATTTTCTATATCTATTGCGTTAGTTGTTGTAAAATACGAAAACTATTTTAAAACTAATCTGTTTTGAAATAAATAGACTGTTCATTTATACGAGGGCAGTTTGATAAGTCAGTGACTTTTTGAATTTCCCGCGCAGTTACTCCAAATGCAACAGTGCTGCCGTCAACTATAATCTATCAGTGAGCAACTTTCTAATTTTGAGCAAGCTACGTCGTGCAGTTGGTGTTTAATAGCATTTCAAAGCAGACTGAATTTTTACGAAATTGGAAAAAAGTGAATTTCGTGTGCTGATTAAGCATTACTTTTTACGTAAAAAATCCATCACTGAAACTAAGGAAAGACTTGATAAATACTACGGGGACTCGGCACCATCAATTTCAATGGTTAAGAAGTGGTTTACAGAGTTCCGTTGTGGTCGTACCAGCACTAGTGACGCCGAACGTCCAGGTCGCCCAAAAGAAGTGATTACGCCGGAAATCGTCGATAAAATCCATGAAATGATATTGGATGATCGGAGAATGAAAGTGCGTGAGTTGGCTCATGCTGTAGGTGTATCTCAACTGAACGGGTACATAATATTTTACACGAATATTTGGACATGAAAAAGCTCTCTGCGAGATGGCTGCCGCGATTGCTCACACTCGACCATAAGCGCAATCGTGTGACCACTTCAAAAGAGTGTTTAGCGATTGTCAGCCGTAATCCGGACGAATTTTTGCGCCGTTTTATTACTATGGATGAAACATGGATCCATCACAACACGCCAGAAACCAAGGAACAATCGAAACAGTGGGTTGCTCGAGGTGAACGTGGACCAAAGAAGGCGAAACAGAAGCAAAAACGGCCGCATTTGGCGAAAAAGAAAGTGCTGTTCCATCAAGACAATGCACGTGTGCACACTTGTCTAGTCACGATGGCCAAAATCCACGAATTGGGATACGAACTGCTACCCTCCATCCAGCATATTCTCCAGATTTAGCCCCCTGCGACTATTTACTGTTTCCAAACCTAAAAAAATGGCTGGGTGGTAAGAGATTTGAGTCGAATGAAGAAGTCATTACCGAAACAAACGCGTATTTTGAGAGCTTTGAAAAAACCTATTATTCGGAGGGAATAAAAAAATTAGAAAAACGCTGGACTAAATGTATCGAGCTAAAAGGTGATTATGTAGAAAAATAAAATGTTTATTTGCGGAAAAAAATTTGTTTTATTCAAAAAGTCACTGACTTATCAAACCGCCCTCGTAGCTAGCGATAAAATTCTGTTTTAAAACGTAATGTCTTGCACATTGTTTCGCAGTGAAAACTCGTCTGATGATGTTATTTATTTTGGTTCGGGACTCGTTTACCGAGTGATATTTCTCCAGTTAATTTTCTAGCAAATACCGCAGCAATGGGTAATAATCTTAAAGACTCTTTAATGACTCTTTCGGTGTATTTCATCATTGACAAATCATTAGCTTCAACAGTTCTATCCGGTCCAATTATATCAAATATTTCCTCGTATACTTTTTGCTAAAAACAAAACTTTTTTTAAGTTAGGAATACAATAATGGCAACATTAAATAATGACTAAAAATAACTCCCTTCATAATAAACAGCAAACCTGTATGTCAGGAAACATCGCCAAACATGTGAACAGATTGCAGAGTGATGCAGCAGTCGTTTCGGTTCCCTAAAATATGAAGTTTCTTTTATAATAATTGATTAAAAAATCAGTAGAAATATTAACATAGTTTACATTTGGTGAGATTATCGATTTAAATAAATGTTATATGAAAGTAATGGTTTTTGAAAGAGAAGAAAGCATGACAAACTGTATGGTTCGATTAAGGGAGAAAGAGTGGAACAAGTAAATTAATTTGTGTACTTGGGTTCAAAGTTTACAAGAGATGGAAAGTATGACAGTGACATTGAGCGAAAGGTGTTGGCAGAAAAACAAATGAATGGGGCACTGCAGCTTTATGAATAGCCAGAAAGTGTCAAAAAAGGCACGTCTGGCGGTGCATAGAGGAGTGTTGGTTCCTACACTTATGTATGGTAGTGAATGTTGGGTTTGGCAGAAGAAGCATGAAAATAGGATTAATGCTGCGGATATGAGTAGTCTGAGATATATAGCCGGAGTGACTCGGTTGGATAAAGTTAAGAATAGTGAGATAAGAAAACGCTGTGGTGTAAAAGATGTGGAATGCTTAGATGGTTTGGACACGTAGAAAGGATGGATGAAGAAAGATTGACGAAACAAATTTATAAGGCGAGTGTGAATGGGCAAATCGGTCGAGGTCGACCTCGGAGAACATATCTCGATCAGATCAACATTGTTTTGAAGAAAGGCCAGGTCAAGAGTACCAACAACCGACTAGCATGTATGAGAGCACTGATGAAAGTAGAGGAAGCAAAAGATGTGTGTACGAACCGTAGTAAGTGGAAGGAAGTGGTCTCTGAAAAGGCGTGACTTTATGTATGTATGTATAAGAAAGATTTGAAAATTATCTTTTTTAGAAGTCATTAAAGGGTTTGGTAGAATTGGTGGAAAGTTATGTGCTGCAAAGTGTTTATGAATTGCTGTTTGTTATTGACGCAATAGGAGAAGACACTGTGGAGAATATCTGATGAGTGGAATTTCAAAACGTCTCTTGTCCATTTTTTTTCCATTTAACTTTTTACTTTATTTTAACTCTGTGACGCTACCTGCAACTAAAAGTGGAGATTTTTTTTTCAAAACGTCCTAAAACCCGTTGAAGATCAAGTTTAAAAATTCAATGAAGTTTCAAAACGTCCCTTGTCCACCTCACTGTAAAGGAGATGGCGGACGTCCTTTTGAATAATCAAAATGTCTCTTGTCCCTGCTCCATGAGCACAGCTGCTCAGTTTCTGATTTTCAAAACGTCTCAAATCCAAATGTAATTTTTAAAACCCAATTTTAGATAAAAAGAATAATTTGGTACCTTTATAAGCATAATCTTTGTCATTACCCTTAAGTAGAATATACAATGTTGAAATGTTGGCAATCTTAAGTATGTAATTTAAGCGTCAGGTTATATTTTTACAAAGGTTTTTGTAACCAGCAAACCTGTTGATTGCTTTATGATTGCTAAACGATTTTAGTGTTTATTTTCTCGTTCTATTAAAAGGTTGTTGTTCACAAATTAGATCAATTTTCAGTTTGTGTTGTGTAGTGTCGAAGATAGACAAGGAAACAGATAATATTGTTCGTCCAAGTTTGTCCGGTAATGGCAGGAAGAAAAGAGCTAACGTTTCTCAGTGGAAAAGAACCTTGGAAAAAAAGCAACGTTATTCTTCCAAAGCTCTCCCCAAGCTATACACAATCGAACTTTACTTTCAAAACGTCTCTTGTCTAAATTGAAATACTTGCTAAAGACCAAAAATTATAAGTATCTCCATAATTTTTGTTTGAATAACAATCTAGAGTCCAAATAGAATTATGTTAAAGCAAAAATGACAAGATTGGTAGATTTTTAGAGTACAACAACATTTTTGTGATTTTCCGAAAATTCTCCAAACTGGACGAGAGACGTTTTGAAATTCCACTCCTCATCTGTTAGCTCTGTTTTAATTTATAGCAAGCGCAAGTAGTGACATTTTCGTAGGATAATAAGTAGTTATTGATTGTAAAAAAATACGCTTTATAGATCATCGCATTGGACATCTGTAAACTCTGTTTTACATCTTTCAAAACAACGCACTAGTTAACGAAATTATACTCTTTTCATAAATGGTACGAAGTAATAACTCATTTTCTGAGGGCTGTTATATAGGCGTACATAATTGGGTTGATAAAAAAGTTGAAAATGTATTTATCTCATTTTGAAACATAAAGTGACATTTTTTGTAACTGGTACGGGTGACTTGTTAAAAAAAAGATTCCTTTATTAGCATAGTTAAAAACACTGCAGTTCTTGGCTGTTTAAATAAGCCAGACGGTAAATACACGTAAACAAAAAACAATTGTTGTACAAGGGACTGGGATCTAGCGGCCAAAATGATCAAACCGAGTGTGGTGGAATGTGCACTAAACACATTCGACCCATACAATGCACCAGGACTAGATAGAATATTTTCGGTTCTGTTGCAGAAAGGTATGCGCCAACAGATACATCCCAGAGGCCTGGTCCAGAAGCACAGTAGTGTTTCTGCCCAAGCCGGGAAAAACGGCCACGTACTGGCCAAAGACTTTTGACCAATAAGCCTCTTCTCATTCATATTGAAGACACTGAAGAGACTGGTTAACAGACACATAAAAGACACGACTCTAAAACTATACGCCACCTGACCGACCCCCAGTATGCGTACCGGAAGGGCAGGTCCACGGAGCTAGCCATCCACCATCTAGAGGAGAGAGTTGAGACGCAAATGGAGCATAGAGGCTACGCCCTGGAAGTCTTTATGGACATTGCTGGAGCTTTTGATAGCACTTTCAACAAGTCCATAAGAAGAGCAATGACCAACAAAGGGGTGGAAGAAAACCTTATTGATTAGACGGAAAATATGCTGAAAGGTAGAGTACGGACCGTCAGCAATAAAGAATACCAACTAAAAGGCCGCCACACTGGTGGATGTCCTCAGAAGGGCGTATTATCGCTTCTTTTGTAGTGCCCAGTGGTGGACGAACTATTAGTTAGATTAAAAGAAGCTGGACCCCTCGTATGTGGTTATGCTTATGACGAAGCCATTATAACAAAGGGAAAGCTTCTGGCAACTCTCAGGAGCATCATGATGATGGCACTGAGAATCACGGAAAACTGGTGCACGGAAGTTGGGCTAACGGTTAACCCGTCAAAGTCCACAGCCGTGATTTATACTAAAAAATACAAACCTGAACCCATTAGCCCTCTGAGGCTATGAAATCAGGAACTAAAATACTCCGCTTTAGCAAAGTGCCTAGGCGTACACCTGGATGAAAAACTGAAGTGGAGCGTACACCTCAAAGTAAAGGGGAATAAAATATATGCCTCAATGTGGGCATGCAAGAGAGCCATGGGAAAAACCTGGGGTCTAAAACCGAGAGTAAGTCTGTGGTTATATCAGGTGGTATTACTACCGTCACTAACGTACGCAGCAGTAGTCTGGTGGAAGGAGCCGGGGCTGTGAACCTGTTAAGAAGCCTGCAAAGAAAATTCTTGCGGGCTGCAACCGGGGCAATGAGCACCGCTCCTAAATAGGAACTACAAATAGCCCTAAACGTACCACCTTTGGATCTCCTGATAAAATATCGGGTCAGGAACACTGCATGCAGACTAAAATGTCAGGGTGGGTGGAAAAGAAATGAGATTGGTCACACCAAGATCGAGACCTTTCACAAACACCCCCTCACAATGAAATTAAACAAGATTCCGAATAAGACCTAAATAGGAAAAAACAAAAATACCAATCAGAGAAGACTGATTGAAGAAAACACCTTTGACCAGCCCAGAAGTAAAACGATGGTACATCGACGGATCATGGTTTGTTTTTGCAGCTTTTGATTATTTGTCTAGTCTTGTGAACATGGTTTGTTCTTTTTTCAAACAAGTTATCAAATGACATACTTTTCGTTTTTTTAATTTACTCTGTGGGGGAAAATCCTTTTCATAGTTTTTATTAACGGTTGTATGATGCCTCTTTAAGCTCCCACGGTTAGGTATTGCAACTGACGCACGGAAAATGAGACAAATGTACTTATCCTTTATCAAATAAAAAAATTCTTTCTTCCAATCAATATTAAAATGATACGTCTTACTTTTCTGTGCCGCACTCATTTTGTTATATTTATTAATAAACTTTGTATCGACGTATTGAATTCAAGTTACAACTCAGACTGACTACAATTCCTCCAGGCGCAACTTTGCAACTTTATATCAGCGCGAACGAAGTCTCGAAAGTTTCCGTCAGACACGCCGCCCGAAGTTTCTAGAAAAAGTGGCGGAAATAAAAAACGCGACTTTTTCTTGACCAGTACCGCGCGTTTCTTTGTTAAAAGAGAGTTATGAGGAGGCTATGCTGGCCCAAATGTGGATCGAATAAATTTTAGCAGTTCATTCATTCAATTTGTTTTAGTTACCTACCTACTAGAACAAAATCTGTGTAAATAGATTTAAAAAGCGATCAGCTTGTCGTTTGAGCACCTCTAGCCTGCATAAATACCCAAAATCGTCCCAAAAGTAAAAAAATAATTTTGCAAGTGAAAAAAATTTAACCAAAAATAGCTACTTTCGGTTTCATTTGTGTGAAGTGAACATTTTATTGAAGTAAAAGGTCTTAAAATGTCTTTTTTAGACTACCCTGAATACTGCATTTTATTAAATTACAAAATTAATCCTAACTCACTGCTGCTAGAAAAGTATTTATTTCATCTTTTATTTCATTTTCTGTAAAGTCCGAATTTTCCAAAAGTATGTCCAAGATTGCGTGCCTCTTTAAGTCTAAAATAAATGACAAAATAGATAGCAAATTAATTAAATATTTTAAAGTATGTATACACAAACGAGCACAGAATAAATATTTTGTTCGAGTTATACATTTTACTTTTTCTACGGCTACTATATAAAACAGCGAAATTATTTCGCAACAGAATTATACTAATTGTATACATTAAAAATTTTCATTAAAAATTCACAAATTTGTAACATATAGAATAACTGAACAATATTTTTATTTGGATTCTTAAATTATTCACAATAAACATTCATTCTTAAGTGACCTGTTTCTCTTGCCAATCTCTGATATGTAGGATTATGACTGGAGAAATTAGTTCGTTACTATTATTGCTTATCATAACTTTTAACTTTTAGAAGTTTTTGTGGAACTGAAATAACAAAACTGTTTTTGGTTTTGATTGCTTTTTATGGGAGTAGTATTTTAATGACCACATAACACAATAACTTCATTGCGTTATTAGATGAGGAAAATACTACGAAATCTTGACTCTAATAAGGCAGTAGGACCAGATGGAATTTCGACAATTGTCCTGA
This sequence comes from Agelastica alni, assembly GCA_950111635.1. Classification (NCBI taxonomy): domain Eukaryota; kingdom Metazoa; phylum Arthropoda; class Insecta; order Coleoptera; family Chrysomelidae; genus Agelastica; species Agelastica alni. The sequence goes on from OX467709.1 coordinate 43,668,821, forward strand.
AGACCTGTGCTCAAAAGCTCACTCTAGTTCTCTGTAGACTCAATTATCATACAGCAAAGGAGTATTTCCGTCCATGTGGAAAAACGCTAAAGTCCAACCGATTCCGAAAAAAGAAAAGAAGACTATTCCTGCGAATTATCGCCCTATTGCATTGCTCTCAATCATATCCAAAGTTATGAAAAAAGCGATTAACACAGAACTCATCAAATATCTAGAGAAATTTGAGATAATCCATGACAGACAATATGGATTTTGAAAACTTCGGTCTACTGGAGATTTGCTGGCTTATGTCACTCAGCTCTGAACAAACACTATTGAGAAGTTTGGTGAATCCCTTGCAATAGCCTTGGATATATCTAAAGCCTTTGACCGCGTTTGGCACCAGGCATTGATAAGTAAATTATCTGCCTACGGTCTCCCAACCAAACTGCGCCAATGGTTCTTGAGCTTCATGCAAGATCGCTCCTTACAAGTGGCAGTTGATGGTATTTCTTCTCATGCGTTTAAAACCAATGCCGGGGTCCCCCAGGGTTCCATCCTGTCCCCCACCTTATTTCTTTTACACATCAACTACCTCTTAAAAACCACCACAAACCCCATTTACAGTTTCGCAGACGATAGCACACTTGTCTCAACTTTCACATCCTATCGATCACTTTCGGTGAATGATACAAATAGACTCAGGCAGGAACAGGTTGATTCCATCAATAGAGATCTTAAAGCAATCGTCGAGTGGGGAACCAACAATCTTGTTCAGTTCAACGCCCAAAAAACACAAAGCGCCACGTTTTCCAAGAAAGTGAATTCCTCAAATCATCCCATCACAATGGGAAAATACCCTTGAACCAAGTCCCATCTCTATTTTGGGAGTCACGGTGTCCAATAATATGTCTTGGCATGACCATGTTGCAAACATCGCAAAGTCGGCAAGCCAGAGGCTAGGTTTTCTGTGGAAAGCCAGAAAGTTTTTTACTCCTGATCAACTGTTGACGACGTACAAGGCTCAAATCCGACCTGCCTGTATTTAAAGAACCAGAATACACTTTTTTTGTTTTTGAGTGTATAGGTAATATTTATTTATTTTTTGTAAATACTATTAAAAATTTAAAAAAAAAATGTAAGATATTGTAAGATAATTAAGAAATACTACCTTCATCAATTTCAGCAGACAAACCATCTCTTAGCATTATTTTTTCCTCGTTATACTTTTTCATCTTTGTTTCGACAACCTAAAAAAATACCCATTAAAAATTTATAAATTCAAAAAAAAAGGTGATAATCAACTTAAATCTTTTATGTAAAAGCTGTGTTTTAAAGATAGAAATAAAACTTTTTATTAGACATAATTTCAAATTTACAATATGCATGAAAACGCATACATTTCGGCGACGATTCTTTAACAGCTCCTCCAAAGGGGCAATTTATAAAAAAAAATTCCTAAACAACAATGTTTTGTGGTCAATTCTCGTGGATATAAGTGACAATTTATTAACAGCTCTTTTAAAATAACCAATTTATAAAAAGAAATGTCTGTTGGAATTGACCAAAATTGTTTAGTTGGAACTACATAACTTTTTGAACAGCCAGATCGTGTCAAAAAGGCACGTCTGGCTGTGCATAGCGGAGTGTTGGTTCCTACACTTATGTATGGTAGTGAATAATGGGTTTGGCAGAAGAAGCATGAAAATAGGATTAATGCTGCGAAGATGAGTAGTTTGAGAAGTATAGCCGGAGTGACTCGGTTGGATAAAGTGAGTAATAGTGAGATAAGGGAACGCTGTGGTGTAAAAGAATATGTGCTTACAAAGATAGATAAAGGAATGCCTAAATGGTTTGGACACATAAAAAGGAAGGATAATGAAATATTGACGAACTGGATTTATAAGGCTAGTGCGAATGGACAAGGCGGTAGAGATCCTTAATAAAATATTGCTGTTTTGTTTTCATTTTTTGCTAATAATTTCACTTTCAGTTGTTATTGAAATCGGCAGAGAGGCATAACTTTAGACAAGGAATATTATTTTACATTTTGTTATGGGGGGCGCCATGTGAATGATTCCTGATGATAATTAAATTGACTGGCAACTTTTTTTAAAGAAACTTTTTACTAATTTTAATAAAAAAATATGACACAGACAACATTTTTACGTAATATTGGTACACCTGTTTAAACACGATAATTTCATCCGTTTTCAAGAAAAACGCAATTGAACAATACAGAGTATCAGAAGAGGACTTACCAAAGAAGTGATATCCCAAAATTTACCAATATTATCCCACAAATCCTTCTTTAACGATGATAAGTTCCACACGATCGGTATGTGATACCAAAAATGGAGAAGCTTATAATTTGCAATGTGTAACAAACTAAAAAGATATTTAAAATATGTATTTTATTTATGTTAGGTCTTACTTTATTCGTGTCAGAAGCATTTACAATATAATATAACAATAAAACAATGACAAAAGGTATAAAATATAGATGTCCGTTGTATTATTTTAACATTTTTGTGTTACGATTTTATAACAATTTAACTTCTTGGGACGTCTTATAAATCCCTGATTTAGTTTTCGCGAATTTTTTAAACTGACGATGTTAACAAATTTAATTTTTTTTTATTATTTAAACCAACGTGCATGAGACAGCTATGGCAATACCGCAAAAACTGTTATAATAAAACAATAAAATCACTCACTTTTCTATGTATTTTCCCATTTCTTGATCGGCATTTATTTGGATATTCATATTCACCCCCATTGCAGTCTCTATAAAAATTAATTTTACAAATTAATGTGCAGCTATGGACAAACATCAAAATATATAAGAAACAGTTAATGTTTGTCTTACTTGTCTAACAAATTTTGTATTATACAAATAATTTAAAGCTTTATACCGACACGTGACTTAATTTATGATATCAAATCCAAATTTTCTATACGCTATCTTCTTCTATTAGTAGAAAATAAACGAAACAACAAATCTTACGCTGGTTTCACACGCAACGGTTTTGGACGTACGTTAAAAAGACGGCACGGCGCCAAGGACGTGCCGTTTAGCAGCTTTCAAGTGCAAACTACAAGAGACAACGACCGCGCTGTTTCAAGAAAACAGTGGCCTACGTGATAAAATGTAGGCTTTTACACGCAACGAAGCTTTCAGTCGAGTCGTAAACTGGATATAGTACTAAAGGAAATAGCTAAAGATATTGATTTTGACGTACACTCTTTCAGCCTGTCGTGTAATTCATCATAGTAACCCACAGACATGCGGAAATAATTAAAGAATTTTCTTACATCATTACTAAGGTCTTTAAAAAGCTTCTCAAATAAGTACACAAAATGTCTCTCTTCTTAGATTCATCGGATGCACCCAAAGAAGGCGTTTGCTTTTCAACATTTTTTTACGACGATAAATTAACAATAACGTACTAATTTTTGCGTGGTTCATTGCAACACACTATCATTAATAACGTCAAAATATATATTAAGCTTAACCAACGGTAAAAAATCGTTGTGTGTAAAAAACAAGACCTACGGCAAAATATCGTTCGTCCAAAACCGTTGTGTGTGAAACCAGCGTTAGTCATAACGTTTATTTCTACTTATTCCTATAAATATCGTTAACGTGTTAGTCACGTGTCGGTAACCAGGCGTTTTTAGAATATTTTAGGTTTAAATTGATTGAATACCCACCACAAATTATGTCTAATGTGCATCTCGTTGCTAAAATGTACCAATCTACGTTTTCATCGTCGTTAACTTTAATTATTTGTTTAGCAAATATTTCGCTTTTTTCTGCGAAAACATTTACAAAAGAATCCAACATTTTTTTATTAAAAGACGGAGCTATTTTTTTTCTATGGATCTTCCACACTTTACCTAAGAAACAAAAACAAACACAAAATTTAAACCAATGTTTTACGGTTATTAGTAAATAAACACGTGAAAATAAGGTAGGGATATTAATTTACTATTAAGTTGACTTATTAAATATCCCATCAAAAACATAAATGTTAAATAAGAGCCAAGTTCAATAGTATGATATACGCCATGGTTGTTGTCTTTAACGACAAAAGAAGTGAGATCTAAATGGGTGCCAAGTTCAATGGTCAGTCCTGAAATTTATTTAAACAACATAAAATATTTTATAACAACTTAAAATATTATTACTTTTAATAACTTAGGATAATATATTGAAGCCTAAGGTCTGACTTGTCTAGTTCGAATATACGATTTATATTATAGCCTTCGCAAGTTCAAAAGCTGTAAGTTCTTATTTTATTCTTCCAAAAATTTGGCTTGCTGGTAGAAACAAGCCATCGAACATGGGGCTTCCATGACTGTTTTAGTAGGTATCGTGTGGACCACGGACGTCCCGCACTGCGACTATTAGAAGGGGAAGGGATTATAGAAAGGAAATGAGTGTGGACCCGCTTTTTGAAAAGTTGCAGGTCATAGTTCTCTGGAAAAACTGATTTTGGAAGCTTGTTCCATTCCGTAGCAGCCCTGTAAAAGAAGGAATCTTGATGGAGATTGGTCCTTGTAGTGTCAATAAAGAGAGTACATGGGTGAGACTGATCAGCGTGCCGAGTTCTTCGGCCGAATGTGGCCAATGGTGGTACAAGAGTTTTTATTTCTCTGAAGCATCTGCCATGGAAATATCTGTAGAGTAATGACTGGTCTGCAACTTTTTTTTTATGTTCTAGAGGGTGAAGGTATCTGTGAGAGTTGAGCTGTTTATCAACCGAATGGCCCTTTTCTGAACGGAGTAAACTATAAAGGGTTTTTATTTTCGAAAGCGTGAATAGATGTAAAAATGTGTAACTAATTGTTTAAAAACTAGCTTAATTTCGCTGTATGATACCTATTTTAATATAGGTATATATATATATATGTGGGTCGATATATATGTGGGGGATTTCGCGTGGTTCTTCATGTGTACTTGATAGGAACGAAAGCCATGAATTTATTTAATTGCAGATCATACCTGCCCTATGCTGACGATGGACAAATATCCTGAAACCGGTACAAAGGTGGTAGCTGCGATTAAATAAATTTAATGGCCCTCTCTTTTACTTAACAAGCATCTGTATACCTTGCTTCCTGTAATGGGGTAGTATACACGATTATACATCGGATGTTATTCAATGCCTGTCGCGACATATAGTCAGAGGAGTTGTTGTTATCTGAAGTTAATTGATCCCCAGTTAGACATCTACCTATCCAAAATTGGCCTAGGTCCTTTTTGTTATGGTCTTATGTTATTTCACAAAATTTGTTGTTATCAGCAAAATAAGTCGATAGAATAAATTGTTGTTTTTTATAAATGATTAACATTTTCTTGGGTTTTTATTTGATGTATAACAAGGTAGGGGTTGCTATTTGACATTTTAAAGAAGGAGTGGGGATGTTAAATGGGTGTCACTTGGAAACCTCCCCCTTGATTTAAAATTCGACGTAATTTTTGTTTTTCTTACATTTTCGCAAACTCAAAGTTATTTGGACCTGCTGGTATTGAAATGAAAGCACTGTATTTTTACTTAACTTGGTATCCATTTATAATTTTTTTATTTATTTTTAATTCTACTAAATATTAAGTATACGGCATTGGTAACCAATTTGGCATTTGGAGTAGCACTGGTGTGAACGTTGCAAGTGTGCCTTTAATTTGTAGTTTAACTGTATTCAGATCAAATTAACCCTTCGAAAATTAAAACCAAAAAACGATTGTAAAATTTTAACTTTGGAAACTGAGACGTGCATTACAAACGTTTGTATAAAGTGCTAATATTATTTTGGCTCAACATATTCACTCCTAACTTTTTTATTATTAGGTTTAGTAAACAAAATAATAAAAAATCGCAAGAGATAATGAATTTTAAAATTTATACCTGGTGCAGTTAAAACTCCTTCCCCTAAGATTTGGATGAGCGATTCGTACATTATATCATCTTTTTCGATAGCGTAAGGACTGTTCAGAACTTTTTTGATATCGTGAGGATCTTTGACGAAGTATATCAATCGCGGTCCGATCCATAATTTACAAAGTCTCGGCCACTTGTCCAATAGTTTTGTAACGGTTAAAAGAGCGTCTAAGACAAAATGTAAATTTAGTTTTATTACGTGCTTATTTTTTTTTCGGAAATCACAAAGCGAATGAACGAATTTTAAATTATTTTTAATTTCTATTGTCTAACCGTAACAGGCTTAAATTTATTTTATGGGACAAACCGAAAAAAGGGGAGGAGCAATTTGATTCGATGCGGCTTGAAAAGCTGAGTCGAATGACACCCCTCCCAGGGTGAGGAAATGCCCCCTTCAAAAGTTACGCCACTTTCAATTTTTAAGAAAAACATTTTTTTGGTCCAAAACGTACGGCAGACGTCGTACGATGGTGCCACGAGTGTCATTCGACGCAGCATGGCCAACCGAGTCGAATGACACCTCTCCTAAGTTAAGGAAACGGCCCTTTCAAACGTTTCACCACTTTTAATTTTTAATTTTTCAATTTTAAGAAAAATATGATTTTCGCACCTTTTAACTATCGATTTTAATGTATTCATAGACAACAATCGTTAAATTTTATTAAGATTGTTGTCTATGATTACATAAAAATCGATAGTTAAGAGGATTGAAAGGGGTTGGATGGGGCGCAGGGGGTCCGGGCTCGCCCCCCCCCCTTTTATTTGATTAGGATTTGTTGTCTATGATTACATAAAAATCGATAGTTAAGAGGGGTAAAATAAATGTTTTTCATAAATTGAAAAATTGAAAGTGGCGAAATTTTTGAAAGGGTTGTTTCCTTAACTTGGGAGGGGTGTCATTCGACTTGGTTGGTCATGCTGCGTCGAATGACACTAGTGGTACCATCGTACGACGTCTGCCATACGTTTTGGACGGAAAAAGTATTTTTCTAAAAATTGAAAGTGGCGTAACTTTTGAAGGGGGCATTTCCTCACCATAGGAGGGGTGTCATTCGACTCAGCTTTTCAAGCCGCGTTGAATGAAATTGGTCCCCCCACCTTTTTTTGGCTTGTCCCATAAATTAAATTTGTACCCCTGCGTTAAAAAATTGGTAAACTTAAAAAATTTAATTGATAACAAAAATAGAAATAATTATTTCAATAATTATTATTTACAACGAAATACACTCTTATTTTAAAATTAACATTTGTACAAATACTTTTTAATATTAATGTGTATACAGATATGGATTTGCATAAAAATTTAAATGCAAATCGCTGAGGTGCACGAAAACCAGTCGACCAGCACAAAATATAATAAATATTTGCGACAAACAATCAAGTAATTAATCACACGACTCCCATTTGAACTGTCCCCACCTCGTCGACGTGTGTCGAATAAGACGATTGTTTGATTTTATGCATGCGTCTTAGTCTCTTTCCAGATAGGTCAGACGTGCATACAGCTCCGCTATAAGTTTCATACTGATTTCTGCCAGTGTTGGGATTTTGGGACTATGGCTTTGTACTAAATCGCCAAACCAACATGTACCAGATTGTACTATATTTAGCAGGAAATTCAATAGTTTGGATTTTATAATCGGTAATTTTCTGGAAATACCTAGTTTTAAACTGTTTGAATTAAAACTCAATTATGAGATCAAATTATTTTTAACAGAAAAAAAAATAAAATACGAAAGTAAAATCAGAAATAATAACAGAAGATTGAACCAATAACATAACAAATAAAAAAATAAACTCTGAGTTCAATATGGATAACCATGATAAAATAAATATACTACGATGCAGAAAAATAAATAGAAGAAAACTTACTTTCAACAACAACACTGAGAAGGCAACAAAATACCAGGCCAGGTACAAAAAAAGTACTTTTTTTTAGTAAATATTGGGGTGATTGAGGATAGAGATTTGTTTTTTGACTAAAAACTGTTTCACAGAAAAGGCAATGAATTATTATTTATTGATTTCCTACGAGCTTTCGATTTAATACAAAGACATCAATTATTAAATGCATTAAATTAGGGGTGTGTGAAATGCTAAGAAGACCAATAAAAATAAGTTTAAACAGAGCTGTAGCAGAGGTTAGAACGAAGAAAGAAAAAACAAATAAATTATAGTTTAAAAAAACTAAAAACCACTCTTTTAAAGTTAATCAAACTAAAAGGTAAGAATAATTCTTAACGTAAGAATAAAATTACTGACGAGAAAATTAATGTCACTGTTCTAAAAGCGTGGGGTGTTTTCATTCCGAAACGCAGAGTTAGTTTAAAAATTTTATACAAAAGCACCCCACGCTTTTAGAACAGTGACATTTATTTTCTCGTCAGTAATTTTATTCTTATGTAAAAAATTATTTTTTACTTTTTAGTTTGATTAACTCTAAAAGCGTGTTTTTTAGTTTTTTTAAACTATAATTTATTTTTAGCTTTTTAGTTTGACTTTTTACTTACCTTCTTGCCATTCATCCGTCGGCACGTTTCTCACCAGTATATTGGATTGGGTAAATTGTAATATGACATTGGAACTGTGCGCATGCGTAGTTCACGCACTAGTTCTATTTCTCTTACTCTCATGCAAAGGATCCCTGAAGAAATTTATGAATCCAGGCGAAACTAATCAGGATAATTGGATATTTTGATCGAATTATTGCATTGTCGTCGGTCTTTTACAAGTGTGCGAAGTTTAAATTAAATCTGATCGCTTAAAGTAGGGCAAGATCGAGGCCGAAGAGTCAGTTACAAACATACAAACAGACATAAAGGTGAAACTAATATAAGCGTGTTAAAAAATATTAATATGATTCTTTATCGGTGACATTATTCAATTAGAAAAAATAAGTAAGGGGAACTTGGTATTAGTAGAGAAAACATTTAAGTAAAGGTATGTACTTACCATTACTATTGCCCAAAAATAGATATGCTGCTCCTATAAAAGGTAAATTTAAGGGTCCCGGTACTTTTAATGAATATAGATACAATTTTCTTCTATTCCATAAATATTTACAAAGCCAAATAGATACGGCTACTAACAATAATACGATAAAAGTATGCTGCCAGGTAAAACTGATTTTGTGTTGAATGATTTGTTTCCAAGATGTCAGCTCTTCCATTTCTAAAATTACCATTTTTTTTACTATTTAACAGATTTTTCGACGATTTATGTACAAATATTTTTATTGGTAATCGTAGTTTATTAAATCCCTGGACAAAATTAACGCAACAATATGAAATTATCCAAAAAATTAATTTATCTTTTTCTTATGTCTGTTTTTAAAGTTAATCCAGTATTTGAATTGTCTATGGATATTTCGTTTCGTCGTTAATGTCAGCTATTAAAACAAGTTTTATGATTTTAAAAAATTCATCATCATCATCACTCAGCTATAGTAGTCCACTGCTGAACATAAGCCTCTCGTTTATTTTGCCACTCTGCTCTATCTTGAGCCATTTGTATCCAATTACCACAGATTCTTTTGATGTCATCGGTCCATCGTGTGGGGGGGCGCCCTCTACTACGATAAGCTTCGTGCCTCGGACGCCACTCCAATAGTTTTTTAGACCATCTTCCGTCAGTTCTTCTAGCTACGTGGCCAGCCCAGTTCCACTTTAAAGTTGTTATTTTTTCGATTACATCTATAACACCTGTTCTTTGGCGAATAATCTCATTTGGTATTCGGTCTCTGAGGGAGATACCCAGAATAGCCCTCTCCATCGCCCGTTGGGTGACATGCAGTTTCTTTGCTGACTTTTTTGTAAGCGTCAATGTTTCGGCTCCGTATGTCATCACTGGTAATATGCACTGATTGTATACTTTTCGTTTTAGACTGATGGGAATATCCGACTTGAAAACATACTTTAATCTTCCAAAGGATGCCCACCCCAAGCCTACTCTCCGGAGAAGTTCGCACGTCTGGTTGTCCCGTCCTATTCGGATCTCATGACCCAAATATTTGTAGGCGGTGACCTGTTCAATAGATTTGCTTCCAATAGTTATGTTTTTACTGGGGACTAGGTTTGTCATGACTTGCGTCTTTGCAAAGTTAATTCTTAGGCCAACTTCCCTTGAAGCATTGTATAATTTTTCCAACATCATGGACGCTTGATCTATACGGTCGGTGATAAGGACGATATCGTCTGCAAATCTTAAGTTATTTAATCTTTCACCGTCTATATTTAGGCCCATTTACCCCCAGTCGATTTTCTTACAGACATATTCGAGCAGTGTGGTGAACAGCTTTGGAGAGAGGGTATCTCCTTGACGTACACCTTGTTCTATTCGGAATGTTCTTGTGTTTTTATGTAATCTTACACACGCCGTTGCTTTCTCGTATATACCCTTAATCAGTGCAATGTACCTGTAATCAATTCTGCATTCTGTTAATGATTTGAGCATATGTTGTTGGCTGATTTGATTTAAAAAATTAGTAATAACATAAACAGTTTTGTGTAGTACTTGCGATAGATTTTCCTTATAGGTAAACTTATACATTGTTTCTTCTTTAAAAGTACTTCCTTTTTTTGTGGTAGACTGTTTTATTTTTCACCTCAAAAAATTAAAAAAATTTATGGACCGAGCAAAGAATTAAACTGAACAAGAGGTAGTTTGATGACCCCCGTATCTATAACGGTTTTCTATTTCTTTGCTAAAAAAACTTATTTATTAACTGGGGATTTTTAAAACATGTAAACGGTTTAGAATGTTGTATTTATTAGTTCGAGCTCTAATACAAGGTGAAGCCTCCTATAAGCATTGGTATTTGTATGTAAAACAGCTTAATAATTCCAGTTCCTTTCTTAATACGATAAAAAGAGCCATTAATGCTTCAATGCTAAAATAGTTAAAATTATAAATGATACATACTTACATGCATATAGTCACGCCTTTTTCCCGTAGGGGTAGGCAGAGACCACTTCCTTCCACTTGCTACGTTTCTTACACACATCTTAGGCTTCCTCTACTTTCATCATTGCTCTCATACATGGTCGTCGGTTGTTGTTACTCTTAACCTGGCCTTTCTTCAAAACAATGTTGATCTGATCGAGATATGTTCGCCGAGGTCGACCTCTAGCGATTTGTCCATTCACACTTGCCTTATAAATTTGTTTCGTCAATCTTCCTTCATCTATCCTTTCTACGTGTCCAAACCATCTAAGCATTCCTTTATCTATCTTTGTAACCACATCTTCTTTTACACCACAGCGGTTTCTTATCTCACTATTCTTTACTTTATTCAAGCGAGTCACACCGGCTATACTTCTTAGACTACTCATCTCCGCAGCATTAATCTTATTTTTATGCCTGTTCTGCCAAACCCAACATTTACTACCGTACATAAGTGTAGGAACCAACACACCCCTATGCACAGCCAGACGAGCCTTTTTACACTTTCTGACTGTTTATAAAGTTATGCAGTGCCCCATTTATTGGTTTTCCTGATAAGAAATTATATAAAAATTGGGTTTATTTAAATGGCACATCCTGTATTTTATACTTTATTTGGTTATTTTTAAATTGTATCTGTTTTTAAATTTTTCTTATTAAATCATTCTAAAAAAACTGTTTAATTCTACAATCCTGAGGTAATAAAACTGTAAATTAATACATTAAATATTCTTGTTGGAGTGATGTTTTCTCTATTGTTGCATTAATTAGAATGTTGCGAATGTTGTCTGTCGGCGTCAGAGAGTCGATCACAATTAGGGAGACTGCTTTATTAAAGGACAGCGGTCGCAAAGAAGTCAGTTTTTTGAAATTTAACTAGTTCGAAGTCAAAAGTATTGTAATTGTAAAGTGAATATCTAAATGATTTGTAAAAGTAGGGGGAGGGATTATAAAAAGGAGATGATTTTGAACCCACTTTTTGAAAAGTTGCAGGTCATAGTTCTCTGGATTCTGGATTTTGAAAGCTTGTTCCATTCTGTAGCAGCCCTATAAAAGAAGGAATCTTGATGAAGATTGAGATCAGATGGTCGTGAACGAGTCGGGCGAATACCAGGAAAGAAGTTTACTCCTTGCAATATCTCTGTAAGGATTCCATTTGGCGGTGGCTCTGTTATGTTTGGGGTGGTACCTATATGCTTTGCTTTCGCACATAATTAGTTCCTGTCCGTATGATATTTATGAATTCTTATTACTATCTTGAGATTATTGTAATAATAACATGTGATGCCGTTAGGTTCTTTTTGATCCAATTTCTTGTTTATGCAAGACAACGCTCGACTTTACATAGCTGAAAATATACTCGATTATCTTATTCAAGTGGGTATACCAGTTATGCAGTGGCCACCAAATGGCCCGGATCTGAATACGATCAAGCATTTATAGGATCATCTTTTTTTTTTTTTTAAGAAAATAGTCGCAAAAAGGGTAGACCTATCGTGTGGGCCGCGGACGGCCCGCACTGCGACTATTAGAAGGGGAATGGATTATCGAAAGGAAATGATTGTGGACACGCTTTTTGAAAAGTTGCAGGTCATAGTTCTCTGGAAAAACTGATTTTGGAAGCTTATTATATTCCATAGCAGCCCTGTAAAAGAAGGATTCTTGATGAAGATTGGTCCTTGTAGTGTCAATCTTGAAAGTAAATGTGTGAGACTGATCAGCGTGCCGAGTTCTTCGGCCGAATGTGGACAATGGTGGTACAAGATTTCTCTGGATCATCTGCCATGGAAATATCTGTAGAGCAATGACTGGTCTGCAACTCTTCTTTTATGTTCTAGAAGGTGAAGGGTATCTGTGATAGTTGAGCTGTTTATCAAGCGAATGGCTCTTTTCTGAATGGAATCTAGAAGACGAAAAGAATGCCTTGGTGCTGAACCCCAAATATGCGAGCAATACTCCAGTAGAGTTTGGATTTGAGCCTTGTACGTCGTCAACAGTTGATCAGGAGTAAAAAACTTTCTGGCTTTCCACAGAAAACCTAGCCTCTGGCTTGCCGACTTTGCGATGTTAGCAACATGGTCATGCCAAGACATATTATTGGACACCGTGACTCCCAAAATCGAGATGGAGGGACTTGGTTCAAGGGTATTTCCGGACATTGTGATGGGATGATTTGAGGAATTCACTTTCTTGGAAAACGTAGCACTTTGTGTTTTTTGGGCGTTGAACTGAACAAGATTGTCGGTTCCCCACTCGACGATTGCTTTAAGATCTCTATTGATGGAATCAACCTGTTCCTGCATGAGTCTATTTGTATCATTCACCGAAAGTGATCGATAGGATGTGAAAGTTGAGACAAGTGTGCTATCGTCTGCGAAACTGTAAATGGGGTTCTTGGTGGTTTTCAAGAGGTCGTTGATGTGTAAAAGAAATAAGGTGGGGGACAGAATGGAACCCTGGGGGACCCTGGCATTGGTTTTAAACGCATCAGAAGAAATACCGTCAACTGCCACATGTAAGGAGCGATATTGCATGAAGCTCAAAAGCCATTGGCACAGTTTGGTTGGGAGACCGTAGGCAGATAATTTACTTAACAATGCCTGATGCCAAACGCGGTCAAAGGCTTTAGATATATCCAAGGCTATCGCACGGGATTTACCAAACTTTTTAATAGTGTTTGTCCAGAGCTGAGTGACATAAGCCAGCAAATCTCCAGTAGACCGAAGTTGTCGAAATCCATATTGTCTGTCATGAATTATCTCAAATTTCTCCAGATATTTGATGAGTTCTGTGTTAATCGCTTTTTCCATGACTTTGGATATGACTGAGAGCAATGCAATAGGGCGATAATTTGCAGGAATAGTCTTCTTTCCTTTTTTCGGAATCGTTTTTCCACATGGACGGAAATACTCCTTTGCTGTATGATAAAAAAATATTAAGAATATTAAGAAAAATATTAAATATACCTGAAACCTGAGGGAACTTAAAATGCATTTATCACTGTATGGGAACAAATTCTCTATGATTTTATTTAAAATTTAATTAGAAGCATGTTTAGAGCCATAAATTAAGTCAACCGAAGTAGAGGAGGCAACACACTCTCCTACTTGTGTCGCACTTACATCATTAGTTTTGCTACTACTGTCCTATTTTCACCTTTTTTTTCGACATTACAATTTTGTTAAGCCTTAAGAATATTTTTATCTCCAATTTTATAGAAAAATATTGAAGCTAATTATTATTTTTATTATTATTATTATTATTACATATAAACAAGGGTAGAGGGACAAATCCCTATATTACCCAAAAACTGTAGATAATATACAAATCAATTACCTACTAGCAAATTAATACATAAATTGAAATGAACAAAAATAAAAAATAAAAAATATAAGATAACAAAACAAAAGTACAATACTTGGTATCAGGATAAATATTAAATTAAAAGTTATTGATATATAAGGCGGTCCAGTCTATTTTTAAATATGTTAGTAGGAGAAGCAGAAATAATGTCAACATCGAGATTATTTCAGGCGTCAAAAATTCTATTACTCAGAAAATTTTGTCTTGATCTGGTCACAAAGTTTTCTTTTTTAAATTTTAATTCATGTCCTCTGAGCCGGTTGTAATGGTTTAATGGAAATATCACGGAAAGGTTTCCAAAGTTGAATTTTAATATTTTAAATGTTGTGATAAGATCTCCACGGTGACGTCGAAGTTCAAAAGAAGTTAAGTTGGCCATAGCAAGTCTCTCTTCATATGAAGGTCTTCTCAGTCCCAAGGGAAGTCGAGTGGCTTTTCTTTGAACATTTTCTAATAAACTTCTATCACGAATCAAGTCAGAATACCAGGCGGGCCCCGCATATTCAAGAATGGGTCTTACATAAATGGTGTAAAGTTTACAAAACGATTGAAAATATTGTGCCGTTAATTTTGTCCAGGATCTTAAAACAAAAACTTAAATACGCATATCCATTACATACAATTTTAATCACAGTTCTTTAACCAATATTCCAACTTTAAATTAGCATAGCCAAAAGACGCTCCTTGCCGACTTTTTACAAAACCCAATAAAAAACCAAAAGATTAGTCTGTTATATTATTTATGAACACTTAACAAAGCTCAACTAAGATCAAGACTAGAATATTTTTTTGTACTGCGTTACCATAATCTCGCAAACTGCTGAAAACCATCAAGAAACGAATTATTTGTCTGACTTACGACCCAAACCCGATAAATACTTTCTTTAATCGTTAAACAGACTTTCCTTTTAAACCAGATATTTCCAAAAATTAAGAAGCTTTTGTCTCTTTCCTTGCAATGTCAATAAGATACATCAGGGGTACTTATACCGTGCGGCTTTAGAGATGATGACCACGATAAAACTAGCAGAGCCATTTGCAAATTTTAAAACTACAGTAGTGCAATAATCTATTGTCGCTTTGGTAAATTTGTTACCCTTTATAAAAACACACAGTTGAAACATCTCGTACAACTTCTGTAACGACAACTTAAACCTAAAATTGCGCCAAAGAATAAATAAATGTTATATTTGTTTTGTGATGTTATATGGAGCTGAGACATGGACTCTACTTAGACCAATCGTCAGAAAGCGTTCAAAATGTGGTTGCAAAGAAGACTACTCCGAATACCCTGGACAGCCATGCAGACCAACAAAGCATAGGGATGCAGAGGAATTGAAAGAAAGCAGATGTCAGGGGACTTGATGTGGCACCGAAAGAAAAAAATGTCGCTAAATGGTTAAACGTGTATAGTTCGCCTTGGTCGTTTTTACACGTCAAAAACTATCACACATATAAAAGTAACACTGCTAAAATTCGGAAATTTATAATTTAAAAGTTTACTCAGTGCATTAGGTACAAGAATCTCCGATGTCAGGAACTTAGCCCCCAGGAAACTGATAAACTTTATACGAAGTCTCGGAGTTCCGGGCCTCGAATATATTAAGAGTAATGCACAAAAGATGTAATAGGTCGATGTGCTTGAGAGGCTGCACAGCCTTTACGACACCCCACCCTACAATCTACAATCTAGGTACAAGAAACAAATTAATTTTACCTTATTCAAAGCAGCAAATATGACGAAAAATAGTACTTACCTGAAAAAATCTAATTTAAAATAGCACTATTCACGTTGCACGTTCACCAACTATGAAAATAAAACGGCGTATCCACATAAACTGACCTATTAAGAGAATTTTTTAACTTTTCAATGTCACGCTCGTTCCCTTCACGCAGAATTCCCGGAAACATTGCTTTCTAACTCAAGATCATTGTTAGAAGAAAAAATATTTTAATTATGTTCTTTATATGTATATATTTATATGGAGTTGATTTGCAAGACATTAATTATTTAGAAAAAAGTGGACCAATCAGAAGTTAACAAACTTAAATTATATTAAGTGTTACTAATATATATATAAATATTATAATTAACCCATTAAACATTTACCAGGTGTTTCATTTTAAATGGAAATGGTTCCAAAATCACCAATTTTAACTTTGCATTTTAACTTTGCGTTTAAAAAGAACCATATTAAAATTTTTACCGAGGCAAATCTTTAACTTAATTAACTTGATTAACTCATTTATTTTGTTTAATCACTGGTCGAACATAAGTATACATATAATTATTACTAATATTACTAAAAAGCATAGTTATAAGCTTTTCAATTAAATTTTATATGTATATTATAACCGAAGTAATCCTTATACCGAAATCAGGTAAACCGACAACAGATGTCAAATCTTATAGGCACATAAGTCAGTTACCTATATTGTCAAAGCTCTTTAAAAAACTTCTTGTAGGAAGATTACAACCAATAATCGAAAAAAATCGACTATTACCTCACTATCAATTTGGCTTTCGACAAAAACACGCAACTATAGAACAAATACACAGGGTCGTCCAGAAGATCAGTGAAGATCTGGAAACAAGAAAGTACTGCGCTGCAGTTTTCTTGGATAGAACGCAAGCTTTCGACAAGGTCTAGCACCCAGGCCTTCTGTACAAACTCAAGAAAGCCTTACCTCTAAATTACTTTACCATCCTCAACTCATACCTCACAAACCGTCATTTCCTAGTAAAACACCATGGAGAATACACACCTTTGCAAAAAATAGAATCTGGAGTTCCGCAGGGCAGCGTACTAGGGCCACTATTATATTTTCTATATACCGCCGACTTACCTACTAGCGACAAGAGCCTGTCAGCAACATTCGCAGATGATACAGTCATCCTTACATCTCATGAAGAAAAAAACATGGCTTCCCAAATTGGGACATTGTACATGAAGCTGCTTCATTTCCACTTATGCCTACGTGGGAGGGTACCCATAGTAGTTTAATGGTTTTGTTGTTTTCTGCTGCTGTGTGTAGTTCCTTCTTGATTAGTATTTCCACTGGGAGTATTAGGTAGAGTCTTTGGGCAGATAAAATGGAACTCATAGAGTCTGAGATTACCTAACCTAACCTAACCTAACCTAAGCTTAAACTAAAACAAGAACTTCAGTTGTAGTACCAGAAACGTTTTATACCACATGTCAAAAATACATGAATTTGCATCCTCCTGAAATGGAACTTCCTTAATTTGTTAATTACAGAAATGGAAAATGCATGAAACAGGTTGTGGGGATAAACACAATCGGTAGTATACCACGTAAAATTGCTGAATATCTTCAGCTACCGGAACCAAAGCAATATACTGGCCATTGTCTTAAGAGATCGTCAGTCTCTATATTAGTTGATGCAGGAGGTGATATGCAGATGGCTGGCAATATCTTACAGTGGCGGAAAGCTATGTAAATCATGCTCATAAAAATATAAATGTCAACGAATTACGAATATCGGAAGCAATTACCAATTATCAATCTTCATCTTCTGATGTACTACAACTATAGATAACCGTTCATCACCGTTAAGTTATAAGGCACAATCGACTTACAATAATTGTTCGATTGTTATAATAATGGGGTTTAAATAATTGCGATTTTCTTAATTTAATATAAGAAAATAGATGGGCGTAGAAAAAGTATAGTACGTTACACGAGTAACGCCGCTGCGAGGCTTCGTGCGTGAACATTTTCACTTCGTGCGTAATGGGTTACCTACAACTCTTGTTACGTAATATAACGACCAAAGTAAATTATATGTAATAATTTAAAATAAGTAAGTAACGTTGAACCATAATTCATATGAGGTACATTTGTACCTATCTGCGCACTTGGATCTTAGATACGACGTTTGAATTGTCATTGATTAAAAAGTAATAGAAAAATGATGATTATCCTTTATTAAAAGACATTAGCATACTACTAAATATTTAAAATGATTATTCCTAAGTAAACAAAAGTTTTTTTCCATACTTACCGCTTCTACTGAATTCAGTATTCATCATAAATTAAACTTGGTCTGTTAATAAAAATAATTTAATTGTGGGAAATATTACATATCAACTTTATTATCAGTAAGTGCCAAAAAAATCAAATTGCAACAAAATAAAAAAAGTGCAGATGAACAAAAATGTAGCTAGTAGTTAGTTTGTCGAAGCACAATGCAAGACTCTAAAGGTTTCTATTCATGACATTAATTTTACCGTGTTGGGTCTTTTAAGCTTAAAACAATCTTTTGTCTATTTTTTTGTTTTTTTTTTATGTAACTTACTCTTTTTAAATTTATTAGTCATTTGACTTCACATACATATAGTCGCGCGTTTTCCCCGTACGGTTCTCACATACATCTTTCGCTTCTTCTACTTTCATCAGCGCTTTTATATATATTCCTCGGTTGCTAGTACTGTTGACACGGCCTGTCCTTAAAACAATTTCGATGTGATCGATGTACGTTACCGCATAGTGTTCCCTTATCCAACTATTCGCATACTTCTCAGACTACCTACTCATTTTCGCATAATTAATATTACCTTTATGCTTTTTCTGTCAAACCCAACATTCAATATCATACATAAGTGTAGGAACCAGCACTCTATGTACAGCCAGTCGTGTGCCTTTTTTGGCACGTTCTGGCTGCTCATAAAATTATTCAGTGCCCCATTAATTTATTTTCCTGCCAATGCCCTTAGCTCAATACCACGGTCATACTTTCCCTCTTTCGGCTCCCAATAGCTTAGATATTGTAAATATTTTGTAACGGTACCGAATAGGTTAGGTTAGGTTAGGTTTTATGTGAGTGGGGCGTGGTCGCCCCTCCACCGCGACCCTTAGTAGGTCTATTGTGGCTCACCCCTAGAGGCTACAGTTCACCGTACAATCCAGCCCTTCTTACGAAGTTCATGGTTGTATAGGGTGAGATTTTTTTAAAATCGGTAGGTTCTAGGTTAGTGTAACCAAATATGTTAAACCTTATTCTTCCCAGGCCGGGGCATGAACATAGTATATGTTCAGCAGTTTCGTCTTCCACGCAGCAGAACCGACAGTCCGTTTGTTGGTTCAGATCTATCTTTCTGAGGTGGTATCTCAGACGACAGTGTCCCGTAAGCAGTCCTGTTAGAATACGCAGGTCATTTCTGCTCCATTCTAGGATCTGCTTAGTTGTGTTTCTCGAGGGTTGTAACGGTAAAAACGCTTTCGAGTGGGTTAGCCCTGGTAAGTCGGACCAGTACGTGAGTATTTTCCTCTCCGCCCAGTCCGAAATAATTGTTTTGGCGGCACTTGTGGTGACTCCAAAAACCGGTTCTGGTCCAGTGAACACAGATTCGGCCCCCTGTTTTGCAAGGGTGTCGGCTTTTTCGTTTCCTTCCACCCCCTGGTGCCCAGGTACCCACAGTAGGGTCACCCTGTTGTTCGCACCGAGGTACTCTAAGGATTCGATGCAATTCCATACAAGTTTAGAATTTATCTTGTTGGAGCTCAGTGCTTTTAAAGCGGCCTGGCTGTCTAATATTATATTTATATTTTTGTTTGCTAGAGGTCTGTTGGTCAACTCTCTTGCACACAATTCCGAATACTAGCATTGCTATTGGAATTGAAAGTTAATACGAAAAAATTATAAAAAGGTATTTTTGAGATTAAAATGATGAAACCAAAAATACTCTACAATAATTTATATTATTATTAAATTACCAATTTTTTATACGTGTTTAGATTTTAGAAGACCATGTTTCTATTCAAAAATTCTATTTGCTTTAATCTTTCATCATAACTATACATTCATATATTTTTACTATCCGGTGTTTTTCTGCAACTAAAAACTTATTTTAATGAGTAAGTTTTTTAAAAATGATCACCCACCCTCAAAACTTACTTGTTCGTGGCGGACTTCTTGTAAAACTCCTTTGTCTCTGTCCTTCTGAAATGAAACCCCTAGAGCGACGTGACGCTTCCGTTATATGCTTTCGTAAATAAGCTCGCACGCACGCACGCACACACAAGAAATAATTACAAACTTTTTTTAAATTTAAATTTATTTTCAAAAGTTTTAAAAGACAATTTTGTTTTATCCGTCGTTTCAGATCTGAGTCTTTGGACAAAAATTAATGACTAAAATGGGATCAAATAAAGGTAATTAGAAAAACAAGTGTTTATTATAGATTATAAAATGTACACTAAAAAAAGGTGTGAAAATGACCAAATGTCTTAGTGATGTTCGCATTTTAAAAAACGATTATTTCTTTTACCAGAAATATGAATTTCCTTTTACGTCAAATATAAATTCAAAACTGTAAATATTCTTTAATTGTTTTGCTGCAAAAAAAAAGTATTATATATTATTTTTAGGTGATCATTTGGGTCTTCTGTTTAATATAATGGCGTTTGGATTAATAAAAAAACTTTGGATTGCGAAGTATTTGTTGACGTTTGGGTTTTTGATAACGGAAATACAAGTTGGTGTTTTTCTTTCCATTTTAATTAGTAGAGAAAATTGGGATGTTATTAAAAAATGCCTTCTATTCCCATGTTTAATTCAACCGGTAAACGTTTAATCTAATTTTCTCATTTAGCATTTAAATATTAATAGCATTAAGATTAATCTACAAAGCTCGCATTTAAAATTTAACAAAAAATTATAAAAAGCCAAAAGAAATCATTAATTAAACATTAAGAAATTATTGCGTTGCGACGTCGCAACGGATCAACGCATTGTATGCCACACCTACGTTGAGACGACGCAGTATTGACGCTGCAACGACTCAACGCACTAGTGAGGCCTCAGCCTAAGATTGGATTAGTTAATTAAATTATATTGAGACTAATGGTTAAACTCTAAACAAAGTTCAAATTATTGTTACGATTTTGCGATACGCCACTGGAATGTACGTAAGCAAGCTGGGTGGTATAGTGACGTCACAGCCAATGACAAGGATGTTCCAGTACCTGCCCGACCAAACTGGAATTTTTGATAGAACAGTTTGGATACGGCTAGAAGATTCTCGTATTTTCTCGATTCAGCGTTATATATAAATTGGCCTAGGTTCGCGGGAGTAACTCAGTTTTTTTAAAGTTTGTGATTCTGTTCGATAGTTGGATATATGGTAAAATTATAAATAAATGTCTAAATAAATTCGAACCCTGATTGTAATTAAAGTAAAAATGTTTCATTATTTTATTTCATAAAATAATAATTTCCAGAAAAACTGATCGTAGAAATTTTATTTTTAGGGATGTGCTGGTTTGTTTATTGTGGCAAAATATATGAAAACAGCCAGTAATGATTTATTATTATTAGCTGAAGTTACAAACAAGTTGTTGATCCGAGATGATAGTTGCGAAGATGTGGCAATCAAGGAAGCGAAAAAAACAAAAATTTTATTTTTTTTAATAGCAGCGTTTTGTTTTATAGGTCATTTTCAATTTGCACTAATAATTGACGACAATTTACTGGAAATGTTAATACTGAAATCTACTTTGTGTTTTGTGCCAGATATTATTTTCTCCATAACAATTAAATCTTCAGTGTTATTCGGTATGTAAAAATAATCAAGGATGTATAACCAATATTACCTAAAGTGCAAAATTTTCATTATTAAAAACATTTTAGCAGTAATTGGAAATCTTTTCGTAAGTACGTACGTTATATACTTTTCTTTTCACGTGCGCTTTCAGCTGTCATGGTTATTAAATTATGTTCGAAGAAATTTGAAAAAGACAGCTAACATGAATAGTATGGACGACCCAAATTATCAAGAAGCTATATTAAAACATTTGACCGAAGTTGCGCAATACCATAATCAATTTAAAAAGTAAGTGCGTAATTTGATACTACGGTAAGGGTATTAAGGGGTTCAAATGGTCAATGAAATTATGCATAACAACAGTTTATAAAAGTAAAAACTACGTTATAAATGAGTTAATATAGTAACGTTGGCTTTGATCAAAATATATAATTTTCAAAACGCTCACAAGTGGCGACAAAGTTTACGAGAGACGAAATGTATGTTGTATTAATCGAAGGATGTTAGCAGAAAAAAGAACGTATCAAAAAGGTACAACCGGCTGTGCTGGTCCCCACATTTATCAATGCTATGCAGATGAGAAGTCTGAAAAGTAAAGCTGATGAATAAATTCAGAAATCGTGTGATAAGGTAACGCTGTGGTGTAAAATAAAATGTAACCAAGTTACTATTATTTTGTAATAATTATATATGAGTCGTACGGTTTAGGTCGAATTATGATTAATGGTAATTAATTTGTTTATATAATAATATAATATATATATATATATATATAATATAATAATACGAAACGTATTGTAAGAAACAGGTCTCTCTGCGATCCACAAAACGTGTTTGCGCGCCCCACTCATCGAAAAGAGTGGTGGAATCGAGAATCGAGCTGTAAAAGAGTCACTTGAAAATTCAGTAGCCATTCAGTAAAGGACCAGCCAGCCATGAAAGACCAGCAAGACCAGGCAGCCGACTGACCAGCAGAAGAGAGGACCGACCGACCGCCGAGAGTAGACCGTGCACCAGGAACTGGAGAAGCAGTCCAGTCGACGGGGAGACAACCACGCGACACCGGACCGGCCAAGCAAGGCGACCAACCGAACAGAAGCGGATGAGAGTATAGACGAGTGTAAGGGTATTTGCTAATATAATTTTCAGGAAGTTTGCGTTGGAGCTTGTGCGATTTAAACCCGGTTCCGCTGCGCAACATATTTAATATAATTTTCAGGAAGTTTGCGAGCGTAGTTATATTCATAAGTTTAATAAGTTTGTTAGATTTAAACAAGAAAATCAGACGACGAACCCAAACTGAAGACGTCATAAAGACTATCGCTAAAGCAAAATGGAACTGGGTAGGCCACGTCGCAAGACAAGATGGAACGCGATGGACAAAACAAGTTATACAATGGAGACAAAGAGCAAACAGGAGGAGCGTCGGCAGACCACAACGAAGCTGGATCGACGACTTCACCGAAAAAGTAAAGGAAAAATGGCAACAGGTGGCTTAAAACAGAGAAGAGTGGAAGAGAAGAGGGGAGGCCTACGTTCAGGTGTGGGCAGTTAGGGACTGTTAAAGAAGAGAAGAAGTTTAACCGTTGTAGATAATAACCGTTCCGTTTAATAACCGTTCCGTTTAATAACCGTATGTCTCAGAGTGGGTACCTTGTTCGCAGGGATTAGGGTGGTATCAACAGTCGTACTCCTGTCAATTTGACAGATTACTTTATGGAAACCTGGAATTAACTTTCTTAACTGATGGTTGCTCGGTGCAAGTTGACATACCACTATAATATAGGTGGAAAATAGAATAGAAAGATAAACTTATTTTGATCAAATCGAAATTGTTTTGAAAAAAAAGCCAGGTCAAGAGTACAAGCAACCTACAAGCATGAATAAAAGCGCTAATGAAAGTAGAAGAAGCATAAGATGTGTGTAGGAACCGTAGCAAGTGAAAAAAAGTGGTCTCTGCCTACTCATACGAAAAAAAAACACCTTGTCGCTACGTTATGAAATTTATATAGCTTTAATTCTCTAATGCATTTCGTGTTCCATATATTATTTTGGACAAAAAGAATTTCGTTAGTAAATGAACCTAATTATCAACAACAGTTATTATTGATACAAATATCAAAATATCTGTGCCTAGCCCTTTTTTTTCTGGGAAAATCTGCGGGAACATTGGGGAAATATCTTGGAAATTTGCAGGAAATGTGCAAAAATAAATAACAAAATAAAAAAATAAATAACAAACTTTTAAAACTGTAATTATTTTTAGTGCTTTTGATACTGCCTTACGACTACAAGATACATCGTTCTTTATTTACAGTTTAAATGGTTTAATAGCATCAGTAGCATGTGTAACGTTTATAGTAACTGTAAGTATAATTTAAACTTTTAAAAAATTAAACATTCGAATGATCCACATGATATTAAGTTTTTTAACTTCATTTTACAATATTATTCGCAACCATCAACAATTAGTTTTTGGGAATAAAAACTTTATGTACCTACAAAAGAATACAAATTTATACTTATTTTTGAAATGTGATTGAAAAATTGTGCGTTCGAGGGACGAAGTTTTTTGCGTTTTTTCTTCAACTCCGAATGTAATTCGAAATGAAATCTGTATATTTTAATTTTCATTTTATATTATTATTTCAACGGAAATAATCTAAAGGAACGAATTTCATTAATAACATGAAATGGGACGGAAGTGTGTAACAGATGTGTAACATCTTCTATCTCGCTTTCTTGCAATTTGTGGAAGTGATTTCGTGAAATGTAACAGGAAGTCGTGGAAGCACGCGCCATTTGATTTCACGAATGAGCAAGCGGTGGTAGAGTTGGCTGTCAGATAGCCGTCATACAATTTTCCGAGAGGTTGGTACTGTCAGCCATCACTCAGGTGCATTTAAGTTACAGTTTTGTGTATAAAGTTTACTGTTATATGCATAAACTATATAAATTAAAATTTACTGTTGATAATAAGTCTTAATAAAGTGCAGATCATTGGTGTCACTGTTCTAAAAGCTTGGGGTGTTTTTATTCCGAAACGCAGAGTTTATTTAAAAATGTCATACAAAGCAATGACATTGATTGACATTAGTTTTTTTTTGACAGTGACATTAATTTTCTCGTCAGTATTTTTATTCCTATGCTAAGAATTATTTTTTACTTTTTAGTTTGATTAACTCTACAAGCTTGTTTTTTTAAACTTTAATTTATTTTTTAGTTCGATTTGTTTTACTTGTTAAAAAAAAAATTTTACGGGTTGCACTCTGGGAGTGCCGGCAGAAGTGAAAACTTAAGTATTAACGCGTGTGAAAATATTATTTTTAATCTGAAAAATATTGTCTCCAGATTTCCATAGTTTATGAATAATGCATTATTTTTATTAACGCTTTATTATAAATCATATATTAAACATCAGTACCAGATTTGAATGTTTTCGATTTCTTTCTTCCGCTTTTTGCTTGATCTTCTTTCAATATGGCGCTTTTCTTCCTACCTCGACTTTTTCGTTTTCGGCTACCTCGTTTTCGGTTTTGTCGCTTTTGGCTACGTCGTCTACAGCTTCTGCTTCTATTTTTTCTTCGTCTTCGAGCCTCCGTTATCGGCAAACCAAAACCTAATTTAAACCTTCCCCCGTTCTCTTTGATCAAACCAGCTTTCAGTCCAGTTTTTAATGCTTTTTTAACACAAATTGATGCATTTTTTAACGGCTTTTTGCACTGATAAATTATTTGATCTAAAATTTTGTCGGGGGGAGAACCATTAGAGTCATTAAGACACGCTATGGTGTCCGTAACATCTGCTAAAAACGACACCTCTCCTTGGACCATTTTAATGCAGCAAAAGCAGAACTTAATCAATAAACTAATGAAAAGCACTTAAATTTTGAATTTAGCTACTAAATTAATTTGTCAAAATGACATAAAAAATGTACTTGAATTTGTCAGTTTGTTGAATAAGGTTGCCAAGTTACCAGTCAAGAAAAGTCGCATTTTATATTGCTCCAGTGAAATACATCCGTCTTACGAATTTTCGATCAGGCCACGTGTCCTGACGCGAGTTTAACATTTTTTACCCATTACAAAAAAAGTTCACATAAGAAGTTATCACTTCAAAAATGGTGTATTAAATGGTAAAAGCACAAAAAAAATTGCATCAGCCGGGAATCGAACCCGGGCCGCCCACATGGCAGGCGAGCATTCTAGCACTGAACCACCGATGCATTTCGTTACGTGACTATTCCTATTAAATCGCACTTCCTGTAAGCCGCGTTAAGGAACTTCGTTCCAAAAAAACATCCACTCAGATCCACAGCTAGTTTAATGTTGTAAATTAGGGTAAAAAGAAACAAAAACTTCTAAAAGACAATAAAAATATGTACCATAATTTTTTATCCCGAGCGATCAAACGCTGACAATTTTTAATGTTTATCTTTTTCAAGGCTTTAGGATTCTTTCAAGCAAGTATTAAATTTAATTAGTTATTTTAATATTTAAGTATTAAAAGGTGC
The DNA here is from genome assembly GCA_950111635.1 of Agelastica alni. Taxonomy (NCBI): domain Eukaryota; kingdom Metazoa; phylum Arthropoda; class Insecta; order Coleoptera; family Chrysomelidae; genus Agelastica; species Agelastica alni. The sequence continues at coordinate 43,695,129 of OX467709.1, forward strand.
CAAATGCACTCTTACACTGTGAAACTCTAAATACCTGGTAGTATTGAGTGTTGTTAGGCTAAATTTAATGTAGTTTTACATTTTCGTCTTTACTTTTAACTCTTTAATTCAAGCCTTGCTTGACAAACCAATTTTCACATCCACTGCTTTAACATAGTGGGTACGATTACAATTAAATTATTTAGTTTTTCTTTTGTTTCAGAGACTTGATCCTTCATTGGATTTTAAACTGCTTTTAGTGTCCTTTTTAATTATAATTTTAGGAATACTAATTTGCAACAATTCTCAAAACCTAACGGATGAGGTAAGTGATCATAACGTTAAAATATTCATAGTTTCTCCTTTAATATGCAAAGTTTCAATGCACATGACCTTAACCATTTATTTGAAACTCTTTCTTGATTTTATAAATATCCCATTTATAAAACGCACACCATAGCTGATCTACCGATAAAGTAATACAATATTTTAGAACTGTAAAAAAAAATTTAAAATCCATGAATGAAGCTTAATAATTTAAATGATTTAGAAACGATATTGTCAACGTGTGTTTTAACCTTAATCAATTAATCAAGATTAGCCAGGAGGCTAGTTGGCTAACGGCCAACCATGCTAAAAGGTAGTAGCAGCGGAACACAATAAGCTAAAATCTGCAGTGTGGGCTTCTCTAACCCGACAGCTTTATACTTAAAACTAAAAAAATGATACATTGGAGTAAAATATGCCAAGTACTCTATCAGCTATTAACAAATTTTTTACCTGGTTGAAGTATTTATTTTGATTTATTATTCCCGGAGTGACACTGATGGATAAAGTGAGTGATGGATAAAGTGAGGAAAAGTGAGGTAAGGGATTGCTGTGGTGTGAACGAAGATGTGGTAACAAAGATAGATAAATGAATGCTTAGATGGTTTGGGCACGTAGAAAGGATGGATGTATGAATATTGACGAAACAGATTTATAAGGCGAGTGTAAATGGGGAAGTCGGTAGAGGTCGAACTCTGCGAACGTATCTCGATCAGATCGAAATTGTTTTAAAGAAAGGCCAACGAGCATGTATAAAAGCACTGATTAAAGTAGAAGAAGCGACAAACGTGTGTAAGAAGAAAAGCAAGTGGAGAGAAGTGGTATCTGCTTACTCCTACGGAAATAGGGCGTGACCCTATGTATGTATGTATTATTCTAGAAAAAGTATTTTAATTTCTTTCTATTTTTATTGCACTAATGGAACACATTTACTAAATCGATTTATAATAGTTTAGCATCACAGATATTGGTAATGATTATAATACTATAAAGTTAAAAGTCATCTGCAAACCTTAAATAAGTGGCTTTGTTGTATTTTATCTAATATATCATTAAAAAATAACACAAAGAGTTACATGTGATTCTTGAGTGACACCAGAGATTTCTGATAATACAGAAATAGCATTTTTGACTTATGAAGTCCTCTCAGTCAAATAAGATAAAATCAAGTTTAAAAAGTTAATAATAATTCCTAACGCAAAAAAATTGCAATTAAAAGATCATGAGTAACTTTATTAAATGCTTTGGAAAAATAAGAATAGATGTTTGTTTTAAAGAAAATGTAAATATATAACCAAATTAACACAGTTACATCTTGAAGTGAAGCCATATTGGTTTTTATTCATTTTATTCCCGATAAGTAAGTTATTTAGTTCCCGGAGATCCTGTCTCAGATTATGCAAAATGCACTTATTGAACTAGTTCATAGGAGCACAGGGTGCGGTCTGGGCATAAACCCAGAAAAAACAAAACTAGTACTTTTTACGAGAAAAAACAAAATTCCCGTCTTTCCCCTCCCAGAAATTGGAGGACAAACTATTAACCTCTCGGAACGAGCTGGGTACCTGAGCCGGATCCTAGACCGAAATGTGTGGAGGAAAGGGTAAGTAAAGCAACTGTGGCGAAATATACCTGCAGAAGTTCCATCGGTAAACAATGGGGGTTACAACCCCAGGTTGTTCATTGGCTCTATATTATGGTCATAAGACCGATTCTAATGTATGGATCGTTAGTATGGTGGCCAGCCGTAGAGAAAGGAGTCAACCATACAAAGGTAGAAAAAGTCCTAAGATTGGCATGTCTGCCAATCACAGGCTGTCTACGGAACACCCTAACAAAAGCCCCTGAAACGATTCTACATCTACTACCATTAGATCTGTTTGGGAAAGAATGCGCAGCTAGTGCGGCTCTCAGACTCAATGCTGTAGTTCAAAAAGCCAATTTGAGGTGGCAAAATAAACCCACATGCACAGCATCGAAACAGATTTGGCCTAAACTAGATTTGCGTAGAACTAATGATATTTTAACTCTATCCAGGGAGTCCATTGGCAATGCGATCGCGGCCATAACAGGACACTGGGTAGGTGGATCCCATGCATGGCGCATGGGAATCGCAGAACTACGACACGACTTTTGTAGAAGCTGTCACGATGAGAAAGAGGAGGAAACAATGGTACATCTTCTCTGCCACTACCTTACATATTTTATAAAAAATTCTAACTGGTTCTCAAAGTAGAGGAAGAAGGCACCGCCGTCGATCAGTTCAACGCCCAAAAAACCCAAAGCGCCACGTTTTCCAAGAATGTGAATTCCTCAAATCATCCCATCACAATGTCCGGAAATACCCTTGAACCAAGTCCCTCCATCTCGATTTTGGGAGTCACGGTGTCCAATAATATGTCTTGTCATGACCTTGTTAATAACATCGCAAAGTCGGCAAGCCAGAGGCTAGGTTTTCTGTGGAAAGCCAGAAAGTTTTTTACTCCTGATCAACTGTTGACGACGTACAAGGCTCAAATCCGACCTCTACTGGAGTATTGCTCGCACATTTGGGGTTCAGCACCAAGGCATTCTCTTCGTTTTCTAGACTCCATTCAGAAAAGAGCCATTCTCTTAAACAGCTCAACTCTCACAGATACCCTTCACCCTCTAAAATATAGAAGAAGAGTTGCAGACCAGTCATTACTCTACAGATATTTCCATGGCAGATGCTCCAGAGAAATAAAAACTATTGTACCACCATTGGCCACATTCGACCGAAGAACTCGGCACGCTGATCAGTCTCACCCATTTACTCTCAAGATTGACACTACAAGGACCAATCTTCATCAAGAATCCCTTTTTTACAGGACTGCTACGGAATGGAATAAGCTTCCAAAATCAGTTTTTCCAGAGAACTATGACTTGCAACTTTTCAAAAAGCGTGTACACAATCATTTCCTTTCTATAATCCCTTCCCCTTCTAATAGTCGCAGTGAGGGCCGTCCGTGGCCCATACGATAGGTCTACCCTTTTTGCGACTATTTTCATTAAAAAAAAATTAAGGGTGTGCAGCCAGCACACAATATTTTTTAACTTAATTGGTCATTATACCCGTAGGATTTTTATTAAACCCTGTATCGTTTTGAGCAAACAAATTTTTTTATTCTAACCTCTCTTTAGGTAAAATTATAATCTTTAACGAATTTTTTAGTCAACGCTCTTGAATTATGAGTTGTACGACTGCCCATGGGTTTTCTGGAACACCAAAAATAGAAAATCACTGCTGATTATTTTATGTAATTCAGTACAGCCCTGGGAAATTTCATTTATTGGCATGTTCTCTTTAAGTCATAAATTGTTAACAGATGTAAGTGTTTAAATATTTAAAATTCTTAAATGTTTTCGACAAAAAGAAATTGCTTTGATAGGTTATGTTGACAATGTACATGTGTCTGTGAATATTATCGAGTATTTTCGAACTCAAAGCTCAAAAAATAACAAGAAACACCATACAGACTAGTATAGTAGTGAAGAATAGTCAGAGAATTAAATCAGTGGTTAACTTGCCAAATTTTGCTGCAAGATCGCATTTTAAGCAAAAAAAGTTAGGTTAAGAGATGGTTACCTGTTCCAAGTGCAACAATAACAAAAATGAAGATGATTTATGGAACCGTGATAGCTGTAAAAGACCACTATGCAGCAAATGCGGTGGACTTACAGCTTCAGAAGTTAAATGTCTTCAACTTAAAAAACGTGTGTTATTGTTTTTCTGCGATGACTGTCGCAACGGATTATGCCAAGTCCCAACATTAAGAACTGAAATTGCTGATCTACGCCAACTTTTAAATGATCTCATTGAAACCAACAAAAACTTAAAAGAAATGATTTAATCCAACAACTCATCCTTGAGTGCTGAGTCGCTTTATGTGGAAATTCAAGATAGATCTACAAGATCTAGCAACATATTAATCCATAATGTTGAGGAAAGCTCATCCATAAACTTCAAGGAGAGGATTGAACAGGATACTCTCAAATGCAAACAAATATTTGATGCTTTGAATATTAATGTTGGCCCTTTCAAAGTATGGCGATTGGGCCAAGCTAGTAATGTAAGCAGACCTTTGTAAGTTACATTATTTAATAATTCAGATGACTTGTTTTGTATCAAAAATAAAAGAAAACTCTCTGATAACTTTCCAAACATTAGAATCGCTGCTGATCTCACGCCGTGCCAACGAAACTATATGAAATCTATTTATGAACAACTGAATGAGCGGAAAAGGAAAGGTGAAAATAATTTAGTTGTCAAATATCGATATGGAACACCACATATTGCTGAATTCAGAAGTACCCCAGCAAAAAACGGAGATTAAATCCTGTCCCTTCAAACATAAACTGTTATTAACAGAATACTTTGAAAAATGCAATTATCCTATGTGATTATGATATAATTATTCTCATCGAAACATGGCTCAGCTCGGACGTTTATACAAGTGAGTTGAATTTTGTTGACAGTTATGCTATTTATAGACAAGACCGTAACTCTCACAATAGTTTTAAAGTTCGTGGTGGTGGGGTTCTAGTGGCTGTTCGTAAATCTATACCATCTATGTTGATACAAAATACTTGTGATACAATTGAACAAATCTTTGTCTCCTTTGTTATGTACAATAGGAAGTTCATTATATGTGGTATTTATTTGCCACCCAATTCAAATACTGAGAAATATGAACTACATTGCCAATCAGTTGAAGATGTGTCCCTAACATATCCTGATCATTCTATCATTGTGGCTGGCGACTGCAACTTACCAGAAGCAAAATGGTCCAATGATAGCAAGGGAGTAACAGTTGACTGTCCAGCATTCTCTAACGCTAACTTAGTATGTGAAAACTTATCGTTTTTGAACTTACATCAAATTAATTACATACCGAATGTTCATAATACTTATCTTGATTTAATTTTTGCAGACAACTCTGATATTCAAATAGATACAGCAGTCGACTTATTAATAGACAATAATTATCATCATCTTGCATACTTTTTTCAAATTCCAATAGCTGTTAGGTGCAACAACTCTTCTAGAAGTTTGCATTACTATGATTTCATAAATACTGATTTTATATCCTTGAATGGTTTCTTTGCATCTATAGACTGGGAACAAATCTTCATCGAAGTAAACTTGAAGTAATTTTAGAGCAATTTTATAATATCGTATATAAGGGAATAGAACTTTTTGTTCCAGTTAGATACTATAAACCTTCATCATTTCCTATCTGGTTTACATCTGATCTTAAAGCGCTGACAATCGAAAAGAAAAAAGCTCACAAACAATTTCAAATAAGTAAAGATCATAATGATAATACAATCTTCACCAATTTACGTCATCATTGCAAAATTTTGTCAGATTAGTGTCATCAAAATTATCTTCATCGAATGGAAAATGATCTTATTGAAGATCCTAGATCCTTCTGGATGAAAATAAATAAACTAAAGAAATCTAGTGATTATCCCTCCCAAATGTCACTCAATGATAAAAAATCTTCTTCAGAATCTGAAATTGTTGATCTCTTCGCAGAATTTTTTTCATCTGTCTACCAGTCTGACGATCCGGATTTTGTCGTAAGAGATTTCAAAAATTCAGTCCAGCCATTCAATGATTTCCTCCTTCCACGTTTCTCGATCACAGAAGTGTTTAAAATATTATCAAAACTTCCGAAAAAAGTCTCTTTTGGTCCAGATGGCATTCCCCCTATCTTTCTAAAATGTTGCGTTTGTTCGCTAACAAAACCCATCCAGGTTATTTACAATCTTTCGCTAAAAAGTGGAGTTTTCCCATATTTCTGGAAGAACAGTTACATCACCCCAATATTCAAATCAGGCAACCGTGAGGATATTAAAAATTACAGAGGTGTATGTATTCAGTCAACCATACCTAAAATGTTAGACAACATGGTATCGACATATTTGTCATATCAAATAAAAAATCTAATTATTCCAGAACAACATGGTTTCCAAGCAGGACGGTCTACAACGACTAACTTGGTATCGTACACTGAATTTCTATTAGACGCCTTTGAAGGAAAATCCCAAGTAGAAAGTATATATACAGACTTCTCGAAAGCGTTTGATAGAGTCAGTCATAACGTATTGATACAAAAATTGCTGGCAATGAATATGAATATCTCAGTAGTAACATGGTTGCAGAGTTTCCTCACCGATCGTTTTCAATGTGTATTCATCAATGATAATCTCTCATCTGCATTTCCTGTACTTTCTGGAGTTCCCTAAGGATCCCACTGTGGGCCTCTACTCTTTAACATCTTTGTTAATGACCTAAATAATTATATCGTTCATTCTCATTTCCTTCTCTATGCCGATGACCTAAAAATCTTCCGTGAAATCAATAACTCAACAGACACTCTCCTCTTACAAACTGATTTAGATAATTTCATTCATTGGACATCTCTGAACATGTTGTATGTCAACATTGAAAAGTGTTTCCATATTACTTTTTCCAGACGAAATTATTAAGTGAATAGTGAATATTCAATTCATGAGACCAATTTAATACAGAAAGAGAATGCCAAAGACCTGGGCATATTAGTTGACTCCTCCTTAAATTTTAGATCACACATTAATAATATGGTGAATACAGCTCTCAAAACGTTTGGTTTTATTACTCGAAATAGCTACAACTTTTCTCCTGGAACTGTTACGAAACTTTATTGCACATTAGTTCGACCAGTTCTGGAATATGGATCCATTGTTTGGTCACCAAATTATACCGTTCATAGCAATTCAATAGAAAGGGTTCAAAATAAATTTTTGAGATTTTATTCATATCGTAAAAATGAATATACAGAGCACAATACTGAGACAGACTTGCCCTCAGATCTCCATCTATGTAGCCTTAGTAACCGCAGAAGAATTCTGGATCAGATGTTTCTCTTTAAAATAGTCAATGGAAGCATTGATTGTCCACAATTACTGAGCCAGTTAAATCTGAATGCTGTATCAAGAACACGTAATCCTCCTTTGTTCAGAATTCCATTCCATACAACTAACTATGGAATGAACAAGATTGCAAAGAGACCACAATGATACGCAAGATAAAGTTGATCTATTTTCACAAACACATGCAGACTTCAAGAAGACACTTCATTGTATTTTGTAATCTTCTGCAGTCTAGTATACGTTTTGATCTCTTTTTATTCTTATTCTTAATTTTTAATATTAACTTTGCGATGTTTTATTTTTATTTTTATTATTACCATTTTTAGTATATATGTATTATAATAAATATTGTATACAATTGGAGTTATCCGTTGAAATAAATAAAAAAATAAATTTTAATAAAGCCCGATCGTAAAAATGTTTGTTTCTAGAAAAGTGGAAAAATCAAATATACCATTTATTAATGTCACATAAAGTAAAAAATTGATTTAAAAATTAAAAAAATAGATCTAATTTATTCCCTAAAAAAAAAGTTGGCACAGTTAAAAGTACGTATTCTTTTTATATGAAATTAGTAAAGATTCTTTTCGAATCGGAAACCTTTACTTCGAGATGGTTTAGAACGAATTTACACACCCGATAATTTATGTAGTATAATTTTTATTTTTAAATTTTTATATTTAAAATATAGCAAATTTGTTAGATAAATTAAATCCTAAGATTTTATGTAACCATTAAATATTGACTCTATATTTCAGGGGGCTAAGCTAGTTTATAGCCTTTCATGTGTGGCTGCTAAATTCAATTAGAAAGCTGCTGGATGTTTCAATGGACTAAACATGTATGAAATGATAAAGATACAACACTCACATTTTTTAATTAAGTACTAACATATAATTGAACTTTTTTAACACTTTTAACAGCTTAGCACTTTTTTTAAATAGAGTAGACGTACCATTCAATATTATGTTATTTATTAGGAAGTTAAATCTTAAGTATGTAATAAAATAATAAAATTATACAAATTTTTGTAAGTTTATTTAACCTTTTCCTTTCGGTGCTATATTAGGTCCCCATAACGTTGGCAATTACATTGGAGAGTTGTTAGCGGTTTTCTGCTATTCTGAATAGTTGTTCGGCACTGCGTATTCCGGTCCAATCGCGAATGTTCTTTAGCCATGTTATCTGCTTCCTTCCAATGTTCGGCTGCCCTCGATCTTACCTGTAATTATAAGCTGAAGGATTTTGTATCGGTCTCCTCTAAGCACGTACCCCAGGTATGATATCTTTGCTCTATTTAACACTGCTTCGTTGGTCTGCATAGCTGTGCAGGGTATTCGGAGCATTCTTATATGTAACCACATCTCGAACGCTTCCAGGCGATTGATCGTAGCAGCCATTAGAGTATAGGTCTCAGCTCCATATAATAACACGGACCGAATATAACATTTTATCATTCTTTGACGCAATTTTAGGTTAAAGTTGTCGTCTTCATTTTCGAGTTGTGCGAGCTGTTCAAATTCTGCACTTAATCTCTTTACCTGGGTCTAGTTTTTCTGTGATACAGCAACCAAGATATTTGAACTGGGCAACTCACTCAATGTTTTGTTGATCTATCTGCAGGGAAGCATCGGCGTGCGGTTGGCGACTAAATATGATAAATTCATTTTTAGACCCATTTCTCGTCCTATCGAGTTTACACAATTCAGCAACTCTTAAAGGCCTTGAATACTATCGCACAAAATGCATACATACATGAAGTCACGCCTTTTTCCCATGGGGGTAGGCAGAGACCACTTCCTTTCACTTGCTACGGTTCTTACACACATCTTTTGCTTCCTCTACTTTTATCAGTGCTCTCATACATGCTCATCGGTTGTTGGTACTCTTGACCTGGCCTTTCTTCAAAACAATGTTGATCTGATCGAGATCGATGTTCTCCGAGGTCGACCTCTACCGATTTGCCCATTCACACTCGCCCTATAAATTTGTTTCGTCAATCTTCCTTCATCCATTCTTTCTACGTGTCCAAACCATCTAAGCATTCCTTTATCTATCTTTGTAACCACATCTTCTTTTACGCCACAGCGTTCTCTTATCTTACTATACTTTACCTTATCCAACCGGATACCTTATCACTCCGGCTATACTTCTCAGACTACTCATCTCCGCAGCATTAATCCTATTTTCATGCTTCTTCTGCCAAACCTAACATTCACTACCATACATAAGTGTAGGAACCAACACACCTCTATGCACAGCCAGACGTGCCTTTTTTGACACTTTCTGGCTATTCATAAAGCTATGCAGTGCCCTATTCATTTGTCTTCCTGTCAACACCCTTCGCTCAATGTTACTGTCATACTTTCTATCTCTCGTAAACTTTGAACCAAGTACACAAATTCATTTACTTGTTCCACTCTTTCTCCCTTAATCGAAACTCCACAGTTTGTCATGCTTTCTTCTCTTTCAAAAACCATTAATTTAATTTTGCTTGCATTTATTTTCATCCCTTTGATTTTCTAGCCATCATGCATAACATTAATCATCGCCTGCAACTCCTCTTCAGATGATGCTAATATGACTTGATCATCGTCGTAAAGAAGGCATTTGACGATCAAATCATTCATTTTCAATCCATACGCACTCTCTTTCAAATCTTTTAAACAATTGTCTATGTATAAGTTAAACAGCCATGGCAAAGCCACACATCCCTGTCTCACACCCTTTTCGATGTTAAACCAGTCCGTGCAAGCTCCGTTTATCCTGACAAAAGCAGTGGAATCCTCGTAAAGTGATTTCAGTGCTCGTATTAAACTACCACTCACCCCATACATTGACAATGTCGACCACAATTTACTCCTCACCACTCTGTCATAGGCACAAGATGACCGTATTAATAAATGATTATGATAATTTACGCCGATAATCAGGTCATATTTGTATCACCTGAAGAGAATCTGCAGACGATGGTTAATATTATGCATGATGTCCAAAAAATCAAAAGAATAAAAGCATAAAAAAGAAGAAATCATGACAAACTACGAGGTGCTAATTAAAGAAGAAAGAGTGAAACAAGTTTAAATACTTGGGTTTAAAGTTTACGAGAAATGTAAAGTATGACTGTGACATTAAGTGTTGGCAGGGATACAAATATATGTGGTAATTTATGAACAGCCAGTACGTGTCAAAAGAGGTACGACTAAAAAAAAAAGCAAAATGGAGGTAAAGTTTTAAAACCTGCGGCTGTGATCCTCCTCCTCTGTCCTTTATCCTTCGTAAGGATGTAGAGACGTTATGGTATTAGCTTTATTGTTGTTGTCCATTCTTCTCTTTCTTGTGCGTGTTGTGCTGCTTCAGAGAGAGTAACCGGTGATTTTCTTTATCTGATCTGCCCATCGCAATGGAGATCTTTTCCTCTTTTTCCTTCAACCTTGACCTCAACTAATAGTCTCTCCATACCTTCTCTTCGTCTTGTTATATGTCCAAAATATCTCAAAATGCTTTGGTTAATAATTGTGGTAAGCCTATTGGTGATATTGAGTTCTGTTAATACTGAGATGTTTGTGCGGTGTGCTGTCCAGGGTATGCGTAGCATTTTGCGATAGACCCACATTTCTAAAGCCAATATACGTTGTGAGTCCGACTTTTTGGTGGTCCAAGTTTCTGCAGCGTAAGTGGCAATGGGAAAGACAAGCGCTTGTAACAGGCGTAGTTTGGTGTTCTTAGTTATGTCATTGTCTTTCCATATTTTTGTAAGTTTGACCGTTGCCGATCTGGCCATTGTGAGGCGTCGACGTATTTCTACTTCGCACCCTCCACTGTTTGTGACGATCGACCCCAAGTAGTTGTAATGACTCACCACTTCATAACCTGCTATATTTCTTATCTTCGGTTGGTTATTTCTGCACCTGTCGATGATCATCACTTTGGTTTTCTGTGCATTAATTCTGAGCCCGTATTTCCTGCCAATACTGTCTAATCCATTCATGATATCTTCAAGTTCTTCTGTTGAGGAAGCTAGTATTAATGTATCAATAGCATAGCGTAGGTTGCTGATTTTTCGTCTTCCAATTGTTATTCCTCCTTAAGAATAGTGAGATAAGAAAACGCTGTGGTGTAAAAGAAGATGTGGTCACAAAGATAGATATAGGAATGCTTAGATGGTTTGGACACGTAGAAAGGATGGATGAAGGAAGATTGACGAAACAAATTTATAAGGCGAGTGTGAATGGGCAAATCGGTAGAGGTCAACCTCGGAGAACATATCTCGATCAGATCAACATTGTTTTGAAGAAAGGCCAGGACAAGAGTACCAACAACCGAAGAGCATGTATGAGAGCACTGATGAAAGTAGAGGAAGCAAAAGATGTGTGTACGAACCGTAGCGGAAGTGGAAGGAAGTGGTCTCTGCCTACCCCTATGGGAAAAAGGCGTGACTTTATGTATGTTTTTATATATAATTTTCATCATCCTATTAAAAATTAAATAACTTTGTTACAACTAAGACTGTTGCGTTTGAAAATTTGTTAAATATTATTGATAAGAAAATAGTTACGAGACACATAAAACCAAATATACCTTTAGAAATGCATGTACTCAAAGAATTTCCCTGAGGTGATGACAACAAGATGTATAGAAAACGCTGTCATGGACGTTACCAACAACAACGAGAAAGCTACTTACTATCGGAAGCTGCAAAAATAATTAAAACAGTTAACACTATCTGGTAAAAAACGTAATCAAGCTTTCTGTACATCATGTTACTCAACGAATCATTAATTTTGATGTAACCATATAATTTATTTCTTAGGTTTTTGCAAAATTATTAGCACGTCAATAACTTAGTTATTTTTGTCCGATTTATTTGTTCTTGGTTTTTAAAATAAAGCTCTTACCTTCCTGTATCGTCTACTTTGCAAATTATTAACTTTACTTGTACGTCCACGTTCTAATTAAACTATCTAAATAAACGGTTTTATGAGACAACTATGGTTCAGGGACGTATGAGGAAGGTGGGTCATTGGACTGTGAACGTGTTAACCCATTTACAGGACAATATGAGTTGAAATTAAGTTTATCCAAAAAAGAAAACACATTTAAGATTATAAGAAAATTAAATTTACCCATTGCATAAATTGTTGCTTTGAATAATATATTGGTTCTGGCTATTGGAAGCCTAAAAGTCTCAGTATGTCTTGTATAAAAAGTTGGTACATTGAAGTTTATTTGCTCAAGTATTTCTGTATTAATGACTTTGCTGTGTAATAATTTGTGCAAAAAAACAATCGATGTGCATTCTCTTCGTAATTCAAGGCTGTGAGTGTGTTATGGCAGATGTCGACTTCTGTGAACGTACCTCGATCAGATTGACATTGTTTTAAAGAAAGACCAGGTCATGATTACCAACAAGCGACGAGCATGTATGAGAGCGGTGATGAAATTAGAAGAAGTGAAAGATGTGTGTAAAAACAATAGCAAGTGAAAGAAAGTGGTCTACCCTTACGATAAAAAAGTGTAAATATACAGGGTGTTAAATTTATTATTTCGTTTTCATTTTTGCTAATCATTTCACTGTAAATTTATCAATTGCTATTAAAATCAGCAGAGAGGCATAACTTTAGACAAGGAATATTATTTTATGTATTATTTTATATTTTGTTATAAGGGGCGCCATGTGAATAATTCCTGATGATAAAATCGACTGGTAACTTTTTTTGACAAAACTTTTTAGTGATTTTGGTTATAAAATATGACGCAGACATTATTTTTACGTAATATTGGTACTTAGTTTATGCCAATGGATTTATTTCACGAGACGAACTCTGAAGGAACATGCGAAATGGGGCTAATTTTTTAAGGGGACAGAAAAATATTTTCTTTAAAATCCGAGAGTCCTTTAGAAAACGCATTGAAGTTGGAGGAGGCCATGTAGAATATTTAATTTGAGTTTGCTCTGTTCATGTTAAATTTTTTTCAATTCTGCTTTATCGTCGAAATAGAAGCCTTACGTTATAAGTTTGTTTGTTGTCTGTTACCTACTTGAAATCCGCTTTCAAGACTCTGAATTGTTTAATTGCGTTTTTCTTAAAAACGGATAAAATTATCGTGTTTAAACAAAAGTACCGATATTGCGTCATATGTGAATGGGCAAATCAGTAGAGGTTGACCTAGTCGAACATATCTCGGTCAGATCGATTTTGTTTTGAGAAAAGGCCAAGTCAAAAATACCAGTTTACGACGAGCTTGTATAAAAGCACTGATAAAAGTAAAAAAACAAAAGACGTACGTAAGATCAGTAGCAAGTGGAAAGATATGTTAAAAGAACGTAATAAATAATACAATAATAATATCAAATGGTATTTGGAAATAATCCACAGTATGACGAAGATCATTTTTATTTTCAACAGGACGGTACTTCTTCGCATTATGTAATGATTGTTCGTCATTATTTAGACCAACGTTTTCCACGGCATTGGATTGGGAGAAGAGGCAGCATTGAATGGCCTTTACGATCGTCAGATTTATCGCCCCTCGATTTCTTTTTGTGGGGACATCTAAAAAGTAAAATCTATAAAACACAACCATCGTCGTAGGAAGATTTGCGTCAAAGAATCGTAGACGAGTTCCGTCGAATTACTCCGGAAATTCATCTGAATGAGCGTGAACGTTTTAAACAAAATCTTTATTATTGTATGGAAGCGAGCGGTCATCAGTTTGAACATTTAATCAATGAAGTAGTAAGTAAGCAACTAAAATAATTGAAATTTTAACATGTAATTTTTGTAATTGTAATTATTGGGAAAAAATGTAAAATTAAAGACCAATTGTTAAGGAAATTGTCAGAGCTTTCAAAAGACATCTTATTCGACCCCCAATGCCATTTAAAAATTTTGAAGTAATTTTTACCCCCGCTTGGTTAGTAAAGTTAGTATGTCTAAGCCGACAGATATCATGCCAGTTAGGTACGACTTCAAAATGCAATTTGAAGTTGTTATAAACAACCACCAAGTTTGCACAGAGAACGGACCATAACTAGGAAGGGATGCTTTAGTGTGGTACACTGATGCATCCAAGATGGATGAAAGGGTTGGAGTGGGCGTTATAGGGCCGAATTTTAGGCTCTCAAAACCCCTTGGTACCACCCCAACCTTCTTTCAAGCAGAATTACATGCCATAGAGACATGTGCCCAGGAGTGCATCGAAAGAAACAACCGAAGGGCAGAAATCTATATTTTATCAGATAGCCAAGCAGCACTAAAAGCTCTGAAGTCATACACTTGTGAGTCTAAGCTGACTTGGGACTGTAAACAGTCCCTGAGACAACTGGCAGCAAAAAAAGTGAGGCTTGTCGTAAACAAGAAATATAAAAATGGAACATATTTAGAACACGGGGAAATCCTTAATAATTGATATTCCAGATTACAGATTTTGTAGTACCGGAAACGTTTTATACCACATGTCAAAAGTACATGAATTTGCGTCCTCCTGAAATGGAACTTTCTTTATTTGTATTTATTTATTTATCGTATGACATAGCACATTCTTACAGGATAAATAACTTACAAAATACATGGACAGAATTATGTGATTAAAATTACTTATATACAACAAACAAAACAAAGTGAAACAAACAGAATTACACAGTCATAAACAAATGTCGAGATTATGTATATAGTCCTTTGCGGCATCTGTCGCCATCAGGAAATCTGATCATAAGCCCTTGTCTCACATGTTTCCACTATGTGACGAATAGTTTGTCTGCCGGCTCCGCAGTCACAGCCGGGGGTTGGTATTTTGCCCCATTTATTTGTTAATTACAGAAATGGAAAATGCATGACACAGGTTGTGGGGTGTTGGAAATCAGTTCTTCCAACTGTTCAATTTCTCTTTGAAAAATTCATTGATTTTTAAAACTACTCAGTACGGCCTTGACACCGACAAAAATCAACTAAAAGTCACGCATTCATTACGTGGAAATTAGCTTTCGTATGAACAAGGGGTCCCGTGCTATTTATAGATCATCTTAAGAATACGTGCACTTATTATTATCTCCAGAACAATATCGTCGCGCGCATACGATCACGTGATAAAAAACGGTTTTGCAAAGCCACGTCTGACCGGGATTCCCTCTCTCATGCTCTTTCGCTTTCCTAACTCCAAGCAATGCAGAGCACAGCGCTTCGCATATCTTCAGCCGAGGTATAACCTCTAGCGTTCAGAGCAATACCTTAAAAAACACCACGTGGTAATATGCACATAACTATAATCAAGTAAAATACATCAAACAAAAGCTAGTAACCAGTGAAATCATTCTAAAGATACAGGAGGCTTTAAAACTGTAAGCTACATGTATTAAAGTTAACAATATATTATCGATGACACGTGTTTGTTTCATTTACTGTGAAAATACCAATTCCCGGCGATAAAAAGCAGTAAACCCGTTTGCCTACAGTAGTAAAAAGACAGATCGAGCAAGTGATTACTGAGTTATCCAAAGATTCATCATCTACAAAGTAAAACGACGCCGTCCTAGAACAAGTATATCCGAGGCAAAAGATGTTCCGGCGGGAAAGCTGTCCATTTCTCATCACACAGCACATTTTCAAGCCCTATTAAGCCTGGTGGGGTCGGCGCCGGCGCGCATGGGGATAAATACAATCGGTAGTATACCACGTAAAATTGCTGAATATCTTCAGCTGCCGAAACCAAAGCAATATACTGGCCATTGTTTTAAGAGATCGTCAGTCACTATATAGCGGAAAGCTATGTAAATCATGCTCATAAAAATATACATGACAACGCATTACAAATATCGGAAGCGATTACCAATTTTCAATCTTCGTCTTCCGATGCAGTACTGCAGTACTACAACTTTAGATAACCGTTCATTACCGTTAAGTTATAAGGCACAATCGACTTACAATAATTGTTTAATTGTTATTATAATAAAGTTTAATTTAAATTGCGATTTCCTTTTATTTAATAGATGAAAATAGATGGGCGTAGAAAAAGTATAGTACGTTACAGGAGTAACGCCGCTGCGCGGCTTCGTGCGTAAATGGGTTACCTACAACTCTTGTTACGAAATATACTATAACGACCAAAGTAAATTATGTAATAACTATACCTATATGTGCACTTGGATCTTAGATAAGACATTCGAATTGTCATTTATTAAAAAGTAATAGAAAAATAATGATTATCCTTTATTAAAAGACATTAGCATACTACTAAATATTTAAAATGATTATTCCCTAATAAACGAAAGTTTTTTTTCTATACTTACCGCTTCTAATGAATTCAGTATTCATTATAAATTAAACTTGTGTTAATAAAAATAATTTAATCTTGGGAAATATTACATACCAACTTTATTATTAGTAAGTGCAGAAAAAAATTAAATTGCAACAAAACAAAAAAAGTGTAGATGCACAAAAATGTAGCTAGTAGTTAATTTGACGAAGCACCATGCAAGACTCTGAAGGTTTCTATTTATGACATTAATTTCACCGTGTTGTGTCTTTAAGCTTTATAACAATCTTCTGCTTATTTTTTTGTAATTTTTATGTAACTTTTTATTTTAAAATTAATTGGTCATTTGACTTCACATACATACATATAATCGCGTCTTTTTTTTATAGGTAGGCAGAGACCACTTATTTCTACTTGCTACGGTTCTTACATACGTCTTTCGCTTCTTCTACTTTCATCAGTGCATTTATACATAGTCTACAATAGTTTATATTATTATTAAAACTACACCAATTTTCTGTACATAATTAAATTTTAGAAGACAATTGTCGTTAGGTCGCGTTCCTACACCGGTGCCTACACCGGTTTAAATTTGTTTTTGGATTACCAATGTCTCTATTTAAAAATTATATTTGCTTTAATCTTACATCATAACTTTTCATTCATATATTCTTACTATTCTACTATTCTTCTGCTACTAAAAACTTAATTCAATGAGTACGTTTCTTAAAAATGACCGCCTACCCTCAAAACTTACTTCTTCATGGCGTACTTTTTGTGAAACTTCCTTGTCTCTGTCCCCTAGTGCGACGTGACGCATTCGTTTTATGCTTTCGTAGATATAATACATGGTTGCTAACCTGTCACTACTCCTTGAACCACGTCGCGATTTCTGCAAAATTCCTTTTTTTGATTATCCTGTCGCAGCTAATACTTTTCGATTATAACTTTCAATTGCAAATTGCAAGCCATTTTTCGTCGTATTTTTTATTAATTCAATTAAGTTTTTTCCGCAAAAAATTCTTTTTGCCATTCGTTCTGCCTAACTTTAATTTGTATTTATACATAAAAAATGCTTTTTCCTAAATGATTGACTGACGGATCAACTCGCAGCCTAAACTGCTAATCGTAGAGACCTGAAACTTGAATTGTGTGTTCTTTGTATGACGTAGACGGAGGCAAAGTTTGTATGGGACAACGTGATTCCTTGGTCTAATCTACTTTAAATTTTGTGCAAACATTCTTTAACAAACAGAATTAATTGAAGACGTGTTTCGTATTTTATTGAAACTCATCGCCTAACAGGGTTAAAAAGGGGTAGAAAGGTATTTTGTGGGTGATTTGCATCGAAGTTGATATAAAAACTACTTAGTGCTTTTGATTTAACATTTTTACATTTTGTTTTGACACGTGGATGAAAACTCAATCCAATTTTCTTCAAAAAACGTTGAACTTGGATATTTAAATGAAAAACTTACCTTATACCTTGACTTTACATTTGCGTTTAAACCTTCTCTCGATTTGATACAAAACCGAAACCCCACTCTGCAATAGGTATACCCAAACAAAGTAATATGGCAGAAGTACTCCGCAAAACGAAATTAATTGTTTGGGATAAGAGTACTAAGCTCATAAAGGGGGTTTCGAAGCCCTAAATAGATCTTTACAAGATATTAGAAATAATAATTGTCAAATGGGAGGAGTTCTAGATTCCATTCAGAAAAGAGCCATTCGCTTGATAAACAGCTCAACTCTCACAGATACCCTTTACCCTCTAGAACATAGAAGAAGAGTTGCAGACCAGTCATTGCTCTACAGATATTTCCATGGCAGATGCTCCAGAGAAATAAAAACTCTTGTACCATCATTGGCCACATTCGGCCGAAGAACTCGGCACGCTGATCAGTCTCACCCATTTACTCTCAAGATTGACACTACAAGGACCAATCTTCATCAAGAATCCTTCTTTTACAGGGCTGCTACGGAATGGAATAAGCTTTCAAAATCAGTTTTTCCAGAGAACTATGACCTGCAGCTTTTTAAAAAGCGTGTCCACAATCATTTCCTTTCTATAATCCCTTCCCCTTCTAATAGTCGCAGTGCGGGCCGTCCGCGGCCCACACGATAGGCCTACCCTTTTTGCGACTATTTTCATAAAAAAAAAAAGTTACTGTATTGTTGGCAAGCGATTTCCGACTGACTTTACCAGTATTACACCAAAAGAACGCGAGTTGACGAAGTTAAAGTATGCGTGAAGCGGTGTCATTTGTGGCCTTCAGTGATTTCCTGGAACTGAAAATAATATAATTCTCCATACAGAGTTTGGTACAATTGTTTTCACTGTAGAACGGCTTATAGTTAAAATTTACTCAAACATTAATAATATTCACGATAAACCTACAGATTGGTTATGCAAACGTGCCATCTTAACACCAAAAAAAGAACAAGCCTCATTCATATATGAAATACTTTTGAGATCATTCGAAGGGGTCGATTATCAATATAAATCCATCGACTAAGTGATAAACTCCGATGATGCCATTCATTATCCGGTCGAGTTCCTGAATACACTAAAGCCTTCCGGTCTTCCAACTTACATATTAAAATTAGGAGTTGCGGCGCCAATTATGTTGCTGCGCAATATAAATACAACAAAATTAAGCAATGGCACCAGATTGCAAGTGAAAACATTGCATCGCAATGTAATCGTAGCAACTATTCTGACAGGTTGTTTTCGAAGACGATCTGTATTTATTCCTAGGATTCCCCTAACACCATCAAATTACCTCTTCGAATTAAAGAGAGAGCAGTTTTCCATTAAAGTCTGCTTCGCCATAACCATTAACAAAGCTCAAGGTCAAACTTTTATGGTAGCGGGAGTAGACTTGAAAAAAAAATGCTTTTCCCACGGCCAATTGTATGTGGCATGCTCCAGAGTAAACGCACAGAGTAGCCTGATGATTCTAGCACCCGAAGGAAAAACAAAAAAATTTGTTTACATAGAAATACTGCGATAGGTGAAGTATTTTGATTTCGTTGTAAAATGATAATACCCCAGTGTCACTTTCACCAGATCAAAGGCCGAGCTTCTTGTTCATAAAAAATAACAAAATTTTATTTTATTTTCATGTTTATTTAACCTTTAAATTTCCACACTCTAATAAAGATTGTTATATTTTATAAGTATTCAAACATTTTAACATAATAATTTATATATACACACACACATACACACACACACACACACACACACACACACACACACACACACACACACACACACTCACACACAAACACGCGCGCTCGCACGAAATAATTAACAATTTTTTTTAAATTTAAATTTTTTCTCCACCATTTTAGATCTGAGTCTTTGAAATAAATAATGACCAAAATGGGATCAAAGAAAGGTAATTAGAAAAACAAGTATTATTATAGATTATAAAATGTACATTAAAAAAAGGTGTGAAAATGACCAAATGTTTTAGTGATGTTCGCATTTTACGAAACGATTATTTCTTTTACCAGAAATATGGATTTCCTTTTACGTCAAATATAAATTCAAAACTGTAAATATTCTTTTAATTGTTTTACTGAAAAAAAGTATTATATCTTATTTTTAGGTGATCATTTAGGTCTTCTGTTTAACATAATGTCGTTTGGATTAATAAAAAAAATTTGGATTGCGAAGTATTTGTTGACAATTGGATTTTTGATGACGGAAATACTAGATGGTGTTTACATTTCCATTTCGATCAGTTACAAAAATTGGGATGGAATTAAAAAATGCCTTCTATTTTCATGTTTATTACAACCGGTAAACATTTAAACTAATTTTCTCGTTTGGCATTTAAATATTTATTAAGCTTAATCCACTAAGCTCGCATTTAAAATATAACAAAAAACTATGAAAGCAAAAGAAAATCATTAAAATGTCATATTTTTCGGGAATGGTAATGTCACACCTTAAAACCGTCAATTAAAGGTTGGTATCTAGTATTTCTCTACCTTCATCAAAAAGATTATTGAAGATGGTGGATCTTAAAATATGCTAACTAAAAGTTTTAAAGCGTAATTAAAAATAACGGAATGACTAGCACCAAATAAGCGGATGGTCTATCGGTAAAAATATCTAAATCTATCTTAATATTTAATAAACTTAAGCTGACACTAAGGGTAAGGCCTAATTAGTGTATTGCGTTGCGTCGTCGTAACATATCAATGCGTAGCGACGACGCACGACGTCGTACCGCAAGAGTGCGACGCACGCCATCGTTAGAACCGGAGTTTCGACAGCGCAGTGCATCACCCTCCCCACCGCTTCGTCCCTTTTTTGTTTTTTTTTGTTTTACAAGAGGAAAATCTTTTATAGACACTCAGCGCTTTCACTGCTCTGAAAAGAGCGAGTTTCCGCGCTGAATAGTGTGGGACTCATTGACCGCTCGGTCAACGTTACCCACTAAAAAACTCTTGTGTGTGGTTTTTTGGGCTTATTGTCCCTTGGTAGGGGACAATCTTACCCCTTGTGTACCGCTTCGTCCCTCGTCAGTGGATCCGCTAAAACAGCGTTTCTCAAACTGTGGGGCGTGCCCCCTAAGGGGGGCGCGTTTACATGATGGGGGGGGGGGCGCAGTACAGATTAAAAATAAAATGGTAATGATAAAATGCTACAAATAGATATTTAAAAAATCTTTATTGAAATTTTACTTACTTAATGATGACAAAGAAACATTCTAAGGACTAATGGCTAACATGAGCTTGTTTTAAGGCGCACAACTTCTCTAAATTTGGTTCTATGTTAGAGATGCCACTCTGAGTTCATTTTCTACTTGAAGTTTATTTCTGTATTTAGATTTCACGACAGCAAGTGCAGAAAATCCAGTTTCACAAAGGTAGGACGTTGGAAAAGGCAACAGAATTCTAAGCGCTTTGGCTTTTATAACGGAGTAGTCGTTCGGAAGTTCAGTCCAGAAGTTTGTTAAAGATTTGTTAACAAAGTTTGATTTTTGTAAGGGATTTGTTTAAATATCTATCTGTTGTTCTTCTTCTTGCAGTGATAGTCCGACAGTTCTATTTTCGAATGGATTTAAAACCCAGCTCCAGTCTGACAACTTGATATCTTTCTCTGCAAAAAAGTATCGCTTAAAAATTCTCAGTTAAGTTTTCTAAATGGCTTCCTATGGTTTTTAGCATCACAGCTTTATGAATATCTTTCAATGGGGAATCTTGCACAAAATCGCAAAATGTGGGAAACATTTCCAAACTGTTTTCTTTCAATTTGTTATGCCATAACTGCAATTTCTTACAAAAAGCATCAATCTTTTGACTTAAATCAAATATATTTACGTCTTTTCCTTGCAGCTGAAGATTAAGTATATTAAGTTTTTCAAAAATATCTACTAAATAAGAAAGCTTCAGTAAAAATAATTTGTCGAAAAAATCTGTTGAATGCTTGTGACCTTCCTCGCTTAAAAATATCGCTATTTCACTTCTTAATTCAAAGACACGCTTAACCGTCTTACCGCGTGACAACCATCTGGATGAGGAATAAAACAACAAAGATTGATGCTCAGCTCCCATATCTTCACACAGAACAGAGAACATCCTTGTTTTTAGTGGTCTGGTTTTTATAAAGTTAACAACTTCAATAACTACTGTCAAAATCATGTTTAGTCCAGGGCTTAGCGATTTTGATGCTAACGCTTCCCGATGTATCATGCAGTGCGTCCAGATAATTTCTGAGGATTCCTTTTTTACTAGCGCTTGTAAACTGTTGTATTTACCAGACATGGCTTGAGCTCCATCGGTGCAAATCGCAACACAATTTTTCCATTGCAAATTCATTTTAGTAATAGAATCATTTGTAATCTTGAACAACTCGGTGGCTGTTTACAAAACAATAAATCTTCACATATTTTAGAACATTGACAGAATCTAATGTAGCAAATCAAATGGGAATCATTACTAGAGTCAGTTGCTTCGTCAAGTTGTATAGCAAACAAGTTTCCAGTAAGCTCAGATTCAAGCTGCTGCTGCATATCAACTGATATATCGTTAATTCGTCGACAGATTGTATCATTTGACAGAGGAATATTGTTAAGTTGTGAAGTAAAATTTTCACCAAACATTATTTCTACAATGTCTTTGCAAGCGGGTAAAATAAGTTGCTCTGCAATAGTGTGCGGTTTTTTGCATTTAGCTACTTTGTATGCCACTTTATATGATGCCAAGAGAACCTTCTCATTTACTGCCAGTACTCTATGGAAGCTGGATTTTTGTTTTTTAAACAATCTAAGTTTCTCCACAAAAAAATCTCGCGGTTTATTGACATATTCTCTGTGCAGCGTTTCTAGATGCCTCTGTAATTTATTTGGTTTCATGCTATCTGCAGCCAATACTTTTAAACAAATAACGCATTGTGGTTTTTCTTCGCCACCTACTTCAAGGCTAGTAAAGCCCAAATTTAGGTATGATGGGTCATATTTTCTTGTTTTAGATTTCGGACGATTTCCACCTGAACCTGTCGATGTACAAGCCCCGTCATCCTCAAGTTTTCGTTTTAAAAATTTATCCATACATCTACTTATACACTCACACTTCACAATAATGCTTGCTTAGTGTTAAAACACCTTCACTGAGAGACTGAGAATACCGTATGTGCGCTTCTGTATTTATAGTCGCGTTCAGACAGTTCGAGAAAGATCAGGAAGCTTGAATACGTGGCACGAACGCCGCGAACTTTCCGACAGCATCTTTGGCGCTCTCGACGAGACAATGTTGCCTATTTTAGTCCAAATTCCTAGGTCTACGGATTGGGGGGCGCAACATTTTTTAAATTAAAACAGGGGGGCGTGAATAACAAAAGTTTGAGAACCGCTGCGCTAAAACATTACGACGACGCAACGCACTAGTAAGGCCTAAGCCTAAGATTTAATTAGTTAATCAATTTATATTGAAACTTATGTTTAAACTCTCAACAAAGTTTAAATTATTGTATAGTGACGTCACAGCCAATGACAAGGATGTAACAGTACCTTCTGGACCAATCTGGAATTTTCGATAGAACAGTTTTGGATACGTCTAGAAGATTCTCGTCTTTTCTTGATTCAGCGTTATATTATATAAATTGGCCTTGGTTCGCGAGAGAATGTCAGTTTCTCTAAAGTTTATGATTGTGTTCGTTAGTTGACAAAAATGGTAAAGTTATAAATAAATGTGTAAATAAATTCGAACCCCGATTGTAATTAAAAACATTACATTTTTTATTGCATAAAATAATAATTTCCAGTAAAACTGATCGTAGAAATTTTTTTTTTAGGGATGTGCTGGTTTGTTTATTGTGGCAAAATATATGAAAACAGCCAGCCGTGATTTATTATTATTAGCTGAAGTTACTAACAAGTTGTTGATCCGAGATGATAGTTGCGAAGATGTTGCAATCAAGGAAGCGAAAAAAACAAAATTTTTTGTTTTTTTAATTGCAGCGTTTTGTTTTATAGGTCATTTTCAGTTTGCACTAATAATTGACGATAAATTACTGGAACTGGTAATACTGAAATCAATTTTGTGTTTTTTGCCAGATATTTTTTTTTCTTTAACAATAAAAACTTCTTTGTTTTTCGGTAGGTAAAAATAATTAAGGATGTAAATCTACCCAATATTAAATTTAGTTTAGTATTAAATTAATTTCGTCATTGCATTTAAAGTATGGCGAAGAATAAACACTACTCTTTCGATTACATAAAAGAAATATTACTTAACCGTCCATTTAAGAGAAATAATTAAATTTAAAAGTGTCATTTAACTGTGGGTTATTCTTGCCGAAAGTAGTAGAATCCAAAACAAAATTAAAAAATACGACTCGAATAAAAAATATATTTAAAAATTATACCAGGTGGTCCGTAAGTAATGGTCCAAAGTAATATAAAAGATTTCGATCTTATGAAAGATTAGATATAGTTAAAGTCAGAAATAATATTTCCTGTTTTGCGAAATTCGGTACCTTCAGAATTTAGCCGACGGCAGGTTCAGGACCGGACTTTAATTGAGTGTAACGAACAATTTAAAATATTCTTTGCCGTTAATAGCAAACATTATAATACGTTTTCCTATATTTAGAATAGCAACCACTAAACTCCACCCTTATTTCACAATATCATGAGTGACGTATCAAGTTTAATCAAAATAACCTATAAATCTACCCTGACGATGAACTTCATCTATTCTAGTAAGGTATTCCTAACATAAAATATTGTATTTTTAAGATTCCATTATAGTCTGTCTTATATTTAAGGTGCGATATCTCAAACCCAAATAATGGAGCACTTTTCTAATTGGATTTTTATTTGAAACCCGGTTCCAACTTCATTTTATATTTAATCATATGCAAAGACGAAACAATGTTACTAGAATAAAAGTTATAAACCTTTTTTTAAATATTCTTCGTCATACAGTAATCTACATTGACTAAATATTTCTATTTAGCTTATTTCTTGGAAAACAGTCATTCTTCGCTTATAATAACTTTTCTAATGAAGGGTTTTAAAATTTTTGTCAAAACGTAAATCCTCTTTACTTCACCCTAATTGGATCCATTATTTTTTTATTTTAGTTTACTATTTAAATAAATGGTAACATTCACATAAAAATACCTAATTTTTGGTGCACATCCTCTAACTGGGATGGAATCTGCATAGAAGTATACACGTATTAATTAAAAAAATGGGTCAATATAAATTAATAATTTAATAACATTTTTCTGGAACTACATAATTTTTATCACTTTTAAAATTCCTCCAAAAAGCCATTTTAAAACAAATAAAATCAAATACAACACTGGAATAGGAAAAATAAATTACTTTAACTCAAACATACACAAGTAGCTTGTAATGATAGGCAAGGCAGGAGGAATAAGGAGTTCCATTTATAGTATTTGTTGTTTCCGTTCAATTACAATACATATTTTGATAGTTAAATAACTGTTACAAAATATATGTGATTAAGTTAAATACAATCACCATATTACAGATAAATACGTTCGATTATTTGTATATAATGGACATTTTTATTAATTATTTCTACAATATTGCGGATGTTTATAACTATTTTAGAGTGCAATATTTTCATTAATAAAAACATTTTAGCAGTAATTGGAAATCTTTTTATTAGTACGTACGTCATATACTTTTCTTTTCACGTGCGCTTTCAGCTGTCATGGTTATTAAATTATGTTCGAAAAAATTTGAAAAAGACAGCTAACATAAAAAGTATGGACGACACAGATTATCAAGAAGCTATATTTAAACATTTGACTGTAGTTGCGCAATACCATAATCATTTTAAAAAGTAAGTTCGTAATTTGATACTACGGTAAGGGTTTTAAGGGGTTTAAATGGTTAATGAAATTATGTATAACAACTGTTTATGAAAGTAAAAAATACGTTATAAATAGGTTAATATGGTAAGGTTTGCTTTGTTCGAAATATATATTCGTCCAAATGCTCACAAGCACAAGGGGCGACATGGGTTTTGCAATTTTAAAAAAATCAGTAATTTTTTTTTATTTTATAGTACTAAAGTACATGATTAATCTTTCTTAAAACTCTCTTTTTGAAACCTGCAAACGAGATTTTTGCATCGATTTTATTGAAAGCGTTTGATAACGTACAATGGGCTATGGGATGTTCTGCATGTCATGGGGCTTCCCGTTCATCTAATATCAATTACTAAACAACTTTATGAAAGCAACACAGCTCATGTACGTATTGACGGCATGGTGTCAGCCAAAACAAAAACGGAAAAAGGAGTTCGTCAGGGCAGTAATCTATCCCCTATGCTCTTCAACGCTTACTCTGAGTTCATCATGCGACATGTGCTGGACAACTGGGAAGGAGGTATAACTATTGGTGGAACTATAATGTCTAACTTGAGTTTCGCCAACGACACAGCTCTCCTAGCAACCATAGAGGCTGAAGTATTAGCTCTCCTTAATACCTTAGACCAAACTAGCGAGGCTTACGGCCTTAAAGCCAATTACGAAAAGACCAAAGTGATGATTATAGACAGAGAACATAACAACTATCCTCAAAAAGCTGTCAAGTGGTGCATAACTTTGTATACCTCGGATCGTTAATTGAAAACACATGCAGCAGCGAAAAAGAAATCCGCCGGCGCATTCAAAAGGCACGACTAGCCATGACAAAACTCAATAGAATATGACATAACTCTAACATCATCAAAACGGGTTGATCGTTATCGTATAGATGCCTTTGAGATGTGGTGCTGAAGGAGAATGCTGCGGATTCCGTGGACGGTACTTATAACGAACGTCTCAGTTCTAAATGAGATTGGTAATTCAAGGCGCTTATCATCCATAGTATTAAAGCGTGCCCTGACATTTTTTGGACACATTCACAGGAACGACAAAATGGAGAAACTAGTTGTGCAGGGTCATCCTCCCACTGGTCGACGACGTGGTCGTTCTTCTACACGCTGGGTGGATCTAACAAAGATGTGTCTTGATCTAAACGTCAGCGGGGCCTCCAAACTGACTTCTAATCGGATGAGATGGCAAAACACCGTTAGGATCCATTCTAGCACCAACACTATTTTTACTTCACATCAACGACCTATTGAAAGCAACTTCATGTCCCGTACACAGCTTTGCCGATGACAGTACCCTCCATACAGCATTTTCTTCCAGGGCCCCTATATCAGCCCGTGAAACCAGAAATGAACGAGGAAGAAATGTTAACAATATAAATATGGACTTAGCAACAATTCTCGAATGGGGATCCAATAACTTGGTAGAATTCAATGCATACAAAACACAAGCATGTCTTTTCTGTAGAAAAGCCGATCTCACTGTGCCTAACATAACTTTGTCAGGAGTAACCATACCACTGAAGTCATCCATATCGATGCTTGGTATTACTATCAGCAATAACCTTTCCTGAGAAAATCACGTGAGGTCCATTGCCAAAAGTGCATCCCAAAAACTTGGTTTTTTGTTTCGTACCAAGAGCTATTTCACCTCCAGTCAGCTGCTTATGATCTATAAGGCACAGATCCGACCTGTACTGGAGTACTGTTCCCATATTTGGAGTGCAGCACCTAAACATATCCTGAAGCTACTGGATTCTGTCCAAAAAAGGGCAATTCGTCTCGTCGGTGATGCCTCGCTTACAAACTCGCTCACTTGTCTGGAACAACGTAGAAAAGTTGGCGATTTGTCTCTATTTTATAGATATTTTCAAGGGCGATGCTCTTCTGAAATATCAACAATCGTTCCTCCTTTGGCAGTCTCTACGAGATTAACCCGTCAAGTTCAGTCTTCACACCCCTTCGTGGTCACTTTGGAGACCTGCAGAACATCACTTTCCAAAGACTCATTCATCCAACGAATTGCGAGGCTTTGGAGCATACAACCTCCAGAAATTTAAGAAGAACACCAACTCCTACCTTCTTTCCCTTGGTTCCCACGATGTTCTCTGAACATTACAGGATATCCCTTTTCGTGGGAACCAGAACATAAAAAAAAAAAAAAAAAAAAAAAAAAAAAAAGGAGAGCAATCGACAAATTATATATCAGTAATACCTCGGCCAATACCAGCAACAACTGACAATAAAATGAGTTCACAACACATCTGACAAGATTTTATGACTGTGATGATTATTGAAATTTTGCATACATCTGGATACTATTGACAGGCAGTGGCGTAGCGAGCTTAACTGGCGCCCGGGGAACAATTCCTTTTTAGCGCCCCACCCCTTCCATTCAAAAACCAAATAATATTATATGTAAAATATACTCGCAAATTAATAAATAAATAAAGTAAAATAAATAAAGTCACAGCCTCAAGCTAGGCTTTAAATTTGAGACAAATAATGTAGTTGAGAAAACAAGACTAGATTTTGAAATGTATATGATCATCTAGAATTAAGTAGTTCAAAAGTTACCTATTATATAAAAATTTATAAAAAAATATTTAAAAAACACGCAGTTTTAAAACAATAAAAAAGTAAATATTTATTATCTCTAAGAAGATACATATATTTAATAATAATATGATTATAATACATTAATAAAACTAATTACTATGTATACATTTTCCTTGCTATTGATGAAGCAAAGTTATCAAAAATATCATCAAAGTTGTTCATTTCAAATTTTTCTTTTTTTACACAGGTCGGGTTAGCCCTGCCAGTAGAGAAGTCGTGCCATTTCTATTATGAATATATTATTACAGTTTGATTTAGACTATTATTGTTCCTTTTTTTCTTTTTATTTACGAATTAACATTTATTATATTACACTGGCACTAAATTTTACATATATTTTCCAGAAATCAATTATAATAAATATTATCCAGCAATTTTTTTGTTTTGCGGACCATTAGCCAGAAAGTGTCAAAAAAGGCACGTCTGGCTGTGCATAGAGGTGTGTTGTTTCCTACACTTATGTACGGTAGTGAATGTTGGGTTTGGCAGAAGAAGCATGAAAATGGGATTAATGCTGCGGAAATGAGTAGTCTGAGAAGTGTAGCCGGAGTGACTCGGATGGATAAGGTAAAGAATAGTGAGATAAGAGAACGCTGTGGTGTAAAAGACGATGTGGTTACAAAGATAGATAAAGGAATGCTTAGATGGTTTGGACACGTCGAAAGGATGGATGAAGGACGATTGACGAAACAAATTTATAAAGCGAGTGTGAATCGACCTCAGAGAACATATCTTGATCAGATCAACATTGTTTTGAGGAAAGGCCAGGTCAAGAGTACCAACGACCGACGAGCATGTATGAGAGCACTGATGAAAGTGGAGGAAGCAAAAGATGTGTGTAAGAACCGTAGCGGAAGTGGAAGGAAGTTGTCTCTGCCTACCCCCATGGGAAAAAGGCGTGACTTTATGTATGAAAATCTGCGAGAACTTTCGTTGCAGTAAATGTGCAAAAAAAAAGTAGTACCTACTGCCAATAACAATGTTTTAAAATTATAATTATTTTTAGTGATTTTGATACTTCCTTACAACTACGAAACACAACTTTCTTTATTTATAGTTTGAATGGTTTATTGGCATCAGTAGCATGTGTAACGTTTATATTAACTGTAAGTAAAATTTAAACTTTTTTAAACAATTAAATACTCGAATGATCCACATGATATTGAAGTTTTTTAACTTACTTTTAAAATATTATTCGCAACCATCAACAATTAGTTTTTGGAAATAAAAACTTTATGTACCTACAAAACAATACAAATATATACACTATTTATTGAAATGTAAAGGAAAAAAACATCCACTTAGATCCACAACTAGTTTAATGTTGTAAATTAAGGTAAAAAGAAACAAAAACTTCTAAGGGACAAAAAAAATAAGTACCATAATTTTTTATCCCGAGCGATCAAACGCTCACAATTTTTATTGTTTTTTTTTCGAAGCTTCAGGATCCCCTTTAAGCAAGTATTAATTTAATAAGTTTAATAAGTTTTAATATTTGAGCTGATGAGTATTTCTTATACTGTAAAACTCTAAATACCTGGTAGTATTGAGTATTGTTAGGCTAAATTTAAAGCAGTTTTACATTTTCGTCTTTACTTTTAATTCTTTAATTTAAGCCTTTGTTGACAAACCGATGCTCACATCAACTGCTTTATGACATAGTGAGTACGACTACAATTAAAATATTTAGTTTCATTTTTGTTTCAGAGACTTGATCCTTCATTGGATTTTAAACTGTTTTTAGTGGCTTTTTTAATTATAAGTTTATTAATACTAATGTGCAATAATTCTCAAAACCTAACGGATGAGGTAAGTGATCATAAAGTACGAATTATCATAGTTTCTCCTTCAATATGCAAAATTTAAATGCACATGAACTTAAACATTTATTTGGAACTCTTTCCCGATTCTATAAATATTCGATTTATAAAACGGACACCATATTTTACAATTATAGTCAATAGCTGATCTAACGATAGAGCAATATTTTAGAAGTGTAAAGAAAAATTAAAATCTTTGAATGAAGCCTAATAATTTAAATGATTTGAAAACAATATTGTCAACGTGTGTTTTAACCTTGATCAATTAATCAAGATTAGCCAGGAGGCTAGTTGGCTAACGGCCAACCATGCTAAAAGGTAGTAGCAGCGGAACACAATAAGCTAAAATCTGCAGTGTGGGCTTCTCTAACCCGACAGCTTTATACTTAAAACTAAAAAAATGATACATTGGAGTAAAATATGCCAAGTACTCTATCAGCTATTAACCAATTAACATTTTTTACCCGGTTAAAGTATTTATTTTGATTTATAATTCCCGAAATTACTCTGATGGATAAAGTGAGGAAAAGTGAGGTAAGGGAATGCTGTGGTGTGAACGAAGATGTGGCAACCTCGCCATCGCACTATCAGGAAAATCCTACGAAATCTTGACTCTAATAAGGCAGTAGGACCAGATGGAATTACGACAATTGTCCTAGAGACCTGTGCTCAAGAGCTTACCCCAGTTCTCTGTAGACTCTTTAAGCTATCATACAGAAAAGGATGATTTCCGTCCATGTGGAAAAACGCTAAAGTCCAACCCATTCCGAAAAAAGGAAAGAAGACTATTCCTGCGAATTATCGCTCAATTGCATTGCTCTCAGTCATATCTAAAGTTATGAAAAAAGAGATTAACACAGAACTCATCAAATATTTGGAGAAATTTGAGATAATTCATGACAGACAATATGGATTTTGAAAACTTCGGTCTACTGGAGATTTGCTGGCTGTCACTTAGCTTTAGACAAACACTATTGAGAAGTTTGGTAAATCCCGTGCAATAGCCTCGGATATATCTGTTATTATTATATATTAGGTCGATATCATTAATAAAAGTATATATAACTTTATGAAACTATTTTATAATTTTAAACTACACAAAACATATATTATACAAAATCAAAGATCAAAACACGATATTTTTATATCTGACACTGACAGACTTCTGTTAGGATTTTATATATAGAATAGTGAAGTGAACACTACATGGAAGTCCACTTCTATAGTTAATAAAAAACAAGTTTGTAGCTCTTCC
This sequence comes from Agelastica alni, assembly GCA_950111635.1. Classification (NCBI taxonomy): domain Eukaryota; kingdom Metazoa; phylum Arthropoda; class Insecta; order Coleoptera; family Chrysomelidae; genus Agelastica; species Agelastica alni. The sequence goes on from OX467709.1 coordinate 43,726,701, forward strand.
AATAATATCTAAAGCCATTGAATGCGTTTGGCACCAGGCATTGTTAAGCAAATAATTTGCCTACGGTTTCCCAACCAAACTGCGCCAATGGCTCATAATCTTCATGCAAAATCGCTCCTTACATGTGGTAGTTGACGGTATTTCTTCTGATGCGTTTAAAACCAATGCTGGGGTCCAGCAGGGTTCCATTCTGTCCCCCACCCTATTTCTTTTACACATCAACGATCTCTTGAAAACCACCAAAAACACCATTTACAATTTCGCAGACGACAGCACACTTGTCTTAACTTTCACATCCTATCGATCACTTTTAATGAATGATACAAAAAGACTCAGGCAGGAACAGGTTGATTCCAACAATGGAAATCTTGAAGCAATGGTCGAGTGGGGAACCAAAAATCTTATTCAATTCAACGCCTAGAAAACACAAAGCGCCACGTTTTTCAAAAAAGTGAATTCCTCAAATCATTCCATCACAATGTCCGTAAATACCCTTGAATCAAGTCACGGTGTCTAATAATATGTCTTGGCATAACCATGTTGCTAACAACGCAAAGTCAGCAAGCAAGAGGCTATTTGAAGATAATAGACCAATAACGCCACCGGAATTAACAAAGTAAGAAGGTCCTCTAATAACATTTACTGAAGTAGAATATGCCATAAAACGTTCTAAAAACCGTAAAGCAGTAGGACCTGACGAGATTCCCAGCGAAATATATAAACTTATCGATAACACTGAAGCATTCAAAGTCATAACAGAATTATTTAGTAAAATATACACCACTGAAAAGTTACCAAGCCATTGGCTTAGATCCATATTTGTCACCTTGCCAAAGAAAACATATGGCAAGACGTGTGCTGATTATAGAACAATCAGCTAAATGAATCATCATCTTTTACCACAGGCAAAGATATATTACCAAGTTTATAAAATAGCTTTTTGTGCTTGAAATACACAAAAGAATTTTTTCTACAAATGCAGTTTTTAGACAGAAAAAAACACTAAATACTTTATTCAAAATAAGTAAGTACATAATATTACTTGTATTTTAATTATATTATTTTATAATATTCTTGAAAATAATTACTTCAGTTTATCATTCACTATATTGAAATTAAATGTGCACTTATGATCTTTGATATTCATTTCCGAACCTGATGATCCATCAGAATATTTCTCCAACATAAATTCTTTCGAAGATTGGAAATCTATAGAACGAGATGTGGATACATTTTTTTTTTTTTGGTGGTTTTAATCTTATTTTTAATTGATTCGTCTATGTAACCTTCTGCGACATTACTGCTTTTCCATCCACCATGTTTCTTTAGTTGTATTAGATCTCCTTCACCATTCACCAATAAAGTAGCAGATGTTCGTCGAAAACAATGTCCTGTATATAAAGTATGGTCAGGTAATTCCAAATATTTAGCAATTTCACTGGGAATTTTTTCCGATTGTATTTACACCCACAACTTGTTTCGTACATCTACCTTTTTAATAACGTAAAAATAGGCGTTGGGAGTATTCTTGTTATTTTGACAAAGTTGTCTGATTGCAATGTATTTTTTACAAATTGATAGATAATCAACTAAATTTTCTTCTTTATGACCAACAATCGTAAAAACACGGCTAATTCTCGTTTTTGAATCTGGAATTGGGACTATTAAAATAGAATCTTTTTCTTCTATGTTACCGATTTCCATTTTTACCAATTCATCGTGTCTGCAGGCACCAGCAATATACAATTTTTATTAAACGCTGTATCGTATTGAGCGAACAAAAATTTTTTTGTGTACTCATTTCCAATATTCTAACCTCTCTTTAGGTAAAATTATAATTTTTAACAAATGTTTTAGTCTACGCTCTTGAATTATGAGTTGTACGACTGCCCATGGGTTTTCTGGAACACCAAAAATAGAAAATCACTGCTGATTATTTTATGTAATTCAGTGCAGCCCTGGGAAATTTCATTTATTGGCATGATCTCTCTAAATCATAAAATTATAACAGATGTAAGTGTTTAAATATTTAGAATTCATAAGTGTTCTCGCTAATTTAAACAAAGCCCAATCGTAAAAAAATGTGTTTCTAGAACAGTGGAAAAATCAAATATACCATTTATTAATGTCACATAAAGTATTCAATTGATTTGGAAATTAAAAAAATTGATCTAATTAATTCCCCCAAAAAAAAATTTGATTAAAAAGCTTGCACGGTTAAAAGTACGTGTTCTTTTTATAAAAAATCAGTAAAAATTCTTTTTAAATCGGAAACCTTTAGTTCGAGATGATTTAAAACGAATTTACACAACCGTTAATTTATGAAGTATAATTTTAAAAAATTTTAAATTTTTATATTTTAAATGTAGCAAATTTGTTAGATAATTTAAATCCTAAAATTTGATGTAACCATTTAATATTTTAGGGGACTAAGCTAGTTTATAGTCTTTCATGTGTGGCTGCTAAATTCAAATAGAAAACTGCTAGATGTTTCAATGGACTAAACATATATGAAATGATAAAGATACAACACCTACATTTATTAATAAAGTACTAACATATAATTGAATTTTTTTAACACTTTTAATAGCTTAGCACTTTTTTTTAAAAAGAGTGGGCGTACCATTCAATATTGTGTTATTTAATAGCAAGTTAAATCTTAAATATATAATAAAATAATACAAATTTTTGTAAGTTTAAATAAATTTCCTTTCGGTGCCATATCAAGCAATTACATTGGAGATTTGTTAGCGGTTTTCTGCTATTCTGAATAGTTGTTCAGCACTGTGTATTCCTTCCGATCGCAAATGTTCTTTAGCTATGAGATCTGCTTTCTTTCAATGCCTCCGCTGCTCTCGATCTTACCTTTCATTATAAGCTGAAGGATTTTGTATCGGTCTCCTCTAAGCACGATCCCCAGGTATGATATCTTTGCTCTATTTAACACTGCTTCGTTGGTCTGCATAGCTGTACAGGGTATTCGGAGCATTCTTGTATGTAACCAAATCTCGAACGCTACAAGGCGATTGATCGTAGCAGCCTTTAGAGTCCAGGTCTCAGCTCCATATAATAACACGGACCCAATATAACATTTAATCTAACCTAACCTAACCTAATAATTTTTAGAGGTTTAATTTGTCGTTAGAGGAAAATGATTTCAATTTTGGAAAAGTCGTGCGAGCTGTTTCAATTCAGCACTTAATATCTTTATCTGGGTCTAGTTATTCTGTGATACAGCAACCAAGATATTTGAACTGGGCAACTCACTCAATGTTTTGTTGATCTATCTGCAGGAAAGCATCGGCGTGCGGTTGGCGACTGAATATCATAAATTCATTTTTAGATCCATTTCTCGTCCTGTCGTGTTTACACAATCCTACAACTCCTGAAGGCACTGAAAATTATCACACAAGATGACCGTATTAATTAATGATGATGATAATTTAAGCCGATAATCAGGTCATATTTGCATGATCTGAAGAGGAGTTGCAGGCGATGGTTAATATTATGCATGATGCTCTAAAATTCAAAGGGATAAAAGCAACTGTAAGCAAGACGAAAGTAATGGTATTTGAACAATTTAAAGAATTTGTATATTTGGGTTTTATCGTTTACGAGAGACGAAAAGTAGGACAGTGACATCGAAACGCTTTTTTATAACCAAGACAAATACGGAAAAAATTGTAGTGAGCGGTAAACCAAACTACAGGGCTCATTTTGGTAATGCTCAAACAATATTTTAAAAAAACTATACGGCTTCTTATATCCGACCAAAACCAATCTCTCCAGGACAAGTGGTTTAAACCCCTTAAAATTGAAGGATATGTCCGCATTATTGGCAAAACATTTTGGATATAAATGGTCTTCTTTTTCAGGTGCCGTCTTCGTTGCGAAGGTTGGCAATCATCAATGCTATGCGTATTCATGAAACAGCAGATCTAAACAACTGATTTGTTGTGCATCCCTACCAGTCACGCAGATTCTTCAACCACGAGTGGTGTCTTCTTCCGACCCTTCTTCTTTCTTAAATCTTTCCCTGTATTATCAGTTGTAACAAGCTGTATTTTGACTCCCTTATAAAATGTTCCAGATACTGTTATTTTCGTTTTGTAATGGTCAGAATTATTTCTTTTTCTTTGTTCATCCGTCTTAGCACTTCAATATTTGATATTCTTTCTACTAAAGGTCGCAGTTAAGGGGCGACTACGCCCCACTCACATGATACCTAACCTAACCTAACCTATCCAGCTAATTTTTAGTAGTCCCCGGTATGTACAGTGTTCGAAAGTCTTCATATATTTTCTTTCTTCAGGGTCCATGCCTCCAAGCCATAAAGCAGCACAGACAGCACAAAGCATCTCAGCAATCTGATTTTCAATGCCAAACTGATATCTCTTATGCAAAATATTTTTTTCATTTTCATAAAAGCTGATCTTGCCTTTTCTATTCTAATTCTTATTTCCTGGGAGCAGTCGTTGTCTTTGTTAATAATGGTAACGAGGTATTTGTATTTTTTTACCTGTTGTACTGGTTGGTTGTGTATGTAAATTTGTCCAACATTGTTTGTTCTTTTGCTAATCAACATGAATTTAGTTTTTTCACGTACTGTGTTCACTAGTATTTGTAAATCTAAGAGTGTGCTTGCTATCAGTACTGTATCATCAACATACCTCAAGTTATTAATGGGTATTCCGTTTATGTTAAGTCCACTTGTTTAATTGCTTAATGCAGTTTTTATGATTTTCTCCGAATAAAGGTTAAATAGTGTCGGTGACAGAATATACCCTTTCCTGACTCCCTTTGCTATTTTCATTTGTTCTGTGGTATGTCCTTCTACCTTTAACATTGCTTTTTGATTTTAATATAAATTAGCAATAATTCTGATGTCTTTTCTGTCTAAATTTTTTTATTTTAAAAGTGTAATGAAATGGTCGTGTTTTACCCTGTCGAAAGCCTTGTTGTATAATGCTTTTTCTTTGTGCCAAAATCTTCTCTAAAACCAAACTGCGTCTCGCAGATATCTTGTTCCAATTTCCTATACATTCTGTTATGTATTATTTTCAGGAATGCTTCCAAGGTATGGCTCATGAGGCTTATTGTGCGATAATCTGCACATCGTTTAGCGTTGGAACTTTTGGGGATGACTACAAAGGTTGATATGAGCCATTCATCTAGTATGAACCACGGGTCTATTTAGGGCCGCAGTTGATAAAATAATTATTGCTAGAATGATCGCCAACGTCCGGTAACGGACAGGCACTGAAGAAGAAGAAGAATGTATTGAAAGAAAAAAACTAAAAAAAACTAATTTAAATTTTTCTAATGATTTTTATTATAGTTATTGATATTTGTGGCTTAATAAAAGTTTTTTAAAACGTATAATTTTGTCTTTTAATTTCAAAAGCGGCTACCTCCCTATTCGTTTGTTTCAAAACCGACAAAATCCAAAGTTTATATTAAAAGCGGCTATATACAATAAAAAAAATTAAAAATTAAAAAAAAGGGTGTGTTGAAAATTCCGTATTTTTCATCTGTAGAATGTTATACATAAAAGTCATAAGCAAAACCAATAGAAAAGCTGACCACAGCGCTGCTGTTACTAAACTATTTTTGACTATTTCCGTTTGGCGACTTCGTCCTTCGTCTTCACAGAGAGAACAAGCAAGTTAGCTTTAAAACACTACGTGGTAAAAATCGATATAATTACAAGGGCAGTTTGATAAGTCAGTAACTTTTTGAATTTCCCGCGCAGTTACTCCAAATGCAACAATGGTGCCATCAACTATAATCTATCAGTGGGCAACTTTCTAATTTTGAGCAAGCTACGTCGTGCAGTTGGTGTTTGATAGCCGTTCAAAGCAGACAATCTCGTGAATTTTTACGAAAATGGAAAAAAGTGAATTTCGTGTGCTGATTAAGCATTACTTTTTACGTAAAAAATCCATCACTGAAACTAAGAAAAGACTTGATAAATACTACGGAGACTCGGCATCATCAATTTCAATGGTTAAGAAGTGGTTTACAGAGTTCCGTTGTGGTCGTACCAGCACTAGTGACGCCGAACGTCCAGGTCGCCCAAAAGAAGTGATCACGCCGGAAATCGTCGAGAAAATCCATAAAATGATATTGGATGATCGGAGAATGAAAGTGCGTGAGTTGGCTCATGCTGTAGGTATCTCAACTGAACGGGCACATCATATTTTACACGAATATTTGGACATGAACAAAATTCTCTGCGAGATGGGTGCCGCGATTGCTCACACTCGACCATAAGCGAAATCGTGTGACCACTTCAAAAGAGTGTTTAGCAATGTTCAGCCGTAATCCGGACGAATTTTTGCACCGTTTTGTTACTGTGAATGAAACATGGATCCATCACAACATGCCATAGACCAAGGAACAATCGAAACAGTGGGTTGCTCGGGGTGAACGTGGACCAAAGAAGGCGAAACAGAGTCTGTCAGCCAACAAGGTCATGGCCACAGTTTTTTGGGATGTACGCGGTGTCATTCACATCGATTACCTCAAGAAAGGTAAAACGATCACCGACGAATATTATTCAAAGCTTTTGAACGGCCTAAGAAGAAGAAAGTGCTGTTTCATCAAGACAATGCACGTGTGCACACTTGTCTAGTCACGATGGCCAAAATCCACGAATTGTGATACGAACTGCTACCCCATGCAGCATATTCTCCAGATTTAGCCCCCTGCGACTATTTTATGTTTTCAAACCTAAAAAAATGGCTGGGCGGTAAGAGATTTGAGTCGAATGAAGAAGTCATTACCGAAACAAACGCGTATTTTGAGAGCTTTAAAAAATGTCGCAAAAACCAAGGCGATGATCGTGACAACTAAATACAAATATAAGCAGATAAATGTTATTACATAAATGATATTACTAAAAAATTTTCGAAAAAACTATACTTTTTTTCAAGAATTGCGAAGCATTTATCTATGGATACAAGAATCACTGTGTACCGGTCAATTTTGCTACCTCATTTTGACTACTGTGCAACTTTACTATATCAATTCAATCTAAATAAAATGACACAGCTTCAACAACTACAGAATAGAAGCATGAGGATTATTTTGAGCTGCAATCGCTATACCCCCATTTCAATAATGTTGAATACATTACATTGGCTACCAGTCTCTAAACGACTTTACTTCCTAACAATGATATTTATTTATAAAATAATACATAATGAAGCACCTTCTTACTTTCGTGATTATGTTGATTTCAAATACGAGATTCACAATCATTTCACCCGTAATTTGAACAACATTAATGTGACTAGAGTAAAATGATCAAATACGAGAAATTCATTGTTTTATAAAGGTATGGTAGAGGACAATAACTTACCATATAATGTTAAATCTAGTGGATCTTGTGAAAACTTCAGACACAAATTGTTGATACATATAAGGGAACTAAATTAGAACTATTTTTTATCTGCAATGTTATTCTTATTATCCAGTTTACTGTTAAATCTTATAGGATTAATAATTAAATTGTTATACTTTTCTTTTTTACACTGTAAGGAATTATAACTGTTTTTATATTTCATTGTAATAATTTTTATATTTAATTGTAATAATGTTAATCTTATTACTACAGATTAATAACCTATTTAACAGATCATTCATATAGGATGATTATATTGTTATTTATGTATACATATATTAGAGTTTTTTGTATATTAGGGAAACCTACTTAATAAAATATTTCTTCTTCTTCTCATTTTGTGTTGCACACCAAACGTTTTGCCACGCACTTAGCACTTTAGATTTTATTACGGATTTCATGTCATAAGATGATACTTCGTCTATTGGGATAGATTTCTGGTTGTTTGGTGCTGCTCGGGCTAGTTGGTCTACTTCTTCATTTCCCTTTATACCGGAATGTGATGGTACAAACATAAATTCTACGTTAGCATCTTTATCTTTCAAGTACGCTAATTCTGTTTTAATCAGTAAGGCGATTGGATTTTTGGCATACAAGTGTTGGATAGTTTGGAGTGAGCTAAGTGAGTCTGTTGTATTCGGGATTGCTAGTACCAATTCTTAAAAATGAAATTAAAGAAGATTGTTTAATGCCGAGAAGTTCTAGCTGCTTTTGTAAAATGTCGTGTGGAATACTAGGACAAACATTGGATAGAATTAATCTTTCACTTGGAGTGATAAGTCTTCGAGCCTGGATTTTTTCGTTGTTAACTTTTATGGTTCCTTTATGCTTAACAATAAAATCTTCTGCAATTTCTTGACTTGTTAAATAGACGCATATGCGGTTGTTCGATATTCGAGAGGTGAAAAGTATGTTTTTGGGATTTATGACAGTCCCAAGAGCTAGCAGATATTCTTCAATTTTGATATTATTTAATGAATTAAAAACTATAGCTTGAAATTTAGATGGAAATGATGGTTGTTGTGCTTTGTTAAGTACATTGGAGTAAAAAACATGTAGTGTTGTTGAACTTTGAGTAGTTGTTGATTGTTTGTTATGTGTGATTTGGGATGGAACTATCGATTTAGTAGAGAGAGTTCCACAATCGTCACTGGTTATGATATTGTCTACTTCCATATTTTATCGGCATTGAAACAAATGCTATTCTTTACTGTTTTATATTTAAGTGATAAAAACTGGTAGCTGATATCTTGACTCGAATTTATTGTTTCAATATTTAGATTTAGGTATTATTTTACAATTTTTGGAGTAAATAAATAATATTTTCCTTACTTTGATAACTTATGATGGGTTCTGGTTAGAAACAATCGCTTCATGTCACTTTTGTAAAATTATCCTACTAATTAATTGTTTTATAAATTGTTTGTGTTTGTGAACGAGGATAATTCACGGGAAGAATTTTTTTTTCTTCCAACGATGTCCTTTAGGTTGTTCTGACTATAACATGTACACAAACTCGCGCACTATACTCTGCTTTTAAAAACACAGCTTTACACGAGTTCGAATGGTTTGGTCCTCTTCAGTCTTCGAACTAGATGTTTACCAGCTGCCTTTTAATTTTATCCTTAACCATTGGGATAGCGAGGTCTCTATGTAGGTCACTGTTGCGCTCATACCAAGGGGCGTTTGTCATGTTACGTAGCACTTTGTTCTGAAATATTTGAATAATATTTATATTGCTATCTTTGGCACAACCCCATAGCTCGATACCATAAAGCCACACTGGTTTCAGAATTTGATTGTAGATAAGTTTCTTATTGTGCAATGAAAACTTAGAATTTCTTCCAATAAGCCAATAATGTTGTCTATACTTTAGTACAAGTTCGGTTCTTTTCTTTTTTACATGCGCTTTCCATCTGAGCTTAGTGTCAAGAGTCATGCCAAGACACTTAGCATTGTTACTATATGGTACTAAGTTGTCACTGATATATAAGGGTGGTGGATTGACTAGTCTTTTGTTGGTAAATTTGACATGGATCGATTTTTTTTCGTTAAGCTTGACTTTCCAATGTTTAGTCCATTCAAGTATTGCATTAATAGCTGACTGCAATTTTATACAGGACACGTCCTGATCTTGATCTACTGCAAGGAGTGCTGTATCGTCGAGAAATGTGGCAATTTTTACATCTTCCAGTCGGTTCACGAGAAGAATGAAACTAATTTAATTTTTTCAACATAGTCACCTGCAACGTTTATACACTTAGTGTAACGGCGTTGAAGTGTTTTAAAAAATGAGTCTTCAGCCATTTATCTACCGCCGACATCACTTCGTTATCATCAGCAAAGTGGATTCCACGAAGATGTTTTTTTATTTTGGGAATGGATGGTAATCGCTGGGGACCAAATCTGGAAAATAGGGGGATTGTTTAAAAAATTTCAAATCCCGCATTATGAGTGGTAGCCATTGTAACACAACTATTGTGGGTCTGAGCGTTGTCCTGGTGGAAGAGCACACCTCGACTCAATTTTCCTCTTTTCTTTTCTCTGATCGCTTCGCGTACTTTTGGTAAGAAATTCGCATAATATTCACCTGTTATGGTGCTCCAACTCTGTCCACATAATCCACGGAAATAACACCTGCAAAATCCCAAAAATACTTTAGCTATGATCTTAACAGCTGATGGGACAACACGTGATTTTCAAGGGCGAGGGGATGCCGCTATTCCATGCTTTGTTTTTTGGATTCTGGATCAAAGTGATGAGACCATGTTTTGTCGACCGTAAGAAATTTTCGCTTAAATTCATCGCGATTCCTGTTAATGATCTCCAAATTTGTCTCCACTGCAACCTGGCGAACACGCTTCTGGTCTGCCGTCAGCATTCGTGGAACCCAACGTACTATGAGTTTTTTGAGACCCAATTCTTAATGTAAAATTTTTCCAAAGCTGTCAACAGAAAACCTACATGTCTCTGCTATAGCCTTGACTGTAATTTTCTCTCATGTTTTAAATTCACATTGTTTTTGGGGGCTCCTGCACCTGGTGTATGTTGATAGGACTCTCTTCCCTATTTGGTATCCCGTGACCAGTTCTTAATTACTTGGTACGAAGGGGCAGAGTCGCCCAATATTGCTACCATGTCCTTATACATTTTTTACGGTAATAACCCCTTTTTATAGGTTCTTAATCGCACCTCTTATCTCAATGTTGTCTATTTTTAGAAAATCACGCTCACTTTGATAGAAAAAATTTAACATTAAACATAACCGAACTAATGCGCTAATGCAAATTGGCACACACTAATGTCATACAATAAGCTTTTGCCTTACTCTTTATTTACAATTGTCATTCAACGCCAACTATGTTAGAGACAAAAATTTGTGAACTATCCTCGTAAATTGCTTATTAAAAAAACAAAATAATTTCATGTATTTTTTAAACCACTCTCTTGATGTAGTTTTAGTTATATTATTGTCATTGGGTATTTTAGTAACAACCCCAACTCAATTGTGCCAGAGACGGATTTACCAACAGGCTAAGTAGGCCGGCAGATTTTAGGGGCGGCAAATTTGGGAACCGTATTCACCAAATGTACATTATTGTGTAAAAATATAACTAAATTCCAAAATAAACTATGAAATAATAATTTAAGGGCAACAAATATTGAACTTGGAATATGTGCAACTCCGCCTCTTATTAGGCAGCACTTTCATTAGGATTACTTCTAAAAATAAACGTAAAATTATTATTAATATTGTTTAATCGACAATAAAGAGTATAAGATACTTCTTTAGTACTTACAGATTTCGTTTTTGCTGTATTACACATATTACACACCCTTCAGTTTTAAAATAAATTCTTTTAAGTTCATTTAAACCCATCAACATACATTTATGCCTACGTCAGAGATAACTATTAGGTAACCCACTGACAAGATATGCAAACCAATGGTAGAATTTGAAAATATATTTTATCGTGGTTTTGGAATTAACCTCTAGATGAAAGTAGTACCGTTGATTCCATGGTGAACTGCTATGCTCATGCTACTGTTTTTAATTTAAAAAAAAAGAGGATGTTATTTGTGAAAGAGAAAGAACTATAAAAAAGGATCTTTCTGCACGTTTATCCTTTTTGTTTTCACGTTGTTTATTCTTGTCCTTGTGAACATTTTGTACTTGGTGGAATTTAAACCAATTACTTGTTACAAAGCTTTTAAAAAATTGGAAAACTTGTGTCAAAAAGAAACTAAAGAGTACGTGGTGGCTGAATGGTACAGCTGTCTGTTTTGCACGTCAGTTTATTCAGGTTTAAATCCTCGAGTTAACAACTTTTTTGTAAAATATTAAAATATCGTTACGATTTTGGGAACGTGACCAGGCAGGAGCTTTAAAAGTTTACATCGTGCCATAAGAAGTTATCACAGTAATTGTTTAAGGAAATGAAAATTGAAAACTCTCTTTGAAATGCAAATATCCCATTTTTAATGAATAAGTACGTCAATAAATTAATTGCGAATGTGCGAATCACTAACGTCACATTTTACATCGCCATAAATAAAGATTCATGCATTACCCGCCATCTGTGATAATACTTAGGAACGAAAATTAATCACGTGGCTATATTTCTAAATCTCGTGCACATCTTGGTCGGTTTGTCCGTTTGTCCAAAGAATACACCACTGTTGTATACTTTGGTTTGTTGATTACTTATCTGTGGTATATTTTTTCGTGCTTAAGTGTAGGTATTAACTCGCTATAAAGAAAGTTTTCTTGCTATTACTAGGTTCTTGTTGCAGGGATTGAGGTGTAGTTTTTCCTCTATAAATTTTTCATTTAGTGTATTTTATTTATTTCAATGTTTTTTATTGGTTTAATGTTTTTTTTTCATAGCAATAATGTGATTATTTTTGAGGTTTAGATTGGGTTGTGCACAAATAATTAAATAAGAAATTGTTAAATATGTTTGTAGTTGGCTCTGCATTGAAATTTAATAATCAGAGAAAATATAATGTCAACTTAAAACAAAATACATACGACATTGCTGTCAGAAAAAAGACGCTATCTGAAATGTTTAGGTAAATTGTGAATATGTTGTGTAAAATGTTAATATAAATGAGAATGAGTGATTAGTTCTATCCATATTTGGCTTGTAATTAAGAGGATAAATGAAGTCTAAGAAGTAAGTTATGAATTATGTTTAATACAAGTATTAGTAATAAGAGATCATTTTCATAAAGCATGACACAAAAATGGAGTGAATACATGCATATTTGAATTTTCTACAATTATCAAATAAAGTTTAGATTTTCGGTTAATGTATTCATGCATGATAGTAATAAAGTAAAGCAAATATGATACTGGATATTTGATTTGTTCACTTATAATTAAAATGCATGTTAAAACAACCCTTAAATAAATACATTGGTATTATCAGGTGTCTAAACTAAAAGTATTTTCTGGATCCCAAGTAATGTTCATGTTGGCTTTGTTAATGTAAATGCGAATCCAGATCCTATTTATTGAATGAATTGCTTTATTTTTAAACCATTAAAAATTTTTTCCATTTATGTATTAAACAAAAAAGTAAAGGGGCACTTTTCGTGACCCTAATCTGTTAAAATTTAAATTTTAGATTGTTATTTGCAGTTACCAACAACCATACCAACCTACTTAAATGTATTTAAGAATGTTAAATAAACTCTATGGATAAACTTATATTTAATTAAACTGTTTTATTTTTTATACCTCTATGAATTTTTTCCATTTGGGTATTACAAAAATAAGGAAAGTGGCACTTTTTTGTGACCAATCTGTAAAATTTTTTTATTGGTATTGGAGTTACAAACAACCTTAACATTTTTTTAACATGAATTTAAAAATGTTTAATAAATCATATGATCAACCTTTTTTAAGAGGCACTTTTTTGTGACCCTAATATGTAAATATTTAAATTTTGGATTCAGTTACAGGAAACCTTAACATGTACTTAAAATGTGTGTTGAATTAAATTGTTTAGTTTTATAGTCTTAGGATTTTTTGTGTATTAAATGAATAAGTAAAGAGGCACTTTTTGTGACCCCAATCTGTAAAAATTTAAATTTTGGAGTTTTTGCAGTTATGAACAAATATACAAACATACTTCAAATGTATTTAATAAAATTGTTTTATTTTTTACACCTTTATGAATTTTTTCCATTTAGGTATTACAAAAATAAGTAAAGTGGCACTTTTTTGTGACCCTAATCTGTAAAAATTTTTGATTGTTATTGCAGTTACAAACATCCTAAACATGAATTTAAAAATTTTTAATAAATCTTCTGGATCAACCTTTTTTAAGAGTCACTTTTTTATGACCCTAATCTGTGAAACTTTTAATTTTGGATTCAGTTACTGGAAACCTTAACATGTACTTAAAAATATTTATTATACCATTCTGTGTTAAAATAAATTATTTTGTTTTATAGCTGTAGGATTTTGTGTGTATTCAATGAATAAGTAAAGAAGCACTTTTTGTAACCCTAATCTGTAAAAATTTAAATTTTGGATTGTTATTTCTAGATACGAACAACCATACCAACTTACTTAAAATGTATTTAAGAATGTTAAATAAACTCTATGGATAAACCTGTATTTAATTAAATTGTTTTTTTTTATACCTTTATGAATTTTTCCATTTGGGTATTACAAAAATAAGTAAAGGGGCACTTCTTTATGACCTTAATTTGTAAAAATTTAAATTTTGGATTGTTATTGCAGTTACCAACAACCATACCAACCTACTTAAAATGTATTTAAGAATGTTAAATAAACTCTATGGATAAACTTGTATTTAATTAAACCGGTTTAATTTTTATACCTCTATGAATTTTTACCATTTGGGTATTACAAAAATAAGGAAAGTGGCACTTTTTTGTGACCTAATCTGTAAATTTTTTTGATTGGTATTGCAGTTACAAACAACCTTAACATTTTTTTAACATGAATTTAAAAATGTTTATTAAATCATATGATCAACCTTTTTTAAGAGGCACTTTTTTGTGACCCTATTATGTAAATATTTAAATTTTGGATTCAGTTACAGGAAACCTTAACATGTACTTAAAATGTATATTATACCAATCTGTGTTGAATTAAATTGTTTATTTTATAGTCTTAGGATTTTTTGTGTATTAAATGAATAAGTAAAGAGGCACTTTTTGTGACTCCAATCTGTAAAAATTTAAATTTTGGAGTTTTTGCAGTTATGAACAAATATACAAACATACTTCAAATGTATTTAATAAAATTGTTTTATTTTTTACACCTTTATGAATTTTTTCCATTTAGGTATTACAAAAATAAGTAAAGTGGCACTTTTTTGTGACCCTAATCTGTAAATTTTTTTGATTGTTATTGCAGTTACAAACATCCTTAACATGAATTTAAAATTTTTTAATAAATCTTCTGGATCAAACTTTTTTAAGAGTCACTTTTTTATGACCCTAATCTATAAAACTTTTAATTTTGGATTCAGTTACCGGAAACCTTAACAAGTACTTAAAAATGTTTATTATACCATTCTGTGTTAAATCAAATTAATTTGTTTTATAGCTGTAGGATTTTTTGTGTATTCAATGAATAATTAAAGAGGACCTTTTTGTAACCCTAATCTGTAAAAATTTAAATTTTGGATTGTTATTTGCAGATACGAACAACCATACCAACTTACTTAAAATGTATTTAGGAAGAAAAGTATAAGATACTTCTTTAGTACTTACAGATTTCGTTTTTGCTGTATTACACATATTACACACCCTTCAGTTTTAAAATAAATTACTTTAAGTTCATTTAAACCCATCAACATACATTTATACCTACGTCAGAGATAACTATTAGGTAACCCACTGACAAGATACGCACACCAATGGTATAATTTGAAAATATATTTTATCATGGTTTTGAAATTAATCACTAGATGAAACTATGCAACAACGACAAGCTTGTCAATGTCCCTCCTGGATCAAAGACCTTCTGGTCTTTGGCTAAGGCCATAAAAAAGAATTACAGCTTCTTTACCACCACTCGAGAGGTCCGACGGCACGACAGCCGTATCTTCCAAGGAAAAAGCGGATTTGCTGGCCGGAATGTTCAGTTCCAACTCAACCCTCGATACCCATGGAAAACAATCCCCAACAATACCTAGAATAAACTCATCAATGCCTGACGTAGCTATCCGCCATCGCACTATCAGGAAAATCCTATGAAATCTTGACTCTGTAGACTCTTCAAGCTATCATACAGCAAGGGTGTATTTCCGTCCATGTGGAAAGAC
Source organism: Agelastica alni (assembly GCA_950111635.1). Lineage (NCBI taxonomy): Eukaryota > Metazoa > Arthropoda > Insecta > Coleoptera > Chrysomelidae > Agelastica > Agelastica alni. Next base: position 43,742,415 of record OX467709.1, read on the forward strand.
GCTAAAGTTAACCCATTCCGAAAAAAGGAAAGAAGACTATTCCTGCGAATAATCGCTCTATTGCATTGCTCTCAGTCATATCCAAAGTTATGGAAAAAGCGATTAACATAGAACTCGTCAAATATCTGGAGAAAACTGAGATAATTCATGACAGACAATATAGATTTTGACAACTTCGGTCTACTGGAGATTTTTTTTTATTTTTATTTTTTTTATGAAAATAGATTTGCTGGCTTATGTCACTCAACTCTGGACAAACTATATTGAGAAGTTTGGTGAATCCCGTTTTATTTCGTAAAACAGATGTACTACCTCCTACCCACTGCGTTTTTTTATTTTTTTTTACGGTATAATTTTAGGTTTTATTTTCATTAATTGTATTGAACATTTTTTCGTGCTAAGTGTATATTAACTTTATAAAAAGTTTCTTATTACCAGGTTCTTAAAGCAGAGATTGAAGTGTAGTTTTTCCTCTATGAATTTTTCATTTGGTGTATTTTATTAATAATAATTGTTTAAGGAAATGAAAATTGAAAACTCTATCTGAATTGCAAAGATCCCATTTTTAATCAATAAGTACATCAATAAATTAATTGCGAATGTGCGAATCACTAACTTCACATTTTAAATCCCCATAAATAAAGATTCATGCATTACACGCCATCTGTGATAATACTTTGGAACGAAAATTAATCACGTGGGTATATTTCCAAATCTCGTACACATCTTGGTCGGTTTGTCCGTTTGTCGGTTAATTATCTTTGGTATCATGTAAGTGAGTGATTTTTAATTGTAATTAATGTCTTTGTTACATGTTTTAAACAAGTTGATCACTTTGTTTTTTTTATTTCGTAAAACAGGTGTACTACCTCCTACCCTCTGCGATATTTTTTTATCTTTTTATACAGTATAATTTTAGGTTTTATTTTCATTAATTGTATTGAACATTGGCAACATTTTTTCGTGCTTAAGTGAATATTAACTTTCTATAAGGAAAAGTTTCTTGCTATTACCAGGTTCTTAAAGCAGGGATTGACGTTTAGTTTTCCCTCTATAAATTTTCCATTTGGTGTATTATATTAATTTCAATTTTTTTTATTTGTTTAATGTTTTTTTTTCATAGGAATGTGATTATTTTAAGGTTAAGATTGGGTTGTGCACAAATAATTAAATAAGAACTCGTTAAATATGTTTATAGCTGGCTCTGCATTGAAATATAATGTCAACTTGAAACAAATTACATACGACATTGCTGTCAGAAAATAAGACGCTATCGGAAATGTTAAGGTAAAGTTGTGAATATGTTGTGTAAAATGGTAATATAAATGAGAATTTAAGTGACTGTGATTAGTTTTATCTATATTTGGCTTGTAAGTGGATAATGAAGTCTAAGCAGTAAGTTATGAATTATATTTATTACAAGTATTAGTAATAAGAGATCCTTTTCCTAAAGCATGACAAACAAATGTAGTGAATGCATATTCTACAATTTTCAATGTATTCTTGCATTATAGGAATAAAGTAAATATGCTACAAAATATTTGATTTGTTTACCTATAATTAAAATGCATGTTAAAACAACCCTTTTATAAAGACATAGGTAAGAAATAATAACTTATCAGGGGTCTGAACTAAAAGTACTTTCTGGATCCCAAGTAATGTTGATATTGGCTTTTGTTGATGTAAATGCGAACCCAGGTCCTATTTATTAAATGAATTGTTTTCTTTTTAAACCTTTAGAAAAAATTTCCATTTATGCATTAAAAAAATAAGTAAAGGAGCACATTTTTATAACCCTAGTTTGTAAAAATTTAAATTTTGGATTGTTATTTGCAGTTATGAACAACCATACCAACTTACTTTAAATGTATTTAAAAATATTAAATAAACTATATGGATAAAACTGTATTAAATTAAATTGTTTTATTTTTTATACCTTTAGAATTTTTTCCATATAGGTATTACAAAAATAAGTAAAGGGGCACTTTTTGTGACCCTAATCTGTAAATTTTTTTGATTGTTATTGCAGTTACAAACATCCTTAACATGAATTTAAAAATGTTTAATAAATTATTTGGATTAACCTTTTTTAAGAGGCACTTTTTTTTGACCCTAATCTGTAAAACTTTAAATTTTGGATTTTGGATTCAGTTACCAGAAACCTCAACATGTAATTATAAATGTTTATTATACCAAGCTGAGTTGAATTAAATTGTTTTGTTTTATAGTTTTAGGATTTTTTGTGTATAAGATGAATAAGTAAAAAGGCACTATTTTATGATCCTAATTTGTAAAAATTTAAATTTTGATTTGTTTTTGCAGGTACTTTTTTAAATTATGACTGCACAGGGATATTTTGAAATGATATAAATTGAAAATCCCCTTTTATTATTTTGTGTAACTCGGAAAGCCTTAAAAAATGACATTTTTCAAAATATTTATTTATCATCAAGTGTTAACAAATTGTCTGAATATAAAGATAATTTTAAACCCAAAAAAATAATAAATTGTATCTCAAGAAATTATTTAATGCCTTATTTTAAACACATACTAATAAACACCAACAGATATTTGTGTTTATGAATATATTTTTTGTAGCTTTTTAAATAATTTAATAATTAAAAAATAAGGAAAAAATATTTTATTAAATTTAAAAACGAAAAATTATTTAAATTATTTTAAATGCAACTGAAATTTTAGATTAAATGTTTTAATAAAATATAATTAAAAAAATTATCCAAATATTTTATTAAATTTTAAATAATTTTTAAAAACAAAATAGTATATTGGTTGTGAAAAAATGCTTAATTGATAAATGTCTTCTTAATATTATGTTATAAACTATTTAATAAAATGCATAAACAATTACAAATTATTAATTTTTCATGATTTATAAAGTAGTAAAAAGATATAATAAATAAATTGTTTTATGTGCTCCATTTTTTTAATTTTTTATTAGTAACATTGCTATTATGTTTTTTAGAAATTTTTTAATTTTGATTTTGTGTTTTACGGGACTAAAGTTTTTTTTTATAAACAACCAACACATAGAAAAATATTTAATGATGGTGACAGGTGACCCTTCAATATGACTTCTAATCCATTTGTTTGAATAACTCGAAACAATTACCTACTAAGAAGGCAATCTAAAACTTAAACTTAAAGCCTGTTATTTATTTTCCTAACCTTTATTATGTACTATTATTTATATAACTCAAGAATTTTTTGTTGGGTTTACAATATCTGTTATTTTTTAGTTGAGTAAAAAACAATTTTTGAAAAATTTTTTTAGGAGATACCTACCTATTATAAATTGTTTGTAAAATTTTAATCTTTTTTTTTGTAATAAAATGTATAAAAAAAACAATCGACTAATGTTTAAAAACCTAGAAACAGGACGGATATAATTATTCTTGTGTTATTTATGTAGTATCTATATTCTTTAATAAAATTTATACAAGAAATTGTCTGTTTGTTTAACTATTACCATTATTCACAATAAAGGGTTTTTTTCCTAACATATATAAATGGATTCTCTTAACATTATATTTAAATATTGTTTACATAAGTGTTAGTGTATTTTAAATGTATTATTTAATGTAAAAAAAATTTTTTATTGGGTAAATTCCAGCTTTTTTACGAAAAAACAAACCATTTGGAAACAATTTTCATTTTTAGAACTCCGTAGAGGAACCTCAAAGATTTTTGTTCTTATTTTTATACTCTTTAGCGGTAACAAAAAAATTGATACCTACTGGTTTCTGGAGGTGCTAGTCAGTTATTCGTATTATACCCTGTATATTAATTACAATTTGTGTTCTTTCTCGTGTACATTTTAAGTTTAAAAGGTTTTTCTCTATGCATATGCTGTGGACTGCACAATCGGAACATGATTAAATGCAGGATAGGATTCGGGTGGGAGTAGGATCGGACACATGTCGGAAAGGTGTAAATTATGGAGTTTAGACTTAGAGTCCAGTACCATTTCCCTTTTAGACACTTGTCCGACAAGTCGGATCGGAAGGGTGGATGATAGGTGTGTCCCGGCCATTAAATTTACTTAAAATTATAGTTAAATTAACAAAATATTTTACTTTAATTAAAATTATTATTAATTTTATACGGAAATATTTTACTATAATTTTATTGTAATATTAAAATTAATATTTTGATGTAACCAGTACCAATGAGTAATATAACCGTAAAAAAAGTAGTTTTACAATATTTCTGTATATTTCGTAATTTTCTTATGGAATTAAAATTATTATAAAATTTTTAATTAGTTCTTAGTTACCAGCCACCGTGGGGAAAAATTATAGCTAATAAAATGTGTAATCTCTTTTCTGGTCTTCAAGTATTAAATGCTGTAGGTAAGAATACTAATTAATACTATATGTAACTGATTAATAAATAATTTTTTGATAAATCGGATAAATCATTTTTGTTTATGATTACTTTAACCATATATTTTATTTCGTGTGTAATAATCGTTTAGGTACTTGATTTTATTTATTAAATAACTAGCAGAACCCGGTGTACGTTGCTACAACCCATTATTTTATTTTATTTTTTTTGGTATGCCCAATCCATATTAAAATTTTATTTATTTAACAAATGCTTTATTTTAATGCCTGCTGATAAACAATATTTACAGTTTTTTCGGTAGGTGTGAATACGTAAAAGTTTTTTGGTGTTTCAACTATGGAGCAGGCAACATATAATTGACCGTGCGAAAAACAGGAACTTTGTAAGATCAAACCAGTAACACTTGAAGATTGGCCTTGAGCCTTGTTGATGGTTATAGCGAAAGCCAGACGCACTGGAAACTGTAATCCCTTGAAATTAAATGGCAAATCTATTGAAATCATTGGAATTCGTGGTATCAGCACATCTTCTCCTTTAAATTTTTCGCTGGTGATTGTGGCTTCGATTAAATTCGGAGATAATTTTTTAACAGCAAGTCTTGTTCCGTTGCACAATTTCGGGGGATTTAAGTTGCGAATGAGCATCAACGGTGAACCAACTTTTAAATTTAAGATGTGTGGTGGAATTCCAGAGTTAAGAAACTATTGGATAGTTAACAGCTTATTCCTTAATCTATAACTGTGTCGATCGATTTATACTTGACAACTTCACCTGGAAGCTTTAATTGAATTTTATGGTTAATGTTGTATACATTATATTTTCGAATAAAAAATTTGAAAGGACAGGTGTTTGGCTACGAATATTTCAGTTGCGTTGTATGGGAGTTATGAAGGACCCCTTTTACTTGTTTTCATGCCAACACCCTTTGCTTAGTATCAATGATACTTTCCGTCTCTCGTAAACTTTGAACCCAAGTATACAAACTCTTTCACTTGATTTACTTTTTCTTCTTAAAATTAGCACCCCGCAGTTTGTCAAGCTTTTTTTTTTTTAAATTATTGCTTTTGTCTTGCTTACATTTTCTGAAATCACTCAGATTTTAGTGTATCATACAAAAAATTAACCATCGCTTCCAAATTTTCCTTAGATGATGATAATATGAACTACTGATCTTCGGCGTCATTCATTCACAATCCATACGCACTCTTTTACAAACCCTTTAAACAACCATTTATGATAAAGGTAAACAGCCATGGCAAAGCCACAAATCCCTGTCTAACTCCTTTTTCAATATTAAACCTGTTATAAGTATCAAAAATAATGCATTTAAAGCATGTCGCGTAATATGTAGTAATATGAGTCAAAAGCTTATTATGCCATCTGTTAAAAGTTTTTGGTATCAGTAATAAACGTGTAATTGTTTCTTTAGTTAGTTATAGAAAAGATTTTCTCCACGATCATACTTGGAATATAATTATTACGAAATTATTTTTAATAACATAATGACAACATTCACACTCTAGAGTGAGAATATTCATTCTTTAACAGTTGTTTTTTATTAGGTTTGCATGTATTTTCATTCCATCACTTGTTACGGTATGAATATTCCGTAATTGTTTTAAACAATAGCGATTGCCATGGATGTCAAATAAACTTTTTAAAGTAAATGTCAGTTTCAAATTAAATTGGCGACGCGTCGTTCTTAAAAATAATTTACGTAACAAGTTACGAAAGTGATATTTTACGGAATGGGTAGGAAGTTTTCAGGACGAGCCGCAGGTGATTTCAAGAGGTCGTTGATGTGTAAAAGAAATAAGGTGGGGGACAGGATGGAATCCTGGGGGACGCTGGCATTGGTTTTAAACGCATCAGAAGAAATACCGTTAACTGCCACATGTAAGCAGCGATCTTGCATGAAGCTCAAGAGCCATTGGAGCAGTTTGGTTGGGAGACCGTAGACAGATAATTTACTTAACAATGCCTAGTGCCAAACGCGGTCAAAGGCTTTAGATATATCCAAGGCTATTGCACGGGATTCACCAAACTTCTCAATAGTGTTTGTCCAGAGTTGAGTGACATAAGCCAGCAAATCTCCAGTAGACCATATTTTCTGTCATGAATTATCTCAAGTTTTTCCAGATATTTGAGTTCTATGTTAATCGCTTTTTCCATAACTTTGGATATGACTGAGAGCAATGCAATAGGGCGGTAATTCGCAGGAATCGGTTGGACTTTAGCGTTTTTCCACATGGACGGAAATACTCCTTTGCTGTATGATAACTTGAAGAGCCTACAGAGAACTGGGGTTAGATCTTGAGCACAGGTCTTCAGGACAATTTGTCGGAATTCCATCTGGTCCTACTGCCTTATTAGAGTCAAGATTTCGTAGGATTTTCCTGATAGTGCAATGGCGGATAGCGACCTCAGGCATTGATAACTTTATTCTAGGTATCGTTGGGGGTTGTTTCCCATTGGTATCTAGGGTTGAGTTAGAGCTGAACATTCCGGTCAGCAGATCCGCTTTTTCCTTGGAAGATACGGCTGTCGTGCCGTCGGACCTCTCGAATGGTGGTAAAGAAGAAGTTGTGAAATTCTTATTTATGGCCTTAGCCAAAGACCAGAAGGTCTTTGATCCGGGAGGGGCATTGACAAGCTTGTTGCATATTCTCGTGTCGTAGGATTCTTTGGCAAGTTTATGAAAGTGCAGTTGACCTTTAGCCAAAAATATTTGGCTATGCTTCTTAAGGAAATGCATGCATCCTCTCTTTCTCCTAAATCGTGCTTGCACAGTAAACCCCGCTCCTTTCAGTTTTCAGCATTTCAACCGTAATCCTGTTATACCCTGCAGCCTTACCCAATTTTATACAATAAACTTAACTAATTAATTTAAAAAATATATATAAAAAGGAAATTTTATTTATTTTATGCTAATCTAAACAAACTAAATGCTTACCCAAGTTAAATAACGTTTATCTTTAACATACATTTTTGTGCGTGTACTTGGACCTTAGATACGACATTTAAATTGTCATTATTTAAAAAGTAATAAAAAAGTGATTATTATCCTCTATTAAATAAAAGACATTAGTATGCTCCTGAATATTTAAAGCTGTTTTTGGTAAGCAAATAAAAGTTTTTTATACTAATGAAGTCAATTTCCATCATTATATTAAACTTAATGGTTTATACAAATAATTTGATCTTAAAGAATATTTACTATCAACTTTATTATCAGTAAGTGCAAAATAATATTAAATTGCAACATAACAAAAAATAACTGATGAACAAAAATATAGTTAGTTAGTCGAAATACAGTGTTTAAGATGAGATTCTGGAGGTTTCTATTCATGATACAATCTTTGCTTATTTAATAAATCACTTGGACATCACTTCACAATACTTCAACTTTAACTTTTTAAAACAATCTTTTCAAAACTATATCACTTTATAATTGACTGACTTACTGCGGCTCCGCGATCTTATATATCTCACCAATATTTCTAGAAATATTCGCGATTCGCGAACGACATTTCTAGATACATCGCGGGACTCCAATTACCGTCCGCGGCTATAAATCATTCGCTAAAATATCGTGCGTTTGATGTTAACCAAATATAAATCGTATATAAATCTTTTTATGATCAACTAGCCGTCGCTTCTGGCCAAATAATAGGTAAAGGGGCGTACTCGTTGACCACAACCCGTAACAATAACAATCTTCTGCTTATTTGTTTCGTTGCTCTTATAATTTTACATTGCCTTATAAAATTCAATAGTCATTTGAATTTAAGCGTACGAAGTTTTATTTTTCTATTCACTGTTTTTGAAATTTTCGGAGTTTTTGTCTTGTGGTTTTTGTTGCTTGACAGAAGGAAATGCAGCCATAAAGAAAATGTGGACGTATAATTTGTTTTTAAGGATTTAAGGACTTTGTTTTTAAGATTCTTACCTTCTTTCCCATGGTTACCACGATATTCTTCCGTGATTCTCCTCTTCGTGGAAACTCGAAAATAAAAATAAAATTAAGGTACACTATTTTTTGTGAATTTCTTTTGTCTTCTTCCTTCTTTAATCTAGGTGGATCGCCTGTTTTTTTTCATCGTCCCTCTGCCTATTGGACTGCTAAGTTATCGCTCCATCGTTTTCGGGGGCGTCCTAAACTCCTGCGACCCATTGGTGATTTGTCGCGTGCTGTTCTGACTATTCTTTCGTTGTCCATTCTACTGATGTGCTCATTCCACTCACCTCTTTCTACCGAGAACCCACTCATAAATGTTTTCTACCTTGCATGTCCTTCTTATATTCTCGCTTTTTTCTCTGTCCAAGATCGTCTTTTCAGTTATTCTACGAAGTACTCTCATTTCGGTTGTCTCTAGAAGTTGTTTAGTTCTCGCTGTGTCTGTTCGAGTTTCTGTCGTGTATGTCATAGTTGGTCTTACTATTGCCTTTCAAAATTTTGATTTGGTTTCTATTTTAATGTTTTTATTTCGCCATATTGTGTCATTCAGGCATCCTGCTATTTTTGTTGCCTTCGTTGTCTGTTCTCTCACCTCTGTCTCAACATCACCATATCCTGAGATTTCTATGCCGAGATATTTCATTTTCTGTTGGATAACTTTGCCTTCAACTTCCAGTTTGCACCTTAATGGCGTTTTTGATGTTGTTATGCATTTAGTTTTCTGGGCCCATATTACCATATTAAGTGATTTGGTGGTGCAGTTACATCGATGTAATAGTCGCTGCAGATCGTCTTCATTTTTAGCAACTAGTGCTGCGTCATCGGCATAGCCTAGAACAGTAATTTCACGGTCATCCATTCTGTATCCTTTCAGAAAACGTACTTTGCTTATTACTTCGTCCATAATGATGTTAAAGAGCAAAGGGTTTAGGGAATCCCCTTGTCGAATCCTTGGCCCACAGTAATTGGTTCGGTCATGGTCCCATATATTTTTGCTTGAATCTGATTTGCTTTGTATATATTTTTTATCGTTTTGATGAGATTATGTGGGATTTGCCTGTTGTAAAAAAGGTGTATAACGTCTCGTAACCGTACACGATCCAACGCTTTTTTCAAATCAATAAAACACATGTATGCTGGTCTGTAGTATTCAACTGAATTTTCCGTTATCTGTCTTATGACAAAAACCGTATCTGTGCATGATCTGCCCGATCTGAATCCTTGCTGTTCATCTGCTAAGGGTGTAAGGATATTAAATTTGTTTCTATAACTTTTGTTGTTAGTTTCAGTGTAGTGCTTAAGAGATTTATGCCTCGGTAGTGTGAAGGAAATTTCTTATCTCCTTTTTTAAACACGAGGATAGTGATGCTAGTTCGCCATTCGTCGGGTATCCTAGTTGGTAGAGAATTTTTCGAATAAGAGATGTTAGCTGCTGTATGGGACTTTGACCACCATATTTAAGTAATTCGTTTGGGATACCATCTTGCCCTGGGCTTTTCCTATTTTTGAGCTTTCGAATAACTATATTTACATCGTCTGTCTCAATTTGTGCGTTGCCATTTGTTAGGTTTTCGGGTGTATTTAGTTCAGCCTCAGATTCTTCTAATTTATATAGTTCCGTCAGATAATTAACCCAGGTTTTTCTTGCTACCTGATTTGTTTCAACTAGCTCATTGATCTCTTTTTTTTAGTCTTAATAAACCGCCAGAATTTTTTTTGTGCTTTTGGTAACTGTTCCCACTCCATTTTTATTTTTTAAAAACATACTTTTAACATTTCCTGTAATATTTGGTATCATTTTAATTCCATTTAAAAGAAAAAGAATCAAAGTCTTTTGTAAGATATAGTTTTTCATTTTAATTTATAATTTCCTTCACCATTTGTATTCAACATCATTCCCATTCTTGGTTCCAAATGGGTTTATTTAAGAGTATCGTCAATAACATATCTATGTGTTTATCTTATTACAGTATTTAATAAACAGTATTGCCGTAGCAAAACTAACTTTTTCAAACCGAGTGCTCTTTTCTATTTAATATAGTTCTAATTGTCCTAGTGTTATCGGTTAATTAAATTGAATTTGTATTTATAATTTATGTGAAGATACTGACCAAATTTTGAATAACGATCTTGTCCGAAGTGATTCTTAGCAAATTCCTGTTCATTGCTAACGGCAATAAACAGGATTCAGCTAATAACCACTACGGGGTTCTTGACCGGTCACGCACCTGTAAAGAAACACCTCAACAAAATGGGACGGTATAATGGAGACTTGACCTTTAGATTATGCGGCTAGGTTTAGGAAACAGTAAAACACATACCGTGCTGCTGCGAGGCGCAAAAGACAGAAACATTTTGGGCAGCCGTCTGGCGACCCAAAACTATATTGCTCCCACCCAGTACAAAACTTGTACAGGTGGGAAAGTACTGGATTGTGTACAATGATAAAAAAACACATAGGCAAGATATAATGGGCCAACAGGCCTAAGTGTTACCGGAGGCAATAGCCAGACGGACCTAAATAGGGGTGGCGTTTTTAGTGAGTAGACCTGACATCAGTCTGGGAGTCTCGCAGAAGACCTTGAGCTTACAGACTCATAACTTCTCAGCAAAAAAAAATACCTGAAAGTTTCATCGCCCTAGCTCTCCTTTTAAAGTTATCGTGCGAAAAGTACAAAATCCGGTAAATTTAAGGGTCTCCTTGTACGGCAGTTACCTGAAAAAATGTACCCTTATGGCCCATCTTTAAACTCGGTCTTGTCCTTCGGGCAAAACAAAACAAAGTTTTAGTGACCTACCGCCTCTCTGTCTAAAGTTATCGTGCCCACAAGATTTTCCAACGCACACACACACACACACACACACAGACAAAATTTGGAACAACCGTCACGCTGCAAACCAATATTTTTTCTTTTTTACCCTTCGGTTCGGAAAAGTAAAAATGGAACATAAACATCCATTTTTTTAATATTTTAATTTGTTTTTAAAGTTAAAAAAAATATTCATTCTATTCAACGTTTCAGATTTCGAGATTTTGTAAAAACATTAATGACCAAAATGCCATCGACAGGTAATAAAAAAATAGGTAAATTTTAGATTATAGAGTAAATTGTAGATTATGGAATGTGCACTTGTAAATAGTGTGAACGACCAAATATCTTAGTAATGCAGGCATTTTAAAAAATTTTCAAATTCAAATTTTCATTTATATATCATAAAAAAGGATTTTTAATAAATTTAAATTTATATGTAAAACTGTAATATTCTTTTTACTGTTTTAATAACAAAGAAGTAATATATTTTATTTTAGGCGATCATTTAGGTCTTCTAAAGAAAATGATGACGTTTGGATTAAAAAAAAAAATTTGGATCATAAAGTATTTTATGACGTTTGCGTTTATCTACACGGAATTAAAAAATTGTGTTTTTTTTTTTATTGTAATCAACAAAGAAAATTGGGATGTAATAAGAAAAAGCCTTATACTTCCATGTTTATTACAACCGGTAAACATTTTAGCAAATTTTATTTAAATATTTATAATATAAAGACTAATCTACAAAAAATAAAAGCATAAATTAATCATTTTAAAAGGTCATATTTTATGGAAATGGTAATGTCACAACCCAATATTATTGTTTAGGTTGGTTCTTTAGCATTCCTCTACCTTCATTAAAAAAATTCTTGGTGATTGTTAAGTTTAAGGTATTAAGCAAAACGTTTTGAGCATGAGTAAATTTTTTTTTATAAATTGTATTATTTCTATGATTAGTGAGTTTATTCAGGGAGCGGGTAGGCGACTAGCAATAAATAAACAGGTAGCCTTATCGACAAAAATGGGGTGTCAATTGAAAGCACTGGCATGATAGTGCTAGTAAGTTTAGCCTTACAGTAGACCTCGAGGCTTCAGACTCATAACCTCTTCATAAAAGATTTTCTCCAAAACAAAAAACTCTTCATCAGATTCTGCTCATATCATTCGTTCTCAATTCATAAGCACTCTCTTTCAAATCTTTTAATCAACCGTCTATGAATAAAACACCATGTCGAAGCCAGACATCCCTGTCTTTTTTCAAAATTCAACTAATATGTGTAAGCTTCGTTTATTCTAACACAAGTACTGGAATCAGCGCTCGTATCAAGCTACTGCTCACCCCATACATAGACAATGTCTACAACCCTCCCTATATAAAAGAAATGTAAAAAAACGAATCTTATTTAAACCTACTTCCTTTTAAATCTCATAAGTTTAAAAATTCCGCTATGACCTTAAAACATTTTTACCATTATAGTCTGACAAAGCTACACTGAAAGGCTCTCACTTAAAAAAAAAAAAAAAAAAGAATTGGGAATTAAATTCCAAAAGATATTCTGGTTGATGGACAAAATTCTACTCTGTCTACCTATTGTATAATCAAGTCCTTAAACTGGTGTTGACGTAGGGAATACATCTTTGGGACTCTAAAAAATAAAGTTACATCTAAATTATACAAAAATAACAGCAATCCCCATCAAGACTTACTCTTAGCCAGACAATAAGTAAGTTTGCCAAGTGTCATAAACAATGGCTCATTAACCATGTGTGAAGAAAACACCATTGACCACCCAGGAGTAAAACGATGGTACACTGACGGATCAGGGTACCAGGGACGCTAGGGGGCAGGTGTGTTTGGATCATCCTACAACCACAGGGAAAGCATAACCCTGGGGAAACATGCCTCGGTCTTCTAGGCCGAAGTCTATGACTTACTCAGGTGTGCCACGCACGTGACAGAAAACAGAGTGACCAACAGTGTGATTGATATTCTCACTGACAGTCGCGTGGCCATTGGGGCCATCGTGAGTTGCACCACAACATCATCGGTGGTGTGGGACTCCATGCAGGCCCTCACTGAGCGACTGCAAATAAGGTCACTCTTACATGGGTTCCTGGGCACACAGGAATAAATGGCAACGAGGTAGCTGATGAACTGGCAAGAAATGGGACCCTGGTGGAACCAAGAAGCCAGAGGGTAGCAGCACGCTTGGCCTGCTCACTGGCATCGTCGCACTAAGGGCGCACCTCTTTAAACTTAAACTGGCGGCTGAGAAAAACTGCCAACTATGCGGCAAAGAGGAAGAGAGCAGCATACACATTCTGTGTTGCTGCCCGATGCTAGCGGTGTCCAGGTACCAAACCGTGGATCGCATGATAATGGATCCAAGTGATCTAAATGAGACAGGGCCAACAGAAATTCTGTGGTTTGTCAATACCATTGGACTGGAATTCTAATGCCTCGAAGACACAGTGGTAGTCACAGAGGATCAAAGATATAGGTGCCTATACCAATGGCCCAGCTGCAAAAATGTAATGTAATGTAATTATGTAAGTGATGAGCCCATCCAGCTCCTTGACAACGCTAATCAGCTAAGAAGACTCAAGTGAACGAAGCCGTTCGAATTGGCAAAGTGATAAGAAAAAAGCAGATAGTACACATTAGTTAGTAGTCCAATTAAGTTATATAGTATACCTAAGGATTGAATATTACCTTAAATAAATCTAGTGTTACAATTGAACTAATTTGATTATTGTTCGTAGTAATGATAAGATTTTAATCATCACAAAACTGTTGTTTAAGTTTTACTTTAAAATAATTTAAAAATTTATTTTTAGGTTAGGTTAATTTTTTGCAGAAAAAACTACTACATTTTTATGGGATTAGTGGGGAATTAGCTAGTGTAGTAAATTTTAATGGGGGTATGTAAGTTTTTTTCCCGTTTTATTTAATTTCTCCTCAAGTTTAATCCATATTTAGGTTCTAGTCGAGTGTTTTTATTGAACACCCCATTTATGTCTATTAGTCACCTGCCTTTGTGGTAGTAACCTACTAGCGCACTTAATTATATGAACCAGTAACTTTTAATCCTGGTAAAGTGATAATTCATTACAGGAAACGACTTATTTTTTCTGTTTCAATATTAACTCATTAAATAGTATAATTCAGAAAAACTCTCGGAAAAACTAATAATAGAAATTTTATTTTTAGGGATGTGCTGGTTTGTATATAGTGGCAAGACATATTTATGTAGCCAATCGTGATTTAATATTATTAGCTAAAGTTACAAACAAGTTATTGATCAAAGATGATAGTTGCGAAAAAGCTGCAATCGTGGAAGCAAAAAAATTTAAAATTTTATTTCTTTCAGTATCAGCATTTTGTATTATAGTTCATTTTCTGCTGTCACCAATTTTAAACAATAATTTACTACAAATTATCTTATTTCAGCTGAGATCCACTTTTTTCTTTCTACCAGATTGGTTTTTTTTCATAGGCTTGATATCTTCAATTTTATTTGGTAGGTAAAAATAATTTAAAGCTTTGATTTTTAAATCGAATTTTTAATAAGGTAATGAAATCGGTCACATACCATTTACGGTTTTGAACCATTCGGGCTTAATTGGTAGACCAATGCAAACGGAGAGTATTGGATTCAAAAAGTTCGCGATGCACTAGAAAGGTTTAAAGGGGGGCAGTCATTACTGTGAATTAGTTTTAAGCCAAAAAAACACTCGATGATAGAAATTAATTGTAAAATTATGACGTAAGATAAAAGTATGTAGAATTTTTGGATTGTGAGGAAGGACGATATTATTTATACCGATAAAACCGAAGAAAACAGTTATTTTCTTAAAAGTGCATATGGATAGCAAAATAAAATGGCACGAAGATATTAAAAAGATAACGGAGGAACTAAAACTGAAATATAAAAAGCTATATTGGTTACTTAAAAGAATCTCCACAACTTACAAGAAAAAATAAAGGGCTAGTTTACAAAAAAAGTATTAAATTAAAAATTCGTATGGACTTATGATCTTTAACTGTGGGGCTGTACTAGAAAGAGTAATTATGCTTGCCTTTAAACAATTCCAAATCGAGTACTAGAGAATATAGTATAGACTCGGGCAGGAACAGGTTGACTCCATTAATAGAGATCTTGAAGCAATCGTCGAATGGAAAACCAACAATCTTGATATACCTTTGAGTCAAGTCCCTCCATCTTGATTTTGGGAGTCACGGTGTCTAATAATATGTCTTGGCATGACCATGTTGCTAACATCGCAAAGTCAGTAAGCCAGAGGCTAGGTTTTCTGCGGAAACTGTTGACGACGTACAAGACTCAAATCCGACCTCTACTGGAGTATTGCTCGCACATTTGGGGTTCAGCACCAAGGCTTCTCTTCGTCTTCTAGATTCCATTCAGAAAAGGGCCATTCGGTTGATAAACAGCTCAACTCTCACAGATACCCTTCAACCACTAGAAAACAGAAGAGTTGCAGACCATACATTACTCTACAGATATTTCCATGGCAGAAATAAAAACTCTTGTACCACCATTGGCCACAGTTGGCCGAAGAACTTGGCACGCTAATCAGTCTCACCCGTTTACTCTCAAGATTGACACTACAAGGACCAATCATCATCAAGAATCCTTCTTTTAGAGGGCTGCTACGGAACGGAACTAGCTTCCAAAATCAGTTTTTCCAGAGAACTATGACCTTCAACTTTTTGAAAAGCGGATCCACAATCATCTCCTTTCTACAATCCCTCCCCGTTCGCGGCCCACACGATAGTTTTCCTCTTTTTGCGTAGTTTTTCAGTAAAAAAAATATATAGTCAACGCTTCGTCGTATGTTCGCAGTAAAGACCTACATCGAAAACTTTATATTGAAACAGTTAAAGAAAAAATAAAGAAGATTGCTAAGGGTCATGAAAATGACTATAATCACGTACAAACACCGAAGTATTAGGACAATAATAAATGTAATGGGGTGATTGTGTGATCGTGTGAAACGCAATTACTACTTAACAAATACATGCGTACGATTATTTGTATGGAATGGTCAATTTATTAATTTATACAATATTGTAGTCGTTAAAAACCATTTTGAAGTGCAAAATTTTTATCAATAAAATTTTTTTAGGAATAATTGGAAATCTTTTCGTAAGTACGTACATAATATACTTTACATTTCACGTGCGCTTACAGATGTTCTGGTTATTAAATTATGTTCGAAGAAATTTGAAAAGAACAGATAAAATGGAAAGTATGGACGACTCAAAATATCAAGAAACTATATTTAAACATTTAAGAGTAGTTGTGCAATACCATATTCAATTTAAGAAGTAAGTTTGTAATTCAATACTACATTAGGGGTTTTAGGGGGTGTACGGGATAGGGGTTGTAAATTCTTTTTCCGTACACGGGCAAATTATACTTCGATAACAGTGGACTGGAATTAAAGAATAGATCGCTGGTTTTTTAAAAGTTTTATTGATACTGAAATTTTCACTTTTCAAAATACACTATGCACTTGTACCACTAATGAATTGCCTTTTTACGTAAATTCACCCTTATTAACTAGATGACTTGGAAGAAATAACAAACACCGAAATAATTCAATGCCGTGGATAATCAGAAAAAATTGATCTTTTTGATTGCTGTAAGTGACTGGAATAATCGACCGTCTCTTCACGGCCGTTTTGGAGATACTGTAAATTATTAGGAAAACCCGATCGTTCGATTGGGAAATGAATAGTTATATAACGACCGTTGTCTAACGGCGGCTTGAAAGATACTGCTGGTCGATCACTTCGCTAGTGACCGACCGTTTTGCGCGAGGGGAAAGGAGGGTTTCTCAAAATTCACCTCGAGGCCTAAACAATTTTAGACGTTTACGATCAGAAATGGCTCGAAGCATATTTAATAATAAAAGAAATTAATGTGGAATTAGTGTTGGAATTAATCTGTGATTCCAACAGGGGTTTTTGGAGGTTATTGACAATATCGAAATAGTTAATTAAATAAAAATAGGAGTTATTAATGAGTTACATTTTTTATTTTTTATATAATAGTTCATCAATATTTTTCCAGAAGCTTCAAATCAATCAGAAAAAAACTTAAAAAAATTTCTATCGTTTAGGCTTAGCTGACCGGGATCGTCATAGGTTTTTCTAAAACTCAATTTTTATAGTCGGTAGGCGAAATTTATCGAAATTTTGCACACTTTTTCTAAATAGAAAAATTAACTAGTGATTAGACAAAGGGTTTTTTAATTTTTTTTGTGTCAACATATTTTACAAGGCAATAAGTGCACCAATTTTTCTGGCATCCTCAGAAACGCCGTCTTTCCATCTCAGCCTTAATCTTCTTCTGCCTCTACTGCTGGTTGGTATGGCCTCAAAGTTTCTTCGCGTTGGCACGATGTTGTCATAGCGTGCTACATGTCCTGCTCATCCTAACCTACCAATCTTAATTGTTGTTATTTTGTCTCTGTTTCCTGACCCTCTGTATAAGTTATAAAGCTCAAAATTATATCTTCTTCTCTAGGCGCTATCTTCTTATGATGGTACTGTTGCTAAAGTTTGTGAAGAATAATGATGAATAATGATTTTGTTAATAATAAACCTTATCAGGGACTCATTGCTCTAGTGGGCGGTGTAAGTTATATTTTGAGATGCTATCTTTTACAATTGACGTCTGTCACATTCTGTCAATGTATTCGCAACGTACGTTAAACAATGAAAATTTGTCCTAATTATTTCGTTATATTTCGTTGCTTATTTATCAGTTAAGGGTTATTTTTTTTCTCCAAAACCTATTCGTTAAACGTAGTGATGGTTTACTGTTCATGGTGTTTATTTACCAGGTCATAATACTTCTTCTTCTTCTAGCAGTTCCTATCCGTTCCGGATGTTGGCAACCATATAAGCTATCATCACTTTATTAACTGCGCCTCTGAACAACTGTGTGGTGGTCACTGCAAATCAGGTTCTGAGGTTCTTTAACCAAGAGATTCTCCTTCTTTCTACACCTTTTTTTCCATTCACTTTGCCCTGTAAGATATTTTGATGTAATCGATATCTGTCTGTATTTCTCATCACATGACTGAGGTATTGGAGTTTTCGTATTTTGATGGTGTTAAGAATTTATTTCTGTTTATTCATTTTCTGTAAAAACGTCTCATTTTTAACGCGTTCTGTCCATGAGACCCTCAGTATCTGACATCCCAAATGCTTCCAATCTTTTGCTTGTTGCCTCAGTAAGTGTCCACGACTCCACCTCGTACAACAGGACTAAAAACACATGGTAGCGTAGAAATCTTACCCTTGTTGCTAACGTCAAGTCATGGTTCTTAAATATTTTGCTCATATTTCCGAACACTGCTCTGGCTTTCTCAATACAGATCTTGCACGTGGTCCCATTGGTCATTGATATTGGTGCCAAGATACGTGTATCTACTCAGTTGTTCAATAGGCTTGCCGTTTTTTGTTTGTTTTGTTTGTATTAATGTCAAGTCCGTACTTGTTGCTACTCATCGTCACTCTATCTACCAAAAACTGCAAACCTTCCGGAGTTTCAGCAAACAGGACACTGTCATCTGCATATCGGATGTTATATAATACCTCTACATTATATTTTTATGGCACGAATTAAAGCGTTGATACAAGATGGTAGAGGACAACGTGAAACCGCCAGAATTGTTGGTAAGAGCCTATGTGTTGTACAAAATGATGTCAAGCTTGCGAAATGGAACATCTTCTACGGTTTGGCTGTGAAAGGAGCTGCAAGAGGTTAGTGGTGTTAATGTTAGCGAATGGTCAGAAGAAGGCTTCGTTTTAATGGGTTGTCTTGCAGAAGGATGGGTACAGGGCCAACATTAAACCGCCAGCATTGAATAGCATGATTTAATTTTGTAAGGAATCGTTTGGCATGTATTGATGATGACATCTTCTCAGATGAGTCGCGTTTTTGTCACAATGGACCAGACGAACGTTGACGAGTATGGAAAAGAGCCAAAGAAAGATATGCTTCCGTTTTTATTAAGGAAAAACGTAAATTTGGTGGTGGGTCTGTTACGGCCTGGAAGATATTACTCTAGTAGCACGTACAGAGTTAGTTATTGTAGCCAATGGATCTCTAACACCTCACAAATACATAACGGAGGTCCTGGAAGATCATGTTATGACTGGACAACATTTTTTTAGTTTTTTTTTCTCGGTTTTTTAGAAGGAATTGAAGCAGTGCATTTGGATGGTATTCTAGTTGTTGTGGTTTTTAGTGCTTCCATTACGGATAACATCTATAATGAAGGATATTTCCAAGTCGGTATGTAACATTTAGTTAGTAACATACCAAGGAGAATCGGTGAGGGTTTGAAGAATTTCTGACTGTGATCTTTTTATCACGGCAATACTTAGTTTGTTGATAAGCTGGCACTTCCCCACAGCTCAATATCTTAAGTCCATATCAGCTTTGTATAGGGCAATTCGTCTCGTCGGTGATGCCTCGCTTACAAACTCGCTCACTTGTCTGGAACACCGTAGAAAAGTTGGCGATTTGTCTCTATTTTATAGATATTTTCATGGGCGATGCTCTTCTGAAATATCAACAATCGTTCCTCCTTTGGCAGTCTCTTCGAGATTAACCCGTCAAGTTCAGTCTTCACACCCCTTCGTGGTCACTTTGGAGACCTGCAGAATATCACTTTCCAAAGACTCATTCATCCAACGAATTGCAAGGCTTTGGAACTCATTGCCTAGGGAGGTGTTTCCCGAGGCATACAACCTCCAGAAATTTAAGAAGAACACCAACTCCTACCTTCTTTCCCTTGGTTCCCACGATGTTCTCTGAACATTACAGGATATCCCTTTTCGTGGGAACCAGAACATATAAAAAAAAAAAAAAAAAAAAAAGTATTTTATTTTCAAGATACAATTTTGATTTTTTTCAATGTAGCCAATATATTTCTCTTATTCTTAGGTCAATTTGTTTTCTCATTTTGTTTAACTAAAATTAAATTTTTTAAAAATTTACGAATTTTTATTTAAGGCATCTAATAATTACAGTGTTGTCACATTACGGAATATGTATAGCTTCATTTCTTTAATGCGTTTTTTAGTTCATGTTTTATTTTGGACAAAGTAAATTAAATTAGCAACGTGTCAACGTATCAAAAGACAAAATAATTTGTGCCTACCACATTTTTTTTCCTTTCTGAAAAATCTCCAAAAATCCATAATATTTCCTCAAAACTTCCTCAAAATTATAGTGCTGCTAACAATATTATTTTAAAAATATGATTATTTTTAGTGCTTTTCATACTGTCTTACAAATACAGAACACAAGCATCTTCATTTACACAATCAACAGTTTAATAGCGTCAGTAGCGTGTGTAACGTTTGTACTAAGTGTAAGTAAAATTTCAACTTATTAAACAATAAAAGATCCCTGATCCAGGATGATATTGACCTTTCTTAACTTTTATTTATAATATTATTTGCAACCATTAACATTTAAATTTTGGGGCATTTTTAATAAATAAAAACACGTTGGACAATAGGATAAAAATTTATGGGTACATATTTTTGAGATATGATGAAAAATAAATATCTACTTGGATCCACAGCTAGTTTAATCTTGAAAAATTAAGACAAAAAGGTAACAAAAACTTCCGCAGGACAATAAAAATATGTAGTGGGAGTACGGGAGAGTTTAGCAGGTGGGAGACAATAGCCACTGCTCAAAGAATCTTGGTGAAACTAGATATTGCCACACTTCTTAAACTCCATAGGCG
Organism: Agelastica alni; assembly: GCA_950111635.1. Lineage (NCBI taxonomy): Eukaryota > Metazoa > Arthropoda > Insecta > Coleoptera > Chrysomelidae > Agelastica > Agelastica alni. The sequence continues at coordinate 43,763,352 of OX467709.1, forward strand.
ACGCGACGCCGTTGCGATCGGCAGTTTGGTTTAGGACTAAAAAGTGACAAAACATTTGCGTGCCCGGTAAGTAAATTTTTTCAATTATCGATATATGATTTCTGCTTGGCGTGGGGTGTGAGATATTACCTTGGAGTCGGGAGGAGACTTTACCCAAGGTACCTAATCTCTCCCGTCGTTTCTCCCGCATTAATATTTTTTATTTTATTTCAGATAATCATCTAAAATGCACTTCAAATATAAAAAAAAGAAACAACTAGAAACTAGAAATGAATTATGCCTATGATGCTGGCATATGAATATGCTACAATTAATTCCAAAAAGGTTCCAGATTCTTGGACTTCCAACAACTGCGCAGTGACAGATTGGTTCAGAGGATTTATGACAAGAAACCCTGAACTAAGTTTAAGAACCCCAGAAGCAACCAGTTTATCCAGATCAACCAGCTTTAATAGAAAAAACGTTACTGATTTTTTCGAAAACCTCAAAGAAGTTAAAGAAAAATACCAATTTGAAGCTCATAACGAGAGTACAAGAGTGTTCCAAAGTAATAGCGAGCAAGCATGTGCGTCAAGCAGGACAAGTTACTTTAGCTGAACGTGGCAGTCATGTGACCGTTTGCTTCGCCGTGAACGCTCTGGGAAATGTTATTCCACCATTTTTTATTTTACCCTGGGTTAAATACAACGAATCCTTTGTAGATGGTGGACCACCAGGCTCATAAGGTGACTTCTATCTGAGTGGATGGATGACAACCAAGAGTTTTGTGAAATTCATGGAGCATTTTGTGAAGTATTCAAACGCGTCTGTTCAAAACCAAGTCCTGCTTATCCTCGACAACCATGAAAGTCATGTCAGTATTGAAGTCGTCAAATACGCAAAATTAAATGGAGTAACTTTGCTAACTCAACCACCCCACGGCAGCAATAAGTTACAGCCATTAGATGTTGCCATTAATTTATCTCTCAAGGCTAGACATAATTTAGCCATGAATAATTAATTCTTCACTTATGTATCTCAAAGATACTCAAAGTACCTTCCTCGTGTTCTCATTTACTACGTAATACTATGTGCCATATTTTTATGATTAAATTTCTTTATAGAATTAAAATTTGTAATGATTATTTTGCCTATTTTTAATCCCGGGTAAAGGCTCCCTACTTGGGGGTTAAGTCTCCCACCCAGGCGGAAGATATTAGCTAAATGTCACTTTGGTAGAAATCGTTAATTATTCGTAAACTATTAATGATGTATCAAACTTTATTAAAAGAAATTATAGCTAAATAATACAGATGGGGTATATGGTGTATGCTGGAGAGGTAGCACCTTTTACTGTGGTTGGTCACACCAAGCGTCGTAGACGGGCGGTGAATCACAGTAACTGGTCCTCACAGGATATCCAGCTCTCACTTATGGCTCCAAGTGCCATACCCTGGTAACTATATTGACCTGCAGGCTAAACTAAGCGAGAGTAGCCAGATATGGTGAAAAATTGCGGAGGGCAGTTGCGGTGCTGAAAGCAAATGGGAAACCTCTGCACAATACGTCCCAGGAAAAACTCTCATGATGAATACAAAACAGACAATGGCCCCGAGTCCCCGGCGTCCCTTTAATGGGACAGGGGTGCAAAGAATCCCCGGGAGGAAAACAAAAAATATTGATAAAATTGCTACGTAAAATGTCCGACGATGTTTGAAGCTGGGAAGTTAAGAAATGTTCTGCTTGAGGCCGAACGATTGAATATTAAAATCTTAGGAATTAGTGAAACACACTGGCCTGGAACAGGAACTATTCAAAATTATGAATTTATCACCTACTATTCCGGTACACTTGATAACACACACAGAAATTGGGTAGCAATCATACTTAAAACAAAGTTAAAAGCTTTGTTCCACTGTTAGATCGGGTTATGATGATTAAACTAGAAGCTCATCCAGTAAATGTTAACATTATTCAGGCATACGCTCCCACTGCAGACAAACCTGATAACGACGTTAAAGAATTCTATAGACAGGTCAAAGATATGATCGCCCACACAAGCCGCAAACTGGAATACTTGGGACATGTGATGCGTGGACCACGTTATAGTCTGCTTTGGCTTATTCTGAATGGCAAGATCGAGGAAAAAAATGGATAGGCCGCAAAAAGCTATCCTGGCTTCGAAATCTCCGACAATGGACAGGTTTAACTGCTGAGGAACTTCTCCACGCAGCTCAAGATAGAGATAGATACAAAGAAGTAGTCAATATGGGAGTCGTCAACGCTTGAGAAAGCAAGACACTGTAAGAAGAAGAATACAGATTAAGATAACTTTTTATAGAAAATAGCGATTTGTAAGTATATAAAGATTTATGAGCATTTTAGTGGAAGGCGGGTATACTCTCCCGGACTCCCACTACATATTGTTTATGTCAAACGGTAAAAAGCTAACAATACTAATTTTTATCTTTCTCGAGTTATATGATACATGTTTAGTAGCATCCTAAAGCCTTACGACTACTTTTAATATAATCAGTCTCCGATTTGTTTCAGCGAAGTGATCCCTCCATGGATATTAAACTGCTTTTAGTAACTTTTTATGTATTATTTGAAGGAATAGTAATTTGCCATAATTTTCAAAACATGACGGATGAGGTAAGTGAAAATAAGAATAAAAATTAAACAATTGATTTTATTTATTAATTTATTTATTTACGGATAGGAAACCAAATACTGAAATATCATTCAGTCTTGGTAGTTATGCTACAATGTATTATGGTAAAGTATTTGTTATCGAATTGTGTGCAAGAAAGCTGACTTACAAACCTTTAGTGAACAAAAATTAGTGTAAAGAAAATAAAAGTAATGGCCATCAATAGAAGAACCAATCCAGCACCAGATATTTATATGAATGGACTCCAAATCGAGAACGTAACCAAGTTCAAATATTTAGGTACCTGGGTAATATCTGATTTGAATCCTAATACAGAAATCAGATCGCGCATAGAACAGGCCGGATCAGTATTTAATAAAATGCGACCAGTGCTTTGCAACCGATCACTGAACTTGAAATTACGCCTTCGATTTGTTAATTGCTACATCTATTCCGTTTTGCTATACGGATGCGAAGTCTGGACCCTAAAGGCCGAAACACTAAGACGGCTGGAAGCATTCAAGATGTGGGTATACAGACCACGTTAGTAATGAAGAGGTTTTGAGAAGAATAGGTAAGGACAGAGAGTTAGTTGTCGCCATAAAGAAGAGGAAAACCGCGTACTTAGGACATGTAATTCGGAGTGATCGAATGAAGCTGCTGAAAATAATAATGAAGTGCAAAATAGAAGGCAGACGAGGTATAGGAAGACGCTTACATTCGTGGTTAAAAAATATAAGAGATTGGACCGGACTAGACTCACATTCCTTATTCCGAGCTGCTCAAGACCGGACCCATTTCGCCGAGATTTTTGCCAACCTTCAATAAGTGAAGACGGAACCGAAAAACGAAGTAAAAAAAAACATAGGTATCATTTTAGAGAGACAGGCTGCTCTTTAAGGTCTGAGCTATATATATATATATATATATATGTATGTTTTCTATAGTAATCAAAGGCATTCGATACCGTCAAATGGGACCACCTATGGATGGTTTTAAGGGAAATGGCAGTACCGCAACACTTATTATATTTAATAAAGACAGTGCCTTCGTTCGTATAAACAACGGAACATCAGAGTGTTTTACCATCAGTAAATGTGAACGACAGGGCTGCGTTCTCTCTCCCATCCTGTTTTACATCTACGGAGAATGGATTATCCGTGCCTTTTTTGACACTTTCTGGCTGTTCATAAAGCTATGCAGTGCCCCATTCATCTGTTTTCTTGCCAACACTCTTCGCTCAATGTCACCGTCATACTTTCCATCTCTCGTAAACTTTGAACCCAAGTACACAAATTCATTTACTTGTTCCATTCTTTCTCCCTCAGTCGAAACTTCACAGTTTGTCATGCTTTTTTCTCTTTCAAAAACCAATACTTTCGTTTTGCCTACAATTATTTTCATCGCTTTGATTTTCAGGGCATCATGCAAAACATTAACCATCGCCTGCAACTCCTCTTCATATGATAAATATATATATGATAAATATATATATAGACGGTCATTTTCTGTATGAGTAGGAAGAGACCACTTCCTTTTACTTACTACGGTTCTTACACATGTCTTTCGCTTCTTCTACTTTTATAAGCGCTTTCATACATGCTCGTCGATTGCGGAAAGTCTTGATTTGGCCCTTCTTCAAAACACATTTGATCTAATCGAGATACGTTGCCTAGGTCGACCTCTATCGACTTGATCATTTACACTTGTCTCATAAATTTATTCTGGCTGTTCATAAAGTTATACAAGGCCCTAGTCATTTGTTTTTCTGTCGTTTTTCTGCAACCCAATTCCTGTTTACATTTGGCGTCAAGGATGGGATTTTACTGTTTCGTTAGCTACCTTTTCAATTTCTATATATTGGTTGTCTATTTTTGTGAGTAATTTTTTTGAGATAAAATGTTGTTAATCCGGAATTGGGTTTCACGAAGGTTTCACAAATTAATACGTCAGAATTGACAGCCTATATCCGAATTAGTATAAGCTGTCATAAAATGGTGGTTACCTAGTTATACCACAAACTTTTTTAAATAGTAAATCTTAATCAAAAAGTAAATTTTAACAAATGAATGTATTTTATTTATTTTAAATGAAGATATTAATGTATCGTATATATCAATTATATAATTTTTTATACTTTGAAATTTAACTACCTGTGTAGTTGACTCATTTTTGCCAAAGTTTTGCAATTAGATCATGATTGACTTTATCAAATGCTTTAAAAAAATCAGTATAAATATATTCAACATATTGCTTTACACATACCTTGGTCATGAGATAAAAATCTCGAGAGACAATCAAACATGTGAATTAAGAAGAAGAATTACGCTCTCTTGGGCTGCATTTGGCAAAATGAGGGAAGTGTTTAAGAGCAACCTCCCAATGTATCTGAAGCGAAAGGCCTATAATCAGTGCGTTCTACCGGTTATGACCTACGGAGCCGAAACTTTGACTCTGACAGCCACATCCGCTAAGAAGCTTAGAGTGGCCCAGCGTAGGATGGAAAGATCGATGCTTGGTGTGTCACTCCGTGACCATATATGAAATGAAGACCTAAGGGCGAGAACAGGAGTCACGGATGTTATCTATCAGGTGGCAAAACTCAAATGGAACTGGGCTGGACATGTGGCCCGCATGACAGATGGACGATGGACAAAAAGGCTGCTCGAGTGGAGACCAAGGGCTGACAAGAGAAACAGGGGAAGACCTCCCACGCGATGGACGGACGATATCAGAAGAATGACTACAAACTGGATGCAGAGCGCTCAAGACAGAAGACAGTGGGCAGAAATGAGGGAGGCCTATAACCTGCAGTGGATGCGACAGGCTGATTGATGATGATGATGATGATTGCTTTTCATCCTAACTGTTTAAAATAAAATGTTGATGTAACCATACTTATACTGTCAAGTGTAGTGTCAAGTTTTTTCGTACTCAAGCAGTCAAGTAATTTGTAAATTTGGATTGCTTACTCAGAGGATGATAATTCTGTACATCATCATCATTATCATCATCTTTTAAAACATTTAACATTTTACCAATGTGAAAAATTTAACTTGGAGAACATTTTGGCTCATTAAATTTTATTTTATTTAAAAAAAAAATTTAGTTTTGGCAGCAATGCTGAAAAAATATGACTTGCAACATTATTTTTATTCATTATTTATTATTCTTCCTGTCGAATTATAGTTGTACAATTTGAATGAAACCCTGTATCGAACGAATTAAGGTAAAAAAAAATTCTTTTATGTACTTCCAATAATCTAATTTCTCTTCAGGTAAAATTAAAATATTAAACAAATGTTTTAGTCTACGCTTTTGAATTATGAGTTGTACGACTGCCCATGGGTTTTGTGGAACAGCAAAAATAGAAAATCGCTGCTGATTATTTTTTGTAATTCAGTACAGCCCTGGGAAATTTCATTTTATGGCATGTTCTCTGTAAATCATGAATTTCTTACGAATGTAAGTTTTTAAATATTTTTAAAAAATTTGCACATTGAAAGTACGATTTTTTTATGCCACAAATTGTTTTATTTTGACTCGCAAACCTTCAGTAATAAAGGTTCAAAGAGAAGTTATGCACCCGATAATTTGTATAGTGCACAAGACTCGAACAATGTGTAGACTGTAATTTTGTTTTAGAAAGATGTTATGTTTTATTAATTATACCAATGACAGCAAAAATCACAACCTTACCTTTTTTTTGACGGCGAGATTATGGACTAAATTTTGTTTAAGGATGGAACTGCCGTTCTTTTCTTCCTAAGTCAGATCTTCCAAAGTTGCAATGAATAACGCAGCGCTCAATTTAAATTTAAAAGCGCTCGTGACTTGTAATAGTATTCTCTCGGTGGTCAAAATATAAGTCAAGATAATATTCCTACTGTCATTGGTGGTCACGCGCAAATAATTTTGTATATTTTAAAATAGCGCGGCAAAACATACAACATAGTGTTTAAAATTTTAAATAAAAAATGTAGCAAATCTGTTAGATAAATTGAAAATTTTAATTTGACTAAAACATTTAATATTAATTTTATATTTCAGTGGGCTAAGCTAGTTTATAGCCTATCATGTGTGGTTGCTAAATTTAAATAGAAAGCACGTGGAAGTTAAAATGAACTATGCATATTTGAAATAATAAAAATGCAATACATCTATTGATAAAGGACTACCCGATAATTGGACGAATAAGTTACACAACTTTTAAATGTATTAGCACTTTATTTTTAATTAGGCGACGCACTTATTATTCTGTTATTTTTTAAGTAGTAAAATTCCAAATAAAATTCTTGAACATTTTGTTAGATTATTTATTTATTAACGTAATCGAAAAAGTAAATTCTTTAAATCATTCCATCACAATGTCCGGAAATACCCTTGAATCAAGTCCCTCCATCTCGATTTTGGGAGTCACGGTGTCCAATAATATGTCTTGGCATGACCATGTTGCCAACATCGCACATTTGGGGTTAGCACCAAGGCATTCTCTTCGTATTCTAGATTCCATTCAGAAAAGGGCCATTCGGTTGATAAACAGCTCAAGTCTCACAGATACCCTTCACCTACTAGAACATAGAAGAGTTGCAGACCAGACATAACTCTACAGATATTTCCATGGCAGATGCTCCAGAGAAATAAAAACTCTTGTACCACCACTGGCCACATTCGGCCGAAGATCTCGGCACGCTGATCAGTCTAACTCATTTACTCTCAAGATTCACACTACAAGGATCAATCTCCATAAAGAATTATTTTTTTACAATGCCGCTACAGAATTGAACAAGCTTCCAAAATCAGTTTTTCCAGAGAACTATGACCTGCAACTTTTTAAAAAGCGGGTTCACAATCATTTTCTTTCTATAATCCTTCAGTAAAAAAAAATTATAAACTATACAAAATAATTATTATTGACCACCAACATGCATACATACGCCTTTTTCTCGTAGGGGTAGGCAGAGACCACTTTCTTCCACGTGCTACGGTTCTTACACACATCTTTTGCTTTATCTACTTTCATCAGTGCTTGTCGATTTTTGGTACTTTTGATCACCAAAGCGGTGGTTAATGAAATTGTTAAATAACTATTATAAATAACAATAATGATTGTATATGCAACGTTTTTTTAGACGACACGGTAACTTATTTTCAGCTGAACCATTGAATTTATTTGTTTTTTTTTTACAATAGGGAAACATCACTTAACGCGAGATGGCGCTGTCAATGACAAAATATCGGATCGAAATGTGAACAACAAATATTCTGTCATTTGATCACTTGTAAAAACAAAGTTTTAAGAAAATTTAAGTTATCTTAGAGATTTGGGTTGATTTTTTGTGTTAAACTATTGGATTAAAGCTGGATTTAAGGTTTGTTTTCGACGTTTTAGTTTTATTGTCGCTTCTTGTTAAATGCCAGTAAAGCCCAGGTGTGTCCAGGTATCAATTTTGGTTTGTTTTCGAAGTTTATTAGTTCTGTTGCAATGCCTATGAAAGTCGAAATATTAATTTTGGAAATATTGTATTAGGTGGGTGAACGCGTTGGATCTATTAAGGAAGGTAAAGAGGTTTTTAAGGCTGGCCACATTATTTCATGTGGAACTGATGGTCTTATTTGGTGGTTTTTATTTCTCTGGAGCATCTGTCATGGAAATATCTGTAGAGTAATGACTGGTCTGCAACTCTTCTATGTTCTAGAGGGTGAAGGGTATCTGTGAGAGGTGAGCTGTTTATCAAACGAATGGCCCTTTTCTGAATGGAATCTAAAAGACGAAGAGAATGCCTTAGTGCTGAACCCCAAATGTGCGAGCAATACTCCAGTAGAGGTCGGATTTGAGCCTTGTACGTCGTCAACAGTTTATCAGGAGTAAAAAACTTTCTAGCTTTCCACAGAAAACCTAGCCTCTGGCTTGCTGACTTGCGATGTTAGCAACATGGTCATGCCAAGACATATTATTGGACACCGTGACTCCCAAAATCGAGATGGAGGGACTTGATTTAAGGGTATTTCCGGACATTGTGATTGAATGATTTGAGTAATTCACTTTCTTGGAAAACGTGGCGCTTTGTGTTTTTTGGGCGTTGAACTGAACAAGCGAATGAAATTGTATACTTGTGTTCAAGTTTACGAGAGACGGAAATTATGACAGTGATATTGAGCGAATCGTATTGGCAGGGAAACGAAATAAATGTGACCCTGTAAAACTGTATGAGCTGATAGAACGTGTCAAAAAAGCCCAACTGGATGTGCATAGAGAAGTGCTGATCGCTATACTCATTTATGTATGGAAGTAAATGTTAGGTTTGACAGAAGAAGCATGAAAGTAAGATTAATGCTGCGGAGATGAGTAGTCTAAGAAGTATAGCTGGAGTGACTCCAGTGGATAAAATAAGGAATAGTATGATAAGGAAACGCTGTAGTGTGAAAGAAGATGTAGTAACAAATATAGATGATGAAATGCTTAAATGGTTTAACAATTTTGCAGCAACGAATTCATGTATAATTATCGAATCGATTATACGTTATTAAAAGACATTAGTGTGCTTCTGAATATTTAAAAATGTTATTTGTATGTAAATAAAAGTTTTTGTAAACATCTTTACTATTTCTAATGAAATTATATACAGTTATGAATACAAGGTATATTTGATACGTTGTTAAGGTTTAAGTTATCGTTGGTAAGATTTCCAATTCATTTAAGAATTAATCATTATTTAACTGCAACTGCAATGAAATACAATAATAATTTAAAAATGAATATAACTAGTAATTAAGTTACACGAAACCAAGTACACCGTTGCACAAATGTTTGTTTCTGTATTTCCATAACTCTTTTTTGTCACCTTTACCTTCAGAAGTATTTAGGTACATAATTTGACATTACGGACAAAGTTTCCAACAAACTTAATTTTTACAATAACTTTTTTTAATGGTTATTTAACTGTTAATGTATTAAATATATTTTTCAATTGTTTTTCTTTAACTTTGTTATTCATGGATTTCTGGGTTTTTTGAAATAAAACGTTGTTATTTTTTTGCTTTATATTAATATTAATGCAGTACGTTTATGTACGTTTTTTTAATCAATTACCATCTTAAAAAAATTGTTTTTTAATTTCAGCCGAATATTCTTTAACCAAATTATATATTTTTTATTAAACAATTTAATCTGTCTATAATAATATCATCGAGAAAACAGTAGAATACAACAAACCGCTTACCCTAATCTTTGTGGACTTTTACAAAGCCTTTGACACCGTTGAATTAGTTTCAATATTACGAGCAATAAAAGAATGCAGAATAGATGGAAGATACTCTAACATTATATACAATATCTACAAAAACGCAACAACAACAATTGACCTGCATACTTCGTCAAGGGAAATAAAAATAAAAAGAGGAATCAGGCAGGGCGATACGTTATCTCCAAAACTATTCACTGCGGTCCTGGAACATGTTTTCAAAACTCTGAATTGGGAAAATAAGGGAATTATGATAGATGGGGAAAGACTGAGCCATCTAAGATTTGCGGATGACATAGTTCTAATGGCAGATGACATGCAGGAAGCCAGGGAAATGCTAAAAGATCTACAACGGGCAACACAAAGAGCAGGTTTGGAAATAAATTATAACAAAACAAAAATGTTAACCAACCTAGTACCAAGCGAACCTGTAGAAATAGAAAACAAAATCATCGAAATCACAGAAAAATACACCTACCTTGGCCATGAAATCCGGATCGGCAGGGACAACCAGACGTGCGAACTGTCCAGACGAATATCTCTGGGATGGGCAGCGTACGGAAAGCTTAGGGACATATTTAAATCAGAAATTCCCGTAAGTATGAAAAGGAAGACCTTTAATCAGTGTGTTCTCCCAGTTATGACATACGGGGCTGAAACCCTAACCTTAACAAAAACAATAGTTAAAAAACTACAAGTAGCGCAACGGAAAATGGAGAGATCCATGTTAGGACTTTCCCTTAACGACCGAGTCAGAAACGAGGATATAAGGAGAAAAACGGGGGTAGAGGACATAATAGAGAGAATTACAAAGCAGAAATGGAGATGGGCAGGACACGTGGCTAGAATGAAGGACGGAAGGTGGACAAAGAAAGTTCTGGAGTGGCGACCGAGATCGGATAAGCGAAGCAGGGGTAGACCACCGACACGATGGACAGATGACCTCAAAAGGATAACCACGAACTGGATCGCAGAGGCGCAAAATAGGAAAAGATGGAAATATTTCGAGGAGGCCTACGTTCAGCAATGGACAAGAGAATAAGGCTGGATGATGATGATGATGATGATAATAATAGAAAATAAAATACATTTTTTCAATTTTTTCGTTTCATGATACAATATTTCATTTTCACTCGTAATTTCTTTGAATAGCTACCTACTACAGAAAATCCATTCTGTCTTAGATTCTGTCTGCGGAATGATTATAATCATTTATCATATGATAATTATCTTAAAAACTTTTTTCAAGTCCCTTATCCAGTAATCTTTAACTAGCTTTTTTCTGGCTTCTACAAAGCTTCTTTGTACTTATAAGATATTGAGTCCCTCTTCTAGAACAGCAAATTTAAAACCAATTCTTTTTTAAAATTTAAATACATAACTTTTTTTATCTTGTTTTAAACTATCTTTGTTTATTTTAGAATTGAATTTCCGAGAAAAAATTGTGCATTAAGATGACATCAACAGTTTGTCAGAAAAAAAAAGGTAAATTTTTGCATAAAAAGAAAGGGCATAGAGTATTAAGTTAATTCATTCGTCATTTTTTTACTATTTATTTTATTTTAAAAAATTTTGTAATTGTTTCTGCTTAAAAAATATTTTCTATTATTAATCTTAAAACCTATTTAGATTTTTAACTAACAGTTTATTTAAAATTATCATTTTTCTTTTTTAGGCGATCATTTGAATTTTATAGCACAATTACTAACGTTGGGATTGAAGCAAAAGAGTTGGATAATAACACGTTTGTTTCTTTCTTTAAGTATCTTCATAGAAATAGTAGTTGTTGCTGTTTTTTTAAAAGCAATTAATAGGAAAAATTGGGACAATTTAATTAAATTCACGACACTTGCTTTTTTAATACAGCCGGTAAATATTTTAAAATACATATATTAAAAAAATTTAAAAATATTTTCCATTTAATTTTATGATCAAATGGTGATAAATAGTTCTATTGAACAAATTTATTAAGTTAATTGTTCGAGATTTTTTTGTAACGAGCTTTTTTTAATGAACGGACAGGCAAATATAACCAAAGACACCGGTCAGTTAAGAATCAGTAGCAGTTAGATCGTTGGATTTCAATATAAGTTCAGTCACGATTTTATCCCTTATGCCTTTGATAGTACTGTAAGATGAAATCAATGAAATATGTGAAAATTTTGCCGTTTCCTGGCGGCATCTTCGTGAAAATTGAATTTATTTTTGTAAAGAAAATCGCATGTGGTACGACGATTTTCTCCCTTATGCCATTTTATGATTCGATAGAGGAGTATTAATTCTATGCATACAAATTTAGGCATAAGGGCTACTGGTACCCTAAGGGTGTTAATTATGGCCTAAACATGTAATGTTAATAAGTTAATATGATCTTTTACCTAAATGTCAATAAACTATAAGGTAAAAACTACCAAAATAGAAAAGGCGCGATATCCTAACGTTCACAATGACTTTAATATAATAAACAGTTTTACGTACCTGCTGATATTGGCGATCATTGTTATTATAAATATTTTTTTTTTTATGAAAATAGTCGCAAAAAGGGTAGACCTATTGTGTGGGCCGCGGACGGCCCGCACTGCGACTATTAGAAGGGGAAGGGATTATAGAAAGGAAATGATCGTGGACACGCTTTTTAAAAAGTTGCAGGTCATAGTTCTCTGGAAAAACTTATTTTAAAAGCTTATTCTATTTCGTAGCAGCCCTGCAAAAGAAGGATTCTTGATGAAGATTGGTCCTTGTAGTGTCAATCTTGAGAGTAAATGGGTGAGACTGATCAGCGTGCCGAGTTCTTCGGCCGAATGTGGCCAATGGTGGTACAAGAGTTTTTATTTCTCTGGAGCATCTGCCATGGAAATATCTGTAGAGCAATGACTGGTCTGCAACTCTTCTTCTATGTTCTAGAGGGTGAAGGGTATCTGTGAGAGTTGAGCTGTTTATCAAGCGAATGGCTTACTTGTATATAACTCTCTCGTGAATACAATGTTCATAATCCACGAAAAAGGTCCTAAATTAGGGTAGGGTTTTTAGTGAGTCGACCTGACACAGTCAGTGGAGTCTCACAGTAGACCTTGAGCTTTCAGACTCATAATCTTTCCGAAAAGGATTTTCTCCACCTCTGCATAAAAAAAAAACTGCTAATATTGGCAAATTATTGTTATTATAAATATTACATGTATTCAAGTCTCCCGTGAATACAATGTTTATAATCCACGAAAAAGGTTCTAAATTTGGGTGGAGTTTTTAGTGAGTGGACCTGATACAATCAGTGGAATCTCACAGTAGACCTTGAGCTTTCAGACACATAACCCTTTCGTAAAGGATTTTCTCCAACTCTGCAACATCAAAAAAACCTGCTGATATTGGCGATTCATTGTTATTATAAATATTACAATTCAACTCTCTCGTGAATACTATCTTTATAATCCACGAAAAAGGGGTGGAGTTTTTAGTAAGTAGACCTGACACATTCAGTGGAGTCTTGCAATAGACATTGAGCTTTCAGACTCATAACCTTTCCGTAAGGATTTTCTTCACCTCCGCAACAAAAATAAATCCTGCTGATATTGGCGATTCATTGTTATTTTAAATATTACATGTATTCAACTTTTCTGTGAATACAATGTTCATAATCTACGACGAAGGTCCCATATAGGGGTGGAGTTTTTAGTGAGTAGACCTGTCACAGTCAGTTGACTCTCACAGTAGACCTTAAGCTTTCAAACTCATAACCTCTCCGTAAAGAATTTTCTTCACCTTTGCAACAACAAAAAAACCTGCTGATATTGGCAAATTATTGTTATTATAAATATTACATGTATTTAACTCTCCCGTAAATACAATGTTTATAATCCATGAAGAAGGTCTGATAATGACCCACAGCACAAAACATTAACACAACACCTGTAACATGTACCAGATATATGTACTCTGTATGTATTAACGAATTGAAGTGGACAAGGGACACTTTTTTTATAGAAATAGTTATCGGTAGGTATATTCGAAACATTTAGGCCACATTTACTTATAATGTCAAATGTTATATGTTTAAGGTATATTTCTGAAACGTGCGTAAAGAATGTTTAAATGATTTGATTTAAAGTTCTGTTGAAACGTTTCACACACATTATGCTGTTCTAGAGATATCGTGATTGAAATATTCGTAGAAATAATTTAATAAAATTAATTTTTTACTATGACCTAACAACCCATCTAAAAAGATATTATATTATCTTTTTAAAAAAAAAATAAAAGTGAGTTAATTCCATATTGAACGCAGCATTCAATTAATTTATTTTGAAAATGATTTAATTTTCTGTTTTTGAATATTATAATGTCCATCAATAGAGATCTTGACGCAATCGTCAAGTGGGGAACTAACAATCTTGTTCAGTTCAACGCCCAGAAAACACAATGCGTCATGTTTTCCAAGAAAGTAAATCCCTCAAATCATTCCAGGCTGGGTTTTCTGTAGAGAGCTAGGAAGTTTTTAACTCCTGATCAACTGTTGACGAGGTACAAGGCTAAAATACGACCTCTGCTGAAGTATTGCTCGGACATTTGGTGTTCAGCACCAAAGCATTCTCTTCGTCTTCTAGATTCCATTCAGAAAAGGGCCATTCGGTTGATAAACAGCTCAACTCTCACTGATACCCTTCACCCACTAGAACATAGAAGAGTTGCAGACCACACCTAAAATAAAAACTCTTGTACCACCACATTCGGCCGAAGAACTTGGCGTGCTGATCAGTCTCACCCATTTACTCTCAAGATTGACATTTCAAGCATCAATCTCCGTCAATAATCATTTTTTTACAGGGCTGTTTCCAAAATCGGTTTTTCCAGAGAACTATGACCTGCAACTTTTCAAAAAGCGGGTCCACAACCATCTCCTTTCTATAATCTCTTTCCCTTCTAATAGTCGCAGTGCGGGCCATCCGTGGCCCACACGTCGGTCTACCCTTTTTGCGACTATTTTCAGTAAAAAAAACGAGCGAGCATTACGGTAGTTGCATATAATGTGTAACATTTGACATATCACCTTAGTAATAAGCAATTTTAAAATTTTATTCTGAAAAAAATGGGTCAGGTATTATTTGAAATGATTTTTTATAACAAACAATAATTATTTTTAATAAAAATTGTATTTTACAGAAATTAATCTGAAAATTTAAAAATGCTAAATACTGAAATATTTTATTCGAATAATTATTTATTATTACTTACTTGAATTTTTTATCAATGATCTACACTTTATTAAGACTTATTAACAACACTAAATATTTATTAATCTAGTTTACGCATATAACAGCAAACTTAATACACAACACTCTCGGAAAATTGGTTGACGTCTATCTGACGGCCAACTCTATCCGCGCGCTCATTCGTCAAATCAAATAGCGCGTGCTTCCGCGACTTTCTGTTACTGTTACAAATTTCCGAAATCACTCCCACAAATTGCGAGTAAGCGAGAGGAAAGATGTTACACATCAAAAAAATGTAAGTTACTTTTATTTAGTTAATATTGATATTTAGTTGATTGCAATTGCCGCCCGAGCAATAAATTATAATGTAGCATGCTTCAGATGGGATCTTTATATTTATGCAGAAAACGGACAAACTAAAAATGTAGTCCGTTCACTAGTTTTACAGGTCCATTGAAAAACATTTTTTTCTTTTCTTTACTTTTATTCCACAGCCATAGCAACGCAAAGTAGAGTATTCAATTGGATGATATGTTTTCTCGGCATATCTATGTTCGCCAGAGTACTTTTATTTACTTCCCTAATAAATTAATATCAGACTAAGCCACAGCGAAGCGAGGCCGGGTTTAACTTGTATTTTATAAATTAACTGAGATTTAGCGTTGAAACCATACAACAAGGACGGGGTATTTTAAAAAATGTAACTTTTTCATGTTTTGTAAAAAAAACTAAAACGTTTAAGATAATTAAACGTATTGTACTTAATTTAGAATTTTTTTTTCGAAAAATATGTAGAATTTTTGGCGTACAAATGTGATCGATAAAAATAACAAATTAAGAGTTAACTTTTTGTCGTTCGACCATAGTCGTCCCATAGATGTTTTTTTTTGTGACAATATTAAAGCAAATTTATTAAAATAAAATCACCGATTTTAAAAATTTAATTTTTAGGGATGTGCTGGAATGTATATCTTAGCTAGACATATCGATTTGATGATCAAAAATATGTCATTATTGTCTGACCTGACAAATAAATTATTGGACAGAGATAACAGTTGTGAAAGTACTGCAGTCAATGAAGCAAAAAAAATTAAAAATATTTTTGTTTTCATGATTTTGTTTAGTTTCATTGTACATTTTCAATTTTCGCCAATATTTAATGATAACTTGATGAATGTACTAATATTTGAATACAAATTAACATTTTCATTTATGCCAGAGGTTCTTCTTATAACAAGCATATATGTTTTCCTTTTTTTTGGTAAGTACTATTTTTTCCTTTTTTTTGTTTTTTTTTTTAAATGTAATTACCAATTTTTTACTATTACATATTGTGAAAGGCTTTCGCGGCCATCGTTTGTTGGTTAATGGTTTTTCGGGTATATAGGCCGTCGTAGGTCTGAGTTTTTACTCGACGTTTCGCCATCTCCAGTGGATGGCATCTTCTGTAGATATACTTGTCTGCTTTTTAAGGCTGACAGTATATGACATTTGTATGTCGCGATCGCAGGTTGTATACGTTTTGGTGGGCGGGGCATATTTAATGGCTGTTTAGAAATTGGTCATGTTCCGGAGATTGATTCTTCTTATTTTTGTAATAAACAGGCTTGTATTTTTAAGTACAGGTACCCATGTTCTATTAATTTTAGGTGTTTCTACCAAGATAACTTCTTACGACCAATACCTATTTTTTCTTCAATTTTCCCTTCTAATATTAGTCGTGGAAACTCATATCTGTCTTCTCTTATTATGTGTTCAAAATATGCGATTTTGCTCTTTTTGATTGTCTTAAACAGTTCTCTGTCTCTAGTTTTGCTCTTTTAATGACTTCTTCGTTTTTGACTCTCTCAACTCATGATATTTTAAGCATTCGACAAAGGGTCCACATTTAAAATGCTTCGAGCTTGTTAATTGACGAAGCCTTAAGAGTCCACGCTTCCATGCCATACGTAGACGTAAAAATGAGGCTCTCGCTTGTTCTATACGGCACCTAATCTCCACCTCCGGCTCACTTATCATTCAAGTAGCAGCCTAGGTATTTAAATTTCCGTACTTGTTCTATGTGGTTAATACCATTGATAGTTAATCTGAAATTTGGCAGGACGTTTTTTAAAATTGTCATAAACTTGGTCTTAGCGGCATTTATTTTTAGACCCAACGCATTGCTTGCATCATTTACTTAACAATAGCGACTGTAAATCATCTGCTGTGTCATCTAAGATCACAGTATCATTAGCGTATCTGATATTGTTGATAGGGATGCCGTTAACTTTAATTCCTAAAGTGCTTCCTAAAAGGCTTTTTCCACGTACAGATTGAACAGCATTGGTGATAAAATGCATCCTTGTCTTACTCCTTTTTTAATTGGTAATTCTTCTGTTTCATGTCGTCCAGGCCTAGATCCTACAAATATCGCGATAATAAATCGTGCCTGACATTATCAAATGCTTTCTTGTAGTCGATAAAGCATATAAATACTTCTCTGCGTTGATCTAGGCAGTTCTGAATTAGCATTTGCAGGCTGAAAATAGCCTCTCTGGTACCAAACCCACTTTTGAACCCGAATTGACTATCCCCGCTAACTTCTTCGCATCTTCTATATAGTCTAGTATGTAAAACGCGTAGGAATAGTTTTAAAAAGTGGCTCATTAGACTTATGAGACGATAGTCCTGGCAAAGACGTGCGTTTTGCTTTTTTGGCAGCGGTATAAAAGTTGATCGTAGCCAGTTATTGGGGATTACCCCAGTGCTGTATATGCTATTAAATAGACTGACAACTACATCCAGACTCTCCTCATTTAAAAGTTCTGAAAACATTTCGTCCGGACCAGGAGCTTTTCCGTTTTTCATTAGTCCGATGGCGTAAACTACTTCTGATTTTAAAATACTCGGACCGATTGGATTCTCTTGTATTTGTGATGCTATTGTAGATCTATTGTCGTTGAACAAGTCTGCACTATACAACTTCCAGATTCTTAGGAGTATATCTTTGTTGGTTACTAGTTCTCCTTTGTTGTCCTTTATACTCATGATAGCTTTTTGCTTGTGCACTCCAGCAATTTCTTTGACTTTTTTCATAGAGATTAAAACTATTGCCAAGGTGGGAGAATCTTTCCGCTTCAGCGCACTGTTCAGACATCCATTTTTCTTTCGCTGCTCTAATTTCCTGGCGGATCTTTCGTTGCAAAATCCTCGGACCTTGCATTTCCTGCGTTCTTCCATCATTTCTAGTATTGCATTTGTCCTCCACTGCTGTTTGGGAAGAGTTTTGGGTCGAGAAAGATCGGTGTTATTGGCTGCTAAGAGGGAATCTTTTATTTTGGACCAATATTCTTCTACATCATTTTCAATTGCAATCATTAACCAACACTTTACGCAAAAAAAACAAGTGAGCAGCATTCTCTTCTAACAACAAGGCCATTGAAAAAATGTCGTTCTAGTAAATGGTTGTGAGAAGTACCGATACTTGGATATACCCTGTCAATTTTAAACTCAATAATTTAATTTATATCATGTTATTGGTCGAAGTTTTATTATTGTATTTATTGGAATTGACAGCAAAACAAAATCAATCCCGATGTCGATTCCGCTCCCAAACCTCCTTTATAAAAATGAACCGTTTCTACATTCTGCAATCGTGCTTCCTTGCTCGGTAGCGTATTGCCAAACCTCCGAACAGTACAGAACACGCTTTATTTTCCATGCTCTGAATTACTCGGGGCTTTGCGAGTGACGAACGCGCAAACCCCCGTGCAGTACAGAGCACGCCGTGTATTCCATGCTCTGAATGATTTGGGGCTTTGCTTAATCAACATTGTTTTGAAGAAAGGCCAGGTCAAGAGTACCAACAACCGACGAGCATGTATGAGAGCACTGATAAAAGTAGAGAAAGCAAAAGAAGTGTGCAAGAACCGTAGCAAGTGGTCTCTGCCTACCCCTACGGGAAAAATGTGTTACTATATGTATGTATGTAAGATTATCTCATGTGTTTTTTTTCTAAAATTTAAAGTTTTCTTATTGACCACCCTGTAACGTTATAGGAAGTTGTAATTTGGTGGAGTATTATTTTTTTTTAAATTCTTAAACAAAATTTCAAGCTTTAAAATGTGCGACTTTTCTTTAATTCAACCTACCCTGTATCTCTTTCGAGATCCCCATATCTGTAAGGCACTTGATTTATATCACCCTATAAAGGCAACTAAAACAGCGTAAATTATAATTTGTCTTGGGAAAAAATCCTGCATTTTTAGTGTAAACAAAAAAATCCTGCATTTTTAGTATAACAGCAAAACTATAATAAATTATTTGTAAGATAGTCCTTGATCACAGAAACATTTTATTAGGTAGGTATTTGCTACTTTGCTCTGTATTACAGTGAGTTTTGTCTAACCAAATGCATCGTCGTCACTCGAAAAGCCCCAAGTGATTCGAAGCATGGAAAACACATCGTGCTCTGTACTGTACGGGGGTTTGGCAATAAGCTGCCCGGTAGGTACTCTTTGTACGTTAAGATGTATGTATGACTCGTCTGAATAATAAATAGGAATTGAAAATTTTGTCACAACACCTTTTTCTTACCCTAAGCTTAACGAGCAACGCAATTAATTGCCTTTCATTATTTACTGACATTTCAGCGGTCTTCTCTTATTTAAGTGAGCTTTGCGTTTTATAATAGTCCTGAAAAAAACTTGTGTTTCATGTATTTGCAGCAGCTGCATTTGTAACTCGGGTGTCGCGTTATGTTTTTACTTGCAGCTTATGGCAAAAAAACTATCTTCATTATGAGTTCTAGATTTCGTGTGCCTTGTGTGGCTAGGATACATCGTTAATTTATATATAAAGGGCATTTAAGTGGGACATTTCGCTGGCGCTACATCTTTTTGTTGAGATTCATTTTCTAGTATGCGAATGACATGAAACACATTTGAAAGTAAAAGCTGCAAAAAAATACAGTTACATAAAATTTGTGTTAAAAAAATCTATCAAAGAACTAATTTAATATTATTTTAACATTAATTTTATATTTTTAAATTATTTTCATGTGTTAAGTTACGTAGTTGGTATATCAAAAATTTAATTTCAGGAATAATTGGAAATAGTATAGCAGAAATGTATATTATGTACTTCACGTATCACGTCCGTTTTCAACTTTTTTGGTTATTAAACTATATTCGACGTAATTTAAAAAAAAAAGTTAATGCAAAAAGTATGGATAATCCTCAATATCAAAAAGATGTATTTAAACATTTGACTAAAGTTGTTCAATATCACAACAAATTTAAAAGGTTATTTACAAATTATATATTAATTTTTTAATCTTTTGTTTTAATTTTAACTTCTGCAATCAATACTTTCTATTTGATACAGAGCAAGTTGTTGCTATTTTTGACTTTTTAATAACTAGGCTAAGCAGCACGCTTGGCCTGCTCACTGGCCACATTGCACTAATGGCGCAACAAACACATTCTGTGTTGCTGCCCGATGCTAGCGGTGTACAGGTACCAAACCTGGGGCCGCACGATAATGGTTCCAAGTGATATAAATGAGACAGGGCCAACAGAAATCCTGCGGTTTGCCAAAACCAGCGGACTGGAATTCTGATGCCATGAAAACAGCGGTAGTCACAGAG
This sequence comes from Agelastica alni, assembly GCA_950111635.1. NCBI lineage: Eukaryota > Metazoa > Arthropoda > Insecta > Coleoptera > Chrysomelidae > Agelastica > Agelastica alni. The sequence goes on from OX467709.1 coordinate 43,784,061, forward strand.
GATCATAAGATCTAGGTGACATTGGTGCCTAAACCAATGGCCCAATTGAAAGAATGTAATGTGGTTTAAAATGAGTTCACTTCTAAAGTTAACAACATTCAAAGACATTTTCAATCTCGTAATTTTTTTTGTTTTTTTTTTTGCGTTTAAAGTTATCTCTATTTCACTTCATATTTTAAGATAAACCTAATGAAGATAATGATGCAGACAAAAGCTATTTTATACATAATAAATTTCAGTTTCCAAATCTTGTATTTTTAAAAAATACTTTAAAATTATTTTTAGTGCTTTTGATACAATTATACCTCTACAAAACTTGAGTGTCTTTGTTTTGGGATTGGCCAGTCTAACAACATTAGTGGTGGGAATTACCTTCATATTAACTGTAAGTAAAATTTTTATAAATTATTAAATATTCCTGGTTACCAAGAAACAGCATTTTGCAGTGCCTGGAAGTTCTGTATTCCTGTCCATTGTCGTATGTTTTGTAGCCAGGATAATTTTCTTCTACCTACTCCTCTTTTTCCTCCTTCTATTTTACCCTGAAGAATAAGACGTTGGAAATGATAACGTTCTTCACTTAGTATGTGTCCAAGGTAGCCAACTTTTCTTCTTTTAATGATTCCGAAAAGTTCACGGTCTACTATCGTACCGCTTACTCTTCTGAAATTCCAGAGAGAAAACCTGGCTTTGTTTATTGTTTTTTTTAGGTGAGCGTTCTAGGTGAGTCTTTTATCCCAAACTAAACCCAGGTATTTCACTTTTGCTGCAAATGGAATGCTCTCTTCGTATAGGACAGGCTGCCGAAGCTTATCTAGCTTTTTCCTTCTCGTAAAAGGAATAATTACAGTTTTTCGGTGGTTGACAAACATATGTTCCCTCTCGCACCATCTGTATACTGTGTTCCCTCTGACTATTATAACCAAATCATCCGCATAGCATTAAAAATCCACTTACCGCATGGAAAGCTCGCTCAGCAGAGAGAGTTGACTAGGGGTACCTTGTGGACATCCTTTCGCTGCCCTGAACCTAACCGTCTCTGATGATATTACATATCATGCTTTTAATCCAGTTACAGATTTTACTGTTCTATCCCCATTTGATGTATAGAGTTATTGTGGTAGTGCGTTATTAAACGCTTCTTTTATATCTAGAAAAGCTGACAGTGCAATTTCCTTATGCTTAAGGGAATGGATGATCTGTACTACTAGATTGTTTAGTCCTAAATTGGTAGGCATATTGATGGGGATTTAAGGAATGCTTCCTAAGATTCCCCTCTCTGAAATGTCTAGCAATAATTCTTTCCAGAGTTTTTATTAAGAAGGAGATAAGGCTGATCGGCTGGAATGAAAAATTTCTGAATTATCCCATCCTCATCATCCCCTGGAGACTTGTATGATGAGAAATAGTTCACTGCCCATTGTACTGATGCTGGGTATGACCACTTTTGAAACATTCATCTAGACCTCTTTTTTAGGTTGTGATATAGATCCCATTAAAAGCGGAATTTGTTCCTGGTCCCCTAGAAGCAGACTACCGGGAAAGTGGGTCTGCCTACCAGAGTCCGTAAAAGAGCCATCTGGTCGTTTTATCGGGCCGATCTCTTGCATCGGATCTCTGGCGAGAGCATTGTGGATTCTCGTGCTGGCAGGTAGATCTGATATACTCTGACAGAACCTCCTCCTCTTATTTCTTTGTTATAAGTCGTTAGAGCTGCGCGATAGATTTCCTGTTTCTTTAGCTCAATTGAAGAGAAGTCAAACTTCTTTTCTTTTTTTGTCTCGGCTTCTACTCCACCAAGATGTACTGCAATATCGGTAGTTGTCCTGTTCTCATGTCAAATCGCATATGTCTATGATCTGTGTTTGAGGGTTAGGTAGGTAACCTGCCAGTTAACTATTTTGGTACTTATAAACTGCGTACTGATAGTTATGTCGAGAACTTTTTCGCAAATTCTGTTTACAAAGGTTGGTTCCGAGTCTGCGTTGTTTACTGCTAGCCTTTCCCTATTATATAGTTATATAGGTACTTACCTCTTTCATTGATGTCGCTGCTGCCCCAATCCAGCTGGTGGGAATTTGCGTCACATCCAATGATGTGTCTTGCAGAAGGTTAGAAGACTAGATCTCGCACTGCTATATCTAAGCTACTATCTCTTCCTGGGATTAAGAGCTGTACTGCAACCAAATTAGGGTATTAATTTAAATTAATTAATGTTTTTCCTGATGAGTATGCATGATCTAGGCTTGCTTTCCAAAGTGCACGCAATTTAATAACCAGAGCAGCTTGGATGTTCGCCTGGAAGAATTTAATGTGGGTGGCCATTTTCCTACGTAGAGGAAGTGCGGGGCGGTTTACTTTTCTTCCCCGACTTATGTTCTGGTGTGGGCCGTTTTGTTGGCGCTTTACCCTGGAGGGGATTTTTTCCTTTTCCGGCTTTCTTGCTGGTTTTGGCCGTCGCCGCCGAGGTAGATTTGCCTACTATACCTATTTGGGTCTAGCAGTTACACCCGAAGATTTCGGCTTTTCCAATGATGTCGGATATTTCTTAGCATCTTTGGAGCGGAATTGCACCTGTCCAAAGCCAAAGTATGGGCTTGACACCTTGAGCAAAGCCTAAAAATCGCGTTAGGCTTGGCTTACTTAAAACAAACCAACCGCGCCTGTCTAGTTTGAATACAAGGAAGTAAGCTTCCTTGTACTTAAAGGTAGTAATGATATAGCCGCTGCCCTATATCATGTTCTTAGTTGATCCGCTGTTGTTTATTCTGTAATATTAGACACCTTTCCTGTAAGCCAGAAAGTTCGCTATCTGCCATCGGGACGTGCCCTGTTGGGGTTAAGGACGTCCTCGCACGGGAACTGTGATCTAATTCACAATGCTCTCATGATGGTGCCTTATCATCTAAAAATCACATTCAATTAGGTACACTAATGGGAAAGTGATTATAACATCTCGAGATACTTAATAATTTTGTTTTTCTGTATAGTGTACTATTTTAAAATAAATTTTGTTTTCAGAGAATTGATCCTTCTGAAGATTACAAATTGGTTTTGGTGTCTATTTATACTTTATTACTGATAGCATTTAACTGTGCTTATTCTCAAAAACTTACTGATGAGGTGAGTAAACAATTAAATGTATTACTATTATTTAAAAAGGTACATGAAAAACTCTTTTTAGTTTTTATATCCCAAAGCACAAATTTAGTGTAAACAAGCCTCTTGATATTTGCTTCTATTTGGTATTGTGTCATGACCATTCTTAAAAATATATAATTCAACAGAAATAATTCCATCAATAAACCTACTTAATAATTTTTGAATTATAAATAAAGTCAAAGTAAGGTTTCTTCTGCTATTTTTTGTTAGTACTGACTATTGGTATAACCATATGTAACACGAGTTTTAAAGAGTTTAATGTCAGAAGAAAAAATGTCTCTGAAAAATGAATTTCTCACTCTATAGAGGTTCTGTGCTTAAGATACCGTTCCAGATATCTGCAGACGTGCAGCGTAAGTTAACTTCCCAGTGGAAAGTTATAGTAATAATTTTGACATATCTTCATATTTCACGGTCCCCAGAATCGAATACAATAGTTTTTAAGTGGACGTCTGCGTGCGTGCGTGTGTGTTGCATCAACGCATAATTACGTAACTTAAAACTGATTAGATTTTAAGCAAAATCGGTCGAGCTGTTTTTTATGGAGAATTAAAAAACTGGAAAAAATGGTAAACTACCTGAAAACAGAATATTAAGATCTTTTAAATAGTATAATTACTGCATGTTGCGAATATAATGACGATATTTTATAAAAAGAGATAGTTTTAAAAAATAAAAATAAGAATTGGAGAATTTTAAACTTATGTCAGTATTGAGAGAAAAGCATTAAAGACGCTATAACAGTGAAAAATTATTGTTATTAATAATCAACCATTGTTTATAACAATTAAATATGGCTACTAATACTAACAAATGATTTTTTATCGTAATTAAATTTTTTTTGTTTAATTGTTATAAAGAATTAAATGAAATAAAACGAAAAAGTTTGAAAGAATACGCTTGATATAAACAGAATATTGTTAATGACAATTATAATTTGTTATATTATTTTATTTTTATTTCATTATTTTATTATTATATTATTGTTATATTATTATTTTTTTAATAATTTTAATAATAATAATAATTATAACAACAAAAAATATGTTATTTTTTCATTCTTTCACCCAGACCACTGATATTTCCACTTTTTGTTCAAGATACTGTCCGACTTTCAACTTTTTAGAAGCCTCCATGAAAATGTTTATGTTGATGCCAAACCGTATCCTACGTAAAAGAAACGATACCAATTTAAAACCAGGGGAAAGTTTTTTTGTGAGTCGACTTGACGGGGACAGTGTTTTTTCGGAGGCATTTTTTTAGACTAAGCTATTAGTTTAAAACATTTCTAAAGATATCGATTAATGAAGAGCTTTTGTCATTTTTTATAAAACTGGCTTAGGATTTAGGCAAGGAAAATTGTTAATTGTATTGTCTATGAAAAAAAAGAAGATGAATGATTTAAATGAAAAATAGCACTCCTTTAAAAATATTTGTTTTAACTACTTCTCGGTTCACCAAATATTAAAATAACGAATTTCCTTGTTTTACTTTTTGACTGTACAAACAAAATTAAACTCGGAAGAGGAGTCAGACAGGGCGAATCCATCTCTCCAAAATTGTTTACGCTTGCGTTAAAAGATATGTTTAAGAAAATTGATTGGGACACCAAAGTAAAACAGATAAATGGAGAATACTTGAGCCATCTTCGTTTCGCGGACGATATCGTTTTGTTCGCACAAAATCAGCAGGATCTGCGGGAAATAATAACAGAGCTTAATCGGAATTCAAAGAACGTAGGTCTTAAAATAAACAACGAAAAAAGTAAATACATGACAAACGAAAATAACACACATAATATAAATATCGAAATAAATAACACAAAGCTAGAACGAACACTCATGTATCTACTTGGGTCAAAAAATGGAATTATTAAAAGGTATTTTAAAAGGAGGTGGGCCGGTCATGTAGCACAACAAACGGATCAGATATGGACGAAAAAACTTCTGGAATGGAGGCCATGGTCAGACAAACGAAACCCCGGAAGACCAGATAGACAGACGATTTAAAAAAGATCAACACCAACTGGATTGCAGCGGCACAGGAACGAGAAACTTGTAAGAAACTTGAGGAGGCCTATGTCCGACAGCGGACGCAAATGACTGGAGAATGATGATGAATGATGATTTTAAAAGTAGACTTATCTCGAAGAATATTGTTGGCATGGTCAACTTTTGTAAGGACTAAAGATGTCTTTTATTCAGATCTTCCAAACACTCTTAAAGCAAGAACCTTTGATCAGTATGTTCTCCCAACTTTAACATACGGCACAGAGATAAGAGCGATTAACAAAGAGATTATTAAAATAGTCGCAAAAAGGGTAGACCTATCGTGTGAGCCGCGGTCGGACCGCACTGCGACTATTAGAAGGGAAAGGGATTATAGAAAGAAAATGATTGTGGACACGCTTTTTAAAAAGTTACAGGTCATAGTTCTCTGGAAAAACTGATTTTGGAAGCTTATTCCATTCCGTAGCAGCCCTGTAAAAGAAGGATTCTTGATGAAGATTGGTCCTTGTAGTGTCAATCCTGAGAGTAAATGGGTGAGACTGATCAGCGTGCCGAGTTCTTCGGCCGAATGTGGCCAATGGTGGTACAAGAGTTTTTATTTCTCTGGAGCATCTGCCATGGACATATCTGTAGAGCAATGACTGGTTTGCAACTCTTCTTCTATGTTCTAGAGGGTGAAGGGTATCTGTGAGAGTTGAGCTGTTTATCAAGCGAATGGATCTTTTCTGAATGGAATCTAGAAGACGAAGAGAATGCTTTGGTGCTGAAACCCAAATGTGCGAGCAATACTCCAGTAGAGGTCGAATTTGAGCCTTGTACGTCGTCAACAGTTGATCAGAAGTACAAAACTTTCTGGCTTTCCACAGAAAACCTAGCCTCTGGCTTGCCGACTTTGCGATGTTAGCAACATGGTCATGCCCAGACATATTATGGGACACCGTGACTCCCAAAATCGAGATGAAGGGACTTGATTCAAGGGTATTTCCGGACATTGTGATGGGATGATTTGAGAAATTCACTTTCTTGGAAAACGTGGCACTTTGTATTTTTTGGGCATTGAACTGAACAAGATTGTTGGTTCCCCACTCGACGATTGCTTTAAGATCTCTATTAATGGTATCAACCTGTTCCTTCCTGAGTCTATTTGTATCATTCACCGAAAGTGATCGATAGGATGTGAAAGTTGGGACAAGTGTGCTATCGTCTGCGAAACTGTAAATGGGGTTCGTGGTGGTTTTCAAGAGGTCGTTGATGTGTAAAAGAAATAAGGTGGGGGACAGGATGGAACCCTGTGGGACCCCGGCATTGGTTTTAAACGCAACATGTAAGGAGCGATCTTGCATAAAGCTCAAGAGCCATTGGCGCAGTTTGGTTGGGAGACCGTAGGCAGATAATTTACTTAACAATGACTGGTGCCAAACGCACCAACGTCACTAAAGTGACGGATGTCGTGGAATGCCTATGTAAATTGCGATGGAGTTGGGCAGATATAGCTAGGATGGAGGACTCTCGTTGGAGAGTAATAGAGTGAAGACCTTGGACTAGTAACAGAAACTAGGACGACCCCAGACCAGTTGGACAGACGATGTCAACAAACTGATTGGAAATAGCTGGATGAGGCGATCACAAGACCGAGAGGAGTATCAACGATTAGGGGAGGCGTATGTCCGACGATGGACGACTAGCTGACAATGATGATGATGATGATGACTTTTTAAAACTCATCACACAAATTCAACTTAAATTGTTACCCTCTCTTTGGTTGCGGAATGATCCGTAATGACACTCTGTTTTTTCTGTTATAAATACTTGATAATATCAAATGCCTGCGATAAAATATCTTCCTTTTTTAAGAATTTATGAAAATTTTTCATTTATTTGTGTTATTTATAAATTTTTCTGTTAAAAATAGTTAAATGAATTATAACTATTTTAAAATAAAGCGTTTTAAAGTACACAGAATGGTTCATACTTTAAAATTAAATTTTATGAACCACCCTGTATTTAATATAATTATTATATTTTTTGTACCTTGGTATATTTTTCCTATTTATTATTTTTTATTTTTTATGACTCTGATCTGGTCTTGGGTAACAAATTAATCTTAATTTATGATTGCAGTCTACTTATCTGCATTATGAATTATATGACTGCCCATGGATATTCTGGAATACCAAAAATCGAAAATCACTTCTTATTATTTTATGTAATTCAATAATTCCTTGGGAAATTACATTTTATAATATATTAGTAGTAAACCATCAAGTATTCACAAAGGTGAGTGCTTTAGTTAAAAGATTTTAAGGGAGCCCAAAAATATAAGAAATGAAATGATATTTAAAAAAATTATTTTATGCTATACCGTGTGGAACAAAAGTCGGTTTACTAAACGTACGATTCAGACAAACGTCACTTGAATACTAAACTGTAGTTGCATCTGCCCTGCTACCACTAAGCATGATAAATGTCATGCGTCCGTATTTTTTCATAGCCTAAACTAACTTTTGTGCAACCGGTATATTTTACATAGCATTTCAATTAGGTGGGTGATTTTTATATATTATACACTGTGTTCCAGTGTTTCCAGATTGATGCTGCATGTATTGCTAAATCTGTTATTATAGGAGCTACAAATTCGGCAAACTGGACAATGTTTTTTAGGATTCTATTACCATTTTGGAATTGCTATTACACTTCATCAATTGTTTTTCAGTATTTGAAAAAATAGCGAAAAACAAAATGGTGAATTTTTGACAAGTCCCTATATATCGGTTATTGTATAACATACCGTATTTGGTTTAAACTTTCTATGGGTACTTTTTAAGGTCTCTACAATAAAAAATAAAACGAAATAATATCTCTCTTCGTTTTAGAGATAATGACTATAACTTTGTTTTTTTTTATGGATGCCATATTGGATTTTTATTGCATTAAATAGCATTTTTATCTTTTTTTTTAAAATGTATTACAACATAGTATTTTTTTTTATAACTATACTAAAATAAACAAATCTTAAAATTTTGTTGCTGCCCTCAATACGGTCTAGTAGGCGAGCTAAGAATTATTTGTTACTCTAGAACTGTCAAAGTATACAAAGTTTGTTTAATTTGTTTGCGTTGTTGTTTCCATTGAATTTTATTCGGTAATTTTGAATTCGTTATGGCTCTTCGTTTTACAAATTAAGAAAAATTTGATTTTTTAGAAACCTACATGAAGCCCATAGCGGCTGAGGAAATTTATGATTATAAATATCCTGAACGGAATCAACCAAACCTAAGATATTTTAGTGATATTGGACTTAATTTTCTGAATTATGGAAGTTTTTAAAAACCCAGAAAATGTAAATATGAAGTTGAAAATCAGGAAAGAACGGATGCTGTGTTACAATACACTAACAATAGCCCCACAGCACCGCAGCCGCAGGATGGAGAATTGCATTTGCCTCACTTATGCAAGGAGTTTGCGCAGACACCGAGACCTGATCTGATCCTGTTGAGTGTAGACCGAGATTTACGTGGGAGATCAAAGCCGGGGGGTCTCTTGTTTACCATCTTAGTGATTCATGGAGTTCTGGTGGAGCCTTTTAAAGTATTTCTTCTCGCCAGCTACTCTTGTTATCTGATAATGGTTTCAGGATAGACTCTCTGCCACAATAATAGGAGGCCGCCTATATCTTAACCTTTGGATGAGCAAGTCTGGTATGTCTGCATGTATTGGAAACTCAGGAATATTGACTATCTTGTTGTATTCATTGAGCAGTGCCTTGGACCTACGCAGATTAGGTGGAGGTATACGGCTCAATACTGGAAGCCAGTAAGTAGGTGTGGGTCGAATGGTGCTAGAAATCATGCGCATTGTATGGTTGAGCTGGGTGTCTACTTTTTCAATGTGAGGACTGTTTGTCCACACAGGAGCACAGTACTCTGCAAAGCTAGTTCGCGTCCGTAATAGAATACTACACGTGCACCCTGGGTAACGCTAAAGAACTAGCTAAATATTGGCAGCCAGACTTGAATTGAATGTTTGGCGCGGAATAATAGGTCAGTATGAGCAAGTATTATTTTCAGGAAATCAGTTAATTACAATTTAAATGAAGCTCGATATGGTGAGCTCTTACAAGAACAAATAATGCCGGCAGTAAGAGCAGCTGTGGGGGACTTGGATGAAATTTGGTTTATGTACGATGTCGCGATAGTTGTCCAGTTCGTAATGCCGCCATTGTAAAGAATTATTTAGAAGAAAACTTTCCCAATAGATTAATTGAGAATAATGGTGACATTTTGTAGCCTGCTAGATCCCCCGAGATAAATCCTCTTGACTTCTTCTTGTGGGGTTTATGCATTCAAAACTTCCGAAAATGTTGAAATTTAAAAAAAAAGAGTCCGAAATGCTTCTGCTTTACTGAATAGAAACACATTAATGAGGGCAATAAACTGTGTGCAAAATCGTTGTTAAATGTGTTGTGATCTAGGTGGTGGCCACAGAACAATTTTTTCAAATTAGACAGTTCATTTATCTATAATTAGTTTGTATAATCTTCGATTGTAGATTGTCCCAAAATTATCGCAAAATGTTTTTTTTAATAAATTTTATCGATAATGCAAGAATGCTTTCCTAATTGACCAATTAGTGGCTGTCCATAGATGAAGAAAAATAAAAAATCGGATGATTTCGTGAACCGTAGCCTAACTAGACTAACATTTTCTTTTTGGTGTTACAGGTAACCAATTTTTTTCTTATTTTAGTATTCACTCCAACAGAAAATACCATGTTGTGATACATTTTTAAAAAGAGGATAAAAAATGCTATTTAACGCAATAAAAATCCAATATGGCGTTTATGAAAAAACAAAGTTATAGTCATTATCTCGAAAATGGAGAGAGGTATTCTTTTGTTCTATTTTTATTGTAAAAACCTTACAAAAGTACCCGTACAATGTCCAAACCAAAATACTGTATGTTTTCTAACAACCGATATACAGGGGTGTGTCAAAAATGCACCATTTTAGTTATTCGCGATTTTTTCAAATATGGAAAAACAATTGATAAAATGTAATAGCAGTTCTAAAATAGTAATAAAATCCTGAGAAACATTGTCCATTTGACCGAATTTGTAGCTCTTACGAGGGCGGTTTGATAAGTCAGTGACTTTTTGAATAAAACAAATTTTTTTCCGCAAATAAACATTTTATTTTTCTACATAATCACCTTTTAGCTCGATACATTTAGTCCAGCGTTTTTCTAATTTTTTTATTCCCTCCAAATAATAGGTTTTTTCAAAGCTCTCAAAATACGCATTTGTTTCGGTAATGACTTCTTCATTCGACTCAAATCTCTTACCGCCCAGCCATTTCTTTAGGTTTGGAAACAGAAAATAGTCGCAGGGGGCTAAATCTGGAGAATATGCTGGATGGTGTAGCAGTTCGTATCCCAATTCGTGGATTTTGGCCATCGTGACTAGACAAGTGTGCACACGTGCATTGTCTTGATGGAACAGCACTTTCTTCTTCTTAGCCAAATGCGGCCGTTTTTGCTTCAAATCAACGTCTAGTCTGTTCAAAAGCTTTAAATAATATTCGCCGGTGATCGTTTTACCTTTCTTAAGGTAATCGATGTGAATGACACCGCGTACATCCCAAAAAACTGTGGCCATGACCTTGTTGGCTGACAGACTCTGTTTCGCCTTCTTTGGTCCACGTTCACCCCGAGCAACCCACTGTTTCGATTGTTCCTTGGTCTCTGGCATGTTGTGATGGATCCATGTTTCATCTACAGTAACAAAACGGCGCAAAAATTCGTCCGGATTACGGCTGAACATCGCTAAACACTCTTTTGAAGTGATCACACGATTGCGCTTATGGTCGAGTGTGAGCAATCGCGGCACCCATCTCGCAAAGAGTTTTTTCATGTCCAAATATTCGTGTAAAATATGATGTACCCGTTCAGTTGAGATACCTACAGCATGAGCCAACTCACGCACTTTCATTCTCCGATCATCCAATATCATTTCATGGATTTTATTGACGATTTCCGGCGTGATCACTTCTTTTGGGCGACCTGGACGTTCGGCGTCACTAGTGCTGGTCGACCACAACGGAACTCTGTAAACCACTTCTTAACCATTGAAATTGATGGTGCCGAGTCCCCGTAGTATTTATCAAGTCTTTCCTTAGTTTCAGTGATGGATTTTTTACGTAAAAAGTAATGCTTAATCAGCACACGAAATTCACTTTTTTCCATTTTCGTAAAAATTCATGAGGTTGTCTGCTTTGAACAGCTATCAAACACCAACTGCACTACTTAGCTTGCTCAAAATTATAAAGTTGCCCACTGATAGATTATAGTTGACGGCAGCACTGTTGCATTTGGAGTAACTGCGCGGGAAATTCAAAAAGTCACTGATTTATCAAACTGCCCTCGTATAATAACAGATTTAGCAATACATGCAGCACCAATCTGGGACACAGTGTATATGAGTATCTATTTTATGATTTTTTTTAACTTATTAAATAAGAAAAATGTTTTATTAAAATTTAGACAAAAAAATTATTAAAATTAGTGTAGAAAACAGCTTGTTTCTTAGATTGAATAATTTATTTTTTAAATATTCACATAAAGTTTTGATAATATTTTTTAACATTATAGTAATAAAGTATTCATTATATTTATTATTTTTATAGAAAAATATTGTTTTTGCTAACAAAATAACTGATAGATTAGTAAAAAATTACCGATTAATATATTAATATGTTTATGTTGGTAGTACATTTAATTTTGTTTTTATTTTTTAGGGGGCTAAGCTTGTTTATAGCCTCGTAGCTGTTGCTGCTAATTTTAAATACTAGGATAGGTGGCTACATACGGGTTGTCCCGTTGAATATTTAATAATGGTAACTAAGTTTCGTGAACAAGGTAATTATTCAATAGGACTTTCTCTTTCTTAATTAATATGCACGTACTGCCCCACTGCGTATACATTTTAAGGTGTTTCACATTATTAAAAATGAAATTATTGGTATTACCACTTAATCACACTTTAAGATTTTAGCAGCTTTTGTAATAACGTTATTAATTTATTTTTTAGTAGGTTAATAAGTGAAAAATTCTTTTTTTTAAGAAGTTTTATTTTTTTATGGAATATTTTTAATTAAAGGTTATTTAATTTACAGTATCAGAGCAATCATTTAACGACTAAACTTAGCAAAAAACATCTAAGGTCAAACGAAAAATGTCTAAAAATAATGTCTAAATATAAAAGGATTATTATTAACATTGTATTATTAGTTAAATATTTAGATTGTTTAATAAAATTATTTAACATTTTTTTTTTAATTTAACCATTACCATTATTCGATATAAAAGGTATTTTTTTTATACTCGTACCTAATAACATTTACAAATGAATCATATGTATTTACATAAGTAGTTGTCTTATTTAACGTATAAGTTTAATAATTTCAACCTTTTTTTTAAATTATTTTAAATAACAAGCTAAATATTACTATATAAATTTTACCAAAAAAGTTTCAACATGGGATCATGAATTCACCGCGTGACAGATGGTACGGTGCTGGATCGTATTAGTTCGGGAGGTAGCGCTATAGTTGAGCGAGTCATTTATACCGGCTGAAAATCATAACAATAATAGTTTTCCCCTAACACATAACAGCTCTGCACGTCAGCTGCTCCGATAGCGGTGGAGCAAAAGGAGACAGTATGAAAAAGTCATTGGAAAAAAATCTGCTCCGATGATTTTTATACCGAGCAAAAATGTATTAAATTATTGTTTTAATCATATTTTTAAAAAAAATAATCGTCAGCTGTATTTACGAGAGGGGGTTAAATGTCTGTCACGTGCTTAAACCCATTGAAAATTTGGCAAATAAATTTATTTCATACCTTATGAAATTTATACGTCTCAATTTTTATACTTTTAAAATAATAAAGAAAATCGTCAGCTGGATTTTTGACGGGGGAAGACCGTCAGTCAGCGTGATAAACATTTTGCGCTCTCAATGCATTTGATCGTTGTATGGTCTCTTTGGAAAATAAACTGACGATCCTTACACCTACAAACAATCAGCTGACGAGGTTTTTTTGTTTTTTTAACATTCAAATTATCTTATACTTACTTTGAATTCAATAAGTATAATATTAATTTTATTTAAATAACACCACAGTATATATATTAATTTTCTGTCAGTTTCAAATTGTATTAATATGTACTGTAGCATCAAGGCATTTCAAGCAGTAAAAGTCTCACTACTTCAACATACCTTTCCTAAAAATTATTATTCCTGCCTTCAGGTAAAATAACCTGCAGTAAGTATACCCTAAATGAGTGAGACAAACTTTATGAATAAAAGAGAAATACTACCGTCTGCTGCAAGCAATTGGAGCATTTGAAGGAGATATCAGAATATTTGCTTAATATAGAAGCAAGAGGAAATAAACTTTATGAAAAATTTATCATAGAATGTACTTCAGATCCTCAAAGATTTAAAAGAACAATTCCTATATGACACAGACATAGCAGAAGATGTATATGAAGAAATAAAATAATAATTTATGTATTAATAGCAATCTAAGTTTTTGTCTTATTTATGTTTATAAATTTTTTTTTTAAATAATTAGTATTTTGTTTTTAATAAATAAATATTTATGTATATAATTTGAATCCAACACAAAATTAATAAATATACCTACTGTGGTGTTATTTAAATGAAATTAATATTATACTTATTGAATTCAAAGTAGGTATAAGATAATTTGAATGTTAAAAAAACAAAAAATCCTCGTCAGCTGATTGTTTGTAGGTGTAAGGATCGTCAGTTTATTTTCCAAAGAGACCATACAACGATCAAATGCATTGAGCGCGCAAAATGTTTATCACGCTGACTGACGATCTTCCCCCGTCAAAAATCCAGCTGACGATTTTCTTTATTATTTTAAAAGTATAAAAATTGAGACGTATAAATTTCACAAGGTATAAAATAAATTTATTTGCCAAATTATCAATGAGGTTCATGCACGTGACTGACATTTAACCCCCCCTTGTCAATACAGCTGACGATTATTTTTTTTTAAAATATAATTAAAACAATAATTTAATACATTTTTGCTCGGTATAAAAATCATCGGAGCAAATTTTTTCCAATGACTTTTTTATACTGTCTCCTTTAGCTCCACCGCTAGTGCGACAACTGACGCTCACTTTACTGATTTCTTGACATTAAACAACTGTATGAAATAAAATTTATTCGGTATAAAATTCCTAGAAAAATTGCAACACTACCTTCCGGACTATATGAGAAGTGAACTTGAAATTCTGAACATCATTAAAACAAGAAGGCTTAAATATTTTTGGCATGTCATGAGGAACGAAAAATACCATCTCCTGCTGATACTGCGGGCCCGGCCGAAGAAGAACTTCATTGCTCAAGAACCTTAAAAAGTAGACAGGAATGACCTCTAGCACCCTGTTCGGATCAGCAGTAAACAAAGTTATCTGAACAAACGTGATAGCCAACATGCATAGAGGATAGGCACTAAAAAAAGAAGATCTACATTAATTTAGGAGATAAATTAATTAAAGTACATACGTTGGGTCGGCTTATTTTTATAATGCATTACGGTGGGAATTAGTGATTTGATAAAAAAAGGATAGATATACTATTTTTTTGTAATTAAAACGTAACTAACAGAAAAATTTCCGTGAAAAAAGCCCTTGCATTAGAAGTTGTTAATAACTTGTTTAATCTAAGAATGATCTTGATAACTTTACTTTTAATATTCGTTGTGCGTTTAGTCACGATTGTTAAAATCTTGATGTTTTTGTGAAATGAAATATTTTTTAAGTAATTTCGTGAATTGAATTATTTAATTCACTACGTAACAATCTTTAAGTGTCCACTTCGATTATTCCTGTTTATTTATTCATATACATAATAATAATAATGATTTATTAATAGGTATTAAGTTTACAATAAGTAAAATAAGAGATTATGCTCAAAATGTAAAGAGTATATGGGTAACACTAATAGACTAAAACAACAAGTTAATAGAAGTGTTGAAGAATATAGGTATTGACAACAATGACCTCCGGATAATAAAAAATCTCTACTGGAATCAAACAGCAAAAGTTAAAAACAAAAGTCAGATGACCGATGAAATAAAAATTCAACGGGGCGTGCGACAAGGGTGCGTGTTGTCACCACTTTTATTTAACATATATTCAGAAGAAATATTTAATAATGCGCTGTGTGATTCATCAGCAGGAATTCTTATAAATGGTAAACGAATCAACAACATCCGATTCGCGGATGATACAGTAATATTCGCCGACAAACTAGAGGACCTACAAAATATGATGAGCCAACTTTCAATGCAAAGTCAGGAATATGGAATAGATATAAATATGAATAAAACCAAATACATAGTAATAAGCAAAAATCCACCACCACCCAGACAGCTAATTATAAATAATACAGGTATTGAAAAGGTAAAGACTACAACATATTTGGGAACTACAATCAACGAGAGTTGAGATAATTCTTTTGAAATACGTTGTCGAATAGAGAGGGCTCGTGCTGCATTCTTTAAAATGTCGAAATTGTTTAAATGCCACTTTCTGAACTTAACAACTAAAATACGACTTCTCCGATGCTATGTGTTTCCTGTGTTCCTATATGGAGTTGAGTCATGGACTGTAACATATGCAGCCAGTAAAAGGTTGGACGCATTTGAGATGTGGCTGTATCGACGTATACTAAGAATCCTTTGGATAAATCCTTACAAACAAAAGAGTACTTGACATTTTAAACAAGGAAATGGAGATCATGAGTACAGTCAAAAGTCGGAAATTAGAATACTTAGGAGACATCATGAGAAACAGCAAAAGATACGGTCTGTTGCAGCTTATCCTACAGGGAAAGGTGCTTGGAAAGAGGGGACCAGGCAGAAGAAGGATCTCATGGCTTAAAAACCTGTGAACTTGGTTTGCAACCTCCACCACGGGGCTATTTAGGGCCGCAGTTGAGAGAATAATTATTGCCCGAATGATCGCCAACGGACAGGCACTGGAAGAAGAACAAGAAAATAAGTTTAGACAAAGTTATACACTTGTTACCTTTCAAAAGGTCGAATTTATTTTATATCATACATAGTCAGAGACTTGTATTCAAAGTTTGCTCTTTTATTTAACCCTATTATACCTATTATGTAAAGAAAATACAATAACCATTGAAAATAAATAAAGTAACTCGAGTAGAAGTAATTATAGATTTCAAGGTTTAGGAGGTCGTTTTTAAGTAGATCAAATAAAAGTTTCCTAAACCTGCTTGCGGATAAAGTTTTCAGATTGTTGTGTAACCGTTTAAGGAGCTGTGTAACATTGTATGAGAAAGAGCCACGATAGACTGAAGTCCTGTGGGTTGGTACAGAGAGCTGGTTTCTAAATCTCAAGTTTAAATTATAAATATCAGTTTTATATTTAATTTTTTCATAAAGGTAGCTGGGTTTTTGATTCACAAAGATTTTGTGAAATTGAACGCATGCATGATATGCGCACTGCTGGCCTCCATATTTAACCATTCTAATCTATTCAAATGATGCGACACATGCTGGCGTCTAATGGCTAACGATTAAAAAAACCCTAATCGACCAATGTAATAATAAACACCTAGAAACAGGATGATTACTGTGTTATTTGTTTAGTATTTATATTCCCCCATATGTTTTTTATTTATAATTTTTAACTTCCCAGTGGAAGTATAGTAATAAGTTCGATTGTGCGAATCCCGAGTTTGACATATCTTCATATTTCACGTTCCCCAGAGTCGAATACAATGATTTTTAAGTGGACGTCTGCGTGCGTGCGTTTGTGTGTGTGAGTGTGTGTGTGTGTGTGTGTGTGTGTGTGTGTGTGTGTGTGTGTGTGTGTGTGTGTGTGTGTGTGTGTGTGTGTGTGTGTGTGTGTGTGTGTGTGTGTGTGTGTGTGTGTGTGTGTGTGTGTGTGTGTGTGTGTGTGTGTGTGTGTGTGTGTGTGTGTGTGTGTGTGTGTGTGTGTGTGTGTGTGTGTGTGTGTGTGTGTGTGTGTGTGTGTGTGTGTGTGTGTGTGTGTGTGTGTGTGTGTGTGTGTGTGTGTGTGTGTGTGTGTGTGTGTGTGTGTGTGTGTGTGTGTGTGTGTGTGTGTGTGTGTGTGTGTGTGTGTGTGTGTGTGTGTGTGTGTGTGTGTGTGTGTGTGTGTGTGTGTGTGTGTGTGTGTGTGTGTGTGTGTGTGTGTGTGTGTGTGTGTGTGTGTGTGTGTGTGTGTGTGTGTGTGTGTGTGTGTGTGTGTGTGTGTGTGTGTGTGTGTGTGTGTGTGTGTGTGTGTGTGTGTGTGTGTGTGTGTGTGTGTGTGTGTGTGTGTGTGTGTGTGTGTGTGTGTGTGTGTGTGTGTGTGTGTGTGTGTGTGTGTGTGTGTGTGTGTGTGTGTGTGTGTGTGTGTGTGTGTGTGTGTGTGTGTGTGTGTGTGTGTGTGTGTGTGTGTGTGTGTGTGTGTGTGTGTGTGTGTGTGTGTGTGTGTGTGTGTGTGTGTGTGTGTGTGTGTGTGTGTGTGTGTGTGTGTGTGTGTGTGTGTGTGTGTGTGTGTGTGTGTGTGTGTGTGTGTGTGTGTTGCATCAACGCATAATTACGCAACTTAGAACTAATTAGATTTTAAGCAAAATCGGTCGAGCTGTTTTTTATGGAGAATTAAAAAACTGGAAAAATGGTAAATTACCTGAATTTTGCAATTTATAAACTATACTATTTTTAATACAGAATTTAAAGATCTTTTGAATAATATGATTATTGCATGTTGGAAATATTTGTATAAAAAATATGATGACATTATTTCATAAAAAGAGATAATTTTAGAAAACAAAAATAGAAATTGGAGAATTTTAAACATCAGTGTCAGTATTGAGAGAATAGCATTAAAGACGCTATTACAGTGAAAAATTATTGTTAGTAATAATCAAGCATTGTTTATAACAATTGAATATTGTTACTAACAAATAATTATTGATCATAATAATTAAAAAAATTCCCGATTATAAAATGATAAGAAAAAGTTTGAAAGAATACGGTTGACATAAAAAGAATTTTGTTAAGGACAATTATAATTTGTTATTAACAATTTGAAATCATTTTTTATAATAATAATTAAAACAACAAAACGTGGTATTTTTTCATTCTTTCCACTGGGAAGTTAGTCGTGCGGACTTTTTGGGTCGCCCCCCGAACCCTGATATTTTTTTGATTTATTTTTTTTGAACATTGGTTAGAGTTTATGGTAAATTTAAATCTTTAATGGATAAAAAATCGAGCGAATATGTTCCTTCTATCATATAGCTGTAAAATTTCAATGGTTTACTTTTCTGTAAAATAAATAATTGTTGATTCATCACGTGAAAATCGTTCCAGTTGGTTGTGCTTTTATATACCTACGTAATGAATAATGACAGTTGCAATATGCACATCGAATAAATGTTTAATACTCAGTTCGACGGATAATTTTGTAGCGGACTGGTACAGCTTATTCTTTCGTCTGTTTTTTTAACCCCGTTTTATTTTTGTAATACCCGTTTTGGCATTTAAGATCTAGCAGCAGTTGTGAAGTTAGTGATGCAAACGTTGAATACCAAGTAAGCCAACATTTTTGTTGATTTTACCAATGTTTACTTTACCTTTTAATTTTTTATTTATTTAAATAATACTTTTAATATATAAAAAAAATATCTATGATTTAAACATTAACAGTAATTTTATAAATGACCCAATGCTTTTAAAACTCTATTTTTTATATAGATAATATCTTTGAAGGGTTTATAAACTTTCATAGTTTAGAAAATTATATCTTTTTTTAGTTTTAATCACTAATCCGTATCTTATTTTTAAAAAAATTTATTATTTCTTTTAAATTATTGTAATAATTTTTATTTTTAAAAGTTGATTATTTTGTAAAAAATGTTTAGGTCAATTTTTGTTTGATTTAAATACCTTTTTAAATAAAAATAAACTGGTGGCCAGTCGTCTAATTAACCCCACATATCTAGGGAAAATCTTTTGTCATTGACCCTTTCTAGAGGGATGTAAATACTTTTATAAATTGTCTTTATTGGTTAATTCTCTGACAGTGTTACTAATGGTTTTCATCACCTGTGGCTTGCTTACTACAGTATGTATAAATTGTGGAATTTATTTAAGGACGGGGATTCGTTGATGTCAAACCATCGTAATTTTTGTATAGGCGTTGCCTTGGAATACCTAGACATAATACCAATAAATAGTTGGAATAAATATGTTCACAACTCTTAGTTGCAAACAATTTATAAAGTCCCGTTACTATAATTGTTTCCAAAGAAATGTCCTAATTAAATATAGATAAATTATTCTAATTATTTGATAATCATTTCTAAAAATGTCATCTCTACATTTGAAAATCAATAATAACGTATGTAATTAACACACTTATAACTAATTGTACTTAAAATTAAAAAATAATTTTCTACTTTAATCAATCAAAATGATTAATTAATTTTCGGACTATTTTTATATTTTATTAATTTGATTTTTATTGTAATATTAAAATTAAAATTTTTATGTAACAAGTGCAAATAATTTTAAAATTAATATACCTGTGAAAGAAGTAGTTTTACAATATTCCAGTACCTTTTCTTAATGAATACAAATTGTCATAAAATTATAAACTTATTCTTTATCGTTAGAAGCCACTGTGGGAAATACTCGTATTATAGCCAAACGAACTGTGTAGGTCTATTTTCTGGTCTTTAATATTTAAATCCTGCGGTTACAAATATTACAAGAGTCTAATTGATGCTTTATGATGTGACTATAATACATATAATATTTTTTTAATACATCCGGTCAATATCATTTTTGTATATAATGCTTTAAAACAAAAATTTTATTTTGTATGTAATAATCAAGCATTTAATTTTATTTATTGATTTATGAAATTAAAAATAAACGTCTTTAGACAAACTACTTAACAAAGTAGAATGAAAAAATCTTTTCACTATTCTAAAGGAAGCAGGAAAAAAGTAAAAGGACAAGAGACTGCTGTGGAGTTTATACAAAGATAAAACGGCGGTAATTCTTGTCAGGGATGTTCTGCTTCCCCTCCTCTTTTTAGCGTTATATACAAAAGGCTATGGACGCACTTATGGAAGTAATGAAAAGGCAGATGGAAATCGTAATACATGCTAGAAGAGTGTTAACAATCCGATATGCTGACGATATTGCAAAATCTAAGAAGGTACTTTTTTTTTTATGAAAATAGTCGCAAAAAGGGTAGAGCTATCGTGTGGGCCGCGGACGGCCCGCACTGCGACTATTAGAAGGGGAAGGGATTATAGAAAGGAAATGATTGTGGACACGCTTTTTAAAAAGTAGTAAGTCATAGTTCTCTGGAAAAACTGATTTTGGAAGCTTATTCCATTCCGTAGCAGCCCTGTAAAAGAAGGATTCTTGATGAAGATTGGTCCTAGTAGTGTCAATCTTGAGAGTAAATGGGTGAGACTGATCAGCGTGTCGAGTTCTTCGGCCGAATGTGGCCAGTGGTGGTACAAGAGTTTTTATTTCTCTGGAGCATCTGCCATGGAAATATCTGTAGAGCAATGACCGGTCTGTAACTCTTCTTCTATGTTCTAGAGGGTAAAGGGTATCTGTGAGAGTTGAGCTGTTTATCAAGCTTAATTATGTAAAAAAAAAATGCTAAAAAACAGATACAAGTGTAAACAAGAATAAGACAAAAGTGATGGTTGTTGCAACAGGAGAATCAGAAAGAATAAATAGCACCCTAAAGACCATAGGAATAGATCAAGTAAATATATTTACATACCTTGGAGGCCTAATCACGCAAGATGGCCGCAGTAGCAGGGAAAAAAATAAAATATTTTTAGCACGGCTCTCTGTCCACAAGACATGAATTTCTTTGAATCCAACGATATTCAACTGGAGATAAGTAAGAGTTTTATAAAATCCTTGGTCTGAAGCGTATTAATGTATAAATATTTAACTTATTCATAGACGGTTGTTCAAAAGATTTGAAAGAGAGTACGTATGGATTGGGAATAAACGATTTGATCGTCAAATGCCTTCTTCACGCCGATAATTAGGTATTAGCATGATCTGAGGAGGAGTTGCAGAAATGTAAGCAAGATAAAAAATAAGGTTTTTGAAGGAGACAAGGAGTAAACATGACAAACTGTGACGTGCTGATTGAAAAAGAAAAAATGACACAAGTATAAGAGTTTGTATACTTGTGTTTAAATTAACGAAAAACGAAAAGTATGACAGTAATATTAAGCAAAAGATGTTGGCAAGGAAACAAGTGAATGGGGCACTGCATAAGTTTTTGAGTGGCTAAAACATGTCAACAGAGGCACGACTGGCTATGCACTTATGCCTACACTTATATGTGGTAGTGAATGTTGAGTGCTGCGGAGGTGATTAGTCTTAAAAGTGTTGCTCGAGTAAAAAATAGCGTAATAAGAAAATTCTGTGAAGTAAAAGAAAATTTATTAACAAAAATAGATAAAGGAATGCTTAGATGGTTCAGACACGTGGCACGAGATGTTTCTTCAGCGGGTGGGTAGTAAGAGCGCTCGATGTGGCTTCGTGAGCGGCTGGAGTGTAAGAGAGCGTTTTCTCGTTTCTAATTCTCACTTTTGGCGCACATGCGCGGTGGCCCTACATCCCTTTAGTGAGCCCGTTTGTACAAAATATATAAATAGAAAATTCCCAACTTTTTTATCAAAATGGAACAATCGGATCGAGATTGTTTTGAAGAAAGGAGAGGTCACAAGTACCAGCAACCGACGAGCATGTATGAAAGCGCTAATAAAAGTAGAAGAAGCAAAAGACGTTTGTTGAAACCGTAGCAGGTGGAAAGAAGTGGTCTCTGTCTATCCCTTTTTGATTTTAATTTACCATTTTTGAAAAGAATAATCTATTATACAGATTAAACCTTCGAGTAATAACATCAGCACCAGTTTTTTAAAATAAAACCTGCTGAGCTGATTCCAAAAACGTATCACAGGTCAATTCAAATTGGTACAGTGTGTTTATTTAGCTAATAATGAATTTATGCGTTACTTTATGGACTGTATGTATGTGAAACCTGAACCAATAATGAAAAGTCGAAAGAGCACCTAGAGGCATTTAAAATGTAGTGCTTTTGTGGAATGTTGCAGATACAATTGATGCAGAAAATCACAAATAAGGAAGTCTTAAAAGAAATGGAGGAGAAAAGATAAGGTCCATTGACCAAAGAAAAAGTAAATAGATAGGCCATATAATGTTAGACATCCCAGAATACTTGCAACAATCTTAAAACGTCAGAGAAAGACCTTGGATAGAGTATATTGCTATAATGAAAAGGGACTTTTCAGGTGTGACACCTATGCAGTGCTGAAAAGGCTGGCTACCGACCGGACGGAGTGGAAGAAAAGAATAAAATTGTTGCCTACAAACCCGTAAGATTGTGACTTTAGAAGAACTTTAAGAGAAAACTTTTAATTACACCGTAGACGTAAAACTTACTGTGTCATAAAAATTAAATTTTGTAATAAAAATTAAATAAACTTTATTTTAAACAAACGTGAATTTTGTGCATTAATCAATAATAAATATAATAATTCTGAAATAATTTTATTAAAAATATATTGCTGCAATGTCCATGATAATAACTAATCAGTGGGTATTGTATAATTAATAACTGTAATGCTCTGATTAGTAACAAAGAAGTAAAACATGTGAGGTAGTGAATTTTGTATTTAGTCGCTGTTGTTGCGACAATTACCTTGTTTAATAAATGCCGTAGGAATATCATTTTTTTTATGAAAAGTAAAAGGTAGACTAGATTTACTCAACAATCAAAGTGGGTCGGTCTGAATAATCACAGCTCTTAGATTAATTAATATTTATATTAATAGTTATAAAAAAGTGCTAATCATTAGAGACATTTTTTTTTGTTATTTTACCGTTTCGTAAATCAAATGATTTTTTTTTCGTATGGTCTTTTATTGTTTCTCGAAAAACTTTGATTCATAAATGATCAAACCCAAAAATATCTCTTCTGGTGTCTTATAATATAAAGGTTTTAAAAAATATAAGAACCATACTTTAAGTTTGATTTTAATTCACACAAATCAAAATCTGGAGGCTAGTACTTTAACATCAGCTACAATAAATAAATAGAAATTTTCGATGTTGAATTTTTAAAAAAACACCTAAAATAGTTGGGTTGGCCACATACGAAACAAAGGAAGTCTCTGAAGAGTGGAATTAAATATTTTTAAAAGTCATAGAAAAATGAAATGGGACAGTTTTTTTGGGAAAAACTTTAAGAATTTTAACAATTATTACTTCACTGTAAGAACCAAGGAGGTATAAGGAAAATTATGAAGAAAAAATGATTTTTAATTGCTTTCATGACAGAAATATTGTAAAAGACTTTTAGCAGTGTTTGCGTTGAGTCTCAAATAGTTAAAATAGGAACGCAACCTTGTATTTCATCTCAAAAAACATCTAATAATAGGAGTTGCTCTTAAGATTTTATTTCAGAAGGACAGGGACCAAAAATCGTAACTAATTTTTCTCACACAAAAGCAATGATAAACTTTAAAAGCAATTTTAAAAAATTATGCGATGCACAAATGGGTTTTGAGAGTGGGCACTTAACTTTAAAAATAGTACACTTTAAATTAGGTTTTCAGTGTCAAAAAACACCCAAAAATACCGGGTGGTGCTTGTAAAAAAGTACAGATGTCGTGACTAGCGCTTTTTGCGTGGTTCTTCATGTGTACTTGTTAAGAGTTGAAGCTGTAAATTTATTTGTTCGAGACGACCTACCCTATGCTGATGAGGGGCAATCACCCCGAAACCGGTCCATTGGTGGACACTTCGAGTAGATAAATTTAATAGTCCTTTTTTTTACTTACCAAGCATCTGTATATCTTGCTTCCTGTGATGGGGTAGTATACACGATTATATATCAACTGTAATTCAATGCCTATCGCGGCATATAGGTTTGGTTGATTTCTGATGTATAATCGACCCACATATACCTATAATAAAAATAGGTATCATACAGCGAAAGTAAGCTTGTTTTTAAAAAATTATTTATACATTTTTACACATGCTGTAATTTTAAAGCATATTGGATTTTTTTTACGGAATGAAACAGAAGGTATTTCACATATTGAATATCTTTTTACTTAACTTCACCGGTTTCAAACAGTATCCAGATAGTTAAAACCGATAGTTTTTAAATTGTTATATAAAACTTCAATTATAAGGCATATATGTAGTATATTTGGTCACAACGTTTTTTAGTATTTTTCCACCGGCGAAAAGAGCAACTCTTACCAATTTCAAAAGTATCAATCTGTGCTTTTGTTGAAGGTGAATTGGAGACACTGAAGGTGTTCCTTTCATTAGTAATTGATCCTAACGATATAATTTTACCGATTATAGGGATTTGATAATATCATCTCTAGTCTCTCAATCGAGAGTAAGACACGTAGTAGAAGCAAGAATGTTCTTAAAATTTAGTTCTATAACAAATGTGAAGGAGTACGCGTCTTGCAAAAAAAAATTGTATGTTCACGTTCATACCATTACTATATTTAGGTCTAATATGAAAGAATTTCAGAACCTCGCATTTTTTTTGCTGTCCGATTCGCATGAAATTCCTCTAAGGCATATATAATGAATTAAGGGTTCCATCCGCTTGTACTAAAAAGTAACCAAATTTTCCCCATCTCCGAATTGATTATTCGGTAATTTTTGCACAAAAGTGGATTTTGTTCCTATCTATCTATCCAACCCAGTAAATTTTCTTTGTTGCTCTTGGTTTTTAGGTGTAGAGATAAAATCAGCAGTAATCGTAATATTTACATTAATAAGGTCGATAAAATTATATGCTTTTCTGTATAAAGTACCTTGTAGAAGCAGTACAGTCAGATATGAACAAATTTTTAAGTAGGACATAAATAGTAATTCAATGCTATTATTTACTAATGGAGGAATAGTCTTTTTTGTTTAAATAAATTTTAGTGTATGTACGTGTTTAAACTGAGAATATATTATTAAATTTTAAATATAGACCGTGAACTTTTGTAAACAATAACTGTCGTCATCGTCAATTACGTTAAAGTCTTGTTCATCTTTGATTATTTAATTTCTGTAAAAATAAAACAAAAACTCAATATTGCTTGTTGTAATGTAAAAATTGTTAATGTATTGTTGAAAAATATGTCAATTAAAAAATTAAACTTACAGAGAAACCGTTGGGGCAAATAGAAGGTTGTTAAATTGTGACCAATATTTATTTTTTTAATAAGTTGATGTAAGGAAAGGTATAAATTCTAGAAATAGATTTTCTAATCAATTTTACTTTATTAAAAAGTTTTATTTTACAAAATACATGAAATAATTATTACAAAATATACGGAGAATACAATAATTATTTGACGAGAGTGAAGCAACAATAACAATTTAATTAATTAGATTAAGCTTTTTATATTATTTGCACAGGATGCGAGTCGTGTGTATCCGTTTTCCCTGATAAAGCGTTTTATTATATCGTAGCTACTCCTTCTCTAAGATGCAAAAATAACGGAGTGATTTTTGCTGCTACAGTGCTTCATTTGTAGATTTTCGCAAATTTTTGCTGGTTTTTCTTTTGTACATCGAAATTTTGAGCAGCGTAGTGTCCATAAGTAAATTACTAAAATGATAAGAATGATTATGATTATTAATACGCCTACAGAAATAGTGGTATAATGCGTGACGTCACTCTTGGGTTCGATTGGTACCAGGTGTGTCGCCATTCTGTTAATTTCGTATAAGCTGTCGAAATTTTTGATATACAGTCAAACCTGGATAAATGAAAACTGGATAAGTGAGAAAACTCTATAAGTGAGAGTAATAGCCAGGACCCGTCATTTTAAGCTCCCAAAACCTCTATTAGCGAGAAGCAGAAACCTCTGTAAGAAAGAGTCGTTTTTTCCTCATGGACCTCCGTAAGTGAGACTGCTACTTATCCATACCTCTATAAGCGACAGTCGAGCTTTATTTACAAATTTAACATCTGCTATTTTATGACTCATTCTTAACTTTCGTGGAACTTCCTACCATTGTTTTTGTATTGTTTTCTCTTCAATATTGTACCTATTCTCTTTCGTGGAACTAATAATGTTGTTATTCTATCGCATTCTTTTCGAATGGACACGTGTGCCTGTGTACCGTCCTGTTTGTCGGACTTACTCAGTTTATAGTTATCAATTGCGAACTGTTCTGCCTCATGTCAAAACGGAAAATTAAAGTACTGTCATTAAGTGATAAACTTAAAATATTGAATGCGTTTGAATCCGGAAAATCGCGTAATGAAATTCAGAGGGAGTTTAATTTACCAGAATCCACCTATTATAAAATTATAAAATCAAAAGACTCCAAAAAGTCTGAGTGCTCTGATGGACATGAAAATATTAAGAGGACTAGAGTTTCTGAATTTCCCAATATCGAAATGTGCCTTTTGAAATGGATTAAACAAACTCTCGATAAAAACATTCCCATAGATGGACCTCTGTTAAAAGAAAAACGCACGAATTTTTGTTTTGTTTTCGTAAGCATTTAAAAAAATATATGTACACAATAATGTTGTGCATATCATGCACATAATTTTATCATATTACATATGTACATACATACATATTTCCTACATTCGTACTTGCTGTGACTTATTATTACTGCGTACCCAAAGCCGGATTTAGGGCAGGGCATCCGGGGCTATAGCCCCGGGGCCTCCACAAAAGAGGGGCCCCCACAATAGAGACTTTGGAAAACAAATATTTCAAATTCCGACTAGTAAACAACTTTCACAATAAATTATTTATTGAAAGACTCGACTGAAAAAATGGTTCATTTTATTTGGAAAATAATTTGGGGCCAGGGGGCCTCCACTCCTTTGTTACCCCGAGGCCTCCAGACCTCTAAATCCGGCCCTGTGCGTACCCCTATAAGAGAGAAACGCTACCCATGTAACTGCATTAGCGAGAAACCCGGGTTAGTGAGAAACCTCTATAAGCGAGAATGAGATCGTGCTCCCTTGAACTCTCGCTTATCCAGGTTTGACTGTATTTGAAGAGCCGTATCTTCCTTTTTTTTGTTAAATGGATCTCGAATTTCGGGAGGATTATAGGTTTTCCTTCTTGAATATATTCCTTATTTGAAAAATTTTCTTTCTTTGTGGAGATTTCACATTCTTCTGGGATTCTGATTAGTACTGGGTTTTGAATATTTATAACTTGATCGGTTCTACACTTTGACTGGATTTTTCTTGACTAGCTAGAATTAATAATGGGTTACTTTTTTGGTGTATGATCCCATTTTGTTTGAAAAAACTTTCAAATTCTTTAAAACCAAATTCACCACCGCTATCCGATCTAAGCACTTTTATTTTCCGGTTTGTCCTATTTTCGGCCATAATCTTGAATTGTTTAAAACAATTAAATACTTCATCTTTTGACTTAATAAAGTATACAAATGCCATCTTGCTAAAACCATCCTCAAAGGTGACAAAATACTTCAACCCTCCCATATATTTGTTTTCCATAGGGCCACAAACGTCGAAGTGTATTATTTCCAACAATTATTTAGGAGCTGCACCTTTATGCTTAAATGGTTATCTGTTTTGCTTATCTTCACAGCAAACTTCGCTCTTTAACTGACTTATATGCACCGCCTCTGGATATGTAAGCCCGTTGACCAAACCATTTTTCATTTTGTTTTAGTAGCCGCTATTGATGTGTCCAAATCTTCGATGCCAAACTTCACCTGTGACTTCTGTTGATGCAATAAAACATTTTTTAGGTTGTAAAATGTTTAATTTGTATACAACTTCCATTAAGTCTGCTGTCGCAACCAAAACGACTATTTTATTGTAAATCTTGCAACAATGGAAGGGATTATAGAAAGGAGATGATTGTGAACACGCTTTTTAAAAAGTTGCAGGTCATAGTTCCCTGGAAAAACGGATTTTGGAAGCTTATTCCATTCCGTAGCAGCCCTGTAAAAGAAGGATTCTTGATTAAGATTGGTCCTTGTAGTGTCAATCTTGAGAGTAAATGGGTGAGACTGATCAGCGTGCCGAGTTCTTCGGCCGAATGCCTTCTTTACGCCGATGATCAAGTCATATTAGCGTTATCTAAAGTGGGGTTGCAGGCGATGGTTAATGTTATGCATGATGCCCTGAAAATCAAAGGGATAAAAATAAATGTGAGCAAAACGAAAGTAATGGTTTTTGAAAGAGAAGAAAGCATGACAAACTGTGGAGTACCGATTGAGGGAGAAAGAGTGAAACAAGTAAATGAATTTGTGTACTTGGGTTCAAAGATTACTAGAAATTTAAAGTATGACAATGACATTTAGCGAAGGGTATTGGCAGGAAAACAAATGAATGGGGCACTGTATAGCTGTATGGATAGCCAGAAAGTGTCAAAAAAGGCACCTACACTTATGTATGGTAGTGAATGTTGGAATTGGCAGAAGGAGCATGAAAATAGGATTAATGCTGCGGAAATGAATAGTTTGAGAAGTATAGCCGGAGTGACTTGGTTGGATCAAGTAAAGAAAAGTAAGATAAAAGAACGCTGTGGTGTGAAAAAAGATGTGGTTACAAAGATAGATAAAGGAATGCCTAGATGGTTTGAACACGTAGAAAAGGTGGATGAAGGAAGATTGACGAAACAAATATATAAGGCGAGTGTGAATGGACGTAAGTCGGTAGAGGTCGACCTCGGCGAACATATCTCGATCAGATCAACATTGTTTTGAAGAAAGGCCAGGTCAAGAGTACCAACAACCGACGAACATGTATGAGAGCACTGATGAAAGTAGAGCAAAAGATGTGTGTAAAAACCGTAGCAAGTGAAAGGAAGTGGTCTTTGCCTACCTCTATGGGAAAAAGGCGTTACTTTATGTATGTATTGCTAAAAGCAATATAAAAATAATGTTACGAAATTTTTAACTGCTATCATTTAAAAAATTGTTATAAACACATGAATTTTTTTTTATAAATACATTATACAATACTTCGTTTTTTTACGTTCTTTTAATTTAAATGTTAACGTTCACGTAATTTCTCAGGAAATACTTTTGCAACCTTCAATACAAAAAAAAGCATCAGCATATTGCGGTACACTTGCCAGTTATTTATATATTTGCTTTGTAGTAAATCATTTGTTCTTAGATATTTAAAAGTAATAAAAAGCTCCGATATTTCATTGTTTTAGTTTATCTTTTATAATTCTATGTTTAGTATGTTTTCTCCAATTCACTTTATTTGCTTATAAAAGACTAAACATTCCGCATAATACAAAATATTAAATATAGTTTTATAGAGTTATTAAGGTAAAAAAAATATAAAACTAAGAAGTGAGGAAACTAACTCATCACTCATTATCATCAACCCCTTTGCCTTAAAAAAACCTAAATAGTAACTTTGTAAAAATAGCCCATAGTAAGTTTTTAAATTGACACCCTGCATGTACTCGTGCATCTTAGTTTTCCAATTTAGCACCAATTTTTACACGATTAACTAATAAAAATAATAAAATATGTTGAAGCTGAAATTAAAAAACAATAACTCTGTAACTTTCCAATCTATCAATGTATTAGTGGATAATTTTGTAAGTTAAGAGGAGGGTTACGAACCGAACTTTCGACCTTCCCGTAAGATGTAAGGCGTTCTCAACAGGTGTCACCACAAAACCACACGTCGTACTCTGAAAATATATAAAGTATATATAATGTTTTAGTCGGAACTGCATTGAGGAATATTATAGGACGACAATAACTCGAGAATTGCCTACTGCATTATTTCAGGAAATTTCAAATGTTTCAAACTCAGTGTGTTACTGGGATACTAATGATACCATACAAGATGAAAATGAATAAGTTAGATCCATTTAACTTCGATCATTATTTTTTCAAGATGCAAGAAATCGAGAGCAAAGATGTTACACATCAAAAAGATTGTGTAATTAATGTGAATTTAAAAGAATTCAATGTATTTTTAATACTTTCTTGTACTCTTTGCTAATTTGCAGATTTGTCTACATTTTTTTACAATTATGTGAAAAATTAATATTTTTGTTGATTGTTTGAGAACATATCACCGTTTTAATAGTTTGTTATTGTTAATCTAGGTATTTTTTAAAAAACCTAATTTACTTGATTAAAAACATGCTCGTTTTCATTAGAGCAACTACTTAAATAATGGAAATTTTTCAGGTTAGTAGTGAAAAAAGATATCCAACACCTAACTTAAATCTTTATTTTTTTCTATGTTTTTTCCACTTGCAACGGTTCATACACACGTCTTTTGCTTTTCCTACTTTAATCAGCGCTTTCTTACATGCTCGTTGGTTGCTTGCACTTTACACCTGGCCATTTCTTAAAACAATTCCGATCTGATCAAGATACGTTTGCCTAGGTCGACCTCTACTGATTTGTCCATTCACACTCACCTTATCTTACTCCCCTCTACGTGTCCAAACCATCAAAGCATTCTTTTATCTTTGTGACCTCATCTTCTTTCACATAAGCGTTTCCTTATTTCACTATCCTCACTTTATCCATCAAAGTCACTCGGCTACACTTCTCAGACTAACCATCTCTGAAGAGTTGATCCTGCTTTATGCATAATATTAACCATCGCCTGCAACCTTCTCCTTAGATGATGGTTATATGACCTAAACAATCGGCTGAGTATAAGTCAAACATCCATGGCGAATCCACACATCCCTGTCTAACATCTTTTTCGATGTTAAACCAGTTAACCGTGTAAGTTTCTTTTATCCTGACACAAGCTCGTAAAGTGATTTCAGTGCTCGTATTAAACTACCGCTCACCTCATACATAGACAATGTCCACTACATTCCTAACCACTTTGTCATAGGTCTTTTCCAAGTCTACGAAAGCGCAGTAGACTTTTTGACTTCTTGCCGAGAATTTTTCGAGTATGCCTCGTAATGAAAAGACCTGATCCATACATCTTCTAAATAAATAGTGCCTGTTATACAAAAATAAATAATTATAATAACAACTAGTTAGCCGTAATTTGATAGAGTATTTAATATCAGCACGTATAAAATGCTTACCATCAAAACAAGAGATATGTATATTTAAAATATTGACGAAAGGTATTTCATGACTAATGCATTTGTTATGTGTGTATCACATTCTTTTTAATCATTCTTTTTTGTTACAGATAAAATACTTATCGAAATTAATAGACAATAGTGCGATAACAAGTGAGAAAATAGAAAACTTTAAAAAGTGCCGTGCAAATACATTTAAGTTTAAACGTGTATTGTTAGTTGCCTACCTTTTACAGTGATTCGCACATGCAGTCATCATGCAGTGGCTCAGTAGAAAGCAAGGATTAGGTAAGTTAAAACATTTTCCGTAATATTTTATTTTACATTATAAATAAATTTAAAATATTTTATTAATTATGTACGTTTACTTATTTTTTTAATTTTTTGAATTAATTTTGAAATTAATTAATTTAAAGCAGAAGTTATTTTATTCGGTAACTATCTACCAATACCATACAATAAATGCAAAACTTATCTTTTTATAAAGAATATTTTTTGATACTTATTGTTAAAAGAAAATATCAAAATTTAATTGATTAGGAGGCGAAGTGCGTAAGAGAGCTTTTCCAGCAAAAGAGGCATTACAGTTGTTGTCAATGGTCGGCTCTCTGCCATACCGGTGCAAAAGTCACGCAAGGATTCAAATTACTTTGTTTTTGAAAATCTTCTTCTTTTCAGTGCTTCTATTTTTTCATCGAGCTTTCTTTATGGAGCATTGTCGATTCTTATATCATTTTTTATTAATACAAGGTATTTTTCAGATCATAAATGGCTAAGGTCATATTCTTACATGCAGCTTCAGGTGACACATAATCAGGCCCGCGCCTAGCACTTTTGGCGCCTTTGTGCATATTTAAAATAACGCCCCAAATTTGTATTACGTTCATATGTAAGTACACATACGGGTTAAGTTAGGTATTATTATAATATTTAAGTATTTTCATAAATTTATTATTATTTTTATATTTTACAAGTACAAGCCATACAAGTATTTTCTCATTGAGGTACATAACATAATTGTAAACTTATAGAAAACAGAAATATATTTTAACAGTATTACAACTCAAAATATTTGTATTTTAGTTTCAAATGTAATAATTGATACAAAAGCACAAGAAATTAAAAAAAAAATTAAAAAATTAAAAATATTCGTTTATACATCACAGGACTAAACTGATCAACAAATACAATGTATTATTTTAATAATGCAACATGTCACCTTTTAAAGGTTAATATCCAGGTATTAGGTATTGTTATTAATATTTTAGCTGAGTGAATTAAGCTTTTCGTGCTTTAATTTTTGCAAATTGTTTAATTAAATCTTCGGTGCCTAATTCTTTTAGCTGGTACGATTCTATTGAAATGATAGCAAGATTACTTAGTCGGTTTTGACCCACGGTATGGTCGATCTTAAATAATTTTTTATTATTATAAATTTTTGACAATGTTGTTTGTTGCTTTATCTTTTTTTTACTTTTGAGTTTTGAGGCCTTCGGTGCCTTATTTTGAAACGTTTGGACCATTTTTTATGTTCATCCTATTCGTACGGCCCCTTGGCCCTTAGTTAGATGCCATACGTCCAGGCAGGCGCTTTAATATTTGTTTGTATATTATTAATACTTATTTTGCGCTGAAAGTTCAGAATATCGACCTAAAAGGCAGTATAATTTCCTATATTTGATGTTGAGTTATTCTTTTTTCTTTTTCACATTCTCCTCTTCACTTTAGCTAAGCATCAAGTGTCATTCCTGGATACTTAGCTTTATTCGCGTTTGGTATTATTTGACCATTAATTTTAACGGCTACCGGATTAATATGAAAATACTAATTAGTAAGTAGTTTAAACGATAGATAGTTGCAACAAAAAGTATCCGGGGTCCCCCAGGGTTCCATCCTGTCCCCCACCTTATTTCTTTTACACATCAACGACCTCTTGAAAACCACCACGAACCCCATTTACAGTTTCGCAGACGATAGCACACTTGTCTCAACTTTCACATCCTATCGATCACTTTCGGTGAATGATACAAATAGACTCAGGCAGGAACAGGTTGATTCCATCAATAAAGATCTTAAAGCAATCGTCGAGTGGGGAACCAACAATCTTGTTCAGTTTAACGCCCAAAAAACACAAAGTGCCACGTTTTCCAAGAAAGTGAATTACTCAAATCATTCCATCACAATGTCCGGAAATACCCTTGAACCAAAAGTCCCTCCATCTCGATTTTGGGAGTCACGGTGTCCAATAATATGTCTTGGCATGACCATGTTGCTAACATCGCAAAGTCGGCAAGCCAGAGGCTAGGTTTTCTGTGGAAAGCCAGAAAGTTTTTTACTCCTGATCAACTGTTGACGACGTACAAGGCTCAAATCCGACCTCTACTGGAGTATTGCTCGCACATTTGGGGTTCAGCACCAAGGCATTCTCTTCGTCTTCTAGATTTCATTCAGAAATGAGCCATTCGCTTGATAACCAGTTCAACTCTCATAGATACCCTTCACCCTCTAGAACATAGAAGAAGAGTTGGAGACCAGTCATTGCTTTACAGATATTTCCATGGCAGATGCTCCAGAAAAATAAAAACTACCATTGTACCACCATTGGCCACATTCGGCCGAAGAACTCGGCACGCTGATCAGTCTCACCCATTTACTCTCAAGATTGACACTACAAGGACCAATCTTCATCAAGAATCCTTCTTTTACAGGGCTGCTACGGAATGGAATAAGCTTCCAAAATCAGTTTTTCCAGATAACTATGACCTGCAACTTTTTAAAAAGCGTGTCTACAATCATTTCCTTTCTATAATCGCTTCCTCTTCTAATAGTCGCAGTGCGGGCCGTCCGCGGCCCACACGATAGGTTTACCCTTTTTGCGACTATTTTCATAAAAAAAATCCGAAATTTGGATACTTTCCTTTATTGTTCTTTTAAACGGACGTTTTAAAATTAATTAATGTGTCTAAATTCTTAAAGAAAAAATAATACTTTACGATCAACGAATAACTTTATTTGAAACTATTCCTTTACTAAATTAAGTTAAGTCAACCGTAAAGTCTAAACGTATGCTGCTTACCTTTGTTAAACTACTTCTGTTTTAATTACAAATAGTTTGTTTGATAGCTATAGGTATATTATAGATTAATGAGAGTGCAATGAGAAAATAATTTTTTTTTAATAGATAAACAATGAAAAACTTATTTTGAATCTTTAGTTTTTTGGATTGCAAATGTTTTATAATAATAGTATATTCTTCAACGAGCGTATAATGATGGCTATTATTATCGAAGATGAAAATTTCAAAACAAGCCACAGGCGAGTTTTGGAATCATCCGAGAGAATAATAGCCATTATACGCGAGTAGAAGACTATACTTTCTCTACAACCATCGCAGACCATCACTATCACTCGTTAAATTCTCCATCTTATTGCGTAATCGAATACTCGAGATGACAGTTCATTAAAATAAACATGACATTCGCGATATCGAGTTAGAAGATCAGAGCCCTTTTATGAAAAAGCTGTTCTATTGCAGCTTCCTCATTGGTCTCAGCTTGTTGGATCCTGCATATTGAAATTGGTGATTGGTTGTCAGCTGTTCAATAATGTAACAGGATCTAACGTACCTAAAGAATCACATCCATTCATTAATAGATAACGCATATGTAATTGTTGTTAAATCCATTGGTCGTAGAGAAATACGATTATTATCCCTAGGCTTTTATAAAGTGAAAAACATGGAAAACTATTTTTATAAATGTTTGTTTAGAAAACAATGATGGCATCGTTGGCTCTGTAACATTGCGTAAAATTGTTATGTCTTTTCTTACATACATACAGAAATTTTACCAATAGGGGTAGGTAGAGATCACTTCCTTCCACTTCCGCTACGGTTCTTACACACATCTTACGCTTCTTCTACTTTTATTAGTGCTCTCATATATGCTCGTCGGTTAATGGTACTTTTAACCTGGCCATTCAACATCGTCAATCTTCTTTCGTCCATCCTATCTAAGTGTCCATACTATCTAAGCATTTATCTATCTTTTTAACCACAGCGTTTTTTGATCTCACTATTCTTTACTTTTATCAGTCACTATACTTCTTAGACTACTTATCTTCGCAGCATTAATATTTTTTTTATGCTTTTTTTGCCAAACTACCATACATAAGTGTACGGACCAGCACGTCTCTGTACACAGCCAGTGACACGTTCTGACTGTTTATAAAGGTATGCAGTGCCCCATTAATTTGTTTTCCTGCAAACACTCTTCGCTTAATGTCAGTCATACTTTCTGTCTCTCATAAACTTTGAACCCAAGTACACAAACTCATTCACTTGTTTCACTCTCTTCTTCAATCAACACCTTGTAGTTTGTCATGCTTTCCCCTCCTTCAAATCATTTGTTTCGTCTTGCTTATATTTACTTTAATCCCTTTGATTTTTAGGGCATCATGCATATTATCCAACGCCTGCAATTCCTCTTCAAAAGATGATAATATGACCTAATCTAAGTTTTTTTTATAATTAACGTTTGTTTAAAAAACTAATGAAAAGGAATTATTTATTTTCTTGAAAATCTACTTTAACGGCTCACATCCCCCTGCGTGAGCTAAAAACAAAGTAAATTTTAAAAATTAATATTTTGTAAAAATAGTAGATTATTTTAAGCGGGGAAAAAGCGCGCCTGTGTTTACCCGCCAAACAAAGTGAGGCGGATAATAGAAGGCAAGCCATGAAAAATCACTTCTCCTTTTAATGAAATATTCTATTTTGTTTTTGGAAAATAATAAGTTCATAAACACGAAATATGTAACACGGTTAAATACAAAAATAGCTCGTTAACATCTCTTGTTTTATAGTTGTCATTCAGCATTAAAAAATGTCATTTTACAAGTTTTCATTTAACATCACAACACATGACGTTTTAATTGACAGCCGCCACATTAGTATACTTTTCCCTCCGGCGGAGGGAAAAGTAAGAGTAAAACTGTCCCCTGGGGATACGGGGAAAATAGAATGGATCCCAGGTATGGTCTGCCTGTCGTAAAAGGCGACTAAAAGACTTCTAATCCAAAGTGTTTTGCGACCCGTGCTGATGTATGCATGGTGGTGGGGAAGCACAGTAACTAACGGAGCCTACAGGAAACCGGGCGAAATCTTGTAGTAGACAGCCTTAGTCCTTTGCAGGGGGAACTTCGGAGCCGGACCACCCCTTCCCCCATACTCGTTGACTGCAAAGAAAAACTGAGAACGCTGCTAGACCGTAATCACGTCAAACTGATATGGGTTCCAGTACATTAGGGAGTTGCAGGAAATGAGGAACCAGACAAACTGGCCAAAAGAGGTTCGGAAAAACATAAAAAAGGCCTGGCCTGCGGATTGTGCGGCGGGTATCCGGGGGCGGTGAAGCACGTGTTGTGCTACTTCGGGGCGCTTGCGAGGACAGACGTTTTTTGGGGCGACTGTATTGTTCCCACCCAGTATAGAACTAGTACAAGGTACAAAGGTGCTGGATTGGGTGCAGCGTGGTTCTAGGTCCCGGGGATTATCTGAATTTTGCGGTCAGGTGCTTCGCGGCGGCGCAGTGTGTGTTTTGCTGTTTCCGGATCCTTTCCGTGCGATCTGCGGGTCTTCATTGTTCAATGATACAAAACAACATGAGTAAGATACAATGGGTTAATAGGCCTAAGTGTCACCGGAGCAATAGCCAGACGGACCTAAATAGGGGTGGCGTTTTTAATGAGTAGACCTGACATCAGTCAGTGGAGTCTCACAGTAGACCTTGAGCTTTCAGACTCATAACCTCTTCGTAATTCTCCACCTCTGCAAACAAAAAAAAAGTAAAACTGCCGCTGGTGAAAAAGTTTAATTTTTCCGCAGTCAGCTCAGTACAATTATGGTACGTTTGATAAAAAAAACTTTGATTTCACATTTTTCATAACATTTTCAACTTTTTTTTTTTATTAACAATATTTAGTTTAAATGGACTACCATTAATGAAAACCAAGGCGACTCCTTGTCGAAATCAAAACTACCAAAAATTATCCAGTCTGCAAAAATAATAAAAGAAATTTGTAAAATAATTTAATCTAAAACTGAATAAAAATGAGTTGGGGTGGATGTAGCCCTATAGGTTGGAACTCCTTTTATAACGAATGATTTAAAGAGATAAATTATTATTGTTAGAGACCACTTCCGATTAAAATAGTCGGAGAAGGATGAAACGTCAAAAAACACGATGGTTGCCGATAAACAAAGCAATACGCGCGAATATTTTTAAGGGAAAATATGTAATCATGTAGGTTAAAGATGTGGTTAAGTAGCTGTATTAGTGCGTGGATGTTTTTTGTTGCTTTTATATTTTTCTTTTTAAAATAAACATTTAAAATGCGTAGACTGAAAAATAGGAACTACTCTACGGAAAGAGAAAAGAGGGAATTGACTTCTACCTGAGTTTTACAGAAAAGTTATCGAAATGAATAATTTTCTTGTTTACGGTTATTTTTAAGTTATATTTAAAGAACAATTTAATTTTTTAAAATAGATCTTTTCACCATTTTTCTTCTTTAGAAATTATTTTATTTACACAATTTTTATTTTTTCAGAATTATTTTTTTGGCTGAGTTTTTTTAATGTTTACGTACATACTAGAATGTTTTTTTTTTGTTTATTTGTCTGTGAGATATTTTTGAAATCCTAACATGTCTTGTTATACTAAAATTCCTTATCCCGTTCTTCGAAGTTTTTCTTACCTCCACGTGGTCTTTGCTGGGCAGTGACGATATAAAATTTTAATAATTAAGAGAGTAAGGGTTGAGACAAAATAAATGTTTAAACAGCATTTTTATGAAATCGTTTCTCACCCCTTTTTTAAGTAATTAATAATTATTTCACGTAATTAATATACTTTTACTTACCTCCATCGAATTTTATATAGGTAGTATATTTAGTGGGGTGGTTCAAAATTTTTTTTATTTTTTTAATAATCCTACACTGTCAAATGTTTGGGTATGATGGGAAAAAATTCCCGCCAAAGAGGGGCGCTGTAGCTCAAATGTAAGAGGTCGCTATTTTTGTTTTAGTTTCCTACTCATTTAACACATAAATTTTTGTTTTTTCATACAAATTGAAATTACACCGATTTATTTGAATTTTTCTCTAATAAGCGTTCCATATTCCGAAAGCTGACTCTTTAAGCTTTTCGAAACTCTATAATAATGTATAATTATCATCACAGAAACAGAGAAAACTCTTTTCACTAATAAAAATAATGATTCGAAAATTTGCAACTTTTATACTTTTCATATCATATCTGACATTACATTATTTTAACAAGTGTGACAGCAGTGTCAATTTCTCCTTTTTTTAATATTG
This sequence comes from Agelastica alni, assembly GCA_950111635.1. Taxonomy (NCBI): domain Eukaryota; kingdom Metazoa; phylum Arthropoda; class Insecta; order Coleoptera; family Chrysomelidae; genus Agelastica; species Agelastica alni. The sequence continues at coordinate 43,822,822 of OX467709.1, forward strand.
TAATAATAACAGTATTTACATGGGTGACTTGAGTCGTCTGCACGAATGCGCCGTTGCATTTTTCTTTGACGCTCACGTTCACTTACGCCGTAAATCAAATTTTTCCATCGTTAAAAATAAAATATTTTAAAAACTAGACAGGTGATAATACTTTTTAAGCACCCAATCTCTTCGTTATTAAATTTTCTACACAAACGTTTTTTTTTCATTAAATTTTGCATTTTTTACTGCTCTTCTCCTTCTCTTCGCATAGTCGACAGTTTTTCTCGGCCGCCAGCTTAAGTTTGAAGAGGTGCGCCCTTAGTGCGATGTGTCCTGTGAGTCTACTTCGGTCCATCGTCCAGAGTGCGTCAGCCCTCTTTTGGAGAGGTTTCTTGCCAGTTCATCGGCTACCTCGTTGCCGTTTATCTCTGTGCAATCCATTATAATCTCAAAAGCATCAATTTATTATTTTTTTTATTTACTTGCAATACATTCTCTGATACATAAATATTAGGTAACCGGTAACAGAATATTTACGATACGCCACTGGTACCCAACTCGGTTTAAATCGGCACAGCTGCTTACTTTGAGAATATGGTGACCCTGTTCGACAGGTCTCTTTCTTTAATAATTCAACTCTAATGTAACGTCCGTCGTTCGTTCTTATTTCAGACACGTTTATTTGTTATTTTGATATTTCAACTTCGTAAATTATATTTCCTATTACTAAGTACCGTTTTAAGTTCAAATCCCCTTTTTATCGTGAAACCTCGTATTTATAATTTTAGAATTATTTTGATTAATTTTAGTGCGTTTACATACCTTTTAAAAAAATTCCTTTTGCATACAATCATTTTAAATGCGTAAAATTATTATTAAAATGCAATTAAAAAAATTCCAAAATCTATCAACTTCACATAAACAGTTAAATGAGAATTTAAATTAAAAATGAGTTCATTAGCTAGATTTAAGTGTGTAGAAAATTTTTAAATAAAATAGTTTTAACAATCCATTCTTGCTTATTTTGTATTTTCTATTTGTTTTAAAATTATTTTGTACTGAAAAATATCTCAGTTAATAGTCATTAATCAGTTAAGTAACTTACCAATAAAATGGCCCTCAATAACACTTACGTAAAAATAAATTTTTATTTTAGCAGCAATACTTTTTAATTTAATTGGTTTTGCTTCTATTTGGGCTTTAGAGTCGCTTTAATAATCTGTGATCGATCACACGTTGGTTTTTCTATGTGGAAATCTTTGTAGTACCTACTTTTCGTTTACCAGTCTACTGAATCTGTATAAAGCTCAAGTAATATCTACCAAAATCACGTAACAGTTATTGAGGTGCTGATGCTCTAATGTTACTTAAGTTGTCCGACTTCATTCAAAAAAGGCCCATGCTCTAGGTAGCTATCTTTAATAATCACTTCTCTGGCTGTAAAAATAAGGACAAGGTGCGTATGTCCTTAACAAGTTGACATTTCAATATCCTGCGATCGCAGAAACGTTGTGGTTTCTTTTGGAACCAGTCGTAGTACCCTATTTCCAGTCTACCATTCTACTGACTGTGCCAAGCTCAAATCATGGTCGATGCTATGCTATGTCTTTCACAGTTTTTTTTTCGATTGTGCCGATAGGAACTTTAAAAAGAATTGATATCATACAAATATGGAAAAATATTTTTGAAATATAGGCATTTTAAAGGGCGGTAAACAGTCGACCAGCAGAAAATATAATAAATATGTACTTGCGATAGATAATCAAGTAATTAACTACAACACTCTAATTTAAACTGTCCACACTCCGGCGACATGCGTTTGTGTTTGCACCGTTACCAATCAACATAAAAATGTTAGCCACGGTGTGTACGTCTGACTTGTTAGGAAAGAGACTACGACGTATGAAAGAGAACAAAAAATTTCTCTTCTAAAAATGTATTTATTTTTACTGCAACGGCTTTAAAATAAAATAAATATTCTACGAAGAAAAAAAAACATAGGTTGGGTTAGGTTAAAACGGAGGTTCGAAGGGAACCCACTTAGGCGTTTTGGTCCGTTGTGATACCGTGATGGACGGCGGTGCCTTCTCACTCCACCGTAAAAACCAGTTGGATTTTTTAATGAAAAGTGTGAGGTCTTTAATGCTAACTGTGTTGAGATCAGATTAGTCATCAAAGTTCGGTTACCCTAGTATAGAAAGCCGTTTTCTGCCTAAGTCAGGGCAGTGGCAGGGAAGATGTACCATTGTTTCCTTCTCTTTCTTATTGTGACAGCTTTTACAGAAGTCGTGTGGTAGCTCTGCGATTCCCATGAGTTCATTTTGCCATCTCAAGTTGGCTTTTTAAACTACTTTGCTATGCAGGAGGAGCCAGCAGTTTGCAATCGGGACTCCTTGCTGAGATGAGACAGATACAGCTGGGAGGGGTGGTGCTCTCTCTTGCTAGCTCGTCCGCCTTACCGTTGCCTGTGTCAGGGTACCCAGACAATGTGAACTCTTAACTTACATGCTATCTCATTCAGGGTGGCTCGGCATTGTACCGCTACCCTAGAGATTAAGTAAACTGAGTTCAGTGATTTGATAGCATTCTGGCTGTCGCAAAGAATGGATATCTCGCTGAACTTTTGTTCGTTGGGGAGTGTCCAGACAGCTGCCTTGGCTGTCATTTCGGCTTTGTACACACTATAAAAAAACATAACATTACCTTCTAAAAAATAAACTCTTAAAGAAAACATTGCAAATCTAATATAATAAGGGTTCAAATAAACCACCACCTTGTTGTGCCAAACAATAGCCAAATATGTGATAGATAATCTCATATCTTTGAAAAAATTGGTGTTGTGTTGGCACGAAGTTGGATAATTTTTTCCCATAATCCATTAAGATTTTTATTTCTCTCAAATCCGTGTCGATAAGCGCATTTTTTTTTTGATAATCCCAAAGAAAAAAAAAATTTAGAGATAAATCTAATAATCCGGGAGGCCACGTATTCGTACCACGAGTAGATGTCACCGAAGTGTGGACTTATATTTTGTGTTGGTCGGCTGGTTACCGTCCATATCGCCCTTTTTACTTGAAATGCCCATGTTTTGCAAATATTTTCCCTATCTGTATATTTAATGCATCATCATCCGACTGGTAATTTTCTTTTTGGAATTTTTAAAGCAATTACCGCTTAACATTGGCTAGTAGATGATAATAAATTTATTCGATAAATCTGTACTTTAAGGAAGTTAACAGGATAAAAATAATCGTAGTTGTTAAATTTTTAATAAAAATTCCTTCGATGATATGCTAATTATTTTGACTCATCACATGCTTGATATGTTAAACAATTTAACGATTAAAATATAGAAGAATTTAAAAGCAAAAATTTGTACCTATTTATAAATTAGAATTTAGATTACAAATAAGCTGGTTTTAAAATTTAATTAAGTTCTAAATCACTACTTTCAAAAAAAGACAGTAAGCAAAGGTTTTCATTAGTAGGTACATTTTTAATTAGTGTTCATGGTCTAACCAGCTGCCATTAATAGGATTTCCTCCGAAACGTTTATTTTTTTCCTTATATTTATATTATTAGATTTTTTCAGAAATACTTATCCATTATCCTCGTCTCAAATTGGGCAAGAGAGACTTAAAACTGGTGACAGGACTTCTCACTGGACACTGCCCTCTGAAGTATCACTGAAAAAGATGGGCAAAACAAAGAGTGATAGTTGCCGCTACTGCGAGAACTTCGCTGAAACTGCAGAAAATTTGACAAAGACAGAGAAGGATGAAGAACTACGATCCGAGCAATTGAGACATGATGTCACCATACTCTCTCGAGAGTAAAAGGACAAGAGAGAGAGAGCAAGTTAATCGAGGTCCGAGCGTCTCCGATCAGCTTAACAAACCATCTTTAAACGGTTATAAGTACAGTGCAACAGAAGTAGCTTGGCGGGTGACTAGCCTCTAAAATAACAAATATTCGGCTGAATATACTTCACATTCGTAAACTTCTTGTACTTGAGACTCACGATTACTGAAAATTTCGTCGTCGCCGATCGGATCGTTATTCGAATGTTTTCGTTGTACGCAGATTTTGTGCTCTTCGCCCGCCAAGCTACTTCTGGTGTAATGTACCTAATGTATTTAGTAGCTAATATTATTCATTTTGTTTAATTTATAAATTCAATATTATTTTATTCATACCTTCTTCTTTTTGATCATCCGGTTGAATCACGGTGATATTCACGAAGGCTGGCAGCCGATCACCTTTGAATCAGTTAAATTCCAGAATTCCATTTACTTCTTTTCAACCGTAATTGGTAGCAAAAAGGTGGTTTACATTTTGTTTATGAGCATTTTTTCAAACGAAGGTTATATTATATGCTCCTAACAGTTGTTCGTGCAATTCTGTCTGACAAGGAGGCAAAGATTATGCACCAAGATTTGTTGTGCTGACCTTGAAAGAATTAATAATTGTTCATAAACAATTCGTATTTAGCCTCGTTAACGTTTAATGAACTTTTTAAATACCTACATTTAAAAAGTAAAAGTTTCTAAAATTTTGAAAACTTTATCATTTTACGAGTCACCTGAATCACTTACCTACTTACTTAATTTGGTAAAGCCAACGACATTTTGCATGGTGTGTTTTTTCTTTTCGAAAAAATGCTGGGCTATGATCACACAAATGCGTGGTAGTAAATTCTACCAAAAATGCAAATATACTTGCTTGACTATAAACATAGCGACGCAAGCAAAATAGAAAAAGACCTAATGGGACTTATACCTACAAAATCTGATGAAGGACAGTCTGTACTCAATACTACAATAATATGACTTTTTAGTTTACAATTAATAATTATTGGGTTGGATGATGAGTTCATGAAATGTAAAAATAAAAATTATAGTTTAATCATAAAAATGCTTCATAACCAATTATTTATACCGTCTTCATTATGAATGAAACACATTCGCCTTTTAATTATAACAGATAAATCTTTCAAATAAGTTGAACATTTATTTTCCAGAAAATAAAGATATGTATCACCGTTCAATCGTTGATAAAGAAAAAATGGTCTGTATAAATCATCATCATATATATATATATATATATATATATATATATATATATATATATATATATATATACGTCCACTGTTGGACATAGGCATTCCGTAAATTTTTCCATCTTGATCTATCTTGTGCAGTGTTTATCTAGTTTGTTTGGATTCTCTTCATGTCGTATGACCAACTAGTTGGCGGTCTACCTCTACTGCTATATGCCTCCTGTCGTGGCCTCCATTCTACGATTTTCTTTGTCCAGCGCCCATCCGTGAGACGCGCCATAAATTGTGTTTCTCTGCCATTTATTTTTATTCCTACTGAGTTTGAGAACTCGTTAAGTCTTCGAAGCATCTCCCTGGCTTCGTCAACCCGATCCGTGATAAGAACGATGTCGTCTGCAAATCTAAGGTCTAAATCTAATCTAATGTAGATTAGATCTGTCGATAATCCCAACCAAATTGTTGACAAAAAAAAGGCATGATTGGAATCGAGTTTCAACTTTGGCATGTGGACTTTCATTCGCCCATATGTGGTTATTATGAAAATTTATATGCAATTTTTTGAGAAATTGGCTCCGTCATTAAACAATCTAGTGTCAGTAATATTAGGATTGTTTGCAATTGTTCCTTAAAAACATTGGCAAAACTTTATACGAAGCAAATAGTTATTAGGTAGCAAAGCTTAAAAAAGTTGAAAATGATATGGATACACAATCAATTTTTTTTTGGAATATTTTAAACGGTTTTGTTTGTTTGTTTTCTTGTTAAGCAATTTCGTTGGTACTCTTTTCTGGATGTCGACGATAATTTGAAGAACCCAAACTTTAAATTGTGGATGTCTCGTAGTTCTAGGTCATCTATCATTACATTTATCAATAATTCCAGTTTCTTGTAAATTAAGATGCCTGATGGTAAACGATTCAAAACATGGTCAACGGGTATTTCGCTAGCCTTTTCGTCTAGCCTCTCAGGCATTACCATTGGCTAATCCACACAAAAAATGCAAATTAGCAAACACAGGCATCGTCAAAAAAATTAAAACTGAACATAAACGAAATCAATAATAACGCAATAATTGTCAAAGTTCCAAAGGCCACTTAAAATAAACAAGTTTACTTTTATTAGTTTTGGTAACCAGCGGCGTCACCAATAAATTACTTACGACTTACAGTCGGAGTTCGTTTATTACAAAAAAATTCATAATCCTTAAATCTAAATAACAAAAATCTAATTTATAGGAACTTTTAGTCTTAAATATGAATAACGAATCGGCCACAATATTTCGGCTTACTTTGGAAACATCCTGTATATTCTTAGTCGCTGTCTTTATGATTCCTTGATTTTTGTAGGTCATTTTTCGGAAATGTTTGCCCCCAATTATGCACTTCTTTTTAAGGTTATTTAAGTTAAATTTTTTATCTATATTTATAACTAGGTATTTTGCTGATGCGTTGTTTTTAGTTATATGGATTCGTTTAGTTTAGTAAAGTAGTGGGAACATTTGCTGATATGTTGTGGTGGAAGATATTAAATTGAGATTTTGTTGGGTTGTAGGTACGTCAAAATCCAAAAATTAAACCATTTGTCTACTTTGTTAGTGAGAGGTTGATAGTTTTTCTACTGTATATGTCAAACTTTTATCATGTGAGATGAATGCATCGTCTATATATTGAAGGTTTCAAAGGCTCTTATTAAATTTTCTCCTTGAATCCAGACCACTTTTGTAAGGGAATGCATAATGACCCAATATAAGTAACGCGAATATATTAAATATATATTATTGTATTTATCGTTAATTGCTATAGTTTAGTTTTAAAAATATAAGTGTTTTTAAATAGTTAATAATTTCCTGAAATTTTCCAAAAATTTTCGGACCATATACAATGTAAAAATAATTAGAAAAAATCGCAACACAGTTACAAATTTTCATTAAATTTCAATAACATTTTGAACATTTATCATATCGAATAAAATAATCAACAGTCACTAATGTAATAATAATGCAATAAACTTGTCTATGCAAACATTTTAAAGAAATCTTCGTTAAATTTATTGAAGGTCGAATATTTGCCAGTTGACATGTCGACATGTTGTTTAACAGGATTTTGGCCAAAGTAAGGTTATTTTTGACGTAGTTATATTTATTGGTATTTATACATTTTAAATTAATATTAAATGTACCAAAAACAAATTTTTAATTTTTTTATTGTTTTCCTCGAATAAATAGTGAAAAACAGTAAAAAGGACTGCACAGAGCAGAAGCGGTTCATAATTAAACTAATAAAAAAATATTAAATATACGGTGACTCACAGCCTAAATGATGCAGTCGCTATAAAAAAAATACTAACTGTTCTCAGTGCCCCTTTATTAAAAAAAAATAACTAAAATTCAATTAATACGAGTTTCCTTAAAACGAATAAATTACTTTTTTGTCCTAAACATGCCTTACTTAATTAACAATGAATAAATAATGAAATCATACGCAATTTTAATGTCACAGCTTGAATGATGCAAAAATAACAAAACTTATCAGTTTAAAATTTACGAAAGCAGCGTTGCTTTGATTTAGATTGCCATTTTTTTTTTGTTTTGATGACATTTACCGGCAGGTTTTTATTTAATAAAACAAAATTATTTAAGAATGGATCGTTGAACAGAATTTCTGAAAGAAAATTAATTATTGCTCATTACAGAAATGAATATAGTTATAAAGTTCCCCTAAAATCACAACCATGTAAACGTGTCAGTAGCAGACATCTTAATAGAGAATGTGCGGTCATACAAATACCTGGGAGCCTGGATAGAACAATCAGGTGACCAAACAAGAGAAATAAGAACGAGAATAGAGATAGCCAGGTCAACATTTACGAAAATAAAAAAATTGTTCACCAGTCGAGATATCAAGATTGGACTTAGGATGAGAATGCTGCGTTGTTACGTGTTTTCCGCGCTTTTGTATGGAGTGGATGCATGGACTCTCAGAAAGAATCACACAGACAAACTACAAGCCTTCGAGATGTGGTGCTACCGTAGAATGTGGCGTATTCCCTGGACAGAAAAGATCTCTAATATGGAAGTCCTAAATCGGATGAATAAGGAATGTGAAGTCATTAACACCATCAAAAAGAGAAAGCTTCAATATCTAGGTCATATAATGAGAAGACCCAAATACGCACTTCTCCAGCTGATAGTTCAGGGAAAGATTGGTGGAAGGGGGAATATTGGAAGACGCCTGTGTTTTGACTTAAAAACCTAAGGGACTGGTTTAATTGTAGCAATGTTGAACTCTTCCGAGCTGCAGTCAATAAGGTTCGGATAGCTTGCCACGTCTTATTCGTTCTCTATAGAGTACTCTGCCAGCGGTCTCTCTACTGGAAAATTATGCCCGAGCTCAGCCGTAGAGAGTAGAAGAAAAAAAAATATAAAAGTGAGCCGCGCCACCGACTGAGATGGTTCAAGCCGGAAACCCCTAGGTCTTATAGGCACCAAAAGAGCCACACGATAAACAACTGAGATTATGGTGAACTAAATAAATGAAATTATAGCTAAAATATATTGGATACTTTACTCCTACAATAAATCAAAGTACACAGTTCAATAATAAAATTATAACCAATATAGTCAAAATTAACAGCTAACAATAAATCGAAGTACACAGTTCAATAATAAACTTATAACAAATATAGTCAAAATCAACAGCTATGGTAAATTTTCTTGCTAAAACCAAAAATTTAAAATTTACAACTTTATAAAATAACCAAAACAAAAGTAAGAGTAACAGACTTTACCAAGTTACCAGAAAAAACAGTCAACTCCTTAATAATACTAAATCAAACGTTTACATAAGGCTGCTAATTTACTCATGTTTTTACCATTTACATAAAGATTTACACTGCCAAAACAATCAAGTTTATTTAAAAACATTTTTACAATGGTTGTCTTTTAAAATATCAATATTGTAGGATATTTACAAATAAGTATGAAGAAAATATTTTTACTTGGACATAAAGAATTATTGAGAAGATTATTTTAATCCAAGTTTAGTTTTGGCATATTATCTAATGCAATGAATAGTTTTTTTAATAATGTATTATATTAATAAATTAAAACAAAACTTAATTGTGGTGTCAAAAATAAGTCACGTCGTTAAAAATTCAAAAATAATTCACTTGTAACCTTTGGGTAAACGTATATTGTAGATCAAATATAAAAAAAAAAGAATAACTTTAATCTTGAACACCTTAATACAGAGTACCTGCTACAAACACCAAGCAGGTCTTTATAACATTGCAATTTATCGTCGATATGGATGATACGAATGCACTACTCCTGTGGCCGGTATGGTTATGGAACGGCACCTGCTAATTAACAATGGCTTCCCTCAAATAAATCCCGCATGCGGTTATTTTAACTCTACACCAAAATCCAAAATATCAACAACGAAGGTAAGATAGAATGGTCAAGTTAAAAATTAAATGGTTTTTCTTCAAAATCCAATCAAGATGGCCCAAATACAGCCAGATATGAAAAGAAAACCGTAGAGGCTCCGCACACTTGTTAATATCACACCGCCCCTAAAACTCTCACCACACCACTCCCAAGACTGTCACCACGTGACTCCGACTCCTTCCCAAGCCGGATATCAAGAAATGACACGGAACCGACGTCAACCAACAATATTCGCAAGTCCATGCTCCATCCACACAGAAATGCAAACCAAACAATAATATAACCGACAACACACAACAATCGAGGCCAAAAACCAAAGCAAAATCTAATAACGAAACACCCCACTCAATCTCCAGCGAACAACAAAAATGCCACAGCCATTAACAATCGAATCCTATCACAATGAGGTATGCAACACTATTTACAACGAATGATATATTTAAGTTACAACAAAATACGGCACGCGACACTATTTACGAATACCTGAGGAATATAAAACTATCAGAGACACAATTATAATGGAACTGTAGAAGGGAAAAAATAGGCACGTTACAAGCTGTGATGATAGCAAACCTCCGATAGGAGAGGCACTTTAAAAGAAGAACTATTACAAAATCTGAAAATTAGTAAATAGGTACCATCTGACTAATAAATTTGTTGTAAAAATACACGTAAAGTCATTAACACCATAAAAAAGAGAAAGCTTCAATATCTAGGTCATATAATGAGAAGACCCAAATACGCACTTCTCCAGCTGATAGTTCAGGGAAAGATTGGTGGATGGAGAAATATTAAAAATGAGATATTTATTAAACGTGACGAAAGGTGTATCGCAAAAGAGATATTAAATGATTCAAAAAAGAGCCCAAAAGTTGTGCATCGATGTGTAAAGACAGTTTGGAAAAAAATGTACCTAACCCCGAAACAATTCGGCTGATCTTGCGAAAGAATAATTTACATGGTTATAATTGTAAAAATAAGCCTTTTATTAGCCAATAAAATAGACTTGTAAGATTGAAATTCGTCAGAGAGCATATCGATAAACTTCTGGAATTTAGTAATATTTGCTGATGAGACCAAAAATATCAGTGGTCTGGGTGCGACCCGAGAGGTCCACACGACTAACTTCCCAGTGGAAAGAATAAAAAAATACCATATGTTTTGTTGTTACAATTATTATAATTAAAATTATTATAAAATACGTTTTCAAATTGTTTATAACAAATTACTATCGTCATTAACAATATTCTGTTTATGTCAACCGTATGATAGCCAAGTTTGAAAACAAGCACAAATAAGAAGATTTATACATCCTGTGTATTTTTTTTTTTTTTTTTTTTTTTTTTATTGAAACATATAGCAAATTTACAACTACTTTAACACTATAAGTATTTAGTAAATGTTTTGGATGTATAGGACTTGTAGTGGGTACCATTCGTCAACGGTTTGCCATTTCAACCTAATCAATCAGGTCTTCTGGCCAGGATCTTTTAAGCCGTCTGTGTTCTAACGGGACTGGATAAAGTTGTTTTATTATGTCACTATCGTGTTCAGCATTTCTCTCTTTAGCTTTTTTGGCATTGGTTGCTATCACGTTGGAAACGTACCATGGCGCGTTGGTTATCATCCGGAGTGTTTTTGACTGGAAACATTGGAGAATTTTTGTATTGGAGGGTTTGCTACATCTCCAGAGCTCGATCCCATATGTCCAAATAGGTTTTAAAATAATTTTATATAGTAGGACTTTATTTTCCAGTGATAACTGTGATCGCCTTCCAAGCAACCAATTCATTTGTTTGACTTTCAGCGATAGTTGAACCCTTTTGGCTTTGATGTGGTGTTTCCAAGTGAGCCTTTGGTCGAGGTGTAGCCCAAGATATTTAACTTCGCTTCTTATTGGAATGGGGCTGTTGTTTATTCTGAGTTGTGGACAATTGACGTGTTTGGTTGTGAACATTATCTGGGTGGACTTGTCCGAATTAACTTTAATTTTCCAGCGCTCTAGCCAGGTTTGTAGATTTATAAGATGGTCCTGTAGTTTTTGCGAGGCTCTGTTAGGCCTCGCAAAAACTACAGGACCATCTTATAAATAAAAATATTTTTTGATGCATCATATGGTCGGACCTATCGTTTAAAAAAAGATCAAGTCGATAGCTTGCACAGAAAAAAATTACGGTACTTGCACGCAACCCCGGGTATATATTCGTCATGTTCTAAAAGCACCTAAAACAAAAAAAAATGAAAATATTTCTAATTAGTCAATAAATATTAAAATGTAAATAATTGCACCTACTGACATAATGATTTTTTTATTAAAAATATGACATAAAACAATTACAAATTCAAACAGAGATTATTAAAACATTTTTATTGACCATTAAAATTAATTTGAAATACCTAGAAAACGTGGTTATGAAATAGAGTGTTAATTTGGTGACGTAATTAATTTTTTTCCAACTTTAAATAAAAGTTTTTTCAAATGTTAACTGTTATTTATATGGGCAGTTCAAAACTTGCAAAAATCACTTACAAATGAGCATTTCATAAAAAAAATTTCTTTTAATCATTAAACTTATTTATTTAAGTAAATGCAAATTTTTTTGTGTATTATATTGATAAAAAACCTTTTTCTAAATGAAAGTAGGTTCATATTGTTACGATATTTACTCTTGAGTTCGTTGATTTTGAAACACCCAGTACGATAATTATACAATTTTATTCTAATATTTCTACACAATAAATTTTACTTGACAAATTACTTAGATATTCACAACTGTATGCAATCTTTTTATAACACTTAAAAGTTATTTGAAAACTTTTACTTAAACTTTCGCGACCGCTGTCTTTTTTTGTACCTACAATTTTATTACTCGAATCAGCGAGAGAATTCTCTTTCGTTCCCGATTTGGATTGACCTTTCAATCACGTCGCGGCCATAAATCATTCGCTAGATGTGGGTTGTCTTTTTATGCCACAAAGGGGACATTCGTCTTTGTGTGACCGCCCCGGTCGGATAATAGATAGGGGAAATAATTTATCGTAACAGTATTTAAAATGGCAACATTTTTTAAAAAAAAATAAATTTATTTTACTACGATTTATGTAGACACTTCTATAATAATAACAATTTGTCAACGTTGTGCAACAGACTTTGTGTTGTATTAACTTAAGTTTTGGATGATTAATCATTATATTTTTTAAAATAATAAATAAAAATTTGCATCACTTTTTTGATAGGTACACTTTTACCACAATTAACAATTAAGTATTTCGAACCAAAACTTAAAAACAAAATATTAAATAATGCAAAAAATGAGTTGTTAATAAAAAAAAACTAACAAAAGTCTATTAATAAATACTAAAAATAAACATTTGTGTCACCCTACATCCAAAAATATATTTAACAGAACTTTAAACAGTAGATACATATACCCCATGCGGTATTTTTAATTGTTTGTTTGTTTGTTGGTTTGCCTATTTGGCTGTTCGGTACAAATTTTGCAACTTTTTGATGGTTGTCCCTAACATAGTTGGCGTTGAATGAAAAATGCAAATAAAGTGTATAAAGCTTATTGCATGACATTAGTGTGTGCCAATTAGCATCAGCGCATCAGTGGGCGCACCATAACAGGTGATTATTATGCGAATTCAATACCAAAAGTACGCGAAGCGATCAGAGAAAAGAGAAGAGAAAAATTGAGTCGAGGTGTGCTCTTCCACCAGATCAATGCTCCAGCCCACAAAGTTGTGATGCAATAGCTGCCATTCACAATGCGGGATTTGAAATTTTTGAACAACTCCCTTATTCTCCAGAATTGGCCCCCAGCGACTACCATCTATTCCCAGCGAAGACAAATTTGGAGATCATTAACATTCTATTTTTAACAAACATTTTACGTCACTATATTATTCGATGTCTTTACTTTAACACAAAAATGTGTTAGTATTGATTTATGCTCAAAGAAAATCACATGAATTTCTGAATTAAACATGGAAAGATACCTTAAAACCGCATATAAATGTCGAGAGTCATTTGCATGCTAGAAAATGGCGCTCAGCAATCAAATGTAGTGCGAGCAATTTGCACATATCAGATCTGCTTAAATGCCCGTTACTTAAAACCTGGAGATATATCTGAAAGACACAGTACGCACGAGACCTACAATCCTAAATGAAGATCGTTTTTTGCAATTAGCTGAAAGAAAAAAACCATTCAAAATTAAAACTTAAGCTACAAATGCAGCTGTTATAAACGCATGAAACACAAGTTTATTTCAGGACTTGGTTCAAGGGTATTTCCAGACATTGTGATGGGATGATTTGAGGAATTCACTTTCTTGGAAAACGTGGCACTTTGTGTTTTTTGGGCGTTAAACTGAACAAGATTGTTGGTTCCCCACTCGACGATTGCTTTAAGATCTCTATTGATGGAATCAACCTGTTCCTGTCTGAGTCTATTTGTATCATTCACCGAAAGTGATCGATAGGATGTGAAAGTTGAGACAAGTGTGCTATCGTCTGCGAAACTGTAAATGGGGTTCGTGGTGGTTTTCAAGAGGTCGTTGATGTGTAAAATAAATAAGGTGGGGGACAGGATGGAACCCTGGGGGACCCCGGCATTAGTTTTAAACGCATCAGAAGAAATACCGTCAACTGCCACATGTAAGGAGCGATCTTGCATGAAGCTCAAGAGCCATTGGCGCAGTTTGGTAGGCAGATAATTTACTTAACAATGTCTGGTGCCAATTTGATGATTTAGTTGTTATTTGGTTCTATATTTTCGTTTGACATCTTTAAAATTCTCCTCTGTTCTATAAGTTGAATGGTTGCAACTGACATCCAGTGTTTCCGCCCGATTTTTGCTTGTACTGGAGTACTTTTACTTTTCTAGAGGAATTTAGGAGCTCCTGAAACTCTTCTATCTTCGGTGTTATCATTCTTTTATTGGGTTTCAACCTAGTTGTTTTATGCAGTTTAATTGTTAGGTTGGCAAGAAGAAGTTTATGGTCAGACCCACAGTCAGAACCAGGTTTTGCTTTAACGTTTAGAATAGAAGTTCTCCATCGAGTTCAAATGAGTAAAAAATCGATTTGATTCCTATACAAGCCATGTTGAGAGTCGGTGTGGGTGGTGTTTAAACATAGTGTTTGCAATAGTCAAGCTGTTATTGATGGCAAACTGCAAAAGGCGTTCTCCCTTTTTATTTCTTACCCCAAGTGCGTACTTCCCAACATTAAACATTGAATGTGTTACCAATTTTGGCGTTGAAATCTCCCATTACCACTAGGATGTCTTTCGGAGGAATCTGTGTTATTGTATCCTTAATAAATTGATACATTGTATCAGTATCCTCGTCCGTGGCATCTATAGTGGGAATTTACACCTGAAGTAAGTGTATCTTTGCCGGTTAAGCATTTACGGTTATTTTAATTAGCCGGTCATTTATGGCTTGGTATCCTTTTAAGCATTTTGCCAGTTTCTTGTTTACTACTACTCGAAGTAATCACCGCACTTAAATCCAATAAAGCATGTTATGGGACATGCTTGAACGCAGAATACCAGGAATGTTTAGAACCACCAACACTTATTTAAAGGTTTGTAGGAAGCTTAGGTAGCTAAAGCTTAAAAAAAAAGTAGATATCTTGATTCTATCCATATAAATACGATGCAGAGCTGATATGGATAATGATAAAAGACACTAGAATGGAATATCTTTAGATTATCTCCATGTGTGTGGTAAGGTGTGTAAAGAGTAACTCTCGACGAGAAAACTTGCAGTTCATATCATTTGTAATGCAATACAATTGTTAATATCTTTAATGACACTTTGTTAATGACTTTTACGTTCGTCCTACGTTTTTTTTTATTTTAATAGTCATTTTATACTTTTTATATAGTTTTATATGGGTGGTATATTAAATGTTGTTTCTTTATTTAAATATTTATTTACATTTCACTTCGCATTACGAGCACAAATAAATATTTGATCTATACCCATTGCAGTGATAATTGTTATTTTGAATTCCCGAAAGAAAGAAGCTCTTTAAAAATTTTATTGTGAGTGTGACAGTCAAAACACTCCAAAGTGATGAAAATTTACTTGGCACACTAAAACACAATGCAAAGATCCCTTCTTCTATCGGTTCGTCTAGTACTTAGCGGAATACTCAACCTGTTTCCAGAAGGTACTTAACGAATAGATAGAGTGGGGAGCGCACCTCGATGATCAGATGTATAGTTCGTAGTTCTTCGATCTATCAGAAACATTGTTGGCGTCGCACCGGAAGCAATTGACGATCGTGCTCGTGATATATCTTCTTACCTCCGAAGCTACTAATATTTTCGATAAAAAAAGTGACTCTGAGTGTTTACACATCTTTACATCGAAGTAAGTTATGTGGAGTTGGTGGTGGTGGTGGTGCTAGTGATATTTAATATTTTTTTCCCTCGGAGTGTGTTTATTTAAAACACACATTTTTTTTAAATGTCGTAAAAATGCTATTAGTAGATCAAATGAGGTTATAAAAAGTAGGTCAAAGCGAAAGCAAAACGATTTTTTTAACAGTTTCATAAAGTACGCACCGTTTTGGTAGTATTTTTGATATTGAGTTTAGTAAAAAATTATTTTAAACGTATCATTTTTGGAAACTAAAACATTCCTCTTATATTTACACTTTGTCTAAAAATAACACAAATCTTTAAAATACAAAACGTCAAAATATAAAATTGTAAAATCATACTTTTCAACATATTTTACTAATTAGGTAGGCAATAGAATAAAGAAAATAGCAGCAAAAAAGTAGATTCATTTCAAATTATAAGATATGACATTCAACTAAGTTTTACACACTTGAAATATCTCGTATTTGCTTTCTAAAAAGCAATGATTTACTTTAATGATTTTATGTTATTTTAAACACTTAATAAAGAAAGTCCAAAATCATCTATAAAAATATACGGCGTGACAAAAAATAATTGCAAAAATAGACACATTAGTATTTGTAATTCTTGTAAAAGACAGTTAGATCCTTTTTTTAATTCGGTCATTTGGTACTACTTATCGAAGTACCCAGGATATTGCACTAAATTTTAAAATATTTGATTTTTATTCAGATTTTTTTTTGTCATAGCAAGTTTTGCACTTTAAACATGCAAAACACGATTAAGAATAAAAGTAAAAATATGTATTTTTAAACTCTGTGTATATAACTACGAATTAAATAAATGTCAAAATAACTAAGAATTTTCACTAAAATATTTTGTTTATTTTTGATTGGCTACCTACTAAAAGAATCTATGTTTTATTAATTTTAAAAACAATATCGTATCACCCATTAGGTATAACAACGTGATTTGTGTTGAGTAGAAACAAACATTTGTATATTAAAAATCGTATATTGAAAACCTTCTTTACAATATTTTTAGTCAAAGTTACAGTGTTTATTTAAACCTCAGGTTCAGCCTTTTTTAAAATTATAAAAGTACTAGCAGAACCCGGTGTACGTTGCTACACCCCATTATTATATTTTTTTCTGGGATGTCCAATCCATATTAAAATTTTATTTATTTAACAAATGTTTTATTTTAACTTTAACTTTTTTTTTCAACTAATAAACTTTTTTACTCACAATTGCAAACAATACTCAAAATTACCACCAAATTTCACAGCAGTCCAAAATCGAAACGAAGCTAATCCAGTCAATAATAAAATTGTTGTCCAACAGTCCAAATCAAATCCAAGCTAATCCAGTTAATATCAAAATTATTATACAACAGTCCAAAATCGAAACCAAGCCAATCCAGTCAATATCAAAATTGTTATTTTCCAAATCGTAGTCAAATTTCAATCCAAAATCAAAACCAGCCGATCCAGTCAATATCAAAATTCTACAGTCCGAAATCAAAACCAAGCCAATCCAAATCGTTGTCAATCAAAATCGCGGTAGTTCTTGTATCACAAAGATTTTTTTTTCACAAATGTTTTTGCTCAAATTGAAATAACTCAAATACATAAATGTTTGACAGCTTCAATATTTTCGAATAAAAAATTTGAAATGACAGGTGTTTGGCTACGATTATTTCATTTGCGTTGTATGGGAGGTACCATTACCACTTCCTACACAAAAGATTTTTTTTAATGAAACCACCCCATGTAATTTTGAAAATTTCATTCCAATCGGTCCAGCCGTTTGGGAATTTTTGAAGGACACACATACAAACATTTTTAATCCATAACAAAAGATGCTAGTAATAAATGCTAATTAGGTAATTGAGCAGTTAGTTCATGACCAATTTTACGGCAACCATTTTAATTTTAATAATGGTTATACGTACCTACCTATTATTTTGTACATTGTCATTACAAAACACCTTTTAGCAACCTTTCAACTTTTAAACATATTTTATAAAAATTTAATTCTTTTTTTTTTATTTTAAATAAAAACACTCATAGCATAAGATTATTAAGAGACTCTGATATCAATTACCGACACTACTTAGTCCAGTCACCTTATGAAGTTTTATTCAAGAGGCGCACCTTTTGGCCAGTTTTTTTATAGGTAATTTGGACCTACAACAATATAGTCCTGAGTTTTCGGCCATTGCCATTTTAGCAATAAAATTTTTTTAAAAATTAAAAAATGGATAGTTTTGAAATAATTTTTTTGGAACGCATCCTATCTAAAAAGTTTCCAATAAAATGTGTTCATCATAACGTCCTCTGTAAAAAAAGATCCCAAAAAAAAGTGCTAACATAGGAAATTAAGCGGTTAATGGCAAATAAAAAAAAATTCTACATTTCATTTTTGCAACCGCAATTGGAACAGTATTTATTGATAACGCTACAACGCATTATACCGTTTAACGAGTAACGATCCATCTCTATTTTTATCGCACGCGCACGATATTATTACCAGCAAATTGGACGGAATAGGATCCTTCCTACACGTCGATCGAAATTGTGATAACATAATTGCTCTTAAAGGGAATAATTTTATTGAATATCATGGCCAGAAGCGTAGGGACTGCTAAGGAACTCGAATTTTGCAAAAATCTTTATTACAACAATAGCAAATTAAACAAACGTAAACACATTCATATCTCAGGCGGTAATAATCAAAATATTCCAATATTTTTTTTTAAATTGTTCGTTTTTCAAAAATGCGTTAGATGGTCCAAAAATTTCTTTGCAACTTTGGTCGGAATTGTTAATTGCTTTTAAGCAAAAATCTAAAATCACCGAAAAACATCTATCTATCTATCCTATATCTATCTATTTTCAACAATTTTTTTTCCAAATCGCTTGTGCATTAAGATACGAAGCTCCCCGATTTTTTTCCACCCTGTGGGTCTTTGCCGGGAAATTCTATTGAAGGACAAATTTTTTTCGATGATCGCAGATTGTTGCTAAACTTTATCTCGCAGATTGGTAAATCTTGCACGATTCTCTTGGGGTTTAGCCTTTGTACATAATGTACTAGTTTCAAACCAATATGTTGATAAACACCCGATTGCGGTTGCAAAAACGAAATGTAGAATTTTCATTTTCATTCGCCATTAACCGCTTAATTAACAATGTTAGCACTTTTTTTAGGACCTTTTTTACACAGGACCTTATGATGAACACATTTTATTGGAAACATTTTTCGATGGGACGCGTTCCAAAAAAATTATCTCAAAAATATCCATTTTTAATTTTCAATAATTTTTTATATTTATATTTATATTTTTTCTCCATATCACCTTTTTAAATTCTATGCATTTTTGGATTTTGTGGTTTATTAACACCAATTCTTTACAAAATATCGTGTAAATGTATTATTTTTAATGCTTAAAATGCTCAAAATAATATATAAAGCTTACTTTTCACCTATATAAATAAATGGAGTTTAGTTTGTTGTTCATACCTCCAGAAGTTCATACGATCAAAAATAGATGTCGCCCACTTCGTGATTTTTCCCCATACCGAAGAAACATTTTGATTAAGTCAAAGAAAACTAATTAATAATGATAATTTATAATTAATTTTGTGATAAAATATTTTTTGTAATCAATTGTTATTGTTTTTAACACAATTAAACAAATGTTTAAAAAGTTGCCAAGCTAAAAATGTAATTGTCCATAAATGTAAGTTTTTTTTTGTAAAACAGCTGACATTAAATAATAAAGCAAAATAATGGCATTTACCTAATTTTGCTGTGACGTAGGAGTCCCATTGCCGGTAAAACATACTTTACACATTACTCTTTTGTGCGAAAACAAGAAAGTGGCAATAATTACTTTAAGGTTATTTAGTACAGAAAAAATACAACATAAAGACTTAATTGTTTGTTTAATGATTCTGAAATTAATTTTAATCAAAAGTACCGAAGAAAAAATTCGTAAAAGATTTACGCTAGCAGATGATGAAGTGTACACAGAAAAAACAACTTAACCTCGATGTTTTTAGGAAATGCCTTAACCATTTTTTAGATATAATACTTCCAGTTAATTGATGTGTTATAAATTGTTTAAAAAATTAAAATTGACCCAAGAGAACAAATAATAATAATAACAGGAACTAACTATGTTCACCTTTAAACTATGCAGTTTCAGAGATGACTTTCCAACTGATATAGTTACATGTGACAAAGATTTTGGCAACAACTGAGAAGCTTCTTTTACCTTACTTAACCATAAGACTTCATAACCTGGATTGTAGATTGCAGGAGGGGTCGTGAAGGCTATGCTGCCTCTCAAGTACTTCGACCTATCAGATCTTTTGTGCATAACCCCAAATCTCTTAGAGGCCCGGGATTCCGATACTTCGTACTAAGTTTATCAGTTTGCTGGGAGCTAAGTTCCTGACATCGAAGGACTTTAGCAGGCCCCTTCCAAAAACTGGAGCCTCTTGCAGAAAAGTGCTGGGCATTCGCAAAGCAAATGTTCTGCAGTTTCAACGAAGTTCTCGCAGTAGCGCAACTATCACTCTCTGGTTTGTCCATCTTTTTCAGGTGATACCTGATAGGGCAGTGTTCAGTGAGGATTCCGGTCACGTTTTAGGTCTTTGTTGTCCAATCTAAGAAGCTGTTTAGTTTTCCTTGGCGAAAGGCTTACTAGCCTTCTCACCTGTTTTGTCCTGGCACTTTATGCCATTGAGATTTCATTTAATCTATTTCCCAGCGTTAAACCTCTTCTTTTAAATGGGCTTTGGAGAGTCCACTGAAGGCTTTTGTGCCGGAAAATTGTGTGTGGCAAGGCAGTCTGCTTCCTCGTTGCAATTAACTTCCTGGAACCCACATTAGAGTAACCTGATTGTTTGCTGCCAGTTGTCTCAGGGATTGTTTACAGTCCCAAGTGAGCTTAGACTCACAAGTGTATGACTTCAGAGCTTTTAGTGCTGCTTGGCTATCTGATAAAATATAGATATCTGCCCTTCAGGTGATCCTTTCGATGCACTCCTGGTCACATACCTCTATGGCATGTAATTCTGTTTGAAAGATGGTTGTGGTGTTACCTGTAACGCCTACTCCAACCCTTTCATCCATCTTGGATCCATCAGTGTACCACACTTATGCATCCCTTCCTAGTTGAGGTCCGTTCTCTGTGTAAACTTGGTGGTTGTTTATGACCACTTTAAACTGCATTTTGAAGTCGTACCTAACTGGCATAATATGTGTCGGCTTAGACATGGATTCTAGGGAAATATTTTCCAAAATCTTCAAATGTCCAATCCGATTTCCTACTTTAAGATTTATTTCATTACCTAATAATTACATCCATTTGTAAAGTTAGTGTAAAAAATAAAGCAATGAGTAAAGAGAAAAAAACAAAGATCTTAATAACCTCGTAAAATAAGTTTCAACATAATTTGATGACTAAAAGTCACTATGATTTCGTCTGTTAATAAACAACCTGTACTTTTAAAAGTACTAAAACATTCTAAAGATAAAGAAATTTATTGGCTAATAAAATATGACTTATTTTATTGGGAATAAAGTACAGTAGTACGAGAAGTACCTACCCGATCTAAGAAAAAAAGCGATGTCCAATCACTTTTTTTTATAAGAGCCACCAAGTGCAGACTTTATTGTTGACAAATATTTTACGACTGAGCCGGTTTAAATATTTCAAATAAATAATTGTTAACGAGATGTTGTTGTTAACGAGATTTTTGATAAAAAAAGGTACAGAAATAATTAAAATAGTAAAGTAGGTAAAATACAAAGCGAATAAAAGAACATAAAAAAACTGCATGAAAACATAATAAAAATTTAGAATAGACTTTTATAAAATATTATATGAAGTACAGTTATTTGTGGCTAACTCTGTATTTCTATTTATTGTCTAGTTAAAGTTTTTTTTTACTTTTTTATTAAAATTTTAAACTTAATTTTACTTTCTTAAAAACTAATTTTATAATAAATATTTTATAACTAATTTAACTACACACTAAGTATATTTTATTTTAAACTGGAAATTTTAAGCTAAATTAGGGTTTTGCACTTAATAAATTAAAACAAGTTTATTTTTACAAAACTTAGTATAGCACAGCCTATTAAAAAAATATTTATTTCAAAAATATAGGAACACTTAAAAATAATCTATAATATATGTTGTGTTCCTCGATTATTTATAACAGATCTACCTCTTGTTGAGGTATAGCTATCCATGCTTCCTGAAAAGCCTCAAATAAATGTTGGCGGTTTTGAAAATTCCTGTCACACCTTATTACTCTTCGATGGAGCATGTCCCATACATGCTCTAGATTTAAGTTAGGTGAATAATTCGAGACTATCATCATCAAGAAAGCTAACCACTGTTACCGCAACATGTGGTCTTCAGTGGCTGCGGTATATGGGAAGCACAATTAGTCTTAGTGTTTCATTAATGTCATTATCGGCATCAGTCAACCCCCGTCCTTTTCAAAATAGCCATTTGACGCTGTGTCAACCAGTACAGCCGTGCATGTGGTTTATTGGTGTCTTCTCGAAACTGTTGAGATAAGTTAAAAGAAAAGTGAGAAGCACTAAAAATAATTGCACATTTTTAGCAATGTGGATAGTTATAATCTATTATTGGTAAATGTTGTAATATTTAGTTTAAAATATGAGAGCTTTCAAAATATTTTCAATAATGTTGGGTCCATAATTTAATTAACAAATTTTAGCGAAGGTATTGTCATAAAAATTTTTTTTGTTTAATAACTCCTCACCTTGAACAAACGGAACGTCGTATTTTATAATTTATTAATAAAATGTTAACAACTTTGATTTTTATGGAAGATATTTTTGGTGAGAAAGAAACACTATTGTACCAAAATTATTATTATAACGATGATTCTGAAGAGATATACTCCTTATCTAAATTTCTTGTGGCGAACAATGCCATTCGTAGACATTCAATGTACACAACACCTTAGTGCGAAATATCTCGGATTTTTATTTCTTTATTATTACATAAAGACAAACATTTAACTTGGCTTACTTCGCAGCAGTCGGTTCAACTTTCTAGACGGGTTATGTAAACCCAACGATACCAATGGAGATTATTTAATATTACCGATCAGACAGAAGAATTTACTATAAAAAAAATTTCACATGTTTTTTCATTCCTATACTCGTCATAAAAAAATTTCCTTAAAATACTATCACTTTTTATCCTTATTCTAATTATATTTAGTACAACTAAACGAAAAGGAATGAAACTAAATAAAACGCACATCAAATATTTTATCCAGCCAAATTAATTGTGTCCTATTAAAGTAATCCCCTTCCACTAGAATATAATTATTCCAACGTTTTTTCCAATCTTCGAAACAGTTATATAAGTTTCCGGTTTATCCTTCAAACCGGCCGGCGTATTCTCTTGTATGGCTTCTATTGTCTTAAACCGATATCCATAAAGTAGTAATTTCAGTCGAGAAAATAGGAAATAATTACACGGAGTCATATCTGGAGAATACGGTGCTTGCGATACAACATTCACTTATTTTTTGATGAAACACTGACGAATAATGATGGTTGGATGTGATGTGATAGGTATTGACAACAATGACCTCCAGATAATAAAAAATCTCTACTGGAATCAAACAGCACAAGGTAAAAACAAAAGTCAGATGACCGATAAAATAAAAATTCAACGGGGCGTGTGACAAGGGTGTGTGTTGTCACCACTTTTATTTAACATATATTCAGAAGAAATATTTAATAATGCGCTGTGTGATTCATCAGCAGGAATTCTTATAAATGGTAAACGAATCAACAACATCCGATTCGCGGATAATACAGTAATATTCGCCGACAAACTAGAGGACCTACAAAATATTATGATCCAGCTTTTAATGCACAGTCAGGAATATGAAATAGATAAAAATATGACATACATACATAAAGTCACGCCTTTTTCCCGTAGGGGTAGGCAGAGACCACTTTCTTCCACTTGCTACGGTTCTTACACACATCTTTTGCTTCCTTTATTTTTATCAGTGCTCTCATACATGCTCGTCGGTTGTTGGTACTCTTGACCAGGCCTTTCTTCAAAACCATGTTGATCTGATCGAGATATGTTCTCCGAGTTCTACCTCTACCGACATGTCCATTCACACTCGCCTTATAAATTTGTTTCGTCAATCTTCCTTCATTCATCCTTTCTACGTGTCCAAACCTTTATCTATCTTTGTAACCACATCTTCTTTTACACCACAGCGTTCTCTTATCTCACTATTCTTTACTTTATCCAACCGAGTCACTCCGGCTATACTTCTTAGACTATTCATTTCCGCAGCAATAATCCTATTTTCATGCTTCTTCTGCCAATCCTAACATTCACTACCATACATAAGTGTAGGAACCAACACACATCTATGCACCGCTAGACGTGCCTTTTTTGACACTTTCGCACTCTCTTTCAAATCTTTTAAACAATTGTTTATGTATAACTTAAATAGCCATGGCGAAGCCACACATCCCTGTCTCACACCTTTTTCGATGATAAACCAGTTCGTGCAAGCTCCGTTTATCATGACACAAGCAGTGGAATCCTCGTAAAGTGATTTCAGTGCTCGTATTAAACTACTACTCACCCCATACATAGACAATGTAGACCACAATTCACCTCCAATGGGGTGGTATGTCAGCCACACCACCCATTCAGTACTTGAACCTTAATGTCGAGCATACCCAAAGAAGAACATCAAATTAAACATAATTTGTAGATTATACCTATACCTATTGAATATTGCTGCTTGAAATTATTTGTGTAAAAAAAAACGAGCAAGCCTTACAGTAGTCGTATATGATGTGCAACATTTGACATTTCACCTTAGTAATAAGCAATTTTAAAATTATATTCTAAAAAAAATGGGTCAGGTAATATTTGAAATGATTTTTCATAAAAAACAATATTTTTTTTTAATGAAAATTGTATTTTATTTACTTGACACTAGGAGTAACAGAAATTAACCTTAAAATTTAAAAAAGATAAACACTGAAATATTTTGGTTGAATAATTATTTATTATTATTTACTTGAATTTTTTATCAATGATCTGCACTTTATTGAGACTTATTATCAACAGTAAATATTTATTTCTATAGTTTACGCATATAACAGCAAACTTTATACACAAAACTGTAACTTCAGTGCTCAGCTGATGACTGACAGTACCGACCTCTCGGAAAATTTCACGGTCATCCATTCTGTATCCTTTCAGTAAACAGTCTTTGCTTATTACTTCGTCCATAATGATGTTGAATAGCAGAAGGTTTTTGCTTGAATCTGATTTGCTTTGTATATATTTTCTATGGTTTTGATGAGATTATGTGGGATTTTCCTGTTGTAAAGAAGGTGTATAACGTCTTTGAACCGCACACGATCGAACGCTTTTTCCAAATCAATAAAGCACATGTATGCTGGTCTGTTGTATTCAATTGACTTTTCCGTTATCTGTCTTATGACAAAAACTGCATCTGTGCATGAGACAAATTTGGAGATCATTAATATTTTTCCAAAGTCCAGCTATAACCCAATGAAGGTGAAGAAAGCAAAATAAAATCTCGGCATATTTTTTTAGTTGTGTTAAGTAGAATACAAAAGGTTACTAGGGGTGTCATTTTTCGATTCTCCCTTTTTAATTTTAGACATTTATTAACAATTTTAATTTTTTTTTATTTATTTATTTTTTTTAATATCTAAATTGACAACCCGTTTGTTAGATACTTATTCTTTTCTATTTTTTTAAAAGCGTGTGTGTATATTATTAATACCTTTTTGATTAAATACATCGGGTAAATAGGTACTATTGACGGCACATTCTAGGTCAATAACGGTTGTAGAATTTTATAATTTGGAACTGTCGCAGATACTGCAACGTTGTTTACATTATTTTTATTAAATTTACTCTTCTAAATAACTGATACCCATCACTGGTTTTTATTTAAATGGCACGACTTTGTGACATCAGTCAACGTAAACACGTATTAACGCGATTAGATGAGAAAAATCGGTAAAATACAGTTCTCACAATATTAACTTTTATAAATAGTACGAATTAATAAAGTCTTATGTCATATTTATTACTTTATTTATAGACAGCAAAGATTTTCATTAACACTTATTGAAACCAAAGTGAACTGAACAGTTCCCAATCGACAACAACGACTAGACTAGATTGAAACTGGTTCTCTCTATTATTTAAATAGGTTTAAGCCTACTTTAATTTATTAACTTCCCAGTGGCACTTATAGTAATGGGTCCGATTTTGCGAATCCCGAATTTTGACACATCTCCACATTTCCAGGTCCCCAGAGTCGAATACAATAGTTTTTAAGTGGACGTCTGTGTGTGTGTATGTACGTATGTTCGTGTGTGCATTCGGTATTATTTTTCGTCTCGATTATCTTGAGAACAAAAAATGATATCGACGTGGGGCCAATTGCATTTGACGCATAATTACGCAACTTTTAACTGATTAGATTTTCAGCAAAATTGGTTAAGCTGTTTTTTATGGAGAATAAAAAACTGAAAAAAAATGACAAACTACCTGAATTTTGCAATTTATAAATTTTACTATTTTTAATACAGAATTTTAAGATCCTTTAAAATAATATGATTATTGCATGTTAGGAATTTTTGTATAAAATATATGATAATATTTCATGAAAAGAGATAGTTTTGGAAAACAAAAATAGGAATTGGAGAATTTTAAACTTTTGTCAGTATTAAGATAATAGCATTGAAGACGCTATAACTTTGAAAAATTATTATTAGTAATAATCAAGCATTGTTTATAACAATTGAATATTTTTACTAACAAATGATTATTGATCATATTAATTAAAATTTTTTTTAATTGTTATAAACAATTGAAAATAGCTTCCGCTTATGTAATGATAAGAAAAAGTTTGAAAGATTACGGTTGACATAAATAGAATATTGTTAATGACAATTATAATTTGTTATAAACAATTTAAAATTGTTTTTCATAATAATTTTAATAATAATAATTATTATAACAACAAAGCATATGGTATATTTTCATTCTTTCCACTGGGAAGTTAGTCGTGTGGACCTCTCGGGTCGCACCCAAACCACTGATATTTACTTGAAGATGATTCCAGCATCGAAAGGGTTTTCGAATTATACAGAGTGGACTAAAATTCTGACAACGGACAATTATCTCGAAAATTGCTAGTTCGAATTGTACAACATTTGGGATAAGCCTATTTTGAGCTACGGAGGATTCCAGATTTGACATTTCTAATGTTGTCAGATTTGCCGTTTCTCTGATATTATTAGTCATTTTGGTTTTTTAATTACATTACTCTGTATATTTAGTTATTATTGGAATCTCCTTTTCAATACAAGTTCAGCCATATGTAACACTTATGATTTTATGTACTCTAAAAGGTCTAGTTAAAGTCTAAACAATCATGGAGAAATGTCGCATTCTACCATGAATTAGGGTAACTTACAAATGGAGCACATTTTGAACACTAGATTAAGTATATATTACGTTAAAAATATTGTAATATTTTAACTGTTACGTTTTAATGTAGTTAAAAGTTGTTTGTATTAAAAAATTATTTATACTATTGGGCATTGCCACACTTCTGATTTATTTATTTAAGACCTTTTAGACTACATAAAATCATGAGTGCCACATGTGGCTAGACTCGTATTAAAAAGGAGATTCCGATAATGACTGAATGTACAGGGTGATGTATTTAAAAAACCAAAGTGACTAATAATATCAGAGAAACGGCAAATCTGACGACATTGCAAATGTCAAATCTAGAATCTCTGTATCTTAAATAGGCTTATCGCAAATTTTGTACAATTCGGACTAGCAATTTACGAGATAATTGTCCGTTTCCAGACTTTTGGTCCACTCTGTATACGGTAAAATTATGTAGTTTTTATTTTTTCACCGTTTTAATGTCACTTTGACGTAAACGAAAACAGTGCCATCGATTGACGCGACACTTGATTCAATTCTCCCGTCTGGCCATCTTACCCAACAAGTTTTTACCAGTGCACCAGTTATTTGTGACAACCCAAAGTTAATAAACTACCTAAATAAAAAACATTATTAAAAAAATTGTTTAGCAAAGTTGTTTTTTAATCGTTTTCAAACAAATCATACCTACAAGATTTAAAAATATTTTTGCCAAAACTCATATTATTTAACATTAAATTACCATAATAAATTATGTATTATAATAAAAAAGTTGTACTATTGAAAAACCAGATATCGGATTTTAACATATTTATGTAATCCGCGGTATACTATTTGCTAAGGTCATAGACTCATTTTTTTCCTTGGTTTATGAATTAATTAACCCGAGTATAAAAATTAAAACCGGTGTTTTATAAGCCAATGTTAAACTCCAAAAAAATTATGTATAATATGGTCAAATCGTTTATCAAGATTTTCCTGTTATAAAAAATTAATCAATTATAATTAACCAATTAAATTAAAGCGTATGAAGCGTACAGGAAAAAAACCAGACATGTCACTTTATTTTTAAACTGAGTAAAAACAATTTTAATGTTCAAAACTAATTATTTTTTTTTTTAAAAATACGCATATTTAAGTTTTTTACACGAAACTTACATTATGTCCAACTTTTATAATTGCTTAAGCTTTAAAAAACTTGTAAGGAATTTGGTCCAAAAAATACATCAAACCTTCGTGTTTTGCAGGGATGAAAACAGCTATGTCATCTAAAACAAATAAGAACCAGCTATGTCACATTTATTTTTACACCAATGAATACAGTGCAAGTAGTCTTCTTCTCCTTCTTCTTCTTATTTTAAAACAATGTCTTGTTTTTTCAAAGCTGTAGCCTGAGTTGTCTAGCTTTTAAACCATTGTTTGGGGGGTCCTCCTGGAGGTCTACGGTTGGTTGGTTTCTCCTCTTTTGCAATTTTGGGTAGTCGATTATCAGCCATTTTGTAGACGAGGTCTTTTCATGCTCGTCTTCTAATTCTGGACAATCTTACAATGTCTGGAATGTTACATTGGGCTCTGATATCGCTGCTTCTCACTCCGTATAAGCGTTTTGCCCGTAATTGATCCTAGCGTCTTCATTTCGGTTGTTGTTTATTAGCGGCTGTTTCTGCTTATGTTTCTGTGACGTAGGTCATAGTAGGTCTTACACACGTCTTGTAAATTCGCGTTTTGCCTTCAATACTTATATGTTTGTTTCTCCATATTATATCCCGAAGATATCCTGATACCCTGGCTGCCACTATTGTTTGTGTTCAGACTTCTTCGCAAGAAGTGTTTTTACTTATTATTTTGGCTGTTTAAAATTTATACATCAGCAAATAAGTGTAATTTAAACTTACTCGTTACTTTTGGGCCAGGTTTTTAAAAAATGTCACCGATTTTTGACTACAAAACCGCATAAGGCTCATAAGGTCTTCAAACTTTATTATTATTATTATTACATATTGATGAGGGTAGAGGAGCTTGCTCCTATTGTGCCCAAAAAAAATACATTCCAAAAGAAATACCTACTAGTAGTAAACAAAGAAATAAGAAAAAAATGTATAGAAATTACGATTAAGCTCTAAATGTTATTAAGTAAGTTACACTGATCTAGTTTATTTTTGAATATATTGACACTTGTTGCAGAGACAATTTCACTGTCTAAATCATTCCAAATATTGAAAATTCTGTTAGATAAAAAGTTTTGTCTCGATCTAACCGTAAAATTTTCTTTTTTTAACTTGAGCTGGTGTCCTCTAAGACTCGTGTCTAACCGACATAGCTCAAACGTGGTGAGATTTGCCATGGATAATCTTCCTTCGTATGAAGGTCTTACACGTCCT
This sequence comes from Agelastica alni, assembly GCA_950111635.1. NCBI lineage: Eukaryota > Metazoa > Arthropoda > Insecta > Coleoptera > Chrysomelidae > Agelastica > Agelastica alni. Next base: position 43,852,625 of record OX467709.1, read on the forward strand.
AAAGCAACTCTGGTAGCTTTCCGTTGTACACTTTCCAGTAACGTTTTATCACGAATTAAGTCCGGATACCAGACTGGACCGGCGTATTCAAGGATAGGTCTTACGTAAGTAGCATACAATTTGCAGAAACTCTGAAAGGAAACTTTGGAGAAGCATTTACTAATAAGATAAAGTCTAGTATTTGCACGTTTGGATACTGAGAGCACATGATCGGACCACGATAGTTCACTATTCACGATAACACCAAGATCATTATGAGAGGTCACTGTGATTAAAATTTGACCATCAATAAAATATTCAAAATATGGGTTATTTTTACCGACGTGAAGCACTACACATTTTTCAGTGTTTAATGGAAGTAACCATTCCGAAGACCATTGATGTATTGACATTAGGTCATTTTGGATAGATTGATGATTTGTGATGGGATTGTCATATATTTTTGAGTCGTCGGCATATTGTGATATTTTGCTGAAAACGTGGAACGGTAAATCGCTAGTGTACACTGTAAACAAAAGTGGGCCCAAAACTGAACCCTGCGGAACTCCACTTTTAACTGGTCTTTCATGTGAAAAGGAGTCACCAACTCGAACCTTGTAGAAACGATCCGTCAAAAAGTTTTCAATCCGTAGTTTTAATTTCCTCTAATACCGAAATGTTCTAAATTGTACAGGAGTCTTTGCTTGGGAACACGGTCGAACGCCTTGGAGAAATCTAAAACTTGGCATTTGCAAGCGCTAAAGTACCTGTAACGTAAAAAAAATAATAATAAATCTCGTTTGTTTAAAATTTGATAACTTATCATCGTATACTGTCACGTATTTTGTGACGGTACTAAAAAAATAAAAAACAAATTTTTGTAACCATGCTGTAATAAACAAAATGTTGTTGCTAAAAGATCTTATCATATTGACATCTCTGATGCCTTTTGGTCTCTGAACCTCATTTCAATGTTTTGTTACTTTTATCTTTAGTCGCAAAGATTAAATAAGAAGACAGCTACACGAAAAACATAAGAACACCAGGAGGAATCAGACAGAGAGACAGTCTCAGCCCATTTCAATTCAACCTAATAATGGACAAAATTATAGAAGAAGTGTCAGCGATGGGTCTCGGTTATCGAATGGGCCGAAACAAAATTAACATAATATGCTACGCCGATGACGCAGTTCTCATCGCAGAAACAGAGGATGACCTGCAACGACAGATCCATAAATTACATCTATCAGCAGCACAACTAAACATGAGCATATCAGTAGGAAAATCAAAGTGCATGACCCTAACCAGAGAACCCATAAGATGTAAGCTCGTAGTCCAAGATCAACCTATCGAGCAAGTATCCAAGTTTAAGTACGTGGACATGGATATATCGGACCACCACAATCCAATAAATAATCTACGAAGTCAGATCAGCAAGGCAACCGTAATAGCAGGATGCTTACCACGGTAGTGGTAAATATATGCATATTGACAGCAAGGTCAAGATTTACAAGACTTGCGTCTAGTCAATCATGACTTACAGTATTAAAGCTCGAGAAGAAACAACTAAAACAAAAAGCATGCTGCGTGTAACAGAAATAAAAACCCTAAGAAGCATACTCGGAAAATCAAGAAGAGACCGAGTCAGAAACGAGGTTATAAGAGATAAATGTCAAGTGCAGGACGTGGTGAAATGGGGGCGGCAAAGGAAACGACAATAGCACGCTCATGTAACCCGAATGGCAGAAGATCGACTACCGCGGATAGCATTCCAAAACAGACCAGCGGGAGATAGAACCCTAGAAAGACCACCTAAGAGATGGAAGGACAGCTGGCAATCGACGTCGCAAGAGATCCTAAGGCGACCCAATTAAAGAAGAAGAAAAAGATCTTTAGTCAAAGAAAACCAGAGCAAAACCAATTTTCCTCAGTACCAAAGTAAGGAGTAATCTAGCCTTCCTTCAAGCGGCTTCTTAGATCACTAGATTTACAGACATTTTATGTCTTTTCTTTCATAGTTACAAAAAATGTTGTTCATTTCCTTTTGTTTGGAATATACTGCATCATCTATAACTGTCAATTACATTTTCAAGCATTTATAGTAAGAAACTATTTTAATTTGTAAATTGCAAAATAATTTTCCAATAAAAACTAACGGAAAATTATTTATTTCCTGTACCGTAATTAGACATTGAATAATAGAATCTATTTATGTAATAATAGGATGAAATATTGTAAATACTATTCAGTTTGCAATTAGACTAGAAACAGACAATGTAATAGAATACGAGATTTTACCTCAATTTTCTGTAACAATATGTTACGTGAGACATCTAATACGTAGTTTAGGAAAAAGTAATTTTTATAATATGATTTTAAGCAAAAATTATTATTCAACAAATATATAATTTAAGAATGAAGATAACTTAAAAATAAATTTTTATCAACCGCTAAAATGCTGCTACGGTGATGAACTTTTTAATATTTATTAATTTCGACATTTGCGTTTCTTTAGTAAAAGTGAAAAAGTAGGCAAATTTTGAAATTTTAAAGACTATTGTAAAGAGAATTGTCAGAACTTTCAAAAGGCATCTTATTCGACCCCCAATGCCATTTAAAAATTTTAAGGTAATTTTTACCCTTTTATCAGTTACAATTATCTAAATTACGTTAAGTTTTAGGGTTAGGTTGGGTTAGAATCAGTTCAAACGAAACACTTAAACCCCAAGTTTAGGTTAGGTATCATGTGAGTGGGGCATAGGTCGCCCCTTCACTGCGACCTTTAGTGGGTCTATTGTGGCTCACCCCTAGAGGTTACAGTTCACCGCACAATTTAGTCCTTCTCACGAAGGGTGAGATTTTTTTGAAATCGGTAGGTCCTTGGTTGGTGTATGTTGAACCTTATTCTTCCCAGTCCGGGGCATGAACATAGTATATGTTCAGCAGTTTCGTCTTCCACACAGCAAAACCGACAGTCCGTTTGTTGGTTCAGACCTATCTTTCTGAGATGGTATCTTGGACGATAGTGTCCTGTAAGCAGTCCCTCTAGAATACGCAGGTCATTTCTGCTCCATTCTAGGATCTGTTTAGTTGTTTTTCTCAAGGGTTTAGGTAGAAACGCTTTCAAGAGAAACCCTGGTACATCGGACCAGTACGTGAGTATTTTCCTCTCCGTTCAGTCCGAAATAATTGTTTTGGCGGCACTTGTGGTGACTCAAAAAACCGGTTCTGGTCCAGTGAACGCAGATTCGGCCCCCTGTTTTGCAAGGGTGTCGGCTTTTTCGTTTCCCTCCACCCCCTGGTGCCCAGGTACCCACAGTGGGGTCACCCTGTTGTTCGCACCAAAGTACTCTAAGGATTCGATGCAATTTCATACAAGTTTAGAATTTATCTTGTTGGACCTCAGTGCTTTTAAAGCAGCCTGGCTGTCTGATATTAAACTTATGTTTTTGTTTGCTAGAGGTCTGTTGGTCAACTCTCTTGCACACAATTCGAAAGTAAAGACTTCAGCCTGAAAGATTGTAGCATACCTGCCAAGACTGGTAGATATTTTAATCTTTGGTTTCCTGCTGAAAGCACCGGCCCCAACTCCATCTGGGTTTTTTGAGCCCTCTGTGTACATTACGTATTCAGTTTCTGGGAAGAGGATTTTTCCCCTCACCCATTCGTCTCTCTTCGAAAAGAGGACTATGAACGACTTTTCTACGTGTATTTTTGTGGCTAGCAAGTCAGGAACCATCCCGAGAATTTGGTGGTTTTTTGTTAGTTTTAGGGTTAGTAAATGCCCGAATAATATTGTATTTTGTTTTATATATATATATATATATATATATATATATATATATATATATATATATATATATATATATATCATTGTTTTATCTTATTTTGGTAATATGTCCTATGCATGTATTATATATTTTTCTTAAAATTTTAGATATGTTAGAAGTTTTTACAAAATGGTATAAAATATTATAAATACTATTATCCTCTAGTGTCAGTAGATGTTTGATATTTATGGGAAATTTAATATTTTGACATAAATCTTTGATACAACTTATCAGTTTCTAATTTATTCAAGCTGAAATCTAGAACCCCCAATGCCATTTAAAAATTTGAGGGTAATTCTGACCCTCGCTTGGGGTTGAAAGTAGTGGAGTCAAAAAAACCGGAAAGGGGTGTCCCCCTTTAATCGACGGGTCTGAGCGTTTTTCTAAAATTTTAACGAGGTTCCTGTCAATGGATCTATTTCGTTTTCGGTTGGACACCCCGTATACTCCAAGCAAACATCATATCAGGAGACTAGAATAAAAAGGAAAAGGAATGTTTCGTTGGATTTGAAGTTATAGAGTATATATGCAATGCATCTTCAGATTCTTAACAATTTTGCTTTTATAAGTTTTCCGTAGGCGTCTATTATTATAACAGATTGCAAGAACTTTATTACACAATTGCGTCACCCTTTATGTATTACATAGATTTAAAGAAGATCGTAAAGTCCCTTTTTTTAATAACTAAACATTTTTATTTGTTCCAGGTAAGACATACAGTCACTGTGAATAGTGATACCCGTTGTTAACGATCGTGTAATAAAATAGTGCCAGTATCGAAAAAGTGATAGTGCAATTTTAAAAAATTTATTAAGTAGCACATAAAAGTTCCAAATTATCACAAAATGAAAGGAAGAGAAAAGTTATGTGCTAAATTATCAAGTACCTTTTTGAGAAAGTGGTGTAAGTAATATTTTTTTATAATATTTTTATTGTCTACAAATAATATGAGATGCATATCTAAATTTTTAGTACTATCAGTTTTAAGAATTATTGTCGATATTGGCTACAATTTTTTAAGGGTAATTCGTTTTTGCAGTAAAACTTAATGCCTGACTATCTACTACAGAAAATAAAATGTTTTTGTACTTTTTAAATTTTCTTTTTGTGCTTGGTTTAGTTTAGCTATTTGAGCTTTATCCCATTTAATTCATTGCATCGTTTTTTACAAAATCCGGTAAGCTTATTTTTGGTAACGAGGTGCGCCTTTATTATTTTTAATATCCTCATGTCTCTGCATCTACATAAACCAGAACTATTTCTAGCAAAATCAAGTCGACTTGATAGTTTTTCGTACGATCCAAACCAAAAGTTTTATTTTTTCAAGCAATTTTTTTATATTATGCCGGGTGTTCCATTGGGAAACGGCAAAACGTTAACTGTAATTGTGGTTTTGAATATACCATTTTTGTTGGGTTTTACACATTTTATAATCGAAATATATATATATATATATATATATATATATATATATATATATATATATATATATATATATATATATATATATATATATATATGAGAAACCAAACCATGCCCCTAACCCCACTCGTACCACTACTTATACAGCACACTCATCCTTGAATCCGCAGTTCTCTCGAAGGAGTAGGCAGATTGAGACCTTAGATAGAACCAGAGCCGAGACCTGGAGAGTAGGCAGATAAAGACCCCGGCTTCAAGTCACAAATCCTTAAACCTTACCTGAGTGACTACACCTGAGGAGTAGACAGATTGAGGCCTCAGTGTGGAAATCATTCTTTCATCGTGACTACACCTGAGGAGTAGGTAGATTGAGACCTCAGTGTGAAAATCACTTCTCATCCCAAAAATTAACTTTCTACTTCTTGAAAATGGCTTCAAAATCGAAATAATTTTATAGTTTACTGCAATATTATTACAGTTTTCTATAATCTTTGCACATTATAGTATTCTCCGTTTTTGTAAGTTATTTACCGGGTTGTGCTTGTTAAAAAGTACAGAAGTCGCTTCTAACGCTTTTGCGTTGTCCTTCATAGGTACTTAATAGAAGTCTGGGAGTGAATGTAGCCGTTCAAGAAAACCTGCCCTGTACTGATGAGGAGCAATTCACTCCGAAACCGGTCTACAGGTGGTTTCAATAGCCCTTTCTCTTACTTAACCTGTATATCTAGCTTCCTGTGATGGGGTAGTATACACGGTTATATATCAGATGTAATTCAATGCCTGTCGTAGGCATATAGCCAGAGGAGTATTTTGTTTTCTGATATATAATCGACCCACTTATACCTATATTTATTAAAAATATGTAGGTAAATATAGCATTTATAATTCTCACACCTAATTTTCGCTGTCGGACTTTGAAATACTTTTATAGTTTACTGCAATAATATTTTAGTTTTCTATAATTTTTGCATATATATAAGCAGGGGTCCTACAGCTTCTGCCACATCCCGCATTTCGATCGCCAAACTCTCTTATCTCTCCTTAAATCCTCCTGGATTGCTACATCTCTTATTGTATGCATAACTCCGCTTATTCATATAGTTGATGGCCTTCCACATTTTCTTTTGCTTTCTGGTATGTCCTATTTACACCAGAATTTATTTTTTTCAATATTACAATTTTGTTATCAAGGCTTAAGAATAATTTTAATTCCAATATTATAGGGAAATATTGCAGCTAATTTCATTTTAAAGTATCTGAATACGCTTTTTCGAACTTTTAATGTAACCAATGTCCATAAAAAATCAATAAACTTAATTTGTTATTGTAATTTGTACAAAAGTTTATATAGTCAATTATCTATTTGGAGAATGGTAAATTAGTCCTAATTAAGAATATTGTATGCAAAAAAATTAATACATCTTTTTTGGTCTACCTTGATTTTCACCTTGAATTTATTTGCTCAACACGTTGCTGCATAAAAGTGTTATTTAAGTACGCACCCAACACTTATATATTATAAAAAAAATGAAGGATTGTATCAAATTTTTTGTAGCGAAAATACCAATTATAGATACTGACTAAAAAAAAAAATACAAACTTCCAGTAATAGTTTTTATAAAATTTTTGCTAAATGTGTGTTTAATTTAACTTAAAAACTAATGCATTTTAACCTAAAATAATACATAATAACCAAGTTAATCCATAATATAGCTCCTCTGCTTAAAATTAAATAAATCATGGTATTCTTAGTAATGTCCTTTCTGTTTCTATTCTAAGGCTCGCTTGAAGATAACGTACATTTAAATGAAATCTTATTTGATGCTAACGATAAAAGACCTGCAGTGACGACCTAGCAATGTAAAAATACGAGGGCTAGCTGTAATAATTTTTTATTACAACTGCGAGAAAAAAATGCCCATTACACGTAATAATTAATTTCATTCATCGGCTTTCATTTGATGCCCTACATTTTATTTTTTTTTTGCAATTCATAATAAAAATTATGATCCGACTCTACATAGTCACCTTTCAGCCCGATATTATTTTCCAGCGTTCGAGCTCTTTAAAATACCCATCTATTAAGATCTACCTCCTATATTAGACAAATCCTTTACTACCGAACCAGTTTGAAAACGGAAAAGAATTTAAGTGGTCTAAGTTTGGTGACAAGGGTGCGTAAGGAGCAATTCGAGCTTTAAATTATTGATTTGGGCCATTGCGATAACGGATGTGTGAACGGGTGCATTGTCTTTTTACTCAATTGCGGTTGTTTTTTCTTGATTTAATAACTCAAACGCTGCAATTAGTTTGCGTGATACCCACTGTTAATTATTTATCCTTTCTAAAAATAATAAAGAAAAATTATCCCACGCGTGTCACACAAAACTGACGCTATGAGCTTGCCTGCAGTTGAAACTGTCTTCGTTTTCGTTAGGGCCGATTCTCTTCTTGTTTTGACCGTTTTTTCGTCTAAGGTGTGAAGTTACGGACCCATAATTTATTTATAGTTATGAATTGACACAAAAACATAGTTCAATTGCTGTGAAACTTCCCCAAACACTCGATTAAAACATCCTTAAGCCTCTTTTATCATTTCATTTTGAGTAATCGCGGAACTTATAGCTTTCTTAGGTTTAAATTTTCAGTTAACATACTGTTACGATAATACGTCGCTGTTCTGGCCGAGATGGTATCGTACACACAAGGCGCTTACCTATATCTTTGGCGGCTTCAAAAACACCCCATCTAGCAAATGATTTTTGGCCGCGGCGTAATTAAAGGCGTCTAGAAAAGTCAAACAAATTTGGGAATAACGAAAAAAATTCTCTCGCTCTTTCAAGTAAAAAATTGTAGGTATATAAAAAGACAGCGGTCGCGGAAGTTTTGAAGTTAAAGAATTTAAGAATTTATGAAATAAACTGTTTAGTTAGTGTACTAAGTGTTTAAAAATAATCGAACATAAGATTAAATTTCGTGACATTACGCTGAATGTTAGCTCGAGCACTTTCAGTCGATGGTCATCCAAAACCATTTTGTGGATTTTCTTCACTGGTCTGGCGTAATCACCTCATTTGGTTCGACCACTGCGATGTTCGTCTTGACAGCTCATACGACCTTCTTTGAACTATGCCATGCAATATTTTACCTCTATAAACAAAGCAGAAATTTAAAGATTTTGGAAAATATTACCCTAGAATCCATGTCTATGCCGATAGATATCATGCCAGTTGGGTACGACTTCGAAATGCAGTTCGAAGTGGTCGTAAACAACCACCAAATTTGCATAAAGAAAGAAACTCAACTAGAAAGGCAAGCATCAGTGTGGTACACGGATGGATCCATGATGGATAAAAGGGTTGGAGTGGACGTTACAGGGCCAAATTTCAGGCTCTCAAAACCGCTTGGTAAGACCCCAACTATCTTTCAAGCAGAATTACATGCCATAGAGATATGTGCCCAGGAGTGCCTCGAAAGGGACATCCGGGCAGAAATCTATATTCTATCAGAAAGCCAGGCAGCATTAAAAGCTCTAAAATCATACACTTGTAAGTCCAAGATGACTTGGGACTGTAAACAATCCCTGAGACACCTGGCAGCAAACAACCAGGTCACTTTGATGTGGGTTCCAGGTCACAGGGGAGTTAAAGGCAACGAGAAATCAGACTGCCTAGCCAAGGAAGTGTCAAATACACCATTATCCGGCTCAAACTCTTCTGTGGACTCTCCAAGACCCACTTGAAAGAAAAGGTTTGACGCTGGGACACAGATGAAATGAAATCTTACTGGAATAAAGTGCCAGGACAAAGACAGGCGAAAAGGCTAGTGAGCCACTCGCCAAGGAAACAGCTTCTCGAGTTGGACAAGAAAGATTTGAAACTAGTGACGGGACTTCTCACTGGACACTGCCCTCTGAGATATTACCTGAAAAAGATGGGCAACACCGAAAGGGATAGTTGCCGCTACTGCAAGAACTTCGCTGAAACTGCAAGAGGCTTAAGTTTCTTAAAAGGGGCCTTCTTAAAGCCATATGATGTCAGGAATTTATCTCACAGAAAACTGATAAACTTTGTACGAAATCTGGGAATCCCGGACCTTAAATGGATTAAGAGTTATGCACAAAAGATCTAATAGGTCGAGGTGCTTAAGAGGCTGCATAGCCTTTACGACCCCCCTACAATCTACAAGGCCAATCAAATAAAGTATCGTATTAAATAACGATAATCAATTTTTGATATCGTATACTATACAGGGCTTCCAAACAAATACCAAACAACGTAGGATCGTTAAACTTTAAACTTAAGCTTAATAAGGTTGGTACTTTCTACAATAGTAATATTTTTCAAACATTACCCACTATTTATAGGTCAGGTACTTCTGCGACACCACCAAAAATATGAAGTGATTCTTTCCTTATTCTTTAACTTTCCAACCCTTTTAAATAGTGAGTTTCATTGACTTGGAAATCTACGCACTTACTAAAACATTTGTTAACGTTTCGCTGCTGTAAAAAAAATTTCAGCCCAAAATATTTTTTTAATTAAATGGAATGCGATATTTACTCTCGACATTATCGGATGTTACTGCTATAAGGTCTGGTTATTTGTGAAATGACTATGAAGCAAAATTATTTTTGTCTGTAATTTACCGCATCATAGCTCTTTTTTTTAATTCAAAGATTTCTCAATATAATGTTGACACAAATAAAAGTTCTCTCGGTTGGCGTTTGCGCGAACATAGACGAAAAAAATGACAACACGACTTTTGCAATGGATCGGAGATGAAATCGACAAAATGGATTTCTAATCTTTACTATTTTTATTTACGAGAATGCTGTTTGTTGATTTTAACCACACTTTTGTTTTGGTCAGTTGTTTTTAATATTTAAAAATAACTATACTCGATGAAAGTAAGCCGAACGTTAAGATTGTAATAGGAAACAATATAAAATGCAGAATAAAAGAAATGTAGTTTAATTGTTGACAATAATTTGAAGATAAATTAATTTTTATGAGTAAATAAAAAGCTGATCCCAAATTCATTTAAAAATGTCTCGGCCAAGAATGTACCAACGTAAAAATCAATACAATTTTTAGGTAAATAATAAAAATTTAAAGATTTGTTTGTTGTAGCTTTATTATTGTTTAGTTAGTTTAAATATTTATGTTGTTAATAAATATAGAATTAATAATATATCTGATCAATAACAAACATCAAAAACAACGCACCAGGATGTACATTTTTATAAAAGGAAGCGATTAAGCAATAGTATGATTCCACTATTTTCGAATATTTGTCATTCTGAAGCATAATTTTTTATCGAATTCCGATTCAGAATCTTAAGTATTTTGTAGTATTAGGTATTATTTTTTAAATTTTTTATTTGTTTGTAATATTGTTATTAATAACCTAAAAAAAAATTTATTGTAATCACTTTGTTGTTTACAACAACTTTTTATTAATTTTATTTATCATTGGTTTTTTCCTTGCAACAAATCATTTAAATTAGCGCGCTTTTATTAGTTTCACCTGTATGTTTGTATGTTTGTTTGCAACTGACTCGATTTTACCCTACTTTAAGCGATCAGATTCAATTTAAACTTGTTAAAGACCGACGACAATGCAAAATATCCGATTATCCTGATTAGTTTCACCAGGATTTATAAATTTTCTCAGGGATCCTGTGCATGAGAGTAAGAGATATTAAACTAGTGCAGGAACTACGCATGCGCGCAATTCCAATGTCATATTATAATTCACCAAATCCAATATACTGGTGAGAAACGTGCCAATGGATAAATGGCAAGATGGTGAGTAAAAAATCAAACTAAAGAGCAAAAAATAAATTTTAGTTTAAAAAAGCTAAAAAAACAAGCTTTTAGAGTTAATCAAACTAAAAAGTAAAAAGTAATTCTTAACATAAGAATAAAATTACTGACGAGAAAATTAATGTCACTGTTCTAAAAGCGTGGGGTGCTTTGTATGACATTTTTAAACCAACTCTGCGTTTCGGAATGAAACTAGTAAAAATTTGAGCTTATTGGGAAAATAAGGAAAGAAAGGATAAAGAAAAAGGGAAAACTTACTCAGTGAGTAATTTTCGGTAAACGAAAAAATAATTGGGGCAGCTCATACTGGGAACCCAGATTTATTGGTTACGCGCTAAGAGCTCTACCGTTTAAGCTATCCGAGACAAGTACTGAAATTAATATATCAGTAACTATATAATTACCAGCTCGATATCAATACTTTTAAATTTTTAGTTTAAAAATGGCATACAAAGCACCCCACGCTTTTATAACAGTGACAATCATTTTCTCGTTAGTAATTTTATTTTTATGTTAAGAATTATTTTTTACTTTGTTGAAGTCTAAAAGCGTGTTTTTTAGTTTTTTTAAACTACAATTTTTTATTAATTGATTTTAGAAAAAATCCACAAACTATTTTATCTTTTTTCAGTATTTTCTTTGTACTTCACTTTTTTTGTAGTAAATCTCAGTGAACTAAATATTTTTTTTAAATTATATTGTAAAAATTTGCAAATAAAACCTGTAGTTATTAGTATTTAATTTAAGGAGGTTCGTGGGTCAGAGCGGGGTGATTAAGCGGGACGCGAGGGGGTCCTATGCTGAACATTTTAAATAATCAGCGCTGCCAACTTCAAATAAAAAATATACTAATTTTACTTATTGAAATTGACAGACACTTTTACAATAAAATCATTATTTAATCATGATTTAATAAAATATATGGTTTTTATTCAAATAATATGATAAAAATTGAGTTTATGTGTGTAGTTGTAAAAAACGCAAAAACAGCGCACATAGTTACTTTTATTAGTAGCAGCTGACAGCTGATAACATAACCTTAAACGTTTAAACTTTTTATTAGTAAAAAATGATGTAGATGTTAAGGCAACATTGATTAAGAAAAATACTATTATAGAAAAAGTTTTACAACATTTATTATCTTTGTATGATAGCAAAAGTGTTGAAGAATTATAATTAAAAATTGAAAAAAATATATTATACCTTATTTTATTTATTTAAAGTACCATAAACTTTACACTTATATTAACTTTATATATTTCTTACAATACACCATATTTATTAACTTTTTACTTTCACTTATCATTATTTCTTGTTTAGTACACAACACACAGGTTACGTGTATTTGTTAGAACGTTGGATTGGTCGTAGTGGCAAAAACTCATTAATATCAAGTCCCAGATATTAAAATACAAACTGGAACACAACTAATCAAACAGAGAAAACTCTTTTCACTAATAAAAATAATGATTTCAAAATTTGCAACTTTTATACTTTTTATATCATATCTGACATTACATTATTTTAACAAGTGTGACAGCAGTATCAATGTCTTATTTTTTAATATTGTGATAATAACAGTATTTACATTGGGTGACTTGAAACTTGAGTCGTCTGCACGAATGCGCCGTTGCATTCTTCTTTGACGCTCACGTTTACTTACACCGTAAATAAAATATTTTTATCGTTAAAAATAAAATATTTCAAAAACCAGACAGCCGATATTACTTTTTAAGCACCCAAACTCTTCGTTATTAAATTTCCTTCTTCTTCTTCTTATCCATATTTAAGATCTTTCGATATGTTAGTTTTGCAGGTTCCTCTGTATCAGTTCCTGGTAGGTGGACTGCCAGCTGTCCTTCCATCTCTTAGGTGGTCTTCCGGGTGCTCTTTTTCCTATTGGTTTCACTTTAAGTGCGATGCGTGGTAGTCTGCTCTGTTCCATTCTTCTTACGTGAGCGTACCAGGATATTTTTCTTTGTCTTCCCCATCTTACGATGTCTTGCACTCCGCACTGTTCCCTGATGTCAGTGTTCCTAATTCGGTCTCCCCTTGTTTTTCCCATTATAGTCCTAAGCGTTTTAATTTCGGCTACTCGAAGCATGCTTTTCGTTTTGTTGGTTTCTTCTTCTACACACACGTATTTTTTTTCATCGAATTTTGCATTTTTTGCATTGTTTTCGTTCATTTTAATATTAAAAACTCATGATTTCTTATAGGAACCCATGTTAAAGGAGCGAAAAATCTTTTATCTTTTAACTATAACAACCAAGTTTAAAGGCTTATATATGTTTTTTAAAAACTTGGCTGCATATTTTCTTTGACCCCGAACCTCCTTAAATAAAGTTTTTTTAGTTTGTTATAGTAATTCAATATGAAACATTACTTTTAAATTTAAAATTTTAATGTGGTTTTTAAAACTTAAATACACATTTAAATTTTTGCATCACCTGATATTTAGATATTTCACGTCAAATTTTTTTTTCTGTCTATCTATTTAAATGTATTTAAAACACAAGTACAAAAATTTTCAGCATAAAATGTTTTTAGATTGTACTGCTAAGATAAAACTATTGGTGTGTTATTTTTTTAGTGCATACCATTTGAAATAATCAGTTTAAAGTGTTAAATAAATCGACAAGTAATTCTATCAATTGATCACGCCAGAATTGTAATTTTAGTGGAAGTGGGTCATTCGCAAAGATTTTTTTGCGATTTGTTTTTTATGGAATCCTTATGTAGAGACTAATTTTGTACGAAATATACCTAGAAATAAAAGAAAGTGTGTTACTAATCAACAGAAAAACCGCTATATAACATTAACTATTTAATGAAATCGTAGCATGCCAGTTCCCATTTTTAAAGGAAAGTGAGATAAGCATTTAGAGTTCAAGTTTCTGCCTCTACACCGAGAAGACGAAGAGCAGTTACCTAAACGATTTTTAAATTCTGGTTTATTTTTTGATGAAACCATGGTATGTTAGAATGTCTGGTGATAGTCGCCGAATTCTTGTTTGGGGAGATCTGCACAACTTGCGCCTCCTTACCATGTTATGGACAGAAACTATTTCTGATGGACGTACTAAATTAGTTCACGTCGAAGGCACAATGGCTGGTAAAAGGTATATAAGAGAAGTTATACAGACTCTCATAATAGTATGAAAAAAGCTATTCATAAAAGATGATAGTGCCAGATCTCATCTTACTAAAGCACTAAATGACAACCTTAAAATATGGGGAATTAATTTTTTGAACTGGACTGCCTTGTCTTCGGATATAAATCCCATAAAGCATTCTTAGGATATGCTATATTCCTCCTAAAACTTGTCGTAGCTGCTACAGAAAAATGAAAAAATATTCTCCAATTGCTCACTATGTTAGCTACGGTGTCTTAAAGCTTGCATTGATGCCAGAGGTAAAAATATACTCTTTTAAAACATTTTTTCTTTTATTTTAATTTTGATACAAAAACTTTAATTTAACATTTTTTTATTAACAAAATTTTGGTGAAATATGAAATTATTAAAAACCTTATCATTTTTTTCTTAGAAATAAACCAATAAGTTAATCAAAATTAACCCTTTCGGTATAAATGTCCCTCCTAAGGGACACTGCATGTGGTATGTTATTATATTTATCTCTTTACCATTTTACAAGTAATTCTCGGTATGAATTTCAATGTTATTCCCTCTCTTCCTCGTGTTTTGTGATGTCCTTTGGAAGGGACATTATGACTCAGTATAGTAAACATTTACAGTAAAAATATATCTTGGTAAAAATAAAAAAGAATAATTATTATTACAAAATACATACATATAATATTACGTTGGTAATTAAAAATACAAAACTTTATTTAGAATGAAATTTTGTAAAACAGTTCCTTTTTTTATGAGGCACAAGTGAACCTCACATTTTTTACAAAATATGTGAGTCTTTCCCTTCATCAACGCCTGGGAAGTGGTTGTAACCATCATACCGTTATTCTTCAAAAGATCTCGCTTCATTACATTTCTTCTTTTTAACCAAAATTGTATCTAGGTCACTTGGTCTTCCTCTTTTGGGGAGACTTCTAAAAAGTATAAGATGTTCCGGCCTCTCTAAATTCCAAAAGATTCATTATCTTCTTTTTGCGTATACTAAGAAGAACTGCCTGCTGTCTATATTCTATCTACTTCCTTTTTGGCTGTGAGATCATGATATTTCATAAAATTTTCAATTTCTTGTTTTAGTATATCGGGTGTGACTTCTTTCTCTACTTTTTCAAATAACTCTTCCATAAGAGGTTTTTTATTGTTTGACATTATTTGCAATAATCTGCAATATCAAGAACAGTCCCTATGTGGTTTTTATTAGATGCATAAAGTACGTCGGTCCCTTCTCAGGGACGTAAATATTACCCCCCCCCTCTGTATCTCTAATAAGTTGCATAAAAACCAAAAAATGCAATAAACTAGTAAGGCTAGTATGTCTACTCAAAAAATAATTAAAATAATCATTTTAAATCAATCAAAACACTTTTAAAATTCACGAATTTTAATGCACCTTTCCAGCAACAGTTGACTAAATTGCAATTCCACAAACTTTAAATTCCTTTCTTGCGCGTGCGCATATGCTTCTACTATTCAAATTAGATGTCTCTAGGCAGGTACAAAATGCTTTTAGTTTTAAACTCGTAGAATAATTTCATTTGGTTCTATGTAAAATGATGTACCTGGAGAGGGACAAATATACTGAAAGTGTAAAATTTTTGCGTCCAGAAAGGGTTAAAATAGACAAAACATTACTTCAAAATCTAAATAATTAGAACGCACGTTACAGCTGTTATAAGTTTATACATTTAACGAGATTAGAGAAAGTAAAAGATATTTTAATTTTTCGACGTATGTTTTTCCTTTTATTTTACAAAAACCCAAAATAAACTTATTTTTGGTTACATGAACAGTTAGTAATGCAAAATATAAATGGTGTCATTATCTTTACAAAATGTGTTGTCACAAGTGTCGAAGTAATACAATAATTAATTTTGAACAAGTCGTAAATTTGCTCAGCATCAATTAATCCTATGAAAAGTGGATCTAACAACTGACTCGAGGCTTGCAAGAAACGATTTAAAAATATCACAACCAATTTTTTAACAGAAAATAGACCTAGACAGTGATACATTCTTGGAAATTCTGAGATTTGAACGTAAAACTTAAAGGATTTTTCACTCTAGATCTCTTTAATCTTGATTGAGTTGACATCGATATTGTAATTGATATAAAGTTTGGCTGAATTATCTTCTTTTTGAAATTTCGCTAGTTTGCGAGAAAAATTAAAGTTTGTATTTCACTTTTAGTATTAACGAAAAACAATTGAAAGCTAACTGCTTAAAACAAAACATAAAACGGAGGACAAATGTCTTAAACATGTGAATTAACGCATGTTAGCATCTGCAAAAACAAGTCTGTCTCAAATAAAGTTTGGAATGCGAATCTAAATAAATGGATACCTTAGCAATATACTGGCGATGCTAGCGCCATATATAATTCCGAAGATCCAAGCGTGGTAGTAATAGTGAAATTCACTAGACGGCAGTGAATGTTTGATTTTTCCGACGACATAAGTAACGAGAGTCGCAGAAACCATATTTTGACTTGTTTATCCGCGTCTTCTAGTAACGAACGCTCCAGTGGCTTGGCGACTTGTCGCAATAAGAGGTTAATTTACTAAGTGGGTAATTCATAGTCGTAGCTACCTTATTATTTCTTTATCTTTAATTTTGCGTTAGCCAACAAACTTAAAATTTGAACGTTACTGATTCATAGTTCCACCAACAATTTTTAAACATGACTCCGATTGTGTCGACACTTTGACTGTGACGTACTTGTTTAATTTACAATTGAATCATACTCTAACATTTTTTTTTTTATATGTTCTGGTTCCCACGAAAAGGGATATCCTGTAATGTTCAGAGAACATCGTGGGAACCAAGGGAAGGAAGGTAGGAGTTGGTGTTCTTCTTAAATTTCTGGAGGTTGTATGCCTCGGGGAGCACTTCCCTAGGCAATGAGTTCCAAAGCCTTGCAATTCGTTGGATGAATGAGTCTTTGGAAAGTGATGTTCTGCAGGTCTCCAAGGTGACCACGAAGGGGTGTGAAGACTGAACTTGACGGGTTAATCTCGAAGAGACTGCCAAAGGAGGAACGATTGTTGATATTTCAGAAGAGCATCGCCCATGAAAATATCTATAAAATAGAGACAAATCGCCAACTTTTCTACGGTGTTCCAGACAAGTGAGCGAGTTTGTAAGCGAGGCATCACCGACGAGACGAATTGCCCTTTTTTGGACAGAATCCAGTAGCTTCAGGATATGTTTAGGTGCTGCACTCCAAATATGGGAACAGTACTCCAGTACAGGTCGGATCTGTGCCTTATAGATCATAAGCAGCTGACTGGAGGTGAAATAGCTCTTGGCACGAAACAAAAAACCAAGTTTTTGGGATGTACTTTTGGCAATGGACCTCACGTGATTTTCTCAGGAAAGATTATTGCTGATAGTAATACCAAGCATCGATATGGATGACTTCAGTGGTATGTTTACTCCTGACAAAGTTATGTTAGGCACAGTGAGATCGGCTTTTCTAGAGAAAAGACATGCTTGTGTTTTGTTTGCATTGAATTCTACCAAGTTATTGGATCCCCATTCGAGAATTGTTGCTAAGTCCATATTTATATTGTTAACATTTCTTCCTCGTTCATTTCTGGTTTCACGGGCTGATATAGGGGCCCTGGAAGAGAAAGCGGTATGGAGGGTACTATCATCGGCAAAGCTGTGTACGGGACATGAAGTTGCTTTCAATAGGTCGTTGATGTGAAGTAAAAATAGTGTTGGTGCTAGAATGAATCCTTGCGGAACACCAGCATTTATGAGTAGAGTGTCAGATGAAACTCCATCGACCACTACATGGAGAGACCTGTTTGAGAGAAAACTAGCAAGCAGAGAACACAGCTGAGGGGGCAAGCCATAAGATGGAAGCTTGGCGAGGAGTCCCTGGTGCCAAACTCGATCGAACGCCTTGGAGATATCTAATGCCACAGCTAAAGTTTCTCCATACTTTTCAATAGATAGCTGCCATATATGTGAGACCTATGCGAGCAGGTCACCAGTTGATCTCTGATGGCGGAAGCCATATTGCCTATCATTGATAATTCCGAACATATTCGAACATATGCGAACATATTCGTCAATACAAAAAGTAGTGAACATATTTATATAATCTATTTAATAATACAGTTACGACCTTAGCGTGGTTCATGGGTGAAGAATTAACAACAATACTTGAATATTTTTATTTATCAGTGATAATTGTAAATATAAGCAAACGTCAATAAAAAGCACGAAGATAATATAAACATTTTTTTCCTTTTTATTTTTAATTGAGGTTATCATTTGTTATTGCAAAAACATACAATGAATTTCAGGTTCTCTTTTACATTTAATTTTTATCGGACTATTATATAAATATTGGTTACAAACAATTTGTTGTACTAGAGCTAGGCTTCAGATACTTCTCTGACATAAATATTTTGCACTAGTGTTCATAACTTGCTCAATTATTTCATGTCTCTGCATAAATCTATGTAAAAAATTATTTTTCTTTGGTCTTGTCTTTTCTGTTTTACCAAGATTTCTATTTTTCTAGCAATGCTTTCTGTATCCATATAAAAATATTTTAACTATTTTATCCATCTTGCAGTCAATGTTTGGTTCAGTGCCTTTTTTAGAGCACATTACTTAGTATTTCGGTTTTATTACAAAAATTATAATATTGTTGACGAATCCGTGGGTTCTAATATAATGTAATGTCAAATTAGATTAGATTTCTTCTTCTTCTTCTTCTTCTAGGTGCCATGACCGTTTAACGATCGTTGGCGATCATTCTGGTTATCATGTTTGCAATCATTATTTTGTTTGTTGCCGCTCAGAAAAGTTGTATAGTGGTGAGACCAAACCACTGTCTGAGATTTTTGAGCCAGGAAGTTCTTCGTCTGCCGGGGCGTTTCTTACTATTAATTTTACCCTGTATTATAAGATGTAGGACGTCATACTTTTCTGGGTGTCTTATGATATGTCCGAAATATTCAAGTTTTCGTTGTTTTACAATATCGACCAATTCTGTATTTTTACGAGTATGCATTCTTCTTTGCACCTTCTCGTTTGTAATCTTTTCCACCCAACTTACTCTTAGCATCCTCCTGTACAACCACATCTTGAAAGCTTGTAGACGTTTGAGCGTGGCTTTTGTTAGTGTCCAGCTCTCGACTCACAAAAGAACTGAAAAGACATATGCTCTAATCATCCTGATTCTCAGGTCAATCGATAGATCGTGACTGGTAAAAAGTTTTTTCATGCGAATAAATGTTTCCCGGGCACACTTAATACGTATTTTGATTTCAACTGATGGATCCCAGTCCTCGTTTATCCTGCAACCAAGGTAGCTCGCACTTGAGACTCTGTCTAATTGTGTTAACGTTGACGTAGACACTAGCAACTTGATTATGAACTCCTTTGCTTATTAGTATGTATTTGGTTTTTGCCGTGTTTATTTTCAAACCAAATACTTCGCAAGCTTTAGTCATTAATAAGTCTCTGTAGGTCATCGATGTACTGCGCGAGTATTACGGTGTCATCCGCGTATCTTATGTTGTTGAGAATTTGTCCATTTATCACAACTCCCAAATCCAAGTCTCCTATGGCCTGCCCAAATAACTCTTTTGAGTATAAATTAAGAAGGAGTGGAGACAATATACATCCCTGTCTCACACCTTTCTTCACTTCAACATCTTCCGTCAGCTGACCGTTAATTGTGACTTTGGCAGACTGGTGCCAATATAAATTACCTATCAAGCGGATATCTTTGTCATCAATACCCGTTGTTTTGAGTATCTCCAATAGTTTGTCATGTCGCACTTTGTCAAAGGTTTTTTTAAATCCACCAGGCTCACGAACACGTCAGATTCAACGTCTCGGTAGCGCAGTATTAGTATTTGAACTCCAAGGAACGCTTCACGCGTTCCCAATCCTGATCGAAATCCAAACTGAGTTCTGCCGATGCTCGCTTCTAATTTTCCTATTTTTATGCTTCTTCTGCCAAACCCAACATTCACTACCATACATAAGTGTAGGAACCAACACACCTTTATGCACCGCCAGACGTGACTTTTTTGACACTTTTGGGCTGTTCATAAAGCATGCAGTGCTCCATTCATCCGTTTTCCTGCCAACACCCTACGCCTTCCATCTCTCGTAAACTTTGAACCCAAGTATACAAATTCATTTACTTGTTCCAATCTTTTTCCCTCAATCGAAGCTTCACAGTTTGTCATGATTTCTTCTCTTTCAAAAACCATTACTTTCGTTTTGTTTACATTTATTTTCATCCCTTTAATTTTAAGGGTATTATGCATAACATTAACCATCGCCTGCAACTCCTCTTCAGATGACGCTATTAAGACTTGATCATCGGTGACCCAAAAACTATAAATTTGACACGATGTTTTTAATAATTTTTGTATTTTATCCCCTTTCCATCGCCTTTGTGTGGGTGTTAACATATTTGAGAATGTCACTATTAAACTCAGCGTTCTCGAAGACGATGAATTCGATAGCA